>BSBN01000534.1:4973750-6217187 GCA_027924645.1 Cunninghamia lanceolata
TTTGTTCCCTACAATTAAATCTTGTGGCTTAGAAGACTCCGAACAACCCATCTGAATTAATTTCTCTTGCTCCCTTGTGAGATAAAAAATAAAGCTATCTAGAGTGGGCATTTTCCACGATGCTCTAAGAGCACTTTTAGTTGAATAGAAAGCTAAAACAAACAAAAAGAATTTTGGAGCTAGTTTGGAAAGTACAGAAAGGATTAATTGATCCTCTTTTATGTCAATTCCACAATCTTTTAACTGCAACTTTAAATATTTAAATTTTGTGAAGAAATCTTTTAAAGTTGAGAAAATTCTAGGACTAAGACCTAAGAGTTGATTTTCCAATTCATGACTTCTAAGTTCATCAATTTTCCCAAATAATTTGTTTAAAACATCCCAAACTTCATTGGGTGTAGTTAAATTCTCAACATGAAACAACAATTCAAGAGATAGATTTAAACAAAGAAAAACAAATGCTTGGTCACACTTGTTGAAAAACTTTTCTTTCTCTTTGGTTGCATTAGGTTCTTTTCCTGTTCCCATAGTTATCATATATAAACCTTTGTTTTTTAGCACAAGACTTACTTTAATCTTCCAATCATGATAATTGAAAGGAGTTAGGGATGGTATAGGGACAGTAGACTCCATGATGCTGAGTCTTTAGATAGTAGTTGTAGAAATATGTAAAGAAAGAGCTAAAGAAATGCAAATGAAGAAGTGAAAGGAGACATAACCCACACAAAAGCACTTCTCTAGGAAGTGTGAATGATGAACACACAAGACCCCCCCCTTAATTATGTGTTGTCCCCCCCTCCCCCCCCGCAAATTGTGCACTTTATAGAAGGAGTGTGTTAGGTCACCCTAAAATAGCATAAACAGGCACTTTATAATTTTAGTGTGATTTTAGGCAAGTTAGATCAGCAATGAAAAAACATTCACTTTTGCAAAAGGAATCACTCGATTTCGAGTTGATTTGCAAAAGTTATTGGACTTACAATATTTTGTATTCACAAAAAAATTTCCTTCTTGAGAGCAAAAATATTTTAGATTTTGGAAATTTAATTTGCATGCAATATTTGGTGCAAAAAAATTGAAAAGAGGAGAAAAATAAGCCCCCTTGGGTTGTGCATGACCAGAGGCTAAAACCCCATGTGACCAAGGGCTTAAGTTTTAAAACTGTGCCCCCTCCCCTTTGCTAACATCACCCCCCCCCCCCCCCCCCCCCAATTTCTTATGTCAACTGAATAGTAGCACTATTCGCTGTATAAAAATTGACAAGCATCATGGAAGAATGAGTCAATGTGTTGGCCGTTGGAAGAGGCCCAATTGAGGCATTGAAGTTGATGGATGTTGCATAAGGTGTTGTGGCCTCATTGTGGATGGCCTACTGAGGGTCTTTGTGGCTTGACCGAGAACCAATCCACCCTAGATAAAGGCGTGGCCTTAAGGTCGAATAGAGGCATTATGCTGGCGTCACTGGTCGCTACATGTAGGCCTGTCAATGGGCATTCAAAAGGCATCTGACTGGGTACTTCGAAGGGTGATTTAGTCACTATAGCTTTGCCCTTGTATCAGTGTTGAAGCCTACCTTCGATCTCCTTTCTCTAGGCATCTGGTTACTATCATTGCAAGGCCTTTAAGGGCATCAATACGCACTATCACATGCTCTTTAAAAAAGGAAAAATAACACCTTCGCTCACCCTATGAAATGGATGATAATGCCTACAATATTTCCTTTTGAATACTAACAAATAAAATTAGAAAACCAAATAGAAAAAAAACAAAACAACACCTCACAAATTATGTCGAATGGGGCGATTTGTATAGTGAGCAAAGTCAACTCGAAGCTATTCCAGAAAGCTCTGATACCATGTAGAAAACAAGATCATAGAATAAGATAGAAGCACACGAGATTACAAATGAAATCGACCAATTGTATTCACAAATGAGGCAGATATAAATAGGTGAGTGTGAGTACTTGATTCTCCACCAAATGAGGATAGGACTCCTCTACATGAAGTGGTGGCGAGTAACCACCCACAAAGATAGTGTGAGGTGTCGATGAAAGTCGACACCTCTCCAAAATGGCTAACTACTTTGACAAGTTCAAAGTACATGTGGAAAATATGCCTAACTATGCTTAAACCAAGTGTATACGCCTAAGATTAAAGGTTATACACCAACAATTGCTTCATGGATAAGATTTCCACTTAACCTCTAAAATGGTCTTCAGTTTCAAGGATAAATATAATTTTTATGGGGCAAGTAACATAATCCTCCATTGATTTACCAAATTATTCCTCCACAGATTCATCAATGATCCATAGCAAGTTCTCTAATTGTAGGACACATATATTGAAATAATTAAAAAATTTTGCATGCAAGGATGTCTTATGGGTCTATCAATCAATAAATAATTATTTTTAACTTTAAAAAAAAAACTAAGACTTAAAAGTCATACTACCTCTCTAAAATAAAGTGAACAAGGTATTGATTAAACTCATATATATTCACTATGCCTTCAAATAACACTAGGTGATTTATGAGTTTATGCCAACGCTATAAACTATAGCATAATCCTTACTAATAGCCCATAATTATACGAGATTTTCTTTTAATAATAGAACATCCTTAGTCAACTAACATGAATAAAATCTTTATAAAATATTTACCATAGTTGAATATTCAAATCAAATCTTGTGTATAGTTTAACTATACATATAAAGTATGCTTAATGACCACTGGGATATATAATATAATATAAGTATATATCATTCTATCTACTAGGCAAAATGCATTCACTATGTGGCAAAGCACTTATGAAAGCAAGTGACTTACTGCAAAAAGATAACCACCACCAATTTATTTATTTACTTTACTAATTAGGGTTAAGATATGGAAATGATTTCAATTTGAAAAAGCATAATCTTATTGCAACCCCCAAACCCCCATTAATTATTCAAGGGGGAAACTGCGGTTGCTAGAGTCACAAAAATTTATCCTACTGCATGTACACAAGGTGCTGACAATGTCAACTCAATCATGTGATCTATACAACATTAGGAACTTGTAAAGGTTGAGACACCTTAATTCTCAACAAGTAGGTTCATGTTAAGGAAACAACAAGACCCAAATTTGAAAATTGTTTGATTTTCCAATTACCTCATATGTGATTTTTATCAACTGTGAGTCAATTATTAAAAGAGAAGTAAAAAGTTGGTTGTCCACAAACAATCACCTATTGTTTTAGCTTTACCTGTCCTCCATATGCACTGATATCAATTCATCATTAAACTTTAAAACTTTATTCCAAAAACAACTTCTTAGACCGATTTAGGATACATGGATTATGGACCCACTAAAGACCAATTCGCACAAACCTAATTATTACTGAGAAACAAGGCATAAATCGCCTCATGCTAGAACAACACATTTTGGTCAACATTTACTGTTCCGTACAAAGGCAAACACAATATCGAATTTTTTTTTTTTTTTAATTTATTAATAAAACGTACCCTCATTAAGTAAAGATTCACGAGATATGTGTACCAATAAATCAATAGTACATTACACAGAATTTTCAAATCCAGAGTGTTGAACACATTTGAAAAGACCATCGACGTTCGGAAGAGCACGCTAATATATTAGAACTATGCAAATGCTGATTGGCCAAGTGTCTCTTTTATTAAGGTATTGTTACATATGCAACAACCCATTAAAAATTTTAAAAAACAAGTCATCCTAACTGTGACACAACAATTTCATAAAACGTAATGGTTATTTGCAGCTATATATGAAGACAAGAAATGCCTAGGATCATCTCAAAATGCTTTTATATCAGATAAGCTATACGAAGCGAGAAAACCCACTACAAAGTTTAAATTCAATTTTAAATAAATGTAGAATCATAACAAGAAATGCCGCAACAGATCTTCAACCTGATCGATTCATATTTGCCCATGTACTCTCAGCTTGGAACAAGCAGGCAAGATGTTGGCAAAATGTTGTGGAATTTTGTTTTACACCTTTAATTGCATTAGCTTCAAAATTTAGACTTTATAATAACACTATCCGTTTTAATTTGCAAGCACCTGGTTTCCATTTTATCTTCAAGATTTCACAAATTGGTGAGAAAAGAAAGTCACATCCAGCTTATCATTTATGTTGAATAGCACAGAATATGATTTTCTAAGAATGGTGTTTATCTCAATTTGCGGACTCCTGGTTCCAGCCTCATACACAATTAGATGAACTGCAAATAAAAACAAACATGTAATCTATACTTCTCCAAGCTTCGTTATATATAATTGTTTTAAAAGGTAGTAATGAGGTTTCGGTTTATTTTTCTGAGCTTACTGAAACTATAGCAAATAGATTTAGTTTTTGTGTTGGAAAAACAAATAACTGATGCAAATACCTCAAAAAGAAGAGACATTTCCTCCATGGCCTTGGATTGATTCCTCAGAAGGCGACGCTTTGGTTTTCTGTTTGTGCTCCCCCCAACTCACCTCCAATCTTGCAGCTGATTGCTAAAAAAACGCCTGTTAGCTACCTCTGTCTGCGAGTATTCAGATCCCCCCACTTCATTGCAAGGTAACCATTTGTATTTCTCCTCCCAAACTCTGCAAGACACATGTTGCCAATATCCCCACATCCAAAAGCCACGATAGACCATACGTAAAGTTTGTGGAAACACCGATAAGGCATGTGGTCCGTTTTGAAGAGGGCCTCAAGGAGGTGTCAACTCATCAAATGCAACAATCTTGAGAAATACACAAACTTTGGTTTTGCCAAGCATAGGAATAAAATATTATCCCTATATAGCAACAATGACCAAAGATTTGATGGCATCATAGATGTACGCAGTCCATAAATGGTGACCACGCTTTTCTTTAACTTTGTGCATACACCTCCTACAAGTATCTTTTTATCCACTTAAAGGCAAATGTATTGAGTATCGAGCATTAATCATTATATCAATCCTCATACCCCTAAATGCGTAAGTGTCAACATCGAATGTATAAAGATAATATATTCAAGTTCTTCATCAAGAGTTAGTAGCATTACCTAATATCTATAGACCTTTTAAGAACTAGGTCAAACATTATAATTTGAATTCTTTTCACAACATGATTCCTTATTTAAAAACAATATATTCTTTACATTCGAAGGATAACCTCATGCAATAATCTTTTATTATAACATCTTATCTAATTGTTATTAGACATATTTGTAAATATATGCCAATATAAATATTACCATTTTATGTAATTGGCTGAAAATAACATTCACATTTTCTCACCATAAAAATCACCCTTTACTTTTAGTTAAATCACATTATATTGTTTCTTATGTTTTGAGTTTTTTTACTTCTATTCATTCATGGTTTATCCTTTCTTTATTCTCTATTCACATTTTAACCTCTTTTCACTATTGATTCACATAAAATCAAGAAGAATTAATTTACAATTATGGTGATGGTCTTTTGCAACAGCTAGAATTTCAATGCTCTAATTTTTTAAACTAGTTCAAGGAGGTAGGTGAAATGGGTTTCCCATGGATTTAAAAGAATCCACAAGAAAATGAATTAATTAAATAGGCAAATTAATAATGGGATGTGACAGTTGTCATCCTCATCTCATTTCATTTTCTACAAGTGCAAACTTCATTGCATTTATTATACATATTTGATGAATCAAATAAATAAATCTTGTTCATTTTATTTTAAGGCTATGTCTTTTTCTTTGAGAAACTAGGTTGTTGTAAATAGCATTAAGTTATTTGTTCTTGGATACAATTTTCTATGAGAAAATATTGCATAGTATCAAAGTAAGTTTACACTTGGGCTAGCTTCATTTCTATTTTATAGAAGTCTTTTTTTTCTTGGGTGTTTGTTAGTGAACTTTTGTGTGAATGTTGGAGCAAATAAAAACTCACCATTATGTCCAAAGTATCCATTAAATTTTTTTAAACCTTTAGTTTCATCCAGTTTGAACACTTGGAGACCAAGGGTTATTGCATTGAGATGATAGGCTAAAATGGAAGCTTAATTGGCTACTTTTTTCTTGAAAATAATGAAATGTGAACTTTGACAAATAATTTGAAATATCTACACTCAAAATTAAAAGATGTTTTAAGAAAATAATATAACATTTAAATTCTAGTTTCTAAACTACTAAGTTTTTAAAAATGGTGAAATTTAAGTCAGTCAAATAATTATATTTATAAGAGGTTTTTCTTTTTTCAATGAAACATAGTAGATTGGATGATACATGCACCCGACTTTTATGGTATTTTTTGAAGCTCTTTGGTGGAATTTAGATAAGATCATGTAGTTTGTTACCTATATATTTTGTTTTTAACAAAAAATTATTAAGTATTGAAGTGGATAGATCTTGAAAAATAGATCACTAAGCCTACAACCCTCTAAATACCACAAAAAAAATTGAAAATTATAATAATTTTAATGTGTATAAAATGAAGTGTAGTTTGTGACAATAAATTTTTTTATAATTTTGAATGAGCGTTATCAAAATATACTATAATGGAATACATGTGTTGCAACATGTAAAGAGACTACTAAAAGTAAATAAATATTAAAGTTTTAGTTTTTATTTAGATTATAGAAAAATAATAAGGTTAGAAAGATAATAACTAACTTAACATTGTAGGAATGTTTTCATATAATCTCATGATAAAATATGCAATGTTGATGAGATGAAAGTGTGGACATCTAAAATTGATGATGTACTCATAACCCTTCAAAATCACCTAGACATTCACTTTCATATCCTTTTTCCATCACCTAATTAAATAAATTATAATTATTTAATTATCCTTCTTATCCCTTTTCCAAATTAATTAAATAAATTATATTTATTTAATTAATCCATTTTTTCCATCACCTAAATTAATTAAATAAATTTTATTTATTTAATTAATTCATATTTTCCCACATCATCGTCCCTCTCCAATAATTAATTAAATTATTTTATTATTTTATTAATTATTCTCCATTTGTCCTTATCCTCATCACCCTTGCCTAATAATTAAAATTTAATAATTTTATTATTTAATTAATTATTGAGACCTACATGACTTGCCACAAATAATAAATGAGTTTTTCATCTCCGCCACTCATTTGATACTACATCTCTCAATCCTAGCCATTCACATAAGGATGCCCTAAAAGATTTGTCATTATCTTATAATCCTCCCATCAAACCTTAGCCATCAATTTCAAATAGCACCTTTTAATCTTGTCCATCCATTTAAACCTCTTAATCCTAACCATCTATTCTATCAATCAAACATCAACCAAGCCATTATCATATAGTCTCCATATGATAAAGTTATTCTATAGAATTGAGCAACCAACATTTATAAATCTTTATCAAAATATCATTAGAGCAACAAGGTGCAATAAAAGGCTATTATGGTAATAGTGTTTATTTGTTTCTATTCAATTCTTTACTTTTATGCATCTTAAGCATCTTAAGTATGGAACAGGTGCTTGTATTATTCCTTATTTGATTCCATATTTTTGCATACACAATTTGGCATGCCTGGTGGGACTCCCATCCTTTGTCTAACCCTGATTTTGCAAGTTGAAGACTTTTTATGATGTTGTTTTTTTAGGGCCGAATTTGTTGAAGAGTTTTCTATTTTAGAAAAGTCTTGGAAAAAGATCTTGAATTAGTTGGAAAGGGGACCTCGAGACCTTTTCAAAAAGTGGTCATATTAAAGATTTGGATCAATATTGAGGGAGATATGATGATTTGAAGTTGACCCTACATTCTGATTTGTCAAAAAAATTTGACGTGCAACTTTTGGAAAATAAAATCATATCTTACAATCTAGGTAAGAAAATCACATTCTATTTTTTGCAAGTGGATAGAAATATTTAAATCTATTTTTCCATATCCATGTTTTTTTAGATCTATGGAAGAAAACAGTATTTTTGCAAAAAAAATTCTTCAAAACCTCTCTTTGCTTGCAAACTTCAAATTATCATAAATTTTGCATATCAAATAAAAATTTGATGATTTTATTTTTTTAAATTGCATAGAAAATCATAAAGCATTTGTTGGTGTCATCTAATCTATTGTGTAATCACTTTTGTTTCTAATTTTGGATAGATTTATCATTTTTACCTGACACTTGTTTTGTAGCATTTCACTTGTCAAAAGCCAAAATCTTTCAAAATACTAACAAGTTTGCTGCAAGTTCACTAATCAAGGACATCATTTGAAACCCTTTTTGTTTTCTTTGTTTGGTGGGCTTGATTATGAGTTGGGGTGTGTATGCTCTTCCCTTGCAATTACTGTGATCTTGGGAATCAAAAGCATCCTCTAATCACATTCATGTTCATACACACATTTATTTTATAAGGGTTAATTAATCTTGTTTGTGTGGGCTATGTGTATGTGTATGCTCTCCTCTCGCACCAATTGGTGATCTTGAGGATCAAAAACACCTCTTAATTCACTTGTGTATCTCGAGGACCCAAGTTGTGTATGCTCTTCCCTTGTACTTAGTGTGATCTTGAAAATCAAAAGCACTTAGAATCTTTTCCCATTAGGAAGCCTTCTTAGGGATTTCATCACCCCAAAGGATGACCTCAACCACACATTCTGGTGGGGTGTATCAAAGGGGGTAGAATGAAAGTTGTACCTCAATCTACTTACATTGTCATTAGCATAGCCTTTGGGCCCCAGGTGATTTCAGACACAAGGTGAAGTGGCATTTTCTTAATCACTTATGCCACTTGCCTTCAATGGACTGGTGTTCACAGATTTGATTCACACATACCTTGCATATATTAGGGACAGTGCCCTTATCAAACTTGTATAGTCCTAGTTTAGGACCTTTTGGCCATCTTTTAGTGTGGTGCAAGGGTCAACAATCAACCCTAAAGTTACTCATTATGTACCTCCTTAAGATTGGCACCACTAAATTGTACAAAAGTTACAGTAGCAGAACAAATTCCTACACTAATCTTGAGAGGAGGATTATGCAAAACAAGATTTCTAAATTTTTACAATAGTTATAAAAAATAAACATAAATAGTAGTCATACCATAACACAATGATTTACATATGGAAAACCCTTTCAAAAGAAAAATTCCACACTCCAAAAGAAACCCAATATATTATTCAGAAATCTTAACAAGATTATAATATACTTGCAAAGCAAGCCTTCACATGAGCATAGCCAACCAAAGATCTAGTGGTAACTTAACAATATCTATAAGAATCTCACACACAACATCTATCTCAAGAACTGAATGTTGGTAGTGAGATAGCATCTCTCACAGGATTTGTGACATGGCTTAATCGCCTCCCGTGGATTCATTAACTATAGTGGTTGTATCAGGCATTAATAGGTTGACCTTTTGGTGCAACGACAACCGTGTTTTCAACAATTGGTATCAGAGCCAAAGGTTCCAGGTTTGAATCTCCCCCGCGAGTGACACGGGCTCCCATAAGTGACGCTGGGGGGATTGTTGGTAGTGAGCCAGCATCACTCGCGGGATTTGTGACATGGCTTAACTGCCTCCCGTGGATTCATTAACTCTGGCGGTTATATCAAGCATTAACAGGTTAAACTTTTGGTACAATAGCAACCGTGTTTCCAACACCTAATATATAGGAAATATAATACATGAAACTATTAAATAGTAATTAGTAACCATGAGCCAAAACCACCCAAAAGTGGCACCCAAATACTTACGGTTCGATTATCTCCAATCAAAGATGCTTTATGATGTGTCATAACTATTAAGAAATGGTGAGCAAACATACACAAAATTAAACCATTATAGACTAATATAGTATTGTCTTCAGATGATTTTACAATGTAGTACATTGGCTTTTTAGAGCCTTGTTATTCTCATATATAACTTCTTATAGGAAAGTAACTTCCCAAAACCTAACTTATAAACTAACATTTATTTAATATGCATAAACTAACAATGTAATATTATATACTATTATGCCAACATTCCCCCCCTTATTACATTGTTCCCGCAAAAGTACCAGGGGACCCCCCCTGAATGCTAACATACTCAACAAAGCTGATTACATAATATGAACACATATTGTATAGAAGATCTTCTCCCAAAGAACAAATCCTGAACCAAGCGAGGCTCCATCATGCTATCTCATCTACCCTCAGAAAGGCGTAGCTTCGAGCTGTGTTCTTGAGCTCTTTAGTCCCAAGCTCTCAAATCACAGAGTCTTGAATCATTCGACAATAGACCCTAAGAGATATGGCAGATCTCTGCCATGTTGTCTAGTGACCACGAAAGGGTATAATTCAAGATCATATACTCTTTGAAGCTTGCTGGACAACAATCCATATTGAGCTCAACACCAAACCCCAAACCTATCTCCAAAACAAAATCTTCACAAAACATACATTCTTCAAATCTGTTAGCTCTGTCAACATCAACAAAGAAAAACAAAACAACCAAAACTAAAAATGCTTCTCATGCAAAGCATCATCTCAAAGCAAGAAGCTAACTTGAGATGATGGAAAATCCTCCATCCTCCAATGCCGCTGCCTCCAATTTGATGTGGTTACACTTTATCCAACTGATGTTACATATGAGCCTTTGAAAACTCTATCAAGTGTAGTATAAATGGCCCCAAGAGCACAAGCAATGTTTGATGTAGCCATGATAAAATAATTCCAATGTTTTCCATCATATTACTCCAAAGGAAAATAAATAAATTCTTTAAATATTTTAAATGTCCTTAAAAAAAGGAAACTACTTATGTCTCCCTTTCATAAAATTAAATATCTTCATAAAAATTCTACTACTTATGTCTCCCCACTTTTCTATCTTTTTAAAAATAATACTTTTTAAAAGATGAAAAATCTCTCCCTTTTTAAAAACTTTTCTTTTTAACTTTCTCCCAAGAAAGGTAAAAACTTTTCAATGTTTGTTTTAAACTTCATGAAACATAAACTTATTTTACTTCTCACATAAGGTAAAAACTTTTCAATATTTGTTTTAAACTTCATGAAACATAAACTTATTTTACTTCTCACATATGTCTTTTACCCATCAACACATATTTTTTTTTTCACATTGGCTCACATTTCATAAAGCATAACAATAATAAATTTCAGTCAATTTTTAAACTCACCCGAGAAATGTCTTCTATATGCTGCAATAATATATTCACAAGATGTTTCATTCTTTCATATGGGCAAACACTTTAACCACTTTCACCAAACTTCTGTGCTTGGCATTCATGTAAATAAACTTGTTTTAACTCCCTGCGTAGTCTTTCAAAATGCCTCATAATGAATACCAGATGCCTTTGACAAATGCCTCATCAAATCTTCAAGGCTTCAGGGGAATGTTCAATGCTTGACAAAAGTTAATGCAACAATTAAAAAAAATATGCTTAAATCTAAAAATTGTAGTAGCCAGCATCAAAATTCAATACTCCATAATTTAAAAATAATGGCACAACTCAGTCAAATTTACTCTTCCAAACATTGCAGATCCTTTCAAAAATTCCAATACTTTAATAGTGTGCAGCACTTAGAAGTTCAACACCAAAATAAAATAGCAAACAAAGAGGATAATACTCTCCCCATAAGCAGCCTTCACTTCAATAGTTCTCCTAGTAGACACGCAATCCGTAGCAAACATCTCTCTATGTTGTAGACATAACTGTCTTCTTCAAGACCATTTTTCAATTATAGGCACAGAGATATAATCAATGCTCTGATACCATATTAAGAAATGGTGAGCAAACATACACAAAATTAAACCATTATAGAATAATATAGTATTGTCTTCAGATGATTTTACAATGTAGTACATTGGCTTTTTAAAGCCTTGTTATTCCCGTATATAACTTCTTACGGGAAAGTAATTTCCCAAAACCTAACTTATAAACTAACATTTATTTAATATGCATAAACTAACAATGTAATATTATATACTATTATGCCAACAATAACATGCATCATAAGTTGGTCAACACATGTGTAACTCCCCCTTACAACTCTTTTTTGTATCCAATGAACATTCTTTTACATTTTCCAATGTAGGAAGCCCAACTTTTGATTCAAGAGGTTGAGTGAGCCCATTTTTTAAAATCGTAGAGCTCAAAGCAATCTATGCACTAGGCACCGCTATAACTAGTGTTCGAAAACCTTGAATAGTTATTGTGGCTAAAAACCAACTCTATAGCCTAGAAAATTGAGTATATTCTATTTTATAACTCAAAAATCACACTTTTTTAATTGCAATATTGAGACACTTTTCCCAACGCAAACCACAACATGATTATGTTATTCATTATTTTGACTCAAAAACTTTTTTTGGCCACTTTTTAGCCCCCCATCTTTGTGCACATACCCCATGATAATCACTTATATATAAAAGATTCTACCCAATCCTAGACATGAATAATTGAGCAACACATTCAAGCATAAACATGATTCAAGCTTCAATCCCTAACAATGAGGTTAAAACCTCAAGGAAGTTCCAAAATTTACAGTCTCAACATTTAAGTCTCAACCTCTAGGCTAGTGATGGAATCCATATGCTCAGAATAAAGTTTCCAAACATGTAGCATTATTCACTTAGCACATCATATACATGGTATCACTATATTACTAGAATTATCAATTTAGCTATAAGGATCACCTTTGCCAATGTGCTTTAAATAACTAGGAGTCATGGATAATACATTTATTAATAAATTTAACTTGGAGTACATGAGATAAAGGAATTAATTCCTTGTTCATTATTATTCAACTCTTGCAAGCGATTCTCATTCTAAGTAGACATATTATTCAATTGATTAATTCAAGCTTAGTCACTTGACTCTTATTATCTATGCAACATATCAATCCACATTATTTTAAACAAATTATTCATTGGAAATAATTTTACTATTTCCTTTTGGGATTCAAAAAGAATATAAAGATCATCCTTCTTGAACCATGAGGTCAAAATTGCTTTGTAATATGTATCTATAGTGATACCTACAAAGTCTTAACCTTTTCTCTCCTTTGGAGCTCAATTAAGAAATTGTACATAGTCATAGTCAATGTTATAAATTCATAGATACATTCATCTTGATCACAACTAGAACTCAATATTACTCATAGACTACATAAACATGTATTAATCATTTTGATCAAAGTGCATTTAGGACTTTACTCAAAGGCCAATCTAAAGTCTCAAGGCTACTTCTCCACTCAACCACCCTCACAATAGGTCCCTTGCCTCATGTGTTGTGTGAATGAGATGTTTAAAAGATAGAGGAGCTTAAGAGCATTTGACCTATGTGGGTCCTCTTGTCAATCCAAGTCTAGTGGAAGTAATACCAATTACTTGGGCTCAAGACAAGACTTTACTAGGTGGACACATACCATTCACACTCACACAATATGTACACATAAGGCACACATCTAGACTCGAGTTAACTCTAATGACTAATGAGGCTACACTCATTGATGGGCCTAACTCTCATGACCAAGGAAGCTTCATGTTGCTCACAATAAGGTGCCCCACCTAGTTACTGAAGAAAGAGAAATCCTTTATTCATTCGACGATATTCAGATACAAAACAGCAGCGTATATAAAACTAAGGGAATTGCAGTTATGAGGAGTCGAAAGTGGTTTATAGTTACAATGAACTGAACCGCTTGCCGACTTAATGTAGTAACCAACACCGAGTAACCAACACTAACTGAACAATGTAGTAACAATAACGCTAACATTCCCCCCCTTATTACATTGTTCTTGCAATAGTACCAAGGTACCCCCCCTTAATGCTAAAAACTCAACAAAGCTAATTACATAGTATGAATACATATTTTATAGAAGAGCTTCTCCCAAAGAACAAATCCTAAACCAAGCGAGGCTCCATCATGCTATCTCGTCTACCCTTGGAAAGGTGTAGCTTCGAGCTATGTTCTTGAGCTTTTTAGTCCCAAGCTCTCAAATCACAGTCTTGAATTATTCGACAATGGCCCCTAAGAGATACGATAGATCTCTGCCATGTTGTCTAGTGACCGCGAAAGGGTATAATTCAAGATCATATACTCTTTGAAGCTCGCTGGACAACAATCCATATTGAGCTCAACACCAAACCCCAAACCTGTCTCCAAAACAAAATCTTCATAAAACATACATTCTTCAAATCTGTCAGCTCTTTCAGCATCAACAAAGAAAAACAAAACAACCAAAAATGCTTCTCATGCAAAGCATCATCTCAAAGCGAGAAGCTAACTTGAGATGATGGTAAATCCTCCATCCTCTGATGCCACCAGCCTCCAATATGACCTTGCTCAAAGGGCATATCCGCAGAAATTAATAGTACCATCTGGTGGGTCCTTATCATCTTCAATGCAAGCAATATTTCCTTCATTTTTGAGCTTTCCTTTAAGAACATCACTCACTCGAGTTCTACAATCCCAAGCTATGTGACCATTTTTCTTACAATAAAAACATTTGATTCTCTCTAATCTCTTGTAATTGCTTCTTGAAAATAATGCTTTCTCTTGAGGATCATCGTTTGAATCTTCTGTTGTTCTCTTCTCTTCTGATAGAAGAGTAGAAATCATACCTTCTAGAGTTTGTGAAGATATTTGACTGAGAGTAAAAACAACATTGTTGTATTTTGAAGGCAAGCTATTTAATAGGATGGCCCTAGCATCATCATCATCTACTGTAACCTTAACCTCTGCTAGCTGTCTAATGAGAGACTGCAAGTTACTTATATGATTTGACATTGTGATTCCATCTTCCATATTAAATCGAAATAATTAAAGTTTTAAAGAAAACTTTGCATTAACAGCTTTTGCTTCAAACAATTTATTCAGAGTATCCCAAATTTTAGCTAATGATTTATCTAAATCAATATGGTTTAATTCGGTGTCAGAAAGAGCAAGACCAATTATAGCCTTGGCTTTATCGTCTCTACTACCCCAATCTAATAACTTATTTGCATCTGTAGGTGCTTTTTCGTTTCCACTGACTATTGCCCATAAATTTTTATTCATTAGTTGCATTTGAATTTTCATTCTCCAAGTATGAAAATTGGACCCAGAATACTTGTCTAATGGGATCTCCATTTAGATAATACTCAAAAGATTGACTTCTTACTCAGACTTAAATATATTTGCTTATAAAATTTGCACTTACATACACACTTCAATACATACCAATAATGGACACCACTTTTCTTTGATTGCCAGGTTTTGCAGACTATGTCTTCCTCTTTCAGGTGCACAACGCCTTTGTTATGAATCATAGATGAACTTCCCACATGATTTCCATGAAAATCTAATGGATAAGAGTAACTGTGTGTCCACTTATGAGGTTGGAAATTGCTTGATGAATAACAGTTAGATATTCTAGTCTTAAACAAAATGTGATATGAAGAATAACAAAATCAGCGTGAGAATCTCAACTTCAAGAAGTTCCTCATGGATTTCTTCAATGATCTCTTATATTCTCCTCAACTCTCATCATCAAATCACAACATAAAGCATGAAAAAAAAATGAAATGAACCAGTAAATCTTCTATTAATGCATTCAACTCACAGCCTCCGCAGGGATCTTTGCCAGAGGCTACACTACTCATGCCTCCCTTTATTCTAACATGCCATTATAGGTTGCGCCATTGCAGGTTCTATTTCTTTGTCATATGTCACGCCTCCTCACGTTAGTTTTCATCTGAATTCTGTAATGATTCAAGGAAAGATTACTGGCAACGTTGTGACTCCCCACGCACAGCAATGCACACAATTCTTCTATAAACAACAACAAACACACATTTCATACTGGCAAACTCATATTGCTCTCTCACAGCATAGGATCACATATTGCTCTGATACCATATGAAGAAAGAGAAATCCTTTATTCATTCGATGATATTCAGATACAAAATAGCAGCGTATGTCAAACTAAGGGAATTGTAGTTATGAGGAGTTGAAAGTGGTTTACAGTTACAACGAACTGAACCGCCTGCAGACTCAATGTAGTAACCAACACAAACTGAACAATGTAGTAACAGTAACGCTAACAGTTACACCATAAGTAGTTTCATCTAGCTAAATCATAGATGATTTTACATGGCTACACTATAAGCATTCCTAGAGCACAACTCTCCATTCTAATCAACTAAGCTATTCCCATTAGAGCCTCCTAATTGATCAATACATTTCATTGTAAAGTCTTCCTTGTTAGGGGCTTACTCAATTCACACATTAAATTATATCACAAACTCAATAGATCATGACACTAGATTAACACGCACACATAAGACATTATCGCAACTCAATGTACACACATGCACATATCATTTCTTAGTTTTGACATTGCAATTTATCAATCCATGTATGTAGGAAGAATCCATGCATAGATGCAAAAACTTTTAATAGAACTTAAGCAAACAACACACAAATCAAACATATCACTATTCTTGGGAGCATATTACAACTTTCTACAATATTCTAGGTATTTTCTTCCTCAAACTTACTTTCTTGCTTATTTTTTTCTGAAAATGTAATACACATAATTTCTTTGTTCAGTAACATTTAGTGTTTTTCTTTTAGGCTTTTATAATGCCTTATAGACTCTATGCCTTCAAATGGCATTGGTCAATTGGGAAGTTTCCTTGATTTTCTCTAAAATCTTATATATCCTTAGACTATTTGGTCATGTGATTTCCTTACCTCATATCACTAGTTATATGCTTGATGATACACTTCAGTTAAGTCCCTTGAGTTTTCCTAGGCACTAGGATTCCTTCATTATTTGGGTTTATTTACTTTACACATTGTTCTCAATTTTATTTTAACCATTTTGGTCATGCTATTCAATTTCCCTAATTGGCAACATCCACAAACACTTGGCCTTTTCTTTGGAGTTCCTTGCAACACCTAGTATCCTTGTATAGTATACTTGACATTTTTATGTTCTTGATTCTTTTCACTACCTTCCTGTACAACATCAATCCAGACCAACAAAATTTCATGAGACAAGATGACCCCCTTTTGATGCTAGGTTGTCTCGTTGATGTCATCTAGTGCGTACACAATCAAATTGCTTGTGATGATATACCATAAATTAATCAGTAGATTAATCATCATTTATAATAAATCATACATTACAAATTCTAGTTTAATTAGTGTGTGTCTATGGAAAAGCTTCTTGCATACTTTTGACAAGTCAAATTCTCACTGTTTCAAGCTATTATATCCACAATACAAACATACACACATATTGACATAAATAATTTATTTTTAGAATAATTTTCAATTCTTAAAAGAAAATCAACATGATTTCAAGCCTATAACTATATTAAAGTTTGTAATGTTTATCTATATTTTATTAAATTTATTAAGTGTAAGAAGCTAGGTCCACTTTTTAGCAAAAAAGTGGAAGTATATTTCCTCAAAATCAAAGTTTGTCATAGTTGGAGTAACAATTTAAGGCACTTACAAATAGAATATTAATATGATGTAAAAATATTATTAAATGTAGGATTTTGTTTCTAGTTTTCAAATATGTAATTTATTCTGATACCCAGATGATAAATGTTGGTTTTGTATAGGATGTACAAAAAGTGGCTTTTTAAAAGTCGCATGTTTTGGGCCAAAACATGCATGTGTTTGTCCAACATAATTTGACCTAAATGGAAGTATTTTTCTAATTCTTTTTTTGAAAATATGCATATGATGTTGAAGTTTGGTTAGGATATTTTTTTTTTAAAATTTTGATAAATAAAATTTTTAATTAATTTTTTACTGGCCATAATTTGTGTTTTTAATACTCCCCATGTATAACCAACATAATTTGAGCTAAACTAATTGTAGCATGAATTTCTTTTTTATTGTATAGAGAATGATCAGACATAATTAAAAAATTAAAAAAATTAAAAGTTATTAAAAAAAGTAATATATGTCATTGCAACTTTATGATGCTTTTTATCTAAAAAATAATTAATAAATAGAAAAATACATGCAACACTAAAAAAAATTCTATATATGAAAACTAGACATTGTCATCAATAATGGGTTTTAATTTCATCTAAAAATTCTTTAAAAAGTAGTCAACCATATTGCCAAAGTCCATTCCTTCCAACAATTTTGAAGCTTTTTGTTTAAAAAATAAATAATAAATAGAAAATATGTTCAACACTTTAAAAAGTTACATTTTTTAAAACTAGACATTGTCATCTGAAATGGGTTTTAATTTTATCCAAAAATTCCAAAAGAAAAATGTCAACCATATTGTCAAAATCCATCCCTTCTGAAAATATTTTGCCTTGAGTGTTCTACTAAAAGTATACCCAACTTCTTGTCCTTTTATAATTAGGGAATAGTGGGGTATGACACATAGGTGCACTTAATGGTGAACTATAAGATTATGGAATCAACAAGATGCACATGTCTAGGGTTGAGGATTTAAGGACATCATCCTAGCTCACTTTTTCAATCAAATATCACTCACATAATCAATTGTTATGAGTCTTGGTTTTACATCAGTCACAATTTACTTGACATCCAACATTCTTTGTTTCTATTTTGTTGAATCAACCTAAAGGCTTGACTATCATCAACAATGTTTCACATTTCCCTCTTTACATAACAAACTCTCAAATGTGCTTCTTACCATCACCCCTTTTTAGATGCAAGTATACTCTATTGTAAAAAACATTATGCAATCAACAGAGTCGTAGACGTAATTATGCATGTTGGATCATGTGATGACATTAAGTGGACCAAAGTGTGAGTGCAATCAATTCCTATAATTGAGAAAGCTTACGTTCCATTCTTCTTTGATCTCTAATCACTAATCAAATTTTAGATTTTAGTTTCTAGATCTTTGTCATCACATCAAACTAATCAACATTGCCATTACTTCAATTTCCAAATAAACCAAGTAATCCAATTTAATAAATTTTAATATATTTTTTCTCAATTACTCAACTTCAATTTTTGATCAATCGATCTCAATTCATATTAATTTAAAATTTAATTATCAATCTCAATTCATATTAATTTAAAATTTAATTATCAATCAATCTCAATTCATATTAATTTAAAATTTAATTATCAATCAATCTCAATTCATATTAATTTAAAATTTAATTATTAAACTACACATCTAATGTGTGTATTCTTGGCTAATTCAACGGCCATGTAAAGTCTTATTTTATTCACGCGTACGACTAACTTCCATTAGAATAGTGATCGCGGAAGGGGAGAGACGTGCAAACCTCGGACGTTGTAATACGTGGAGCATTTTATATTTGCCAATTTGGATAGCAAATGTCACGCCAATTATTTTAACAGATTTTGACGTGGTCCAACTTAATTTAACAATTAAATAAAAAGTCATCCCAGATTACAATTTCAAACTTCCAAGGAATTTGTCTTTGTGCGAACCCTTCCACCCTCCTCCAGTGCTTCCTCCTGTTTTCGCAGAAATGTTGCTTTACTGATTTCCAATTAGTAGGTTTGGCTACTCAGTTACAAGCTTCTATAATTTACTAGTAATAAGACCGACCATTCTTGTTCCTTCCTTCAAGTCCGCAAATGGAGAAGTTCAGGCAATACAAATCTCAGTCATCACAATTTTCCAGTCGTGAGAGGAAAGCATACGACGTTTTCTTGAGCTTTCGCGGTCCCGACGTGAGAAAAACCTTGGCGGATCATCTCTACCAATCTCTCTCCACTGCAGGATTGAACGTCTTCATAGACAGTGAGAAATTGGAAAAGGGCGAAAATATTGGAATGAGTCTGCAGCAGGCTATTCAAAACTCTACCATCTGTATACCCATATTTTCTCCTGATTATGCGAGTTCAGCATGGTGCCTCAGGGAGGTCTCCCTGATGTGGAATCTCAAGTCCACAATCGCACACAGTATAGTGATTATCCCTCTTTTTTATAATGTGGACCCATCAGAGGTCAAATATGCTATAGGTTCGTACGCCGAGGCTTTCCATAAACATCGGACCCAAGGAAGGCATCGCGCAAGGGAGATCCATGGCTGGGGGGATGCGCTGAAAGAAGTCTCTTGTTTATCTGGGTGGTCACTCAAGGAAACGTCATTCGGGTACTTCTTATCTTTTATTCGTGTGTTTTGATTTTAAATCATAGGTATGTAAGAAATAAAATTCATGTGCCAATGTCTGGTATGTTGCAGGTTCGAAGGGAAGCTTGTGAAGCAAGTGGTGAAGGACGTTCTCCAGACATTGGATATTGGAGTGTTAGATGTGGCCAAACGCCCTGTGGGACTCATACCTCGCACTGAGGAGGTGATAGAGTTGTTGAAATTGGGCGATAAGACAAGTGATAGGCTTACCCTTGGTATTTGGGGCATGGGGGGTCTGGGTAAAACCACCCTGTCAAAAGCCCTCTATAACAAGATCCATCACCTCTTTCAAGCTTCTTGTTTTGTATCTAATGTAAAATTAGAGGAGCCCACCCAGGGCCTTAGAAAACTGCAACAACAGATCCTCAAGGATCTGCTCAAAACACACATAAAGGTGAATGATACAGATCATGGAAAAATTCTAATGAGAAATCATTTCGCATCCTTAAGAGCACTCGTGGTTTTGGATGATGTGGACAATGTCCGACAGTTGGATGCTCTGATGGGTGACTGGTTTGGAGAAGGTAGCAGAATCATCATCACAACCCGAGAGAAACGTGTCTTGGAGGTAAGGCAAGTAGATGTGATTTACCCCATGACAGGACTTGAGCTTGCTGAAGGTGTGGAGTTATTCAGTTGGCATGCCTTTCTCAGAGCCCGCCCGGAGAGAGGTTATGAAGATATGACACAGAGAATTGTTAAGGCTTGTTCGGGTCTTCCTCTGTCCTTGGAGATTATAGGCACTGACCTATATGATAGAAATCACATTATATACTGGTCTGAGGCTTTACGCAATCTTGAAAATGTCGGCCACAATTCTGTCTTTGAAATCCTCAAAACCAGTTACGATACATTAACCCCTGTAGAGAAACATATCTTTTTAGACGTAGCCTGCTTCTTCGTCCACCTCAAGAGTAGCATCTTCATTCAGAATAGGGCTTTCAGCGTGGACTTTTATGCTAGATTCTGGAGTGCCTTAGGGTGGGAGCCAGTGCATACAAGTCTTAAAATGCTTGAAGAGAAGGCACTCATTGTAATGCATAAGCACAGAGATATTGAGGCCATAGATGAGGATGCAGATGAAGATGACCAACTAGGTCAGTACTTCTGTGAATTTTCTATGCATGAGCAGATAAGGGACATGGGTAGACGAATTGTCCAAGAGGAATCATGGAACGATCCCGCCGAACGCAGTAGAGTGTGGCGGGAGGAGGATATACGTACTCTAATGGCTGCTACTACCGTCCAGGTAGTATTCGTTCCATGTTCCAAACTTTCTAGCAATAAGTTGTTTGTAAGTTTTGTATTTAAATCTCAAATATAAAAGCTAAACTCCACTTTGTAGAAACATTGCTAAACGATACTGTGTCTTTCATATTCAAAAGGAAAACTCAAATGTAAAGGGCCTCGTGTGGAGAAGGCACATGGAGCTTCAGCATATAGACACTTTGGCATCATTATGGAAATTAGATTTCTTGCTGTGGAGGAACTTGCAACTGAAGACCGAGATAAGAAGATTACCTACAAACCTAAGATATCTGGTCTTATCGAAGTGTCAATTGAAGGACTGCAATCCCCAGGTCAGTTACTCTGCTTAAATTATAGTTAAAAAGGACCAGAAAAAGCAGTATGCAATCCATTCTTTGCTTTGCAGGGATAATATTTTTGCTCATGATCTCACAACAGTTTTTGTTCTGATAGATGGCTGGAATACAGATCTGTAGTGAGTATAATCGATCATCTGTCCTTTGTCCTGTTCTGCCTAAATCCATAGGCCAACTCATTTATCTGCGATACATTGATATGAGCGGTACTAAACAGACTTGTCTTCCGAACGAAGTCTGCGAGCTTCACTGCTTGGAAGAGTTATATTTAAGCAGATGCAGTTTAGAGGCCCTGCCGGAAGCTTTTGGAAATCTTATCAAGCTAAAGACGCTTGATGTAAGCAACAATTTCTTGTCAGAATTTCCACCAAGCTTTCAACGTCTGAAATCTTTAGTGAATCTAGAGATGGCCTGGAATGAACAACTTGTAGTATTTCCTGCTCTTCCAGAAGACCTCATTGCTCTCAATGCCAGAAGATGCTCAAAATTGCAAGCAATATCTCTCAAAAATAATATGAAATTTTTGAAGACTATGGATTTATCTCACTGCGAAAGTCTTACTCGACTTCCAACACTGCTCCATTACTATTCTTTGAGAGATCTTAGACTAGACGGATGTAAGCAACTTCATAAATTGGACCCTCTTCCAAGATGTGTCACTTCTCTACACATTTCAGGATGCTCTCAGTTGCAGAAAATCTCTTTCAAATCTAATCCTGGTTTACTTGTTTCTCGTGATTTCTATCGTGGTTCTCCTCCTGGTACTCTCCTTGATTATGACAGTGCCTTTCTCTATCGTCCTAAACTGAAAGAGCTATGCATGATAGGGTGTGACAACATTCGACTAAATATTTACCAGTTGTGGAAGGTATGTATTTTATCTCCTATTATTTGAGTGGCATGTTTATGATTTAATTATTATGCGGAGAGATACCTTTTGAAGATTTCTGAAATGTAGAGAAATAGTGAATAATGTAGATGAGGTTTTAACGAAGAGCTTTGTAAAACTAAATACAAAGTTTTTCCAAACTAGCGAGGTTAATCCCCAGATTTGTTTGAATGATAGGATTTTCCTCACTTGGAGCAATTGGATTTGTCACTATCTCTTGAACCAGTTGGTGAACCACAACCTCTCGTAGGCCAAAAGAGTCTAACAGTGCAAAGGGGCAATTCATGTGTAGCAGTTTTCTTTTGTTTTGTCGTAGAAAGCGATGAGATTGTCCATCTTCCACAGATAGATGTGGTAATGACATTTTTGGCCGAAGGTGTTGACTGTCCCCTTTCTAAAACTTTTCAAGTCCCTTCGCGCATGAAAGGAGGAGAGAGTGGAAGATTTATAATGCGAATATGCATTTGGAAGGCAAAACCATTTCCTGAATCGGGTACGATGAGATGCTGGTACTCTGTACAAGATCGATTGTCACAATGTGGGAGTCCCGTATTATTAAGGCAAGTTAAAATTCTTCTCTTGAAAGAAGATGCTGCTTCTCGAAAAGTCACAAAATTTTTGAAACCGTGGAAATTGTTGTCGCCTTCCAATCACATTGAAAGTACATCTTCACAACACACTAAATGTTGCAGTTGTTGTGGCTATTTCAAATACTAAAGGAGGTGAAATTACGAAGGTACTGTAGTCTTATATCGGTGAAATTAAAACATTGAAGCTCAAGCATTGCTGTCCTTTCCAATTTTCCATTGTATCCATCCATACGGAAAGTGATATCTCTATATATAAAATTCTTAAATGAAGATACCATAACACTTTGTGACAAGTTCTTAAGCATTGTATTTTTTAAATAAAGATATTACGTATATAGACGTTCTACAATGGCATCAAAGAGTTTGCATGAATATAAACTTTTATCTTTTAGTTTAAATTTTAGCTATTTATAGTTAAAATCAAAACCACTCAAATAAAAGCAGCTAAATTGCACAAGCTGAATTTTTCATAATATTTTTTTTTAACGTATGGGAAGAATTGTAGAAGCCATGATATGCCTCTAAACTAGAAAAGATTTTACACATATTTCAATTCCTCCCTAAAAAATCAATAAATCATTGTTTACATAGTATAATTCTTTCTATTCAATTCCTAGTGATCACACGAAACAATTTTTATTTTTATTGAAGAGCTTTTTATTTACTTAAAAAATATTTTATGTAATAATTATTTTAATTATTTAAGAGTTATTTTAAATTACATTTCTATATTCTCTTTTAATATAGAAGCATCATTTAATTTCATCCACCCTTTTTTTTATATAACTTATCCACTCCTTATGTTATTAATTATAATAGCCCTTATGTTATTTTATTTTTATTTATAGTACATTTCTATATTCTTTTCTAATTTAAAAGCATTCCTTAATTCTATCAACACTTTTTTAATCCTATCCATCCTTTCTTCATATAGCTTATTCATCTCTTATGTTATGAGTTATAATAAATAACATTATAATATAACTAGCAAAAAATTTTAGAGAAGGGATATCTCTCAATGTCTTTTACATAATTTTTTTTTAAAATAGGTATGCTAGTTTAATTATGAAGAACACAAAAATTATAAAATTATAAATTTGATGAAATGAGACTATATAGAAAATCACTATATTGTGCTTTTAAAAAAATTATCTACAATATTTTAATATTATTTTATTTCTACTTGTATGTTTTTAGTGAGAATTATTTATTTTAAGTATAATAAATTAAATAAATCTTACTTTTAATATGAAGATGTATAATTGTGACATGATTTATGACCTATATATATCTATAATAATTCTTAGATCTTAAATATTGTGTAATAATTTTAATAATATCATACTTGTCAATTTATTATATTTTAATTTTTATGAAGTATGACATTTCCAAGAAAAATACATAATTTTGACCAAAAAAATAGCAAGAACAATGAGATAAAATTTTGAAAGCCCAACTCAAATATTAATAATAAATATAAAAAATTTAAATTATTTTTAAGAGAAGAAAATTTATAAAAAATATAGAAGGCTATATATAAAAAGAGATTATTTTATTTTTGTATTTTATGCATATGTTTTTAGAAGCTTGGTTTGATTTTTGAAGCTGTCGTTTTTAAATGTTAATTGTTTACTTATTGAAAAAACTAAAAATTTGTATTTTTTTCTCTTTTTATTTTTCTATATTGATTTCTATCATATGTTTGAGGTTGGGAATGAAAAAAAGGAATTTTTTCCTTATATGGTACATGTTGAATGCTATTATTGATATTTTTATGCTTATAGGAATTGAGTGTTTCATGAGTTAGAAGATTGCAAACTCAACCTAGTATATAAGTGTTGGGTAGGAGGAATATGGAGTACACCATTCTAATAACCCCAAATTTAATTCCCACTCTATTGATTGGATAAATGAAGAAAATACTCAATTGGGATAACTTTGTGTTTATTAGGACAAAAATTTAACCAAGAAATCTTATGATTATAAAGCAAAGGAAAAATCAAATTAGAGCATGCTAGATATGGCAAGGGGGAAAAACTATGCTAGTGGCCAATCCAAACAAGATTTTCATTATTAGGGATAATATTTACCCTCTAGCTTATATAAATATTGTATATTTTCCCCACTTGTCTTACTTATTGGTTGCATGGTTGTATACAAATTTTTTTTGGATTCAACTATGTAAAAAAATTATTTTATCATCAACATTTTAGATCATACTACATGATCCATCATTAGGATGAAAAATAATAGAGAGATGAAAATCCAGATGAGCTAATTTAAAAAGAGGATGGAGTTGTGAGAACTGAGGAGGAGGGGTTAGGGTAGAAGAAGAACAATTTTTGAACTAAACTGAGCTAATGTAAACAATGTATGTAAGCTATACATATGAAGATAAAGTAAAGAAAGAAACACACGAGAAGAAGTCATATCCGTCATTACCTTAAGGCTTGATGCTGATGTTGATCCTTCTATCTTCAGCTCCTCTTGTTCTCTATCTCCAGATGTACATGCATTTGATAGAAAGATTTGGTTAGAGCTCGAGACATGAAATCTCATCATATGTTGCATCAACAAAAATATAACTTGCATCTATGATGCATTAAATCAATTTAGCCATTACCAGATGTGTGCAAGAAAAGCCAAAAATTAGATCATCAAATGAAAGATCAAATCATCCCAGGAGCATTGAACTTCATTGTTTTTGTCTAACTTGTTTGTGCAATGTGTAGGTACAGGTACATTCATAATTGTGCATGATATTTTAACATGTGGTGAAAAATGGGCTCCCACAAGGGTTGAGCCCAGCATGCTGCCCCTAAGCTCAAAAGCGGAATGAGATAGGAATGCACATCCCAGATAAACACATTGATCATTCATGACAATCAATCCAGGAGAGCAATGAAATGAAAATCATAAATGAACAACGGCTAATTGGAATGCTTAAATGAAATGTAGTGCAGAATTTAAATACATCGTTTCTTCATTGATGAAGTTTCTATTTGCATACAAAGTTCTTATGTTATCATGGTTTTGCCTCATTGAATGATGATGGTCATCATATTTTGTCTTTGATTTCTACCATGTATCATATTTCCTGCTATTAGTGTTGTTTGAAGTGCACATTTTAAGAGATAATGACAAATAGTGCTCACATGTAAGGGGGAAGCAAAGAGTGCACTGTCATGGAATGCTAAAGTGAACATTCATCATTGCAAAGAAATACCATATCCATAATGGGACAGCCATTAAAATAACATAAGGAGCAGCAAAGGACAAAAATGTATTTTCCTCTATTTTTGTGCACAGGAGCTGTAAAGTCACAACATACTTCTATAGTTTGAATCAATCAAAGACAAGTGCAAAGGTAACAACCTCTAGATGAAGAATTCAATGGATCTCACAAAAGGATCAATCAAGGTATCAATAAATACATAGGGACTGTCAAGGAGGAGACATCAAGATGCATACACAAGGCTACAAGCATAGGATGCAGAGGTCCAAAGGAATAAAAGAGGTTGCAAGAGACCTGTTAATGTTCAGGGCAACTTTGTCCAAGGTGCTAGGGTTCATATACACCTAAATGAGTTTCATGGTTTCCATATGCCCTCTTAAATCATGGGATGCTTGCATACTAAAAGAGATTCAAGAAAACATTATAATGAATGAAGAAGGATGTAGTGCTTGCAGGCTTTGCCCTAGCTATGTTCTACTTCACTATGCTCAGTTTTGCTACACTGCTAACATTAGCCATAAAATGTAAAGGCATTCAATCATATGTGCTAGGCCTTGCTCATGAAGTGAGAGATGATTTGATGAATTATATCATGGGAATCATCATTTCAAACCTCAAGGACTTTAAAGTGCTAATATTAGCCTCTTTCCTATCATGATATGTGCAGAAATTTCTTATTCTATTCATTCATACGAGTGGTGAAGGTTTGAAAAGAAGCAGCACTATGACAGCAGTGATAGTCATGAAATACAAAGATACTAATTAGATGTTGGGTTGAGAACATCATACAGAAGTCTACTAAATCCTTATAAGCAGTCTAGTCATAATGATTGTAACAAGTCACTAAGGACAAAGAGATGACTATTATATAGATTAGAGCAATCTTAAATGAATGTCATAGAGTAGTTTATACTATCTATGATAGAGATCAGAAGAGAAGCATAGCATTATGGAAGAACATGAAGACCAAGCAAATTCAAAAATGTAGTCATCAACAGACAATAGTCAAATGATTTCATCATATCTCAAAAATTACGAAGTGGGTTTTCTTATTTTTTGATAAAAATTAGGAAATAATTAGATGAAAAAACCCATTAAATATTACAAAACCCTAGTTTGTGGTTTGAGAGAAAACTTCAGCAGTCTGAGATAGTTTGTAGTAGCAATGTACAGAGCTTACCAACAACAATTTCTCTTATGATGAAAAGACATCATACCACTCTTAGAGAGAAGTGTTGATGAGGATAGTAACCCAAGAAAGAACAAAAATAGTCAGCAAGAGGTTATCAAAAAGAACAAGCCATGCTCAGAGAGTCCTCTTTCACTATTCTCACCATACCAAGCACAATGCAACAATGAGGCTTCATGATGGGTCCATTGAACATACAAAGTCATATTGCCTTTCACTTTCAAGATCAGGGAGATCTATGTTATGAAATCATAAAGTTTTATGTTTTTCTATTAAGCATTCATGCCTCTTAAAGATCCTTGTAGATTTACAAAAAAACTATGAAAGAGCACATGAAAACCCTTGTGCTGAGGTTTGTTGAACCAACAAGGAGCCAAGATGATAGTGCAAGGAGAATAGATTTTAAAAGGCATTCTCAAAGACCATGAAGGGAACAACAATAAATAAGAAGAGAGATTGACAGTACAAAGAAGAAGAGAGAGCAAAGTGTTCAAAATAGAGCAGTCAACAGTAAAATAGCAAAAGGTTGATCATAAGGATGGTTCTACTTGATAGACAAGAAGGAACATAGCATTAGATTTGTATATGGAACAAAACAATCCTCAAGAAGATGGAGAAGTGTTGGGATAGTGAAATCCACATAAAAGAAATGATAGGTTTAGAGGTTTCAACATGCTCCCAGATGTAATGAAACCTTACATTGCAAACCCTTATGAAATAGTTGATTTGGAGATCTCTTAAGCCTTTAGGTAGAGCAGCAGATCGACATCACCGTTTATAGCAGCAAACGAAAGGGGATAAGGGTTTCTAGTTTCATCATCAACACAAGAAGAGAGCAACAAAATGTAGTTTTCACTATGTATAAAAAAGAGCAACAACACATAAAAGAACAGAAAACACTACTTTCACCATGCATATGGGAGGATCAAAGGAGCTTCATAGTGTCATCTACTTACCAGTAAAATAGCAAGATTGAAACCCTTCACAGTTGTGCAGAAAACCTCCCAATAACCTTCATAACAGCGTTTTAAAACCTTCTTGGTGGCGTAGAGAGGAGGTGCTAGATGAGTGCAAAGAGAGAATGAGAAATTTTTAGGGTTTGTAGAGCTTTATCTCACATTTCCCTAGCTGTGGAAGAAAGTTTTTTGACTTATATCATTTGATTAAAGAAAATCATTCAAAAATAAATATGGTCATGGTCCACACTTGTTTAAGTGTTGAGACTTAGGAGAATATCATAAGAGGCCCATGAGATTGGGAGATATAAGGACTAGTTTTTCTGACTTTTAATTAAATTTATTTTACCTTAGAGTCAAACAAAAGATGATTATGACTAAGGAATGATTAAGGTTGAAGGTTTGATGAAAATAATGAAGGCCTTTTTGTCCTTGTTTATTGACTTAGGGAAGTTTTTGAGAGGGTGGAGGCCTTTTGGTGACTAAGAACAGATTGGAGTTTATTTTGTATGAAGAGATTATGTAAGTCAAAGGGGAGTTGTAAGGAGAGATATTATTTTTTAACTTTTGAACTTAAGGAGAATCAAGGAAATAGAAAATACATTTAGATTCTCCTTAATTCCTCATAATTTGGAAACCTATTTATTAATGTAAGCAAATAATAAAGTAATAAATTATAAATTACTTTATTATTTGTCATAAAAATGTGAAAGCAAAGATAGACAAATCCATTATAACAAATGGTAAAGTAAGTCACATCGATTACTTTATTATTTATTCACATTAAATTTATCTCCAAATCATACAAAATTAGGAGGTAGAGTTAACTGAAGTGTCTTGGGACTTTTCCCTTGATTTTGGGGTCAAATTACAGTGAGTTGGAGTTCCATATGGTCAAACTATTAGAGAGGGACAGTTTGGAGCTATTTTAGCTCAAATTGGATCGGTTATAGTCCTTCTTTTTAGGGATTTTCTTTTCTTCTTGTGAGAGAGTTTTGTGGATATATTTTTGATGCTGAGTTGAACTGTAGTGCTTTTTTCATACACTTGAGAGTTCATTCTTTTGATATATGGGAGAAAAACTTATGTTTTTCTCAGTTCTTGCCTTTTTGCTCTCTTGTGCATTGTAAAGAGAAGAAGTGTTTGTAACTCATTTTACATATTTGTACAGTACAACAGGTTATAGGTTATCTTTTTTGCCATTTATGCAGATTTTCCTTCATTTTCAATAAGATCAAGTATTTACCTTCTCAATTGTGCCACTTTATGAGTGATTGGATGAAATTTTATTGTGTTTTAACATCAAAACCTTTAAATCTTGTCTCATTCATACTTGCATGCATTCAAAAGCAATGAAAAATCATAGGTCTTAGGTTGTGCATTGGAATAATCTTTTATTCCATGTTGTGAGAACCTAGTTTTCCTCCAAGAGAAAGTTCTTTCAAGCTTTCCTTTGAATCATTTTTGTGGTCAAATTGTCAGATTGATCTATGTGGATAGATATTCTGAAAGTTGTTGTGAATTAGGGCTGCATGTTTCTATAATTTAGGTGCATCACCACCCATCTAAATCTAGTTTTAGTACATTTATTAGAAAGTCTTTTTACCCTTTTCCTGCAAAGTCATTAATTTATTAGAGAATCAGAAGGGAACCAGCCCATAATCTGGAGTTCCACTTTCACCATAGGGTACCCACAACCTGAAAGTATTCCAATGTTACACATGATTGGTGAGCTTTCCAGCTTCGCATTATGGGTGCAATCCTAGTTGATAATAGGAAGTAGATACAAAGAAATACTTAGATGATTTTAAGAAGAATGAGGCATCCTGTAAGAGTTTAATGTTCTATGGGTGGTATCCTTCAGATAAGAAGTCGAAGGTAGCTGACAGGGTACCAGAGACTTTATATAGGTTAGATTTTAAGGAGGATGTATATATCATGATTACACTACTGAGTAGAGTATTGGGATTAGAGGATGCTGCTACATTCGAGCCATGGATGTTTTCAGTGATACAATTCATCAAGGAAGAAATAGGGGATGTTCATTTGGCTTTGGCTATTAGTAACACAATTTATGTATAGGTCTTGAGATTTAACAAGAAAAAGTTCTTTATGTCCTACATTTTATATTCTTGTGCTGCTAAGATGCAATTGAATTGAATACCGAGAATTGGCACATTGGGAAATGGGCCATGGCAAAAGCTGGTATATGATCATTACCCAGACCTACAGGCACAAAATGCAGGGAAGAATTAGATTAGGGTAAATGATGTGTTTTCCATGTACCCGGTAAGCATATTGACAGGGGAAAAAGATCAAAGGTTGTTTGAAGTGGTGAAGAATGTAATAACATTGCATAGTGCTTTGTACATTCAATTCTCTACTTTCACATACATTAGAACTGAGGGGTTTAAAGGAAAACCTTTTAGATTAACAAGGTACCCATCAGATAGGGTAATGTTGCTAGAGTTCACCAGACATGTATTGGATGTTTATGCAATGTATAAGGCCAAGTGTAACAAGGGTAACATTAAATTCCCCTTTGTTATTGGAAGATATCAGTGTTTTAATGAGGATGTAGCTAAAACTTCAGAGGCAGAGTTGTTATACTATGGTTTTCTAGTTTTTGATATAGTTGGACCTTTTGATCCATTCAAAAGAATTCATAACTTTATAGATAAGAAGTATAAACATCAACCTCACATTGAAGATTTTTGGGCTGATTGTGATAGTGAAGTAGAAGTGAAGAAGAGGTCTCATCAAAGATTAACCCTTGATTAGATGAGAACACTGGAAGGAATTGAGTTACCAGAGGAGATCAAGGATGATGATGAGAATACCTTGCATACAGGTTATGACAATACAAAAGAAATTCTGACTGAACCAGATTAGAGTCAACCTGAGGAAGTGTCATTAGATAATATTTCAAAGTTAGTATTTGTATACTCAGATATATGGGTAAAAGAAAGAATAGAGGAATTGAAAGCTAAGGGAATGACAATCACTTACGGGGGTAAAAAAAAAGGTAGAAGAGAAGTTGGGAAAATGAGGTGGATTTTGATGATTTCTTGAAAAGACAGAGGCAGGTGGTGGAAGCTAGAATAGCTAAAGCCAACATAGGAGCCACAATAATGGACCCCTATGCACTAGGGATAACGGTGGAAATACCTGCAGGAAAATTTGTATCCACCAAGGAAGGGACATCTACATCCACTACAGCTGCCACAATAGAGCAAGTTCCAATATAGGCAATGGTGGTATCTCAACCAACATCAACACCTGCAGTACTTGTACCGACACCTCAACAATCACCTTTGCAAACCCCCACAGTCATAGAACAAACCCAACAAGAGAAAATAAAGGGGTTTATCATGGTTAAACAAGAGATGACTGAGGAGATGATAGCAAAGACATCTACTATTCAAGCACTCACAAAAGAGAGTGTAGAGGTACTAGATGTGGATAAAATTGAGGATGTAGAAGATGATGAAGAAGAATGTGAAGATGAAGGCAGTGATGATAGCCTTGAGATGAGCAGTGAGGAAGAAGAGGATAGACAAGTACCAAAATCTCATCTCATGCTTGGAGCGTTTGGTGCAGGGGGATCACGACAAGCTGTTCCCCCATCAATAAAAAATATTAAAATAATTGATCCTTTTGAAAACTTGGTGCCAAAAGATATCATGGAAGAGGGTACTAACATGGGAAATGTACAAGATGTTCAAGGAGAGGCTAATCAAGAAAATATGCCTATAGATAGGATGGAGGAACAAGGAGAGGATGAAAGAATAGATACACCACAAGAGGTTCCTGATCCTAAAGTACCTCATGGTGAGGAGCAACAAAATGTAGGGAACGTCCAACAGGGACAACAACAACCTCCTCAGCAAGTTCCCCCACAGCAACAACAAGATCAACAATAACAACAACAAGAAGAAGTATTGATAGAAGGAGCTCAAGAAGAGGTATTGATTGAGAAAGCTATAGAAATAGATATGAATAAAGAGGTGCTAGCTTGGTTAGAATTTGAAGTGAGGCAAGACATAGCAGTCCAAGTGGTACCAATTAATATTAAGAGCTTGTTAACTAGTGAAGCTGTGAAGAGAGGCAGAAGAAGGGCTAGAACTATGTCAGCCATAAAGAGGGATTCCTCTAGTGGTAGAACTATACAAATGGTAATTCCCCAAGATGATAAGACGAAAGGAGAAATAAGTGCCGAGGAATACAAGGTTATCAATGTAGATATTGGTCATGCCAATAGAGAACAACATATTGAAGAATTGCAAGAAATGACTGAATTCACTGCAAATAGATTGAGAAAAGATAAGCAAAAAATAAAGCATTTGAAGGGGCAAGTTGCCCAGTATGAACAATTCATTCAGGGGATATTTGATCCTTCACAAAATGAACCAGAATTGGGTTTTGATTTAACTATTCTTTCTAAAGAATAGGTAGGACTCTAGATAGAGAATAAAAAGCATGAAGCTAATATGCTGGAAGATTTTGTCAAGTCATTTATTAACAAAGGAGAAGAGGTAATAAAAATTACTATTAGCAATTGGAGTATTACATTGATTGAGAGAAATAATTATTCTCACATTGTACAAAGGTTCCAAGAAAGAATAAAACAGAACATAGATGAATTGAAGAAACTCAAAGCTTTGGATGGACATACATAGTCCTTGGTAAATGAGGGTGTTATTGTTGGCAAGAGACACTACTATGCATGGCAGGTATTTTCATTGATGGTAACTAAGACTATTCCACACATCCGTATAACATAACTTGCTCATACTGAAAGTTAGAACAGAATTTATCTAAGCCCAAGTAACCAGAAATAGGCCATGTGACAGGGTCCGGTATCTTGGTTCGGATCTCTCTAGTGGTAAATCATAGTGTGCTACAGATCTAAGAGAGTCATAAGGATTGTCAGGACAATCTAAATCTAGAATTTTAGCGTTCGGTGATAAAGGATTCAAAAGTTATTAGCATCTGAGTATTGGGTTCTAGTTTGTCAGTGCAGCCAAAAGAACAGGCCGACTTTGTAAATGATCTTGGTTCCTGATATATGAAAGTTGCTGGTTGGGCAATTTGTGTTGATCGGCAATAGTGGCCGACATGATTGATGATTTGTGAATACAAGTTTTTGGTCTACATTACAAATTGTGCATGAATTTGGCTGACAGAGAAGAGTCCTCAATAAAAGTTCTAAGTGTTCTTGAAGCTGATTGAAAAATTATTGAAATTCATGATGCGGATATATATAGCCAATGGATTTGAGTGATTTGAGTGTGGAAGAGGTGTGACAATGGAATAAGTGTAAATAAAGGCAGAGATAAGTGCGAAGGTGAAGATCTAAGCTTGGATTATGACAGAAGAGTGAAATAGGACAGAACAAAAGATGAAGTGTATCAAGTTGGTATTGTGTACTTAATCAGAACTGAATCTTTGCATTGGTAGATGCTAATTATTAGTTCAAACACATTGTAATCTTCTTTATGTAGGCAGTGAGCCTTCCTTTGAGCAGCAAGCTTTGGGAAGTGAGCCCGAATGCATGTGCATTCCCCTTTTGTAATACTTTTAACAAAGTATTATTTTTGTGGGTTAACCCCCACCATGATTTTCCCCTTAACTGGGTTAAATTCACGTCAAAAATCTTGGTGTCAAGTGTAATTCATTTGTTTCTTCTCATATGTTGTTGATTCATGCTTTAATGTTTTCATCATTAATCTGGTTTGAATAAAAGGGAAGAATTAATTGCTGCAAGTATAAAGGTTTTGAGACAACTGGTTCACCCCCCTCTCAATTATCTGCCCTATTTCCAACAATTGGTATCAAAGCAAGGTTCCTTGAAAGAAGCCTAATAGCTTGAGGAAGATTTGGGAAGGAGTTTCAATGGGTTCACTTAGAGAACAACTTCAATTGTCTTTAGAAGATCTTGATCGGTCCAAAGCAGAAATAGATGATCTAAAAGCAAACCTTAAGGATGCTAATGATTGTATTGACTTGCTAAAAGATAAACTAAAGAAATCAATAGAAAAAGGAAGGAACTAATTCATCATCTAACTAATCTTACTGAAGAAAATAGCATGAATGAGGCTTTGGAAGAAAAGACAAAGGAATGTGAGAAGCTGACAAAAGAAGTTTCTATTCTAAAACATGAAATGGAATTTGGGGTAATGAGGCTAACCAAAGAAATTAAGCAAAGGAAGAAGATTGAAGAAGACCTAAATCAAACCCTAAAAGAAAGAACTGAAGAATGTTGTAGATTAGATATAATGGCTGGCCATCTAGAGTCTGATCTACAAGAAAGCAGAGACAATGAGAGAGAACTTGAAAGGCAAATTGTCATTCTCAGACATGACCTAGAAGTTGCAAATGAATACAAGGAGAAGTTCAAGATAAGCTCAGCTAAACTTGAAGCAATACTTGAGTGTCAGAAGAAGGCTGATGATAAGCATGGTCTTGGGTATGAGAAAGATGAAAGCTCTAAATCTGAACTAAGAAATTCTCAATCAAGGAATGGGAGAAACAGACCTAAAAGACCTCTAGTAAGACAACCTAATGCTCAAAGGTATCCATCCTTTAATGGAAATTGTTTTAATTGCAGTAAATTTGGTCATAAAGCTACTCAATGCAGAAGCAGAGTAAATCAAAGTGGTCCATCCTTCTCCGGTCAATGCTTGAATTGTAAGAGGTATGGTCATAGATCCAATGAATGCAAAAGTATGATAATAAATAACTCTGACAATAGAGGAAATGACAATTCCTTCAATGGCTACTATTTTTCTTGCAATGGATTTGGACACATGGCCAATCAGTGCAGATCAAGAGTGAATCAATTAAATAAGCAAAAAAATGTTGTATTCTTTAATTGCAATAGATCTGGTCATATTGCAAGATTTTGCAAAAGCCAGAACAATGATGGAAAAGGTCTGGTAAATAAAGATCAGAAACAAGACAAAGGAAAGGGCAAAGTGGATGCGAATGAGATTCAGAGTGAAATGAACAAAATTTGGGTGAAGAAAGATGTAATGAAAATTGGTGATGGGTTTGCACTAGAATTAGGTGCTGATAATCCTTCTGGTAATTAAACAAGAAGCTCTGGCTCAGGGGGAGCTGCAATAAAATCTAATTCCGCTAGCCAGTAAGTGGGTGCCTGAATTTGGCACAATGAGAGAAAATAACTTGGATTATTATACATCATTTGAAAGGATTTCTAGAAGATAAAAAGTGGATACGTCGATTTGTAGAGCAATTGAAGATCGATTGTATGCAGAAATAGTGTAACCAGATGTGTTAGGGTAGAGCATTTATTACAAAGGCAAATTAGGTTTTGCGGAGCATAAAAATGTTGTTCATTCTTCATTTGAATCACTTTGCATTCAGAGATAGCAAGAAGAAGAGCGTCTGAACTAAGATTTCAAGGATTTGAAGTGTGACTGACATATTCGTTCACTAACCCTAACTCCGTGGAAGAAAAAGGTATTTATCTATGAAACCTTGAATTTGTAATCTTTTGCAATGGCCGCTCCTCTTGTTGTTGATATTACTGAAAGGCCCCGGCCAAACTTTAAGAAGCATCCATACAAATCAGTCGAAATCAAACCTTAGGAGCATTTTCTAGTGTCCCATATGGAGTTGTGCATGTTAAGGATATTAGGGCATACATCCACTATAGCATAGATGAATTTGGAAACCTAAAACTCTTAGATTTATTTAACAACTACCTAAGGGATGATAGCTATAAATTGAAACAAGAATACAAAGCCCTAGAAAGCAAACATTTTCTGCAAGTCATTAAATTTATGATATTTGATGAGAATGAGTGGGTTTGATATATCTTGAGCTGAATACATGCTAAGTTCATATGGCTACTGAAACCATTCAAGATTACAAAGGATGTTATCAAGATTGTAACTGGGTTAAATTCAACTGGTGGATTACCCATGCTGAAGGCCATGAAAAACCAGACAGTGACCAATGCTACCAGTGCCAAGTTTGACAAAAGGGCAATGACCATCAATGATATTATAGAACCATATGTTAAGTTTGCCTCTATGGTGATTGGCTACAAGATTTACCACTCTAGTAGGGATAATTCTATCTCTAGAACTACCATATATGCAGCATATCAAATGTTGAAAGAAAATGCAGATTATGACGTATGTGAGCTATTGCAGAACCAACTGATTGAAAATTTGAGCAAAATAAAAAAGGATAAGAAAAACACCTTCAAATATGGTTCCCTAGGTATATGTTTGTTCTTCTATTTTATGAATGAAGTGCCTGGAGTGCAAGGTGTGTACTGGACAAATGACAGGCCAGTTGCATGGCAAATAAGAGATCATCTACTCAGCATTGGAGACTTAAGTGCATAGAAGACTGCAATCTGGGGTTACTTTAAAATTTTTCAAAATATGATGCATTCTAGGGAAAGAATCCCTAAGTCAGTAGTTGAGAAGTACAAGGATGAAATTTGTTTTATGGTAGACACAGATCAGTGCCTAATGGAGGTTGTGGAACCCAAAACTGTATGGATTATGCCTATGGGCTATGAGGTTGATGAGAAGATCTTGGACATGTATGCTCAACATCTCCTGAGAAAATCAAAAGACACCTCTGTTGAAAAGTTTGGAACGTATAAGGAGCTAAGTCTAAAATTGCATGTTGAGCTCAAGAAACCAGAGATCAAGAGAAAAGTTCAAAGGCAAGTTGAAAGGTATGCTGAAAGCATTGGCCTAACCAAGGAAGCAGTGAAGCAAAATAGAGAAAGAATTGAAAAGGCTGGAAAGGAGAAATAGGATAAGAAACAAGAAGATGCTCTAGTGGAATCATCCTCCACTTCAAGAACTACTAGAAGCTCTACTGCTGCCTCTGTTCCTCTTAAACCTGCAAAACTAGAAGACAAATCATTTGGTAAGGAAAAGAAAAGAACAAAAGTAATGGCAAAAAGGCCATATGGAAGTTTGGAAGAAAAGGATGACGAGAAGACAGATACAGATGATGAACTTAAGGAGCTAAAGGCCACATGTGCTAAAGCTGTTAAAGTATCTGAAGAGAAGATTTCCAAAAGCAAGAAGACAATAAAGAGACAAAAATTAGAAGCTGATGTTGAGAAGAAAATTCCCTCTGTGAGAAACATTGTCAAGAAAATCATTGTTGAAGGGAACTTAAAACCATTAACTAAATTCTATGATCTCTGTAATAATGCTGACAAAAGACTCTTGGAAGAAGCTACTATCAAGTACTTAAATGTGTTCAACCAAGGACTAGTAGAAATTTTGTCAGAAGTTCTAAAAGGTCTGAGGGATATATTGGAAATTAGGAAAGAAGTCGCCAAGGCAAAAGATATGGAGTTGAGAGAACATGTACTAATCACTCTATGTCCGGTAATCTCCAACAGAGAAGTAGACAAAATCTTCAAAGAGGTAAAAAATGAATTCATGAGTAAAACAAGAATGAATAAACTAACGATTGGAGAGATAGATGAAATAGTTCAAGAAATTGAACAAATTTTGAGAAAAGCTTTGGACAAGAACAAGTTTTTTGTTGTATCAGATGAGCCTGTTGATGACACACTAGTCCTAGATGAAGAAGAGCAGCAGAAGGATGAGCAACAATATGGAATGGATGATTCCTTTGTCCTAAAAGAGGAAGCAATAAGTAGGGAAGAAATAAAAATGACAGATGAAATTGCTGATGCAGGATGTATTCTAACTCCTCTGAATCATTCTGACAAAGTAGATACAAAGATAAATACAGAAGTAGATGATCAAATTGAAGATGATTCTTTGAAGATTGAAGAGCATGAAATAGAAAAGGATAAAAACCAAGAAGAAGAAGAAGTCAAGGGTAAGGAAGATAAAATAGAAGAAGATGGTGCAAATGTTGATGACCCAAACAAAATAGTCCTGATACTGTCACTGAGCAAACTCAAGGAAAGGAAGGTGGTCTAAAAATTGTGGCAAGAGACACTATAGATGTAGTAAAGAGTTTCTTGAGCAAAGAGATGCTAGAGTTTGATGAACCAGAACTGATTCAAGGACCAATCAACTTGGATACTCTCTCTCAGGTCTAGATGATGAAGATAGCATCTTTCACACAATCCAAGACAAGTGAGAAGATATTGAAATCTCACATAGAGGACAACGAGCTGTTAAGTCTTGCATCTGGTATATTGGAGAAGATAATGCCAACTTTCCAAAAGAATCCATCTGATTCTCCCTCCATAAATCTAAAGAGCCTTGTAAATTCTGTAAGTACACACTTTGAATCACTTGGAAAATCTACAGAGGTTAAAGTTCAGAATGAATTTGATAGGAAAATATTTGATGCACTTAAAGGCATGATTGGTTTAGATAGATTGGTGCTAGATAATAGTGTAAAGAGTATTCAAAATGCTCTTTCAGAAGAAGGCAATATATATAAGTTTTGTCTATCTACTCCTAAAGTCATAGAGGATATAGAAGATAAAATAAAGGATCCAAACAGAAATTGTCAAGTATGTCCCAAGCTTTTGATCCATTGACAGTATCAGTGGAAAGTAAGGAGTGTCAAGCAATCAGCCTGATGGAAGAAATAAGGAAATTGACAAGAGTAAAGGAGAACATTGAAGCAAGAATAGCTGAACTCCAGGGACTGATATCCCCAAAGATAGAAGCAATGTTCAATGTTGTGATAGAAGCCCAAACTACTGCTCAAACAGGTGATCCCATTGACATCCAGAAGGTTGAAGCACAAGCATTTTTGTTCAATGGCCACATTTCAACCTTGAATAGTATGAAGAAGAGTTGGGATACAGAGTTGGCCTTGCTGAAGAATAATTTTGGAGATGTACTTAAGTATATGTAAATATAACTTAAGGATTGGTTGTACATATGCAGCATTGTATACAAAATTTTTGGGTGAATTTTGGTTTGCGGATTCCATCCTTTGCCATTGATGTCAAAGGGGGAGTGAAGAGCAGTGAAAAATAAGGAATCTAGCAAAGGGGGAGCTTTGGAAATGGTGGAGAGCACAAGTGTACAGAGTAAGGGGGAGTAGCTCTGACACTTAGTCATTTTTCACTAAGTGTTGCCATCAATGCCAAAGGGGGAGATTGTTGGAAAGAGACACTACTACGCATGATAGGTGTTGTCATTGATGTCCAACTAAGACTATTCCACACATCTACATAACATAACTTGCTCATACCAAAAATCAGAACAAGAATTTATCTAAGTCTGGGTAGCCAGAAACATGGCATGTGACAGGGTCCGGTATCTTGGTCCGGATCTCTCCAGTGGTAAATCATAGTGTGTTGCAAATTTGAGGGAGTCATAAGGATTGTTAAGACAATATAAATCTAGAATTTTAGCATCTAGTGATGAAGGATTCAAAAGTTATTAGCATCTGAGTATCGGGTTCTAGTTTGTCAGTGCAGACAAAAGAAGAACATGCTGACTTTGTAATTGATCTTGGTTCCTGATATATGAAATTTTTTGGTTGGGCAATTTGTGATGATCAGCGATAGTGGCTGACATGATTAATGATTTGTGAATACAAGTTTTTAGTCCATGTTACAAATTGTGCATGAATTTGGTCATCAGAGCAGAGTCCTCAATAAAAGTTCTAAGTGTTCTTGAAGCCGACTAAAAAATTATTGAAATTCATGATGCGGATATATATATAGCCAATGGATTTGAATGATTTGAGTGTGGAAGAGGTGCGACAATGGAATAAGTGCAAATAAAGGAAGAGATAAGTGTGAAGGTGAAGATCTAAGCTCCGATTATGACAGAAGAGTGAAACAGGGCAAAACAAAAGATGAAGTGTATCAAGTCAGTATTCTGTACTTAACCGAAACTGAATCTTTGTATTGGTAGATGTTAACTTTTAGTTCAAAAACATTGTAATCTTCTTTCTGTAGACAATGAGCCTGCTATAGGCAGTGAGCCCGAATGCATGTGCATTCCCCTTTTGTAATATTTTTAACATAGTATAATCTTTGTGGGCTAACCCCCACCGTGGTTTTTCCCTTAACTGGATTTCCACATCAAAAATCTTGATGTCAAGTGTAATTCATTTGTTTCTTCTCATATGTTGTTGATTCATGTTTTAATGTTTTCATCATTAATCTGGTTTGAATCAAAGGGAAGAATTAATTGCTACAAGTATAAAGGTTTTAAGACAACTGATTCACCCCCACTCTTAGTTGTTTGCCCTATTTCCAATAGTTATAACCCCACAAGTTGTCTTTCAAGTCCCCAAAATGAAGATGGAGCTAAAGTTTGAAGAAGGGACACTAAGGCCTTGCTTGGCCAATATACAAGAGTTAGAAAAGAATGTTCAAGTTTTGTTGAAAAAGCACGTGAAGATAGTAGAACATTTGACTAAGAATGAGTGTGTTTAGGCTCAAGTTTATGATGTGGATATAATGGTGAAGGAGTTCAAGGATAGATTTCAATCATGTATTGATGATCCTGTGAACAAATTAGATGAGGATGCAATGGAAAAGATAATGGAGCTCAGTGCAAAGATTAAGAAATATCATAAGAGGAGAGAAGATAGAGAAAACATCACTCAAGCATTGAAGGCAAGTATTTAAATGTAGTACACCTAGGATGCTTCCCAAAGAATCATTCATGCCTCCATATCCACTATAACTAAAAGGTTCACATAATACAGGAGGGATAAGAAAAAGGATATGCAGATAGAAGACACTAGTGACAGTGACTATGTTGCTTGTTCATTATCCGTTTCATGTTGAATTTTGTAATGATTTTGTTCTGGTTAATGGTCAAGGTAAAGTCAAAATATTTCAAAAGATTCTAAAGGCATCTTTGCACCTGAGAGAATATCCTTTTAAGATATTTTGAAGTGACAGCTGGCATGAGAATTTGAATTTGAACCATTGATGGTTTTGTAATTATAGAAAGGGGGATTCAAATCTGTATAATAAACCCTGCTACTTGTATTTGGAGGGCATAGAGTTGATGTAAAAGACATATGTATACATTGAGGCAAGAGAAGTAACTAAGTATAGTGCTTTGAGCATAGTTTATGTGAGAGGGAATGCACCTGTGTCTACAATGGAGATAATGTGTAATGTCCTATTTTCTCTCTGTATCTAGAAAATGGCTGTAAGTTTGATTTAGTTTGTTGATACTTTCAAAGACTTTGAAGTCAAAATATATTGTAAATTTGAAATGGCTTTCATATGTTAATGAATACAAACATCTAATTGTTGCGTCTATTCCAGAGTGTAATTAGATTTAGGTGTTCTTTGATATATTAACTTTGATGATTGCAGTTTTGTATGTTAATTTGTGATATTGCTCTAAAGAAACATACATGAATTTAACTCCTTGAAGTGTTACAGCTGAACAAACTTGTGCGCATGAGTTGCAGAGAAATAATTCCTATAGAATTAAGTTTTCTAAACCTTTCTTCTAACTTTTTCTCCATTAAATTTTTAAATAATTAGCACGCACGTAGTTATCCGAAGGAGATTATTATTGATTCAAATAAAGACTTGTGAATTACAAAGATCTTTAATATTTTTCATATGAATCTAAAGTACAAAGTATGTTTACATTAAAATTTATACAAATCTTTGTAGTAAAATGGTAAATATATGTAAAGGATCACTAGTTATAGTGTAATTTGTAGTTATTTGAAAAATATAAGTAAATACAACCAGTACACATCCCAAAAATCACATAAGGCCCCTTGAACAAACAACTCACAATAGACCAATGAACTCTCTAACATAGTCAAGATTTGACTACTAGAGACTTGAGGTTGAGAATCATCCTTGGATAATTCTCCATACCTTCAAAGAAAGATTATGTTCCTTGTGAATTTATCTCTTGTTGCTTATGTGTAAAAACATACATCAACAGGTGGCCTCTTCCTAGATATGTATGTTCTTAACATTGGGTTCTAACAGGTAAGTATTTCTAACCCTTTACCTCTATGTTGTGTTTACCCCGTAACATGTTACATGTTGTTAGGCCTCCTAGGATGACCCTTGATTCTCTTGTAAGGTCAAGGATAATAGGAGACCACCTCTATTGTGACCTTCTTCTATTTGTATCATCATTCTTCTATACTGCCTCTCCTCTAATTTCATTGTTGTGCATGTTGTGTCTTACGAACATAGCATTGCAGTTGGTGACTTGGGGGCACCCTCCTACGTGACTGTCCCTAAGGCACTTGTTCTTCTCTCTCATTTATTGTTTACCTTCCTCTAGTGTTTCCACCTAGCCAGTGGATGACAAAAAACAAATTATACTGATGCGAACCTAGTGTCCCTTTAGCGAGTAATAAAAAATGGACCTAGTCCATATATGACGACAGGGTTGTTACATATTATCTGACGCTTGGCTAGTGGAATCACTTCGTGTGATTTCCCTATCTTGATGTTGATGTCAATGTTATCTTATCTTGCTAACAACACTTTAACAATACTATTGCTCCATGCACTTTGTCTTTTTCCTTGCATGGCTCTTTCATGTAGTTGATCATACACATTGTTGTTTATCATGATTATGTGGACAGTGGACACTAACACCTTTCTTGCAGGAGATTGTGTGTTTGTGGGAACATTTGACGATCATAAAGTACACGTCACCTCTAGGGGCATGGGCTTTGTGAGAGCTCGTATTCCCTTGTGTGTTTTCTTCCTACCTTAACGTGCTTGATATCGATACTTGATATCAACCACCTTAAGGTGGGGGCATATATAAGGTAAGCTATCTATTGTAGATGATAATAAAGTGTGTCTGAACAATCTAAAAATCAATCACAATCATTTAAGCCCTCATTGTGAGGTGGGGATATTGCATCCCTTTTCTATCTTAAGCCCTCATCAGGAGGCATGGATGGTGTATTTCTCAGAGAGATTGCACTATCTTGTCATTTCAAAAAGTCCTCGTCGTGAGGCGGGGAGCAATTCTGTGACTAACTCAACCCTTAAGCATGTTTTCAATGGTTGTTGTGGTGAATCCCAATCGTTGGTGTGTGCCTATAATGTGCTTGAGATGGTGATGAACCTCGCAATAGTTTCACTCCATTGCTTGTCTACTATGTTTTCTCTGTGTCTTCCATGTGTGTGTGTATGGCGTGTTTGTTCTCAAAGTGCAAGACCAGTGGCGATGAGCTCCTCTACACTTTGGGATTTGTTTGGTGTGTTTGTTCTCAAGGTGCACGACTGGTGGTGATGAGCTCCTCTACACCTTGGGATTTTTTTTGGCGTGATTGTTCTGAAAAAGTGCAATACTGGTGGCGATGAGCTCCTCTACACTCTTTTGGGATTTGTTTGTTTACTTTCCTTGTACTTGCATTTTGCATTTCATATGGGAAAATAGAAAAAATAAATTAAAAAAAATATTGCATTCACTATATTCTCTATGCTCTGCGTATCTTCAATGTTGTATTCTCCATGTTTTGCGTGACTATAACTGTCTTCTCCATGTTTTGTGTGCTTGTTATTGTAGTCAATGTGTTTGGCGTGTTTGCTGTGTTTGTCAAGACCGTACTTTAATGCATGTATTGTCCTTGCATTTATACATACATTAAAGTGGGGACTAAATGTTATGTCAAAAAAATGCACCCTTGGGGGCTTTTTCCTTTTAAGGTTTATCTCTCAGGTCTTTAGATTGCATTTAGAGCATCTTGCATGATAATTTAGACTCCTGATGAGAAAACCCTTAGGCCTTGTGACAAATGGGACCTAAGGGGGACTATTTTTATGATCCCACAACAAAGACAAGGGGGTGGACATGGGCTCTAGAGCCCTAGTCCAACCCTATTTTGGGTCTGCCCTAAATTCAAATATTAGGTTTGTGACCATTATTTGGGTCCTAGGCTGACATCATAAGTTTTAATTATGAAATTCTTGGCAGGAATCTTTGTAGTTGCATATATAAGCATGTTTAGGTTATCATTTACAAACTAGATGGACATTGTGATTCATGAGCTCATGTTAAAGTGATCAAGGTATTCATTGTGTTATAGAGCAGAGAATTGTTATTGTGCTTTTGTTACAGGTTTGTGATTCCATCTCCTCATGGCATTGAAGAGCATCTTCCTTCCATGAGAGATTCATCATCAAGGTGACATCTATTGTGTTTTATTATCATTGTCATTTGGATTTTTACCTCTATCCCACAAGGATACGCACTCTTATTTGATAACGGTGTTTAGAAGACTTGAATATCTCTCCAAGACTTGACTGAGGCAAGCCTCTAAACACCACAACCCCCTCCCATTCTCCTTGTGATTGTAGGTTAAAGGTATTGGATCTGGAGAAAGTGGAGCTGCAGGGAAGATTGGAGGATATTGAAGATTTGGGATCCAAAAACAAGTAGTCACTATACGAGATTTTGGGACATGGGCACTATCGACATTGTCCTCCGCATCTGAAGCTATAGAAATAGACTAGATAGTGATAATCAGGGTTTGTAGAGCTTCCAACATTTGACAGAAGATTCCTCAGTGGATTAGGGCACCATCACCATAGTCCTCCACATCTGAATTGTCAGAAACTGAAGATACAATAGAAATTAGTGTCAGAAGGAGATCAGGATTCTAAAGAGAAAGCAACATCTTGGAACTGGGTGCCATCACCATTGTCCCTGACATTTCTGTTCTCTGGATTGTGAAAAATAGTGAGTTCAGGTTCACTACCCTTTGTCCTATTCTAATAGCATTTGTCATAATTTGTAGATTTACTTACTGTTTTGCTTAAATTATGGTTTCAAGAGAATTAAAAAGCATTAATTAGAGACATTTTGTGACAACTTCTAAATTTCCTAGCAAACCAAGTGGCAACCCAATTTGATAGGTGACTCTCCTCTTGAGTGGAGAAGCAACTCAGTTGAAAAGCCCTTGAAATGTTTAGTGGAAAGGAGGATTCAAACTAAAACCCCCATACAAAACCAAATAACAACAACCCCACTCCTCTTTTTCCTACTAAACAAAGTCCAATGCTTTATTCCTATATTCTTCAATTTTCATCATTTCCATCAATGGGACTGAGGCTTTCATTTGCAACAAAGCTTGAGTTATGTCAAATGGGGCATAATCTTGTATAATAGTTGTAGCTTGGCCCACATTCTTACTCTTATCATAAGTATGTCCATTCTTAGATTTTATGGTCTTCTGACTGTCATCCATGACATGTGGACCCTTAGCCTTGTCTTCATTCTGAGAAACCTTACCCTCTGAACCCTTGGTATTTTGATTCAATTTCTCCTTTGAATATCTCTTACTTTTATTACCTTTCTTTTTCTGCAATTCAGGGTCTTTGTGTTTATGTTGAGGTTGTTCTACAAAAATGTTTGCTGGCTAACCTGAGTCACCTACTTGGGCTTTACCTCTAAGATTATAGTTGCTCTTAACCTAAGCTACTGCAGTAGCCATAAGAGCTCTAATTTTTTCATTAGAAGGCCTTGCTAGGTGAACTAAAGGGGTATGTGAATCCTGGGCATAAACTTGATGATCCACATCTTCTTCATCTGAAAACATGCTGACAAATTACACTTTATAGCACCTTCTCTCATTTACATATGTGTCTACATCTACCTCATCAGAGGAGTAGTCTCCACTTGCAGAAAGCATGCTAACATTGTCATCTTCAATGCAATGAGGTTTATTGTACTCATCACAAGCATTATCATCATTATAAAAGGATTGAACAATCATACACTGTGACTATGAATGAGGCATCTGGCATATTATACACCATGGAGCATTTTCCACAACATTAATAGTCTTCTTTAGGGGGTCTGGAGTTTCTTTAACATTCTGAGACCTTTGATCAATTTTGTTATTGGGAATGGGCTTACCATTATGCCAATTTGTGTTGTATGGCATGTCATGCAATTGAGCTCTCTTTTCTTGCCTCTGATAAATTAGTTTCTCAGGACCAAGTCCTTTTTCATTTTTAGCAATCTTGTAAATTAAATCCTTGAAAGTAGTTGTCAATTTGTCCAAGTTATCTTTAGATGTAGAACTTTTGTTCTAAACATTTTGATTCTATTATTTGGATTTTGTAAGATTCTTATATCATCCCTTCTATTTCCTTTTCCTGATGCCTTCCTATTATTTTATATATTAGTTGCAATTCTAAAAGCATCTCTGAGGCTGGTTGGACTTTATCTCTTAATTCATATGTTGTCTTAGAATCAAAGGCATTTGTGTGCAAGACCATGCACATTGGTTCATTTGGTCTCATGTGAGGTGGTAATTTGTTTAAAACCCTAGTAAACCTAGCATTGAAATCAGAAACTGATTTATTTGACCCTTTAGTAATACTTGTGAATTTATTAATAATAATACTAGGGTAAATTTTATCTCCATACTATTCCCTAAAATTTCTTTTAAAGTCATCCCATAATGTGATACTTTGATCAGGCAAACCTCTGTACCATTCTCTAGCTTCATCAATCAAAGATTGCATAAATAATTTCATGAAAACATCCTCATGCTCTACCTTGAAATTATCCATGACATTCAGGAAAGCCTTCAAGTGATCTTCTCCTGATACATCATTGTTTCCTAAGAATTTTGGCACTTCACTTCTGACATCATTATCAATAGGGTTAGGCTATCAAGGAATGCCAGTGAAATCGAACTGTCTAAACCTGTCTAACTGCATAGGTCTTCTACCCAATTGGTTAGCATTTGCATTCCTATTTGCATTGACATTAACATTTTGATTTCTCACATTATTCCGTGCTACCCTATTGTTGTTCACATTTTGTCTTTCATTGTTTTGTAGATTTTGGTTCACATGCTGATTAAGCCCTTGATTATTTCCAAGTATGTTTTGATCATTTTGTTGATTCTAAACCTCATTTGTCTATCTGTTTCTTATCACATTAGCATTATTGATAGTGGGGACTACATTCTAATGGGCGATTCTCAAGCCTTCCACCTTTTGTTTCATATCATCTCTTATTTTTAGGGCTTGTAAATAATCCAGTTCTACCCTGAGGTTCCTAATTTCTTCAGCTAACTCATCTTCTCTTGGCATAGAAGAAGATGGTCTCATTGGGTTATCAGTGTCTCTTGGAGATTCTGTATCTTCAAATCTATCAGGGGGATCTAGAAAAGGATGTTCTTGAAACACATCAGATCCAAATCTCAACCCTTCACCATGCTTCTGTTCATAAATATCCTGAATGTTAGCCTCTATGACTGAAAAGTGTTGTTGTTGATGTCCAAGGGACCTAATATTATTCTGAGAATCATCATTATTCCTAGGACTTGGTGAACCTTCATGACTGGGTTGAGCAGTTTCTTTCCTTTTATACATTTTTCTTGGTAGTTCTTAGGACAAAGGATTTTGCAAGGATCTTCTCCCCTGCATACAACTTTTATTTTTACTAGATGGGAGATTTTATTCAGAGTTGCCACCCACTAATGGGATTTGTATCTACATTCCAAGTTCCTTTTCAACTATCCCCCAATAGAGTCACCAGTTTATTGGGTTTTTTTCAGCTAATTGTCCCAGTTCCCCTAAAAAGTAGCCATCTTTTATCTATAAGGAGCTCAGGTCAGTGGCCAATGAATAGGAGATAGACTCTAGTGTCTCTCTACACTTCAGGCTCTACAGGACCTAGGGTGTGTCCATTACTCAATACCCATGTGATGAATCCTGGCTTTAATTAGGCATTGACATTTTAGCAGATGAATCCTCTATTATGCAGACGGAAACTATGAGATAAATGCAAAGGGGCTAGCTTTGGAATTTACTTCAATTGTGAATCAAAGGATTTGAAAACCTAAATTCTTCTCCTATAATCCTACAGTTTAAGGTTTTGATTTTATTTAAATTTTTATGTGTGCTTGCCAGATTAGGGTTTGACTCATAAACTTAATGCAGTCCTTTGATCGGTGCGTGTCCAAGGGTATGGAGTCCTACTTGCAGCATATGAACAACTTTCCATAAACCAAACTAACATACAAGTTTTAGAGGGTTATTTAGTTCCTGCCTTGCAAATAACTCCCAAGATTAAGTATTTCTATTAGCTCTACTTACAAATATCCCTGTTATCACACATATTTCCCCATGTTTGACTTAGAGAAATTTAATTTTGTTCCTTAAACAGAAGCAAGAAGTTAAACATACAATGCATCAAATATACACCATAGAACTCAAAAAAACCTTAGTCACTTTGTTCTAAGAAAAATGCAAATAACAACTGGAGACAGATAATAAAAACACTTGTGCATTGCATTACTCATATAAATTCAATCTAAAATTGATAAATAGTTCATGGAAAACACATACATACATTAAAATAGAATTCACGACACCATAGAGAGAGCAACCAGTCAAAATTTTGTATTACTTTTACTTAGAATCCCAAACCTCCAACAACCTTACAATGTGAGGCAACCAGTTCTTTATAAACAGAGAACCTGGCACCAACATTCATTACATTTTTGGTTAGGTGAATTTCTCATTACAAAGCACCGCCTCAGGGGTGTTGGAGCATTAATTACATTGAGCCCAAAGAAAAGATCGAAAATAATATATTAGGAGTACAATTGATTGGAGGAGCCTGGCCACATAAATGCAGGGGAGAGGGTAGTTGCTCGTTCACTTCAAGTACATTCACCCATACTTCTCTACCCACTCAACATATGATCTCTTTGATGGCCATTGGAATGAGATCAACTTTGAAATCTTATCATTGTGTCTTCTGTACCGTGCATCCATCAAAATCTTTTCCTCCTTATAGAACACATCAAAATTTATCTCTAGCACATGCAGCTTATCCAAAGTTGAACTCAAAATATTCATCTTGGGGTCTCCATCAGTGTAGCAGGTAGCTATGAGATGGCTAGCATTGTCACTGAAGTCATCCTTCCATTTGTCAATACTTTTGACTTACCCATCACTCTCCAATATGCTACGCATTATTTTCTTATCTATCTTTTCCATAAATTGATTCTTCTCTCCTAACACCCTATCTAACTTTAATTGGAAAGCCACAACATCCTCAAAGATTTGAAGCACGTCAAGAGTTTGCTTCATCTCAGGTGGTGCATGTGCATCAAATCTTGAGCACCTAATCAGGTCGCTCAACTCACCAATCCCTTGTAGCCACATTCCTTTCATTGCCTTGAGGATTTCCTTGTCTTTTTCATGTTTGTCAAGGGCAGCCCTCAAATTTGAATAAGACATCCAAGTCTCATCCACCCTTGCCAAAACCTTGGTCATCCTAGGGTTGATCAAGTTGGTGACCATCTCCTTGAATGAATTTTTCTTTTCATCTTTTAGTCTCTTCACCTTCCTCCTTCAATTCTCTAATTTCTACTGATAGGGGCTCAGTGTCAGCAGGAAATGCTTCTGCAGTCGGCATCACAGGTGGAGTAGAAGTACTAGCCCCTGGTGATAGCTTCTCTTTACACTTATTGATCTCTACAATTGCTTGTGCATATTTCATTAGCAACTCATCATGATCTTTCTCCAACTTGTTGGTTACTGCCTCAGCAAATTAGGTAGTCTACACATTTAAACTTGTAGCTTGGGAAGTAGGGGTTTCAGATCCCCTCTTGATTATTACATCTCCTGTTAACTCCCCCAATCCAATCCTAGGCTTGTTATTGCTTGGGGCCAAATCCCATATTGCCCATGTTTCGAACCAAGGATTGAAGGCTACACTAGAGAGAGCCTTCTCTACTTGCTCATCTGTTACATCTGAGTCTTCTATAGTTATGGTGTCAAATGCAATTGCATCTGACAAAGTCTAGTGAGGAAGGAGCAAGATATTACTCTTAGCAACCAATGACCTCCCCTCCTCTGGAGTCATTTTGTTGATGGCCTGATTGACTTTTGTCAACACTCTTTGAGTGATGGCCTCATGTTCGGAGGGGTCAGCTCCACTCTTGGCATCCTCAATCTTCTTCTAAAATTCCTCACTTCTTACCTTTAGCACATAACTCCTGAATTTAGGAGTGTTAATGAATTCATCATCTTCCAAGAATTTGTTGCAAGCCATCACCCTGACATCTTCTATATCTATGGTTTGTCTTGTCATGGTCCTCGTTGACCTATTTTCTAGGGAAGATTAAGGCCTTGCTCTGTCAGGTGAATTTACCTAATGGGCAGCTTCTTGCACCCATTCCTCTACCTCTCCTTCCAAGTCCACTACTTCAATTTCTTCCTCAGCCTCTAAATTAATTATTTTTGCCTTCTTGGCAGGGGAAGGGTGAATTGATTCTCTCTTTACATCATATCCTCCCCTTGAGCTACTTGGCTGATAGGAAGGCCTTTCTTCACCTATAGAAGCACTAGTAATCAGTTGCTCTGCATTATCCAACATCTTTTGTATTCTTTTTATAGGGTCATGCACCTCTACAAAGGCACCCTAGTATGCAACATTCAAATTCTTTCTCATATGTTCTCCTATCATTATTGTGTCCCACTTGATTCTCAAAGTATGGACATCATTCATTGTTAAGTAGTTTCTGACAGTATCCTCATCAAAGTAGACCTGGTGAATGTACCTCGGTCTCTATTTATTAACCCTAGCCTTGTCAATGAAACTCTTAGGGTCAAAAATCCTTGGGTGCTCCAAATACATCCCATAACATTGCAGCACTGAATTAATCTGATCCAACCCACCTTTGTCAGCTGTTAGAAAATCACTAAATCTAAGGGAGGTGGGGAAAAATGAACCTCTCTTGTGTTTCCTTAGATGCTCTTTATCTGATTCATTTAGCTGCCTAATGATTTCCAAAAAATGCAATCCTCTTAGGTACATATTTAGGCAGAATGTGGGGAGGAGCCTCACACCCATAGACTCTGATGCAGGTGGTGTGCTCATGGTAAAATCAGTCACCCTAGTTATTGTGAGGACCGCCCTTTTTACTACTGTTGTTATGACTATTTACAGTACTGTTATTGTTACTTTCATATTTGTGGGATAGCAGTTCCCGAAATTTGTCAGACTATTTAACTTTATTATGTTTTCGGAAAAACTAATTGGGTGATGTTTGGATAAGTTACTTTTCAGAAAAATGAATTAGGGATGATGGAAAATTGTAATATGATTTTTAATTATGTTAAATTGTACTAAGGCATGAGAATGCATGTGTTATTTAAGTTGCTTCGGCTATGATGAATTTATGTGGTTACTGATCTTGTAATTGAGTGTGCAGGGACTACTAATCAAACCACAGATTTCGGAGATCATTCCACACCTTGTTAATTGTTATTCCCTGTTAAGCCGATCTGGTTCCACGAGGAACCAAGATCTCTTTGTGTTTGATGTCATGATGTAATGTGGTCTTTCGTATGGTCGAGTGGGTTAGGTTACCCTCATGTAACATTATTTTTTATAAGTAAGTGTTGTAAAGAGATTGAATTTGAAATTTCTATTTTTATTTAAACTATGAGGCCCTTTTTCTTGTGCTTTACCTTGACCTGGGGTGTCTTGTATGGGTTAAAATTGACCCTGGGTTCTACCCCATGGGTCCAGGGGCCCATTTGGCATGGGTAACCCTTGAGTAACCTCCATCTAGTCAACTTAACCTTCCCCTGAAGTTAAGTGGCGAAAATTGGAGGTAGGAGGGGACATGATGGGTTGTACCAACACTCAACCCATCCCCTCTACTTTTCCCTAGATAAGAGATGCCATCCATTAGTGAAAGTTGCATCTTCTTTAGTAAGATTCCCTCATGTACTATGGGGACACCCATGTGAAGAAAGGAGAAAGAGGCATGGGTCACCTGTCTTGTTCCCATTTAAATTCTTTTTTTTATTTCTCCCATGAGAAAGTGGAGTCACATGAAAGGAATAAGGAGTACCCTTGGGAATGGAGAGTGACATAAGCCACCTGGACAGAATAGTGATTTTTGGGAAGGGTGAGGAGGTGACAAGTGTCACTTCCCCATTTCTCAAAATTAGAAAGAAAGAGAATTTTGGGTTATTTATTTTCAAATTTTGGGATGAGAGGGAGTTAGTTGAATTTTGGGGAAAATCTTTCATTTTGGCCTTACCAAAAATAGAGAAGTTAGTTTGGAAGATAGAGAAGGGAGAGGGAGTTGGTGGCTAAGCTTGGAAGTGAACTCTGTGGACTCTGCAACAACTTCATTCCAGGAGGGCTTTGCAAGGTTGGTCTGAATTTTACCTTTGTTTTGGTAGAACTGAAATGTGTATGAAATGTGTGTGAAATATGTGTTTAAATTTGTTTTCTGTGGGGTTCTTGTCGGGTGTTTGACAGAGCCTCTCCCACTTGGGAGAAATGCTCATCAAGTTTGGGGTAGGGGAGGAGAGATCCTCCTCGGGTGCATACCTGTTCCATCTTTTGGGATGTTGAAAGCCTTGAGGGCATGTATCTGTGACTGTATTTTTGACTTGAGAGTCATATACAGATTTCTTACAAATTGTGATCACACTTGGTTGAGACCAAGAGAAATTTATATGAGTTCATTTATCTGTCAGGGTGACACTCTGGAGTCGAGTGTATCCACTCTCCTGCCCCTTATGAAACTCACTGTAGTTGAGTTTCCGTATTGTGTAAAATAGCCACGGGTGTATGTGTGCTTTGGGATTGTTGTTGTTTCTGTTGTGAAGTGGAGTGTTTGAGTACCCAGGTGTGAGTATGGTCTCCCTAGCTCGGGGGTGACCCTCTTGCGGGTCTACGGTAGGGAGGAGAGCTAGACAAGTGGTATTTTCTTCTTTGTTTGTCTTTGATACGCAGGTTTTTTTCTCTTGGAGCTTCTGGTTGGCTATTTATGAAGAAACAGATCATCTTCTTGTCATGAGAATTAGGCCTGGTTCATTTCATAGAGATGAAGAGAGAACACCTCTCTTGTTATTGTTGTAAATTAATGATATTCTGGGAGTGAAGAAAATCACCTCCCTGATCTTGTTATTATTGGACTTTTATTGGTTGTCATAGTTTTCAGTTGTATACTGTTTGGGAGGAGAAAGTTCATATCTGGAAAGTGGGTGTTCATGATTGAGAAGCTGTAATATGATTGTGCTTAAATTTTTAAGTTGATGTTTGCAATCTTTGTTCAATAGCAATTTTTGTGTTTCAAGTATTACTGAAAAGAAAAAGTTTGTTTTTGCAATTTAATCTGAGTTGTTTACATTTGAAAGTTTGGAATTGCTTCACTGGTTGAAATGCTAATTTTCTTTATAGTTCAATGTTAAAATGGAAAAGACAGTTTTAAATATTTGAGTTATTCTCTATATTTAATGGATTCTGTTAATTTAGAAGAATTAGAGGAAATCTAGCATGTAAATATAATCTGTTTGTAAATTTACAAGTCTTATATGTTTATAACAATGGAAATTTATACTTATAATAAGGGAATAGCTATTTATCATTTGGTAAAATTGGGATATATATATATATATATATATATATATATATATATATATATATATATTTATTTATTTATTTATTTATTTATATCTAATTGTTATGACAATTTCTTTATAACAGGTTGATTTGGAGAAAATGCATAGAGTAGTGAATTTGAAAAATTGTAGAAATTGGAATTATACAAATATATAAAGAATATTTTTCTCTAAATAATTTATAAATATATATATAGAGATATATATATATTTCTCATTTTGAGTAATTATCATTTTAGAAAATAATAGAGAAATTGAAAGTAATTATAATTGTTATATATCAATATATAAAAAAAGGGGGATATATATATATATATATATATATATATATGAAATATATATATATATATAAATATATTATCGTTGTTATATATATATATATATATTTGAAAATATATTATTATTGATAATAATCAACGAATGGTGAAAGACTGTCAAAAATTAAGCCGCGGATAACAAAATACACAGTCGTTATTTACAATGGGCGGTGGGGAAGAAAACCCCACCGCAGGTTTTATGTTATATTTGGAGGTGTGGAGTGGGGCGGAGCCCCACCCACACCCCACGTCGTGGGAATGTGGGTGGGGCTCCGCCCCACTCCACATCTCCCCCCCCCTACCCCTTATGCCTCCCGCGGCCTGCACAGGCCCGCCACTCTGCGGCCATCCTGACCCTGCGTCTCTGTCGCAGCGGCCACCGCCGCCCATGGCCGCCGTCGGCTGTGGAAACTCCAGCAAATAAAATGTTAGGGCTTGGCCCTAACATATGATTGGGTTATTTCGAATATAACTTCAGTTTATTTTTATATAGCTCTATATATAGGCATATATATATTATATATGTCTATGTATATAGCTATATATATAATATAATAATGAGTATATATCTGTATATATATATATATATATATATATAAGATGTGGTAAACCAATTCGTCCTTTACATAGACATTAAAATAAATATATTATATATATATATATGTATGTATAAATATATATATATATATATATATATATATAATATACATAGGAGTAAATCTATGAACCAATTTATTGGGCCTTCGTTTAAAATCGTTATAAACTATGTTTCATGGATATGGAGAAAAAAAATATATATATATATAACAATTATATTCTCACAGTAGATGTTATTAAGTGTTGAACACAACAACCAAAGAAGATATATTACCATGAACAGAGTTTTATAAAGTGGTGAACCACCTACATCTATTGACAACGTCATACGAATTACAATCAGTGTATGAATCGTAATTAAGAGTAACAGTAACAACAGTAATTCTAAATAGGAGAAAATAAAATTATAATGTAAAGAGAGTTTAGGAATATTCAGTGATACTCTGGAAAGAGTTTCTCAGAAGTTTCAACTGTTAACGTACTAATAATCACCCGGAAAATGAAGAGGAAAATTACACAACTCTTTGCTCAAAAGAACACTGGAAATAAACTTAAGAAGCCACCACTGACAATCCTTGTGGCCATATTAATCTCAACTGTAGCAAACGATCTCATATGTAAACCTGTAAGAGGTTCCGAAGAAGGAAAAGCTAACATTGGAAAACACAGAGGAGAAAATGCGTGACATTTCTCACACGGGATAAGAGAACTAAGTTGACGGACCCTTCTGTCAATTGTGCTTAGGAACAAGTTGACTAAGTATTTACGAAGAGGAGGAACCTAGATCGGGGAAGATTAGGAGACCGAGTCCAGCGAAATAGTAAACCAGCCTTTGTGACCTAGATCATCTTGAAATTAGGTTTAATATCAACAATAACTGCAGTGATAACCCTGATTGACGTAAATCATGAAGAAAGGACAGGATGCACATAAGGAAAGTATAGAAAATGAAAGAGAGAGAGAGACCGAAATATAAACACACTAAATGAACTAAGAGATAGTTAAGGTAAGGGCGATAAAGATATAATCCAACTTAAGAACTTGTGCAAAGGGAAGAGAGGGCAACCAAACCGCCTTGTTGAAAATGCTAAGTCATAGGAGGAGTATGTTTCAGGAAACAAGAGAGGAGACAGACAACCGTGCCTGGCTGAAAAATGACTAAATAGGGAGATCACTAGCCGGTTTAGTCGGAACAAGGCGTCGTGGGGAGTGGTTCCTCTATCAGCGAACCACGTGCGTAAATGAGTGCAGCGTAATTCCCACTAACGCCGTAAGGCATTCTGCTACCGAACATTGCCGAGGGTTCGATTTAAGAACTTTGGTAATCTCACTCTTGCAATAACGTTAGCAGCGTTGTATAGACCCTCTTGTTGATCTATATGCTTCTGGTTACACGCCATTGTACTTGTATTCCGCCGAAGAGTATAGTGTTTCGCCATGAGAGAACACCGTTGAGCATGCGTACGCATGCGAAAGGGGATTTTAGGACAGTGTGAGAAAAGTTTTTCATATCTCGTGTCATAACCACATGACAGATGTGGCTATGACACATGCGATGTGTGTTGTGACCACAAGGAAAATGTGGGCATGACATTTGGTATCAGAGCCCAGTTTGTAAACACTGGGCGTATTTGGGCACGTTATTATTCCGCAACTTTGGCTAATTAGTTTCTACCTTGTTTTGTAGGATGCCTCCCCGACGTGTTCGACGAACGCGATCACGCCACATAGCGTTAGTCGAGGTGCACAGCGATTCCTCAGCCGAGGGACTGGCACCCGCAGATTCAGCAGCACCACCTGCACCACCTGTACCACAAGTACCACTAGTACCACAGGCGACACCAGTAACGGATATAGGTCCACAGATCTTACAGGCACTATAGACTATGTTAGACAGGTTACCACCAGTGATTCCTGAGCCACGTATAGAGCCTCGTGTTGATCCGCGAGAGGAGCCACGTGCCGAGTCACGTATTGAGCCACGTATGGAGCCCCGCGTTGATCCACTAGAGGTGATACGTGTGGAGCCCTTCGTTGAGATTCCTGACACAACAGTAGAGGAGGTAGGGTCGGCCTCCCGAGCACGGAGCAGGAGTCCTCCGAGACTTTTGAGACAAGAACAGGTTCAGCAGGGAGTATATGAGGATGGTGTGGAAGAGCCACTAGGGAGACTTAGAGACAGAGGGGACCCTATCAGAGATCTACTGAGGCTCAACCCACCCACCTTCGCAGGAGCTACAGAGGGAGCTGTGGCCGAGGCTTGGCTAATTAGCTTAGACAGGTGTTTCGCATTGCGACCGTATGAGAGCAACACGAAAGCACGAGTGGCAGTTCATCTTCTTAGGGATGCAGCAGCCACCTGGTGGCGCACAGAGGAGTGCAAGTGCCGACTCTCCGTGGATACACTCACATGGGACACCTTCATTGAGCGCTTCAATGCGCGGTATTTGTCCGAACATTATAGACAGCGCAGAATCGATGAGTTTCATGATCTACAGCAGAGGGGACTCACCGTTACTCAGTATGAGAGCCGATTTATAGAGCTTTCTCGTTATGCGGAATACCTCCATGACGAGAAAATCTTAATACACAAATTCATCAGGGGGCTAAATCACGGGATAGCAGGACCAGTTCGTATGGCAAATCCCCAGACCATGAGCGAGGCTGTTGAAAAGGCCCTTATATCAGAGGAAATTTAGGGACGAGGATAGAATTCACGCCCACAGTACCAGGGACGAAATCCCCAACAACAGCAAAATTTCTGAAGGCCTCAAAACACAACACAGAGAGGAGGATATAATCCTTCATCATTACCTCCTAGGCCTCCACAGCAACAGCAACATCAGCAAAAATCCAAATTTCAACAGAGGGGACAGGGAGGACAGAACCGTGGATGGCAGCAGCAGGGACCACGCAGGGATCAGAGACAGCAGGGTTCATCGGCAGGACCCGCAAGGTCCCAGCAGTCTTACAGAGGCTCACAGGGATCCACCGGACGGACCGGGCAACTACAATCGGGCAGAACACAGTCAGGGCAGTTACAGGTTAGAGGACCATGTTATGTCTGTGGTGGGGCAGGGCATCTGGCTAGAGAGTGTCCGCAGGGATTTACTGCAGGGGGTCAGCCCCGATCAGGAGGGTCTGAGCAGACCGTAGGTGACGTGGGCAGATCTCACCACATGTTTGCAGCGGTTGATAACCGCCAGGCCGATTTCCAGGCTTCTGTCATCGAGGCAGCAGGTACGATTAGAGACTTTCCCATCTCGATCCTTTTTGACTCAGGAGCTACTGACTCCTTTTTGTCTACATCGTTAGTGGAGCGTTGCAGGCTGGTGGCTTCTAGGCAAGACATTAGGTGGGAAGTTGAGTTGGCCTCAGGGGCCAGGATGTCAGTAGATACCTTGGTTAAAGACTGTGAGATCACATTGGGACCCTTCACCACAACATGCGACCTTAGGATTATGCCATTAGGGTCTTACGGAGTAGTTCTGGGTATGGATTGGCTTGCGGCACATAGAGCCAAGCTTGATTGTCGCCAGAGAACGATTAGCTGTTTAGACGATCATGGTTCGTCGGTTGAGATAGTGGGCATTCAAAAGCCCACGGCGGTTCGTATGATATCCGCACAACAGCTTAAGCGCTATATGCGGAAGGGATGTCAGATGTTTGCCATCACAGTCAGTGATAGAGCAGAGGATGAACCTGAGGCTACTTTAGATGATCACCCTATCCTTAGAGAGTTTGCCGATGTATTCCCGCCAGAATTACCTGGTATGCCTCCACGTAGAGAAGTGGACTTCCACATTGACTTAGTGCCAGGTGCAGAGCCGATATCCCGCGCACCCTATAGAATGACGACCCATGAACTCACAGAACTTAAGCTGCAGTTGGAAGAATTACTTGAGAAGGGACACATCCGACCTAGCGTTTCACCATGGGGCGCACCAGTGATCTTCGTGAAGAAGAAGGATGGGTCTCTTCGTCTATGCATGGACTACAGGCAGTTGAACAAGGTGACGGTGAAGAATCGTTATCCTCTACCTAGGATTGACGACCTTTTTGATCAGATGCAGGGAGCCAGAGTGTTCTCAAAAATTGATCTAAACCTGGGTATCACCAATTGCGCATCACGGAGTCAGATATTCATAAAACTGCTTTTCGAACTAGATATGGCCATTATGAATTCACAGTGGTACCTTTCGGGTTGACGAACGCTCCTGCAGTATTCATGAGTCTCATGAACGGGGTGTTCCGTACATACCTAGACCGGTTCGTGATCATATTCCTAGATGACATTCTGATTTATTCACGGACTGAGGAGGAGCATGTAGAGCACTTGCGTCAAGTTTTGCAGAAATTACGAGAGCAGCAACTTTATGGCAACTTGGCGAAGTGTGCCTTCTTCAGGACAGAGGTGCAGTATTTGGGACACATTTTATCAGGCGATGGCATCTCCGTAGATCCATCTAAAATTAGAGCAATCCAGGAGTGGCCGGCACCCACGAACGTGACAGAGGTCAGAAGCTTTATGGGGTTAGCCGGGTATTATCGTCGGTTTGTCGAAGGTTTCTCCAGGATAGCACATCCCATTACTTCCCTTCAGCGAAAAGGGAAGGGTTTCACTTGGACCGAGCAGTGTGAAAAGGCTTTTGGAGACCTCAAAGAGCGTCTTACGAGCGCTCCTATTTTAGCAGTACTAGATCCTTCAGAAGAGTTTGTAGTTTGCACGGATGCATCATTAGAAGGTTTGGGAGCCGTGCTTATGCAGGATGGACGAGCGATCGCATACGAATCGCAGAAACTAAAGACACATGAGTTAAACTATCCTACGCACGACTTAGAGCTTGCAGCTGTTGTTCATGCCTTGGTTCGCTGGAGACACTTTCTTTTAGGGCGACGCTTTGAACTCCATTCAGACCATCATAGTTTGCAGTATATTTTTACACAGCCTAATTTGAACGCCCGCCAACGGCGTTGGATGGAATTCCTATGCGAATATGACTTCGATGTCCATTATATAAAAGGGAAGGAGAACGTGGTCGCTGATGCTTTGAGTCGAAGACGCCACGAGATCCAGACCCTGACCTTGAAGATGGACTTGAAGGATCGCATCTTACAGCATCTGCCGGAGGACGAATGGTTTCTTGAAGTGTAGCAGGCAGTACTAAATCAGAAGGCCCTTGAGGGCAAATTTACAGGATATACCCTTGATTCTGATGGAATGCTTCGACATCGGCAACGCATCTATGTACCCCATGCGGGTAATCTTCGTTCAGTAATCCTATCAGAGGCTCATAGAGCACCCTACGCAGCACACCCAGGAGTGAAGAAGATGCATGCTGATTTACGACAGCTTTATCATTGGGCTGGGATGAGGCGTGACATTGCCGAATTTGTTGCTCGTTGCCTGGAATGTCAGAGGGTCAAGGCCGAACATCAGCATCCAGCGGGACTGTTGTACCCTCACGAGATACCTGAATGGAAATGGGATACCATTTCTATGGATTTTATCATTGGTCTACCTATGTCATCACGTCGCCATGATGCTATTATGGTGACAGTTGACAAGCTGACCAAAGTGGCACATTTTTCACCAATATGTACAACATACAATGCACCATCAGTGGCAAAGGTGTTTCTTGATCAGATTGTTAGACTTCATGGAGTACCTCGCCGCATTATATCTGACAGAGACTCCGTATTCACTTCATCGTTCTGGAAAGCCTTACATCAGGCGTTGGGCACACAGCTCAACTTCAGTTCTGCATATCATCCGGAAACCGACGGACAAATAGATAGAGTTAACCAGGTGTTAGAAGACATGCTTCGCATGTATGTGATGGACCACCAGTCTAGATGGGAGGAGTACCTGTATCTAGTTGAGTTCGCCTACAATAATGGGCATCATAGCTCGTTGGGTATGCCTCCTTTCCAGGCATTATATGGCAGACCATGCAGAACACCTTTGAGTTGGGATCGTATAGAGGACAAAACAGTCATCGGACCAGAGATAGTTCAAAATATGGAACTGCAAGTTAAACAGATAAGACAGAGGCTTCTGGAAGCACAGGACAGGCAGAAAAAGTATGCCGATGCGAAGAGGACAGACCGAAGTTTCTCTGTGGGGGAAAGAGTATTTTTGAGAGTGCGGCCGCACAAAAGTCCAATCCGTTACGGAAAAGGCTCTAAACTCGCACCTCGATTTGTAGGACCTTTCGAAATCTTGGAGCGGATAGGACCAGTAGCCTATCGTCTAGCCTTGCCACCTAGCCTGTCACATATCCACGATGTATTTCATGTATCAGTTTTACGTCAATATATTTCTGACTTATCTCATGTGTTGGATTGGAGTGCTCTTCAGGTAGAGGCAGACGGACAACTGGCGTTGGAGCCAATTCGCATATTGGCTCGACGGACGCTGGCCCTTCGAGGTCGAGAGCTGGACCAGGTTAGAGTCCAATGGGACTTATACGACGAAGTCACTGCAACATGGCAAGATGCAGAGAGATTGAAGACCCTGTATCCTCACCTTTTTTACGACTTCCAGGAGGAAGTACCGTCTTAGGGGGAGAGGATGTGAGGACCGCCCTTTTTACTACTGTTGTTATGACTATTTACAGTACTGTTATTGTTACTTTCATATTTGTGGGATAGCAGTTCCCGAAATTTGTCAGACTATTTAACTTTATTATGTTTTCGGAAAAACTAATTGGGTGATGTTTGGATAAGTTACTTTTCAGAAAAATGAATTAGGGATGATGGAAAATTGTAATATGATTTTTAATTATGTTAAATTGTACTAAGGCATGAGAATGCATGTGTTATTTAAGTTGCTTCGGCTATGATGAATTTATGTGGTTACTGATCTTGTAATTGAGTGTGCAGGGACTACTAATCAAACCACAGATTTCAGAGATCATTCCACACCTTGTTAATTGTTATTCCCTGTTAAGCCGATCTGGTTCCACGAGGAACCAAGATCTCTTTGTGTTTGATGTCATGATGTAATGTGGTCTTTCGTATGGTCGAGTGGGTTAGGTTACCCTCATGTAACATTATTTTTTATAAGTAAGTGTTGTAAAGAGATTGAATTTGAAATTTCTATTTTTATTTAAATTATGAGGCCCTTTTTCTTGTGCTTTACCTTGACCTGGGGTGTCTTGTATGGGTTAAAATTGACCCTGGGTTCTACCCCATGGGTCCAGGGGCCCATTTGGCATGGGTAACCCTTGAGTAACCTCCATCTAGTCAACTTCCTTCCCCTGAAGTTAAGTGGCGAAAATTGGAGGTAGGAGGGGACATGATGGGTTGTACCAACACTCAACCCATCCCCTCTACTTTTCCCTAGATAAGAGATGCCATCCATTAGTGAAAGTTGCCTCTTCTTTAGTAAGATTCCCTCATGTACTATGGGGACACCCATGTGAAGAAAGGAGAAAGAGGCATGGGTCACCTGTCTTGTTCCCATTTAAATTCTTTTTTTTATTTCTCCCATGAGAAAGTGGAGTCACATGAAAGGAATAAGGAGTACCCTTGGGAATGGAGAGTGACATAAGCCACCTGGACAGAATAGTGATTTTTGGGAAGGGTGAGGAGGTGACAAGTGTCACTTCCCCATTTCTCAAAATTAGAAAGAAAGAGAATTTTGGGTTATTTATTTTCAAATTTTGGGATGAGAGGGAGTTAGTTGAATTTTGGGGAAAATCTTTCATTTTGGCCTTACCAAAAATAGAGAAGTTAGTTTGGAAGATAGAGAAGGGAGAGGGAGTTGGTGGCTAAGCTTGGAAGTGAACTCTGTGGACTCTGCAACAACTTCATTCCAGGAGGGCTTTGCAAGGTTGGTCTGAATTTTACCTTTGTTTTGGTAGAACTGAAATGTGTATGAAATGTGTGTGAAATATGTGTTTAAATTTGTTTTCTGTGGGGTTCTTGTCGGGTGTTTGACAGAGCGTCTCCCACTTGGGAGAAATGCTCATCAAGTTTGGGGTAGGGGAGGAGAGATCCTCCTCGGGTGCATACCTGTTCCATCTTTTGGGATGTTGAAAGCCTTGAGGGCATGTATCTGTGACTGTATTTTTGACTTGAGAGTCATATACAGATTTCTTACAAATTGTGATCACACTTGGTTGAGACCAAGAGAAATTTATATGAGTTCATTTATCTGTCAGGGTGACACTCTGGAGTCGAGTGTATCCACTCTCCTGCCCCTTATGAAACTCATTGTAGTTGAGTTTCCGTATTGTGTAAAATAGCCACGGGTGTATGTGTGCTTTGGGATTGTTGTTGTTTCTGTTGTGAAGTGGAGTGTTTGAGTACCCAGGTGTGAGTATGGTCTCCCTAGCTCGGGGGTGACCCTCTTGCGGGTCTACGGTAGGGAGGAGAGCTAGACAAGTGGTATTTTCTTCTTTGTTTGTCTTTGATACGCAGGTTTTTTTCTCTTGGAGCTTCTGGTTGGCTATTTATGAAGAAACATATCATCTTCTTGTCATGAGAATTAGGCCTGGTTCATTTCATAGAGATGAAGAGAGAACACCTCTCTTGTTATTGTTGTAAATTAATGATATTCTGGGAGTGAAGAAAATCACCTCCCTGATCTTGTTATTATTGGACTTTTATTGGTTGTCATAGTTTTCAGTTGTATACTGTTTGGGAGGAGAAAGTTCATATCTGGAAAGTGGGTGTTCATGATTGAGAAGCTGTAATATGATTGTGCTTAAATTTTTAAGTTGATGTTTGCAATCTTTGTTCAATAGCAATTTTTGTGTTTCAAGTATTACTGAAAAGAAAAAGTTTGTTTTTGCAATTTAATCTGAGTTGTTTACATTTGAAAGTTTGGAATTGCTTCACTGGTTGAAATGCTAATTTTCTTTATAGTTCAATGTTAAAATGGAAAAGACAGTTTTAAATATTTGAGTTATTCTCTATATTTAATGGATTCTGTTAATTTAGAAGAATTAGAGGAAATCTAGCATGTAAATATAATCTGTTTGTAAATTTACAAGTCTTATATGTTTATAACAATGGAAATTTATACTTATAATAAGGGAATAGCTATTTATCATTTGGTAAAATTGGGATATATATATATATATATATATATATATATATATATATATATATATATATATATATATATATATATATATATATATATATATATATATATATATATATATATATTTATATCTAATTGTTATGACAATTTCTTTATAACAGGTTGATTTGGAGAAAATGCATAGAGTAGTGAATTTGAAAAATTGTAGAAATTGGAATTATACAAATATATAAAGAATATTTTTCTCTAAATAATTTATAAATATATATATAGAGATATATATATATATTTCTCATTTTGAGTAATTATCATTTTAGAAAATAATAGAGAAATTGAAAGTAATTATAATTGTTATATATCAATATATAAAAAAAGGGGGATATATATATATATATATATATATATATATATATGAAATATATATATATATATATATATATATATATATATTATCGTTGTTATATATATACATATATATATATATATATATTTATATATGAATATATAAATATATATATATATATATATATATTTGAAAATATATTATTATTGATAATAATCAACGAATGGTGAAAGACTGTCAAAAATTAAGCCGCGGATAACAAAATACACAGTCGTTATTTACAATGGGCGGTGGGGAAGAAAACCCCACCGCAGGTTTTATGTTATATTTGGAGGTGTGGAGTGGGGCGGAGCCCCACCCACACCCCACGTCGTGGGAATGTGGGTGGGGCTCCGCCCCACTCCACATCTCCCCCCCTACCCCTTATGCCTCCCGTGGCCTGCACAGGCCCGCCACTCTGCGGCCATCCCGACCCTGCGTCTCTATCGCAGCGGCCACCGCCGCCCATGGCCGCCGTCGGCTGTGGAAACTCCAGCAAATAAAATGTTAGGGCTTGGCCCTAACATATGATTGGGTTATTTGGAATATAACTTCAGTTTATTTTTATATAGCTCTATATATAGGCATATATATATTATATATGTCTATGTATATAGCTATATATATAATATAATAATGAGTATATATCTGTATATATATATATATATAAGATGTGGTAAACCAATTCGTCCTTTACATAGACATTAAAATAAATATATTATATATATATATGTATGTATAAATATATATATATATATATATATATATATATATATATATATATATATATAATATACATAGGAGTAAATCTATGAACCAATTTATTGGGCCTTCGTTTAAAATCGTTATAAACTATGTTTCATGGATATGGAGAAAATATATATATATATATATAACAATTATATTCTCACAGTAGATGTTATTAAGTGTTGAACACAACAACCAAAGAAGATATATTACCATGAACAGAGTTTTATAAAGTGGTGAACCACCTACATCTATTGACAACGTCATACGAATTACAATCAGTGTATGAATCGTAATTAAGAGTAACAGTAACAACAGTAATTCTAAACAGGAGAAAATAAAATTATAATGTAAAGAGAGTTTAGGAATATTCAGTGATACTCTGGAAAGAGTTTCTCAGAAGTTTCAACTGTTAACGTACTAATAATCACCCGAAAAATGAAGAGGAAAATTACACAACTCTTTGCTCAAAAGAACACTGGAAATAAACTTAAGAAGCCACCACTGACAATCCTTGTGGCCATATTAATCTCAACTGTAGCAAACGATCTCATATGTAAACCTGTAAGAGGTTCCGAAGAAGGAAAAGCTAACATTGGAAAACACAGAGGAGAAAATGCGCGACATTTCTCACACGGGATAAGAGAACTAAGTTGACGGACCCTTCTGTCAATTGTGCTTAGGAACAAGTTGACTAAGTATTTACGAAGAGGAGGAACCTAGATCGGGGAAGATTAGGAGACCGAGTCCAGCGAAATAGTAAACCAGCCTTTGTGACCTAGATCATCTTGAAATTAGGTTTAATATCAACAATAACTGCAGTGATAACCCTGATTGACGTAAATCATGAAGAAAGGACAGGATGCACATAAGGAAAGTATAGAAAATGAAAGAGAGAGAGAGACCGAAATATAAACACACTAAATGAACTAAGAGATAGTTAAGGTAAGGGCGATAAAGATATAATCCAACTTAAGAACTTGTGCAAAGGGAAGAGAGGGCAACCAAACCGCCTTGTTGAAAATGCTAAGTCATAGGAGGAGTATGTTTCAGGAAACAAGAGAGGAGACAGACAACCGTGCCTGGCTGAAAAATGACTAAATAGGGAGATCACTAGCCGGTTTAGTCAGAACAAGGCGTCGTGGGGAGTGGTTCCTCTATCAGCGAACCACGTGCGTAAATGAGTGCAGCGTAATTCCCACTAACGCCGTAAGGCATTCTGCTACCGAACATTGCCGAGGGTTCGATTTAAGAACTTTGGTAATCTCACTCTTGCAATGACGTTAGCAGCGTTGTATAGACCCTCTTGTTGATCTATATGCTTCTGGTTGCACGCCATTGTACTTGTATTCCGCTGAAGAGTATAGTGTTTCGCCATGAGAGAACACCGTTGAGCATGCGTACGCATGCGAAAGGGGATTTTAGGACAGTGTGAGAAAAGTTTTTCATATCTCGTGTCATAACCACATGACAGATGTGGCTATGACACGTGCGATGTGTGTTGTGACCACAAGGAAAATGTGGGCATGACAGTTATGATCAATGCTCAAGTGAGGGGTTCTGTCCAAAGGCCTTAAAAAATCTAATACATTTGGATGCAACTTTTCTCCTTCTAGTTCCAAGAAACCAAGAACTCTCACAAAATATTATTCAAAGATTACATAGTCAGCATCGACACAATCCATATCTACCATGCATGTCCACATCTGTACTGGCAACATATTACCCTGTGCATCTGCCATTTTGACATGTAAATTTTAGTGCCACATTCTTGACAAGGCAAATAGAAGCATATGACACAATAATGAATACCATGTGAATTCAACATGGGCATCCATAGTAAACAACTTGCTCTTAAGTGTTGTCATTTGTTTGTGCATTTTATCTGCAATATAAGAGGCATAGTCATATGGATCCTTAGTATCTTGATTTTAAATATCCACTTCTGTCATCATCAGAGAGATGAGAATCTTGTCTAGGGCATCCCTAACTAGTACCTGGCACAAACTGTGATATGTCCTGACAAAATAATGCATGAACATAGTGCATTTGAAAGGTTCCTCTTCACTATCTAATATCTTCTCCATCTTACCATCAATTCTTCTCAGCTTGTGCTTGGCCAAGTTGAAATCTTTATATGCACACTTGATAGTCTAATACTTTTTCTTTAGTGCACCTAAGTCAATTGGCCTACTAGATATAGGGTTTAAGTTAAACATAGTGGCAATATATCCCTTTGTGAACTTGATTATTTTTGTGTTGTTCCCTACCAAGGTTGTCCTTGTTTGAGGGTCGTACCTCAGTGCTATTGCCCTCACTAGGTCTGGATTAGGAAATACATTAGGGGAAATTAGGTTAGCTAGATTGAAGTGCCAAGCATGGTAGATCGGGGCTTTATAATCCATTCTACGATGCTAATATTCAAATAAAACCCAACCAGGAATGGGCAATCAGGCATCTCTACAATTATAGAAAAAGTCAAGGAATTTATCATCTGGCCCACCGGGACCATGCAGATTTAGAGATTTCCTAGTAGAGCCTAGGAACTCAACCATAAGATCCTCATCTAAGCTACGCTTAGAGGTGGAAGCTCGATCAGCTTGACTCATTTTTTCTGACTAGGTGTTAAACTAGGGCTTCTTATCTTAACAATTCTCTACCCCTTTCAATCAAGTAGTTAACTTAAAATATATCAGGCACAGACAGACTCTGAGAATCCACTACGCATTTGAACTCTATTGGTGCTTGAAGAAATGATGCAAAAAGCCCTAACTTTTCTCCTTTTCAAGCTTTGTAGAATAGATTCTGAGGCATTAATGGAGATAGCCTTGGCCTTAATCTTTCATTCATGTCATAGGGTGCATTCAACATTCTTCATGAAAATTTAAATCTGTGTCATTAATCTAAGTTCGTCCCTATGAGATCGATGGCTGTCATTTACCTGCCAGATTTGAAAATTTAGGTCATCATAGTTGAAAAGTCCTTGGCCAATAAGAATAAGCCAAATCAGATGTACCCCCTTCGCTGACTACATCACTTTTCATTCATCCTAGACACATGGCACCATTTCGCAGCATCGCAACCGAAGCTGGTCCACCACTTACCTATCCTGCGCGGGTGAGATAAAGCCTCCACGTGTCCACCATTCATTTATTTTTGACTTCTTTAATAATACGAGGCCACATGTCACCATCTCGTGACTGCATGGTGAATATTCCTTTCTAGAAAGATTCCCTTGTGATGATGTGCAACCGTTAGATTTGAACCTTCTTGTAGATTACTTCTTAGGCTAACACTTGGTAGCATACAGTTCATTGATTCAAGATCTTCAATAAAGAGGCCCTAAACCTAGATTCCTTAAGAGGTGTCAGCTTGTCATGGCCATGCAAGGGGGATGATGATGTCATGCATGATGTGTTGCGATGCTACAAAATACCTTTATATTAAACCTTATAACCTATGCGAAGACTTAAGACTTCAATTTAATTTTTCTCGGGCTATAAGCGTTAAGACTAGGACATGGGGTCAATCAACTAATAGATATAAGAGCTTCAAGTCATAACTTAAGGGATTGGGAACCTACCACAAGCAGTCAATAGGGATTAAGAAGATATTTAAGTGCACAAACCTTAGGAACTTAGACTTCAAAGATTTTAAAGGCAAAGACTTGCAATTTTATGAATCTAAAACCCTAAACCCCTACAGGAACCACCAATAGGTACTTGTAACTGCCTCAAGGTCGGTGGTCTGTATAGGTCCTCTATGCAAACTTCCTCTAGTTATTCTCACTTCTAGTGATCTAAGTTTGATGTTCTACTTGCAAGACTTTGCACTGCCTCAATGATCTCAACGATATGAGCAAGTCTTCTCTGCAAGATACCTCAAATTCTTCATTCTTCTAGTGGTCTAGGGTCAATGGTTTGGCTACAATGTTACAACTGCCTTTCAATTTGGTGCTCTTTTATCAAACACTTGTAGGTTGCCTCAATTCAATACCAAATTCAATCAATCAAGAGTCAAATAACCTCAACATCTTCCAGAAAAATCATTTTCTTCCTTGATTTAGTCAATACATTCTTGAATTCTCTCTACAACACTGTCTAATCCCTATTTCCAGATACAATTTCTTCCACACATCAAAATCTTACAATTTCTTCTCCACATATACTTTCCTTATACTTTTCTCAGTTCCTGCACCCATATTTACTTTACTCTGGTACACAAACTTTTCTCTTCCAGTAGAATTACTTGTCATCCCTCCTTTCTCTGCACATGTTTACACAAACTTTCTCTTGCATTGGTTTCTCGGTTCTATAACACAACTCTCCTTAAGATCAAAGTCTCACCCTCTTCCAGTCTCTCTATTGAACTTGATGATTCAATAGGTTCTTCATCTACATAAGTTCTAAGCTCTACATTATTTACTGCTTCTCCTTCATTAGTCTCTTTGGTAATAGGTTCTTGGTGACATTTAACACTTGATGCTTTTTTCCTCCAAACTTGAAAATAGGTTCCTCTCCTATTAGATCCTCTGCCATCTCTCCAATATCCTTTATTGTGATAATAATTATGACTCCTATCATTTCTCCCTCTATGGTATGAATTATTGTCCTTATTTTTCTCTGCATAAGGTCTTCTCTCTCTGCATCCTGATTCATATCCTCTTTTTCCTCCAACACATGAATACTTCAGTCTATACAACCTTTTGAGCATACAAGTAACATATTTCCATTTTGATCCATCAATCCATCCATAGTCCTTCTGTATACAACATGTTATAGGTTTTCTTCTCTACATTTTATTCCAACACATCTTTTTAGAATGATTCCTTAATCCACAAAACTTACAAGGGTATAGATCCCAACACAAAACCTTTTCACTTCCATGTCTATTACAATAAGAACAATGCATACCTTTTCTTCCCTGAGTTGATTTGTTTGAATTTGTGACAACATCCTTACCTCTGATATATCCAAGGACTTCATTTCATGATCTCGTTACCAACTCATGAGGCTTTGTAATTCCATGCTGATATTTTCCCAATCCTTTTCCTTCATATCCCATTCTTTGCATGATTTTGAAACTAATACCATCACCAACAACTACAGGTTCAATTACATTGTTATTTTCAATCTCACTTTTTAAAGAAGCTTCTACAACATCACACAAATCATTAGTATCACAAAAAATATCACAAAGTTTAGGCTTAGATCTCAGACTTTCATTCTCTTCTCTACATGCTACAAGTGATTGCTCTAACTAATTAACCTATTCCTTGAATCCTGATATTTCACTCTTTTGCGGACTATTTTTTTCAACTCTTCCAAATTGTCTTCTAGATCTTTGTTCCTCTTTTAAATCCTCCCAAACAACTTGAATCCTTCTTCCAATTCTTCAAAACTCCTTGTGATATACTAAAAAAACTTTAATGCTTCTTCTAATTCTTCATCGCTCCTTTTTACATTTTCCAATTCTTCTTCAAGAGCATCATAGTTGTCTTCTCCTAGTTCTCTTATCCTCTCCATCAACTCTGAATTACACCTTTTGATTTCACACAATTCCTCTTCCAGGATATCCTTCTTGCATATTAGGTTTTCATTCTCTTTCTTCATCCTTTTTCCAATCTTCCCCATTGAAACAAAGCAGATAAACAACTTAATGTGAAAAGCTTACTCGAATCTTTCCTTCCTTGATCTTTCTTCTATGGTGATTCTCCTACTTCTGGTAGAATTTACTTTACTCTGGGGTTTCACACTTTCTTCCAACACCACCTATTTTCCCAACAGATTGGTGCAGTCATGGTTAGGAGGGTCCTCAAAGAGAACTATCCAGGTCTTGTAACTAGAGTAAACACAATGGAAACAACTCAAAGATATGAAGCAAATTTAGATTCAGTCATTCAATATATCATAGGATTCAAATATAGATTAGCCAGAAATATGCGGGCTAACAATTAGGGCTCATAGGCTTGATTACAGAATATCAGAATATACATAAGATATAGCTTTGAAGCTCTTTCACACAAATTAAAACTATCTATCTTCTAAATCATGAGAACTATCAATGACTACTTTCCTATGCATCTATTACATCAATATATATCATCTCTAGAACAATAGATTCCTCCGCATTGGCCAAGGAAGGTTACAAACTCCAATGATGAGGTGTAACGTGTGTACACAGATAGGTCGGACCTAAATAAATTGAACTCCTCCACAAATGAATGGAATGACGTGCGGATCTTGGGGAAGGTCGGGCATGAACCAAACAATATTGAATGATGTGTCATTAAGATTCGAAGGTCGTGAAATGCTCTGCAAGTCTTCTCCTTTTGCTGATTATCTGAGACTATCAGGATGCTCTATTATGAGAAAACAATTAATCTTCTGATAGCGATCGATAAATTTCTGGTATATAATCCATATGCTCTGAAAATTGGATATGATGTAGATGAATGAATCTAGATGCTAAGTCCAGCTCTGCAAGATCTGAAATGCAACTGCAGTAGAATATAGACCAAAATACAGAAACAGCTATTGACTGAACTGCCTGAACAAAACTAGAAAATGAAAAGAAACAAGTTCTAAAATGCATTCAAACTGAAATGCAAATGTTTTTGGTTGATGCAAGATTGCTCTTGAACTAGGGATGGTCCTACATCAGACATCTGGGGTTATTGAAAAAGTGAGTCCCTTACTTTGTTGGGGCTAGAGGAAAACCAAGATGGTCCACCTCAGCCTGAGAAATCCATGATGAATCTTCTTTCGGTCTGCCTTTCCACTTCACAAGGTATTCATTGTATTGTCTTCCTCTAGTGTTGCGTCCAACTCTGCTGTCTAAAATGTCCTCAATCTGATCCGGTGCTTGTTGTGGTAATTGCTTCTCCAAGTCTTCTGTCATGTTGTCACTGATCTCTGCTTCATGATACTTATATAGGTCTGTAATGTTGAAAATAGGTGATATACCCAATATCTCTTGTAACTCCACTCTATAAGCATTTCCTAAATCAAATTTTCTGAGTATCCTACAAGGTCCAAAATTCTTCATCTTCAACTTGTTATATGTCCCAACAAGAAATCTTTCTTTTCTCAAGTACAACATCACTTCATCTCCCACTAAAAATTATTTGTGCCTTCTCCTCTCATCTGCCTACTCCTTATACTTGTTGTTCATCTCCTCCAAATGCTTCTTCACCTACTTATGCACTGTCTCCATATGTTCTGCAAATTCTTCTCCTTCTGCACTTCTCTTTTCCCTTATACTAATAATGTTGGAAAGAGACACTACTTCGCATGACAGGTGTTGTCATTGATGGTAACTAAGAATATTCCACTCATCCACATAACATAATTTGTTCGTATCGAAAGTCAGAATCAGAATTTATCTAAGTCCGGGTAGCTAGAAACAAAGCATGTGACAGGGTCCAATATCTTCATCCAGATCTCTCTAGTGGAAAATCAGAGTATGTTGCAGATCAAAAGAAGTCATAAGGATTGTTAGGGCAATCTAAATCCAAAATTTTATCCTCTGGTGACAAAGGGAGTAAAAGTTATGAGCATCTGCGTACCGGGTCATAATATGACAGAACAGTTCAGTAAAGAACATGCCAACTTGTGTTAGATCCTTATGCAGATCTGATAGAATTGTTTTGGTGAGTTTTGTATGGGATATAATGTTAGTGGCTAACATGAATGGTGACCTTCAAGTGTTATTTCTAGTACACATCATCATTGGCGCATGGATTCAGCTGACATAACATAGTACTTGTATTATTAGTTAAGTTCTTCATAAGGATGACAAAAAAGTGGTTGAATTACTTGAAGTGGATATATATAGCTGATGGATTTGAGTGTTGAAGGTGTGTGTGTGTGTACAAATATGAAGTAAAAGAAAAAAGAGTAGATAAAGGGTACGAAGGAGAAGAGATCCAAGATCTAGATTATGGCAGAACAAGATGAAGGGTATCAAGTCAGTATTTTGTGCCTAACCGAAACTAAATCTTTGCATTGGTAGATGCTAACTATCAGTTCAAACACATTGTAATCTTCTTCCTGTAGGCAGTGAGCCTTTCTTTGAGCAGTGAGGTCTGGGTAGTGAGCCTGAATGCATGTGCATTGTCCATTGTAACACTTTTAATAGAGTATAATCTTTGTGGGTTAACCCCCACCATGGTTTTTCCCTTAATCAGGTTTCCACGTCAAAAACCCTGGTGTCAAATGTGTTATTTCTACTTCTACTCATGTGTTGTTGATTCTTGCTTTTCATGATAACATTATTAATCTATTAATGAAGTAGTAAAAAGGAATTAACTGCTACAAGTTTTAAAGTTTGAAGACAACTGATTCACCCCACCCCCTCTCAGTTGCCACCTCTAATTCCAACAATTGGTATCAGAGTAAGGTTCCTTTGAAAAAGTTTAACAGCTTGAGGAAGATCTAGGAAGGTAGTAAAATGGATGAATATAACCTCCAAGGGCAACTTAATCTCGCTCTAGAAGATCTTGAGCAGTCCAAAGTAGAAGTCCAAGAGTTGCAAGAGAACCTCAAAAATACTGAAGACTTCATTGAGACTTTGAAAGAAAAATTGAGCAAATCCAATGAGAAGAGGAAGGAACAACCTCTTCTACTGGAAATCATTATAAGAACAACAAGGATGAGGCTCTAAAAGAGAAGACAAAGGAATGTAAGAAGTTAGCCAAAGAAGTTGTTGTCTTAAAACATGAGATGGAATCCAGGGTGATGAGGCTAACCAAAGAAATTGAAGATAGAAAGAAAATTGAAGAAGACCTGAATCAAAATCTAAAAGAAAGAACTGGAGAATGCTGTAGATTGGACGGAATTACTGGCCTCCTAGAGTCTAATCTATAAGAAAGTAGAGACAATGAGAGAGAACTTGAAAGGTAAATTGTCATTCTCAGACATGACCTAGAAGTTGCAAATGAATACAAGGAGAAGTTCAACATAAGCTCAGATAAGATTGAAGGACAGAAAAAGGCTGATGACAAGCATGGTCTTGGATATGAGAAAGGTGAAAGCTTCGGATCCAAACAAAGAAATTTTCAACTAAGGAATGGGAGAAACAGACCTAGAAGACCTCTGGTAAGATAGCCTAATGCTCAAAGATATCCATCATTCAATTGAAATTGTTTTAATTGCAATAAATTTGGTCATAGAGCTACTCAGTGTAGAAGCAGAGTAAATCAAAATGGTCCATCCTTCTCTAGTCAATGCTTCAAGTGCAAGAGGTATGGTCATAGATCAAATGAATGTAGAAATATGATAATGAATTAGAGAAAATGGTAACTCTTTCAATGGTTACTGCTTTACTTGCAATTGATATGGACACATGGCTAATCAGTGCAGATCAAGAGGAAATCAAGCATATAAGCAAAGAAATGTTGTTTTCTTTAATTGCAATAGATCTGGTCATATTGTAAGATTCTGTGGAAGTAGGAATAATGAAAGAAGAGGTCTGGTAAAAAGAAAACCAGATGAACAGAGACAAGACAAAGGCAAAGGAAAAATTGATGTGAATGAGATCCATAATGAAATGAGCAAGACATGGGTTAAGAAAACAATTAATAATAATAGTAATGAGTCTGCACCAGAATCCGGTGCTGATAATTCCTCCAGGAATTGAATTTGGAGCTCTGGCTCAGGGGGAGCTGCATTGAAAATCAAATTTTCCTAGCCAGTAAGTGGGTGCCTAGATCTGGCACAATGAGAGAAGATATTTTGAATTGTTTCAGAACTTTTGGAAGGATTTCTGGAAGAAAAGATGTTGATATGGAAATTTGTGGAGTGATTCATGAAGAACTGTTCAAGAAACTGAGTAACCAGATGAAGTTAGGGTAGATCATTTATTACAAAGGCAAATTAGGTTTTGTAGAGCATAAAAAGGTGTTCACTCCTCATTTGAAGCACTTTGCACTCGAAGAAAGAAAGAAGAATAGTGTCTGAGCTAAGATTACAAGGAATTAAAGTGTGACTGGTGAATTATCTATCAACCCTAATCTCGTGAAAAAGGTATTTATCTGTGAAGCTTTGAACTTATAATGTTTTTGAAATAGCTACACCTTTGGTCATTGACATTACTGAAAGGCCTCGACCCAAATTTAAGAAACATCCACACAAATCTATAGAAGTCGACCCATTAGGTGCATTTTCAAGTGTTCCATATGGTGTGCTACATATTGAAGATATTAGGGTTTATATTCATGCGATCATAGATGAAATTGGGAACTCAATGTTTGTAGATTTGTTTAAGAGTCAACTAATGGATGAAAATCACAATCTTAAACCCGAGTATAAGGCACTGCATGATAAACACTTTATTCAAATTATGGGGTTTCCAACATTTGATGAAGATGAATGGGTCCGATATGTTTTGAGTTAGATGCATGATGAATTCATATGGCTATTAAAACCATTTAAGATTAGCAAGGATGTTATCAGAATTGTGACTAGGTTAAACTCAACTGGTGGATTACCCATGTTAAAATATGTGAAAAACCAAACTGTTACTGATGTAACCAGGGCAAAATTTGATAAGAGAGCTATGACCATAAATGACATTATAGAACCGGATGTGAGGTTTGCTTCCATGGTGATTGGTTACAAGATCTATCACTCTAGCAGAGAGAATTTAGTCTCCAGAACTGCTATATATGCAGCATATCAAATGTTGAAGGAAAATGCAAATTATGACTTATGTGAGCTGTTACAGAACTAGCTGATTGAGAACTTGAACAAAATCAAGAAAGATAATAAAAATAATTTCAAATATGGTACATTGGTTCTATGTTTGTTCTTCTACTATATGAAAGAAGTACCTAGAGTAAAGGGTGTGCACTGGACTAATGATGAGCCAATTGCTATTCAGATTAGAGATCACCTACGCAACATTGGTAACTATAAAGCACAGAAAACTGTAATCTGGGGATACTTCAAGAACTTTCAGAGTATGATGCATTCAAGGGAAAGAATCCCTACATCAATTGTTGAGAAGTACAAAAATGAAATATGTTTTATGGTTGACACTGATCAGTGCTCCTGCTCCTGCTTAGTGGAACCCAAAATTATTTGGATCATGCCCATGGGGTATGAAGTAGATGGAAAAATCTTGAATATGTATGTTCAACATCTTCTAAGCAAACCAAAAGACACAATAGTTGAAAGATTTGGGACATATGAGAAGATAAGTTTAAAATAGCATACTGAGCTCAGAGAACCTAAAACCAACAAAAACGTAAGAAAAGAAGTTGAGTAGTTGGCTGAGAATCTAGGTCTCACAAAGGAAGCGATGAGGCAATTCAGGGAGAGAACTGAAAAGGCTAAGAAGGAGAAGCAGGATAAGAAACAAGGACGTGCTCTGGTAGGATCCTCCTCCACATCAAGGACTACTAGAAGCTCTATTGTTGCCCATGTTCCTCTGAAACTTGCCAATCCTGAGATACCAGAAGGTAAATCATCCGTAAAAGAAGGAAAAAGAGTGAAAACAAAGGCCACAAGAACCTATAAGAGCACAAAAGTTGATGAAGAAAGAACAGATTCTGATGCTGAGGTAAAGGAGTTGAAAGCCTTTGGAACAAAAGCTACCAAAGTGACTAAGGAGAAGCCCTCTAAAAGAAAAAAGACAAACAAAAGGCAGAAGATAGATACATATGTTGAGAAGCCCACAATCTCCATGGAAGATGTAATAAAATCAGTGACTGTGGATGGAAATTTGAAACCCATGACTGAATTTTATGATGAATACAATGACACAGATAAGAAGGTGTTGGAGGAAGCAAATGTTAGATATCTGAATATCTATAATAAGGCCCTGATTGAAATAACTTCTGAGATCCCTCCAAGTCTTGCAAACATTTTGGAGTTGAGGAAAGAAAATGTAAAAAGCAAGGATATGGAGCTTAGAGAGCATGTATTGATAAAACTATGCCCTCAGATCATTCAAGTTCAAATGAGTATGATATGTAAACAAGTGAAGGATGAATTCAGGAGCAAGAAGAGAATGAACAAACTAATTCTTGGAGAATTGGACCAAATAGTTAAAAAAATATAGGAAATACTTCTAAGTGCATTGAAGAGACACAATCTTCCATTTGTTGAGGAGGAGACTAATGATGAGATTGATTCATCGATCCTAGATATTGAAAAGATGGAAATTGATGAGCAACAAACCAAGGTTAATGACTCCTATGTTCCGGAAGAGGAACAAATAAACAAAGAAGATACATAGATGGTAGACCAAACTGATGATGCAAGAGATACTCCAACTTCTCCTGATCAATCTAGAAAAGAAGATAATGTTGAGAATATTGCTGCTACACAAGATCCTCAGGAACAGATTGCAAATAGTATGGTCAAAGGAAAGAATTTGGCTATAGATAAGATAGAGAAAGGTGAAGTAGAAGAAGTCAAAGATAAGGAAGATAAAGTAGAAGAAGATGGTGCAAATGTTGATAGTCCTGATATTGTAAAAAACTCAAGGAAAGGAAAGTGGTCTGGAAATGGTGGCAAGAGACACTGCAGATGCAGTGAAAAGTTTGCTAAGTAAAGAGATGCTAGAGTTTGATGAACTAGAACTAATTCAAGGACCAATCAACTTGGATACTCTCTCTCTGGTCCAAATGATGAAGATAGCATCCTTCACACAAGCCAAAGCAAGTGAAAAGATATTTAAATCTCACATAGAGGATAGTGAGCTATTAATTCATGCATCCGGTGTATTGGAGAAGATAATGCCAACCTTCCAGAAGAATCCATATCTGACTCTCCCTCTGGACATCTAAAGAATCTTGTAAATTCTATAAGTACACATTTTGAGTCTTTTGAGAAGTCTGCAGAGACTAAAGTCAAAAATGAATTTTTGGACATGAAATTTAGTGAAATAAAGAGCCTAATAAGGAATGACAGGATGATACTTGGTATCAGTATAAAGAGTATTCAAAATGCTCTAAGTGATGGAGGTGATATATACAAATTTTGTCTATCCTAGCCCAAAGTTAATAAGGATATTGAGAAGAAGATAAAGGAGCAAGAACAAAAATTGTCAAATCCATCTCAAAATTTTGATCATCTAATAGTTTCTCCTATAAGTCATGAATGTCAAGAAATTAGCTTGATTGATGAAATAAAGAAGCTTGTTAAAGAAAAAGGCAATATTGTGAAGAGAATGTGTGAGCTCCAGGGATTGATTGCACCCAAGTTAGAAACAATGTTTAATGCATTATCAGAAGCTCAAACTGTAGTCCAGACAAGTGATCCTTCAGATCTGACAAAGGCAAAAGCATACGCATTTCTTTTGAGTGGACACATCTCAATTGTGGATGGCATGAAAAGAAATTGGGCCTCTGAACTTGAGTAATTGAAAAGTAGTTTTGCAAATATTCTCAAGTTCATGTAAATATAACTTAATGATTGGATGTACATATGTAGCACTGTATACAAATTTTTTTAGAATTTTAGCTTGCGGACCCCATCCTTTGCCATTGATGTCAAAGGGGGACTAAAGAATAGTGAAAAATGAGGAATCCAGCAAAGGGAGAGCTCTGAAATCAATGGAAAGCATAAGGGTATAGAATAAGGGGGAGTAACACTTAGTCATTTTTCACTAAGTGTTGCCATCAATGCCAAAGGGGGAGATTGTTGGAAAGAGACACTGCTTCACATGATAGGTGTTGTCATTGATGGAAACTAAGACTATTCCACTCATCCACATAGCATAATTTGTTCATACAGGAAGTTAGAATTAGAGTTTATCTAAGTTGAGGTAGACAAAAACAGAGCATGTGACAGGGTCTCGTATCTTGGTCCAGATCTCTCCGATGGAAAATTAGAGTATGTTGTGGATCTAAAGGAGTCATAAGGATTGTTAGGGCAATCTAAATCCAGAATTTTATCCTCTGGTGACAAAGGGAGTAAAAGTTATGAGCATCTGAGTACCGGGTCATAATATGATAGAACAATTTAGTAAAGAATAAGCTGACTTGTGTTAGATCCTTATGCGGATATGATAGAAGTGTTTTGGTGAGTTGCATATGGGATATAATGTTAGTGGCTGACATGAATGGTGACCTTCAAGTGTTATTTCTGGTACAGTTTGAGTGTTGAAGGTGTATGTGTGTGTGTACGAATATGAAGTAAAAGTGAAAAGAGAAGATAAAGGATGTGAAGGAGAAGGTCTAAGATTTGGATTATGGCAGAGCAATAAAAAAGGAAGAACAAGATGAAGTGTATCAAGTCGGTATTCTGTGCTTAACCAAAACTAAATCTTTGCATTGGTAGATGCTAACTATCAGTTCAAACACATTGTAATCTTCTTCCTGTAGGTAGTGAGCCTATTGTAGGCAGTGATCCTTTCTTTGAGCAGTGAGCTCTAGGTAGTGAGACTGAATGCATGTGCATTCTCCATTGTAATACTTTTAACAGAGTATAACTTTGTGGGTTAACGCCCACCATGGTTTTTCCCTTAACCGAGTTTCCACGTCAAAAATCCTGGTGTCAAATGTGTTATTTCTACTTTTGCTCATGTGTTGTTGATTCTTGCTTTTTATGATAACATTATTAATCTATTAATGAAGTAGTAATAAGGAATTAATTGCTATAATTTTTAAAGTTTTAAGACAACTGATTCACCCCCCTCTCATTTGTCACCTCTAATTCCAACAGATATCTCTCAACTCTGTTACTCCTCTAGGGTTTACTCTAGTAACAATCTCAAAAGGTGATCTTCTAGTACTCCTATTCACTAAATTATTAAATGCAAACTCTACTTGTGAAAGAATCAAATCCCAACTTCTTGCCTTCTCTCCAACCAAACATCTCAACAAGTTTCCCAAACTCCTATTTACTACTTTTGTCTGTCCATCAGTTTGTGGGTGAAATGCTAAACTGAACTTCAAACCTATCTTCATCTTCTTCCAAAGTGTCTTCCAAAAGTATCCAAGAAATCTTGTATCTTTGTTTGAAATTATGCTCTTAGGTAATCCATGCAATCTCACAATCTCCTTGAAAAATACGTCAGCTACATGCATTGTATCAGTTGTCTTCTTACAAGGTATGAAATGTGCCATCTTTGAAAATCTGTGCACCACTACAAATATTGAATCATGTCCCCTTTGTGTATTTGGCAATCCCATTACAAAATCCATACTTATGTCATCCCAAGGTCTCTCTGGTACTATCAAAGGTTTATATAATCTAGTCTTCTAACTACTCCCTTTTGCAACTTGACAAACTCTATAACTCTGCACAAATTTCCTAACATCCTTATGTATCTGAGGCCAAAAGTAGTTTTCACTTACCAAAGCCACTATCTTGTTAATGCCAAAATGTCCTGCCGATCCGCCACTATGTTTCTCTTTGATCAAGTCATCTCTCATTGAACTTCTTGGTATGCATAGTTGATTCCTCTTAACAACATATCTTCTTGAATGAAATAATCTAACCACTTGCTCCTATCTGTCAGAATAGGTTCCTTACATGCTTTCCAAGGTTCTACAAAATCAAGATCTTCCTCATACAGGTTCTTCAATTCATCAAATCCCAACACTTCAACTCTCATCTCTGTCAACAAATTCTTTCTCCTACTCAAGGCATCTACAATTTTTTTTGATTTTCCACTCCTATGCTTCAATACAAAAGTGTAACTCTGCATGAACTCTACCCATCTCATATACCTCTAATTCAACTTTCCTTGACTATTGAAATATTGCAAGGATTGATGATCTATATACAACACAAACTCCTTAGGAAACAAGTAATGTCTCTACTCCTTCAAGGCTTGAATTATGGCATATAAATCTTGATCATAAACTAAATATCTTCTCCTTGCATCATTCAACTTCTCACTGAAATATGCCACAGGTCTATCTTCTTGACTTAACACTGTTCCAATTGCATCCCCACTTGCATCACAATCTACTTGAAATACCTTATTGAAATCTGGTAGTCCCAAAACAGGTTGCTCTATCACTTTCTACTTCAACAACTCAAAACTTCTATCTGCTCGTGATATCCACTTGAAATCTTTTCTATCACCTCTCAATGTCTATGTCATATGGTTACAAACTGAACTAAAATTTCTAATGAACTTCTAGTAGAAACTAGCTAATCCATGAAATGATCTGACTTCTCCAATGTTCTCCAGTGTAGGACAATCAACAATTGCTCTTACATTCTCAGAGTCCATCTCCAATCCTTCCATAGAAATCACAAATCCCAAGTACACCAATTCTTCCTACATGAAACTACACTTCTTGATGTTTATCAGCAATTTCTCCTCTCTTAGCCTCTGCAATACTTGTCTCAGATGCTGCAAATGTTCTTCTTTTGTCTTACTAAAAATTAGAATGTCATCCAAATATATAGTAACAAACATACCCAAGAATTTATTCAAAACTTCATTCATCAATCTCATGAAAGTACTTGGTGCATTTGTCAATCCAAAGGGCATTAATAACCACTCATACAATCCTTCATTTGTTATAAAAGTAGTCTTCGATTCATCTCCTTCTCTGATTCTGATATGATGGCATCCACTCTTCAAATCTATCTTTGGGAAATATTTTGCTCCACTCAAACAGTCCATAATGTCATCCATCCTAGGTAAGGGAAATCTATACTTAACTATGATCTTGTTGATTGCTCTTGAGTCTATACACATTCTCCATTCTCCATCATTCTTAGGTGCTAACACTATAGGTACTGCACAAGGACTCAAGATTTCTTTGATCAAACCCTTCCTCAACAATTCCTGTATCTGCCTATTCAATTCTTCATTCTCTTCCGATGTCATTCTGTGTGTTGCTTTGTTAGGCAAACTAGCTCCTGGCATAAGATCCATGTGATGACTGATACTTCTGATTGGTGGCAATCCTTCAGGTACATTGTCTAAAATGATGTCTTCATACTCTATCAGTAACTCAGTTATCTCCTCCATTTGTGATTCTTTAGACTTCAAGTTTTCAGGATTCTTAGGGATCAAAGCATAACATGTATTCTCATGTCTCAAACTATCCAAAAAATTTCTTCCATCTACCAAACAAATTATAGCATTCCCAGATACTTCCCTCTTAGGATCATCTTCCAAAGGAATCAAAGTAATTCTCTTTCCATTTGATGTTATAGTGTATGTATTCTTTCTCCCATCATTTATAGCTTTCCTATCATACTACCAAGGTCTACCCAACAAAATATGGCATACATCCATAGGCACAATATCACACAATACTTCATCATGATATGATCGAATATAAAATTTCACCAAACATTGTTCACTCACTAGTACCTTATGATCATCCTGAATCCATGCAATCTGATATAGCTTAGGGTGTTTTAACCTTTCCAACTTTAGCTTAGTCACCATCTCCTTTGAAACTAGGTTATCTGAACTACCACTATCAATTAAAACTTTACAACATTTACCTCCTGATTTGCATCTGGTTTTGAACAAACTTTTTATCTACGGTGGTTCTTCATTTGTCTCTGCTTGAAATAGTGCTCTCCTCATCACCAGTGATTCTCCTTTCTTAGGTTTACCAACTAAATTACGTGATCCAATAGGCTCTTCTTCCACATAGGCTTCTCTTCTATTGTTCTCTGTTCTCTTGCTTGTACTCCCCTAATTACATTCAAATGCTCTATGTCCTTCACCTCCACACTTGAAATAGGTTCCTCTGAATGTTCTCCTATCAGGTCCTCTTCCTTCTCTTTGGTATCCTTCACTCTGATGTGGACTAGGGTTACCTCTATGGTAGAAAGTTTTGTCGTCTATCTGGTATACATTGTTATCTCTGTCCTCCTTCTTGAATGTATTCTCTTGTCTATTCTACTCTGCATATGATCTTTCTCCTCTAGAAAATGTTCTACTTCTTTGAAATTTACCTCCTCTGCCTCTCTATCTCAGATCATGTCTCTTATTCAACTTCTCTTCAACCTTTAGGACAAACTGATATGCTTCTTCCATTGTTGTCATTCTTACCAAACTCAGTTCCTTTTGAGTGTTCAATCTCAATCCATTGATGTATCTAGCCACTTTCTCTTTTCTTGCTTCACTATGTCCTATCCTTATGATAATCTTATGAAATTCTTCAATATACTCCTTCACAGGTTTCTCCTTTTGTCTCAAGTTTTGTAATCTCTTCAATAGCTCCAACTCATAGTCAGCGGGTATAAACGGATTCTTCAATTTTGTCACCATCCTATCCCATTTTGTAATCTTTTCTTTTCACCTTCTACTTCTGTCCAACTTAAGTTCTTTCCGCCATACAACAACATGTCCTTTCAACTTTGTCTTCACAAATTTTACCTTCTCCAGATCTTCAACTTCTTCATACTTAAAGTACTCTTCCATGTCATTTATCTAGTCAATCAACTCTTCAGGGTTCAAATTGCCAGTGCAATTAGGTACATCAACTCTAGGTCTCTTTCCAATCTTTGAAATAGCTCACAATATTTTGACTTGAGCTAATTCTTCTTCTTCATCACATCCTAGGGTTTCGCCAATTTGTTCCATAGATTGAAATTCCTCTTCATCGTCACTTTCCACATTAGGTCTAGGTGTCAATCCTCTTTACCTATATTCCTTGACAGCATCCAATCGAATTCTCATTATTTTCATTATTTACATCATCTCATCCATCCTACCAACCATTGTTCCAACAAAAAGGATTCTCCTCAGTGACATCTTCCTAGGATCAAGTGCAAACTGCCTCAAGTTCAGTGATCAGGATACAAGGTGACAACTGCCTCATAATCGGCGATCAGTTGTGACACAAGTAACCTTCCTTGGATTTGGCGATCTGTCCACAACAAGATCTAATGGAATTTCTTTGCCAACTTCACTCAATTAGATCCCAAAGATTCAAACTTTCGCTCTGATACCACTTGGTGCAGTCACTCTTAGGAGTGTCCTCAAATAGAACTATCCAAGCTGTGCAGGTAGAGTAAACACAATAGAAACAACTCAAAGATATGAAGAAAATGTAGATTTAGTCATTTAGTATATCATAGGATTCAAATATAGATTGCTTGGAAATATGCGGGCTTATAATTAGGGCTCATAGGCCTGATTACAAAATATCAAAATATGCACAAGATATAGCTTTGAAGCTCTTTCACACAAATTCAAACTATCTATCTTCTAAATCATAAGAACTATCAATTACTAATTTCCTATGCATCTATTACATCAATATATATCATCTTCGAAACAATAGATTCCTCTGCATCGGCCAAGGAAGGTTACAAACTCCAATGATGAGGTACATAACGTGTGTACATGGATAGGTCAGACCTAAATGAATTGAACTCCTCTGCAAATGAATCGAATGATGTGCGGATCTTGGGGAAGGTCAGCCATGAACCAAAAAACATTGAATGATGTGTCATTAAGCTTCAAAGGTTGAGAAATGCTCCGCAAGTCTTCTCCTTTTACTAATTATCTGAGACTGTCAGGATGCTCTGTTCTAAGAAAACAATTGATCTTCTTATAGTGATAACTTTCCAGTATCTGATCCATATGCTCTGAAAATTGGATATGATGTAGATGAATGAATCTAGATGCTAAGTCTAGCTCTGTAAGATCTGAAATGCAATTGCGGTAGAATGTAGACCAAAATATAGAAACTGCTATTGACTGAACTGCTTGAACAAAAGTGGAAAATGAAAAGAAACAAACTGAAATGCAAATGTTTTTGGTTGATGCAAGATTGTTCTTGAACTAGGGATGCTCCTACATCATAGATCCATAACCATCCCAATAGATTTGTAACTATCTCTGATACCACTTGCTGCAGTCAAGGTTGGAGGGTCCAATGAAGGACTATCCAGCCTTGCATCCTTAAACAACTAACAACATGATCATAATAGAAATGTAACAACAACATATAGATAACAACATAATGAATGGAAATGCTCATGAACATATGACACAAGATTTATAAGAGGAACCTCCTACAACAATATAATAAAAAATGCACGAAATAATAGAAATAGCAGAACACAGAAGGAATTTATTGATCGTAGGCCACTTTGAGGGGGCAACCTCCTTTGAGAAAGATCAATACAATAAATTTGTGTATGCCTTCATTGGCCTCAACATGTACTTATATACTAAGTCTAATCTAAACAACTATTACTCCCCATGAATGTGGGATAATACAATATACTCACGGGACGAATTACAAAGCATATGCGTCCAACAGCAATATACTAACAAAGTAAAGAGAAGGGTTAAACACAGGTTCCTAACATCCCCTCCCTCTTAGAAAATTTTTGTCCTTAAACATTAAGATGTGGAAATTGTTGTTGAATCTGAAGGAGTGGTTCCCATGTAGCATCCTCTAGTTGTATTCCGTGCCACTGAATTAATACCTCTGTGATGGATCGAGAGTGAAGCTGATGAGTGCACCTGTCAAGGATTGCCTCTAGCTCCAAAATGATGGATCCTTTGTTATCCAATTCTGGTAAAATAGTTTGTGCTCTGATGTTGGTGCCCAGAACTTTCTTTAGACAAGAGACATGAAATACTGGATGAACGCAGGAAGAAGGAGGAAGCTCCAATTTATAAGCAACTGACCCAATCTCCTGAAGAACCTTATATGGCCCATAGAACTTTGAATCTAGATTATGACGCCTTTTGAGTTTTAGGGAGGATTGCTTGTATGGCTATAGATGAAGAAAAACTATATCACCTACTTGAAAAGTGCGCTCAGAATGGTGGTGATCGGCTTATTGTTTCATTTGATTTCTTGCCATGTGAATATTGTCCTGTAAAATGTGAAGACTCTGATCTCAGGTGCGGAGAACCGTGTCAACTGACTGAACTAGTGAACTGCTGGGGGTGTATGGAAGGAGCACTGGTGGTGGTTGACCATAGACTGCTTCATCTGGAGTCATTTTAGATGCAGTGTGGTAGGAGGTATTGTACCACTATTCAGTGAGAGGAAGCCACTTTTCCCACTGATGTTGTTGTTCTGAGGTGAAGCAACAAAGATAAGTTTCCAAACATTTGTTGATAATTTCAATTTGACCATCTATTTGTGGGTGATACCATAAACTCATCTTCAGTTTGGTGCCAGTGTATTGAAATAGTTCTGTCCAAAAATTACTGGTGAAAGTTGTATCACGATTTGAGACAATGGAAGAAGGGATTCCATGAAGATGGAAGATCTGGTCCATGAAAATTTGTGTGACTAAGGAGGTAGTGTAGGGATGGCTGAGGGCACAAAAATGACTATATTTGGAGAGGCGATCAACCACAACCAAGATCATTGTATTCCCTCTAGATTTAGGGAGCCCCTCAATAAAATCTATAGAAATATCTATCCAAATCCATGTAGGGATGGCCAAGGGTTCGAGCAATCCAAGGAGTATCATTTCACCCTTGTTGTACTAATAGGTATCACATTCAACCACCATCTATTGAATTGCCCTTTTCATTCCCTTCCAAAAGAAGTTACGCCATGCCTGCTCATAAGTTTTGAGGAACCCAGAGTGCCCTGCGGATGGAGAAGCATGGAGTTCATAGAAGATAGCTTGTTGAAGATCTGTGCTCTAGGGAGGCACAAGACAACCCTTGTATCTTAGAGAAGCACCATCTCAAGAGTAATGTGGTACAGTAGAAGGGTTATTGGCCAACTGTTGGATGATTTGAGATAATGAAGAGTCATTGACATAGCCCTACTAGATAGAGTCCAACCAATTTGGAACATGCATAGAAATAGTTGAAAGAGAAGCTTGGTCATCAAATGTGCAAGAAAGAGCATCCACCACAATATTGTCCTTACCCTTCTTATAAGTGATCTCATAGTCATAACCCATGAGTTTGCTAACCCATTTTTGTTGTGCTGGGGAGGAAACCCATTGTTCTAGGAAATATTTCAGACTCTAGTGATCAGTCTTGATGCAGAAATCATTCCCTAATAGGTATGGCCACCACTTCTGTACTGCATGCAAAATAGCCATCATTTCCTTCTCATATGTAGAGAGTATTAAATTCTTACCTGAAAGGGCTTTGCTGGTGAATGCAATGGGATGTTCATCTTGAAGGAGAACAACACCAAGTCCATTGCCACAAGCATCACTCATAATAGTGAAGGTCTTGGAAAAATCTGGCATAGCTAGAACAAGTGTAGTACATAGTTTGTTTTAGTTTTTCAAATGCACACTCAGCAACATGTGTCTATGTAAAAACATCCTTTTTCAACAGAGCTGTTAATGGAGCTGCAATCTTCCCGCAACCCTTGAGAAACTTGTGGTAGTAGCCAGTCAGTCCCAAAAACCACAGAGGCTCTTGAGTGTCTGAGGATGTAGCTAATTTTTCATGGCATCTATTTTGGTAGGATCCACTCAAACCCCTTGGGCTGAAAGAATATACCCGAGATACTCCACTTCCTCCTGCCCAAAAACACATTTAGACTATTTTGCACAGAGATGATGATCAGAGAGAAGTTGCAGTACAAGATCCAGATGTTGGAGATGCTCAGCCCATGTTTTACTATAGATGAGGATATCATCAAAGAAGACCAGAATGAATTTCTGCAAGTAGGGCCAAAATATTTTATTCATCAATGCCTGGAATGTGGAAGGAGCATTAGTGAGGCCAGAGGGTATGACCAAAAACTCATAGTGGCCATCATGCCTGCAGAAAGCCATTTTAGGGATATCATCCTCATGACCCTAAATTTGGTGATACCCACAACGAAGATCCAACTTGGAGAAAAAATGAGTGCCATGAAGCTCATCAACAACAGGAATTAGAAACTTATCCTTGATTGTGATGTGATTAAGTGCTCAGAAGTCAATGCAGAGGCGCCATGACGCGTCTTTTTTTTGGAAAGGAAGAACTGGTGAAGAAAATGAACTGGTACTAGGGTGAATAATACCTTGCTTTAGTAAGTCCTGAACGAGCATCTTAATCTCTATCTTTTGGTGAAATGGGTAGTGGTAGGGCCTCATGTTGGGAGGAATGCTTCTAGGAAGGAGCTGAATATGATGGTCCTCTGGTTGTGAAGGTGGCAATCCCACTGGTTCAGCAAAGACACATGCATATCTATCCAAAATTTGTTGTAGATCTGAAGGAGTAGTGGAGATAGCTAATGGTTGCATTTGAATGGAATGGAGCTGAGTGATGACACTATGTGAATTCTTCTTAAGGAGCTTTTCCATGCGATGTGAACTGATGATGCTGAGAGACCCTGGTTGTAAGCCCTTCAATGTGTGTTTTTGCCCATTGTCTGAAAACTGCATCCAAAGTTTAGGAAAATCCCATACAATGGGTCCAAGTGTGCGTAAGCATTGAGCGCCCAAAACCACATCACATCTTCCTAAGGGCAAGGTAAACATGTTGGAGCACAGGTTATAATCTCCAATAGAGATACACACATTGTGACACTTCCCTTTGCAAGGTAATGTGCCCCCATTGGCAATCATGACTTCAAATCTGGAGCAAGGATGGACAAAACAATCATCTTGTTTGGTGATCCAAGGGTCAATGAAGCTATGAGTGCTACCAAAATCAATGAGTATTGTAAGAGGGAGATTCTTGAAGTAACCCTTGACATGCATGGTTTGTGGGGTGGTGACTCATGTCGAAGCATGGAGAGAGATCTCTGGGTGGTCTTTTGGAGAAGGAGAGTCAACAAGCAGTTGTTGAATGTCAACCTGATCATCTACTGTATCCTAAGCATCTTCATAAACTTCAGTTGCAGGCAGAGAATCCACATCTAAGAGATAGAGCTTTTTCTTAACACATCTATGTCCCCGAGTGAATTTCTCATCACAATTATAACAAAGCCCTTTTTCTTGACATGCCTGCATCTCTACTTCAGACAAATGCTTGATAGGAGTCGTTCTAGGAGCTGGCATGAATGGAGGTCTTTGGGAACCCATATTTCTAAATGGAACAAAAGTGGATTTGGAGTGTTGTTGAGCTATGATCTTGTCCTCCACCAACTTAGCCAACCCTAGGGCTTCCATCATTGTGTTGGGACAGAACATTTTAACCTCAGATCGGATTGCATCCTTCAGACCACTAACAAAACAACTCCTAAAGAATTCATCAGACAATCCCTCTGTGTGATTGGCCAGTTTCTTAAATTCTCTCTGATATTCTCTCACAGTGTCAGTTTGGTGAAGTTTAGTGAGTGCTCCTGTGAAGTCATCAAAAGCACTAGGGCCAAATCGTTGCAAAATAAGTTTGCAAAAATATGTCTATTTTGGCTCTTCATGAGCCTTGATGTACCAACGAAACCATTGAAGGGCTTCATGTTCCAAATGAAAGGATACAAGTGGGACTTTGTTGACATCAAAAGTATTATGCAGACTAAAATATTGTTCTACCCGGTATATCTATCCAGTCAGATCATCACCATTGAAGTGAGGAAAATCAAGCTTCGGCCCACAAAAATTGCTGGAAGAAGAGAACCCAGTGTCTGTAGAAGACTCTGGCTGCCGTCTATTATTCATGGTTGAATTTTGAAGATTGAGGCCGAGAATTTTTTCATCCAGATCTTGGAGTTTGGTCTTGAGGGTTGTAAGTTCATCCTCCATGTTTTTTGCTCCTGCGTGGGTGACAACCATAACTAGGAGTTTTCTTTTTTTTGGAATGGGTAGAAAAATAAAAGCATAAACTTTTTTAGTAAAGGAAAATTTGGAGTTGGGAAAAACTCTGATGGGTAATTGGGGTTTGACTAGGTTTTGGACACTTTCTAAGGGATGGGGAAGCTGAAAATGGGGATTTCAGAAGTGGGGTGAAAAAATGGGAAAATTTATCCAAGAGGGACAAAGGAGCAGAAATAGGAAATGAACACTGTGGCAAAATTTGAAGGTGATTGGATGAGAATCGAAGAAGTTATGGCAAACCCTAAAATTAGAGAAATGTGGGATTTCTGGCTTTAATAAGTGGAATTTGGGATAGGGTCCTCAAAAAAGGAAATATGCAGAATGGAATTTTAGGGGTTCCAGTAAATTTTCAGAGGAAACAGAGCTAAAGCAAGGATTTGTCAGCTGGTAATAGATATGGACCCTAGGTATGTTTAGCTTCCTAAAGGTTCAAGGGATTCACTTGGCTACCAATGTTGTCTAACAGATTGCGTATTGGGGCAATATCCCTCACTCCATGACTTAGGTAAAACTGATAACCACTTTTCCACAAATAACAGCTCTTGGTTTACCTCACGGATGGGAACTAGTCAATCAGGTAGGGGCCATTGCCCTTTTCGCTAGCAGGTCCTCTCAATGGGCCAGCGACTTTGGGGTTCCTGTGGTACTCCTCACAATGAGTTTTAGGGCTATGCCTAGGCACTTCCCATAGTTAAGCGGATAGGGATTATTCCTTGATCCAAACCTGCAATTGAAATGAACAATACAAATGCAAGAAAAAAGAACTACTATAATAATCACAGCACCTGGAGGCCACTGCGAAAAAAAATTTGGCAAAAATTCTACCCAACAAGCCTAAGAAAGTGCTTTGATACCAAATGAGAGGAACCTCCTGCAACAATATAATTAAAAATGAACAAAATAACATAAATAATAGAACACAGAAGGAGTTTATTGATTGCAGGCCACTTCGAGGGGGCAACCTCCTTTGAGCAAGCTCAATACAATAAATTCATGGATGCCTTTATTAGCCTCAACACATACTTATATACTAAGTCTAATCTAACAACTATTATTCCCCATGAATGTGGGATAATACAATATACTCACGGGACAACTTACAAGGCATATGCATCCAATAGCAATATACTAACAAAGTAAAGAGAAGGGTTAAACACAGGTTCCTAACAATTTATCCTAGCAAAACCCTAAACGGGAAAAACCTATCCTTCAAAGTTCACTTCCCATTATATTAGAATTCCAAATTACATTACATATGCCTCTAGGGATTTTCGGATGCTAGGCCATAGTCCAGGGTTACAAAAGATTCATACAACACATCTTTCTTCTAAGTCTTCCTTCTTCTCTATCCTCTGCTTTGTATCTTCTTCTATTATCGGCTTTGTCTTCTTCTTTTGCACTACTATCTTCCTGAATCAAAACAACCCATCCTTTCACATCATATCTTCACACATCACCTTGTTGTCTTGTAACAATCTTCTATTCTTCATTTATATCCTTCGCATGCCTTCAAAACATTACCTTGTCAGCCTAATTGTAATCACTAGTATGAAACATGTAGGAATAAATAGGTTAGACCTAAACACTCAGCACTACTTTGCAAATGGATGAATCTTGGTACGATTCTCAATGAAGGTCTATCTAGTCCTAAACTACATTGAATGATGAAGTTCAGTATTTCAGGATTAAACTGTGTGCAAGTTTTTTCCTCAACATTTCGGATCATACTCCATGATTCTATTATTCTTCTCTTGCTATTTCTCCTGATGATGGATCATGGAGTGTGATCCGAAACATTGAGGAAAAAACTTGCACACAGTTTAATCTTGAAATACTAAACTTCAAACATTATGGACTATGGAAATTTGATGTCTACATCGAATGATGTTCCATTAGGGTCCGCAAGTCACAGAATTTCTCCTCAACCCATTATGCTTCAACTGAACACTGACTGCTCTGCTCTGTGAAACAGATAATCTTCCGATAGTGATATCTCTTAGGAAATGAGTCCAAATGACCTGGAATATGGATATGATGTAGATATCAAGTCATAGAAACTAAATCTAGCTCCACAAGCTCTGATGTACAAATGCAGTGAAATGCGGTAATCTCCAATGTCTCTTCCTGGCACTCTGCAACTCAACGTTAACTGTTTCAATATGCTTGAATGACTTCTAGATGCTCCTGCATGACTTAAGGAAAGCTCTTCATATGCAACTCTTTTCTCTTTTAAGATAAGAAAGGTAGAATCCAAATAGTTTTTAGTAATATTAGATAGGACATTGCAAAGAGAAATTAACCAAAAATTATACTTAACATTAAAAATGACTTCTAAGGAATGACATTTCATAATTTTTCTATTTATTTAAATTATGAATTGATTAAAATTTGAGCCAACCAAGATAAATATTGATAGATGATTTGAACAAACATCATAAAAATCAAATAAACAAGTAAGATGAGAAATGGACTATAGGGAAGAGGAGTCGGTAAATAGTGGGTATAGGATTTAGTCTTGCAACATATTTATACAGTATATTGTTAATAATTATTCCACATGTAAATTAAAAAATGACCAAATTTTTATCAATATTGGACACTTACATGATCACATGAGAACTTATAAATATCTTATAAAAATCATAAATACATTCATTAACAAGTCTAATAAATACTTTTTTCTTTATATAAAATAGCATAACTATCCACTATAAGTGTATCATTTATAAAACAGGATGCTCATCTAAAAAAGTATTATTGTTGTGTAGACAAATACTTTTCTTATGTGTACAACTACTAGGTGGCATTGTAGATGCATTGGAATACTTCATATTATATGTTTGCCCTATGACAAATGTAGAAGATGAGTATAATATATACATTGTATTTTGTCATGAAATGTAAAAGGTTGTCAAAAAGATTATGATCATTTAAAGTTGAATATAAGTTGTATTTTAAATAAGAATGTGTTGTTTTTATAACAATAAATAGTATTTTGTGTTCAACTATTGGGTCATTTGTGTTGGATATAAAGGTTAAAGATAACAAGATTCATAGCTACCAAAAGGTATTGTGAGCATTTAGGTTGCATATAAGTTATATTTTAAATAAGAATATGATCTTGTTCTAACAAGTGATATTATTTTGTTCAACTACTAGGGATTCCATGATAAAGTTTTGATTGAATCTTTAAATACTTATTTTAAGGACACTTCTCACTAGACGTGTTGATGTGGTGAGTCACATGATGAGTCACACCTCAAAACCTTTGTTGTAGGTAGATAAGAGTTCATATTGTGAGACATAATTTCATATATGAAGACAAATCTATGAAAATAAACTAATAAACAAGCATACCTTCCTTCATACATAAACTTGACCTCACTAATTAAGAAGAATGAAGTTCACTTTAACTCCACTAGATTTTCTCCTTCGATCTTCATGAATATGATGTGGATTGTTCATGTCAACAACATAACATTTGATCTCCCAAGGTGAATTGAATTGTAGCAATGTAAGTTTGCAAAAATGAGAGATGGATTAGAGGTTGAGAAGGATGATCTACTTATAAATTTTCAAAAGTGAAGGTCAATGATGGAAAATATCTGGAGAGATCAATGGTTGAAATTGGATGAGAGGTTTTGAATGAATGAGAGAGTGACAAGTGTCCTTGTCCTCTCATGAATCAGGGGAGTTAACAAGTGAGTTGATTGAATTGATTAATATGTTAACTAGATTGATTGATTAGTCAACTGAGTTGATTGACTTGTTAGCTAGCTTGATTGATTAGTTAACTGATCTGATTGAGAGTGATTTATGCTGTGATGAGAGAGAATCATGGTGAGACAAGAGTGAATTATGGTGAGAGGAAATTAAATAATTTAATTATTTAATTTTTGGTGCAAATTGATAATATTGGAAAATAAATAAAACATTAATTTTGTTTATTTGTGGTGGAGAAAATAGAAATTAATTTAATTATTTAATTAATATTAGAAGAAATGGAGGATTAATTAAATAATTGTAAAATTATTTAATTAAAGCAGAAGAATAAGGTAACAGTGGTAATAGATGAAATTAATCAAATAATTAAAAATTGTCTAATTAATGTGAAAGTATGATAAATGAATAATTGAGTTGGGATACAAGGCTAATTTTAGGTTTCTACATTTTGCCCCTCTTTGAGATGGTGTTGTGAAGTAACATCATTTCAAAGAAGTTTAAAACATAATGTTGTGTTGGATAGAAGAAGATTTTGGATTAGAAATAATGATGCCCCAGTCGGGTAGAAGAAGTACTTAGTAGATTGAATGATCCCCCTCGAGAGGACAGACAAATTTGGAAGAATACAGTTATGCTCTTGATTGAATGGATGTGAAGAAAAGGTTAGATAGAAGATGGAACATTGGTAAAAGAAGAAGAATAAAATAGAGAAAAATGTAGAAGATAAAAAGATGGATGCAAGAAGAAATGGAATCATTATGAGGAGTAGTTATGTAGACTTGATTAGAGAAAGATCCTTTATTTAATATAGAAAAATAGATATTATGCACCAAGGTATAAGGAACCAGGGTGACTTTGTATCCTTTTCTTGGACTTGACGCTGCAAACAAAAGGATAATCTTACGATGCCCAACATAATACGACCTTGTCTAAACATGTGAGGAAGAAAACTTAGAGCACGAGTCCTTAGTGCAGGGTCATCCCACAATAATGGGTTACACTTTTTGGCCAAACTTGACATTGAAATCAATATTTTGAACTAAATCTTCACTTTCTGACACCTATAGCCACTAAACTGTTAGGAATTTGAAGATGATGCGAACTAGTGATTTGTGAGATTTTGTTTGTAGATTCTAAATATATATTTTTAAAACAATTTAGAGTTAAATTGTAAAACATTTTGTGTCTCCTTTGATAACTAGTTTTTGATAGTAAACAACATTTTTTTAAAGTGATGTGTATTCTGTAGCACATAACTTTTTTTTACAAAGGATAAAACTCTGATTCTTTTGAATCTAGATTGGTAAAATTGATATATAGGGCATGCATTTGGTTTCATAATGTTTCGTTGAATATATTTTTTTAAATTAAGGTTTGAAGTCAAACCAATTATAATTTAGACATAGGTGTATTCCGTAAAACATAATTTTTTTCTGTATGTATCGAAATTCAATGTTTTTTTAGTTGAAACAAGGACATCAATACCTAAGGCATAGATATTTTCTAGAATTTTTTCCACTAATTTACTAATTTTCCATGTGTGTAGAATAGAGAGCCTGATGTTTGGTGAAAAACCTACATTCACAAGAAATAAAAAATAAATATAATAATTAAATTAAATATATTTAAAATTATACTTTATGGGAAGCTTATAATAAGGACTACATACTTACAAAACATAAATTTTAAATGAATCCATTTGATCCCCCAAAAGGTAAATCAAAAGTAGTTTTTTATCAGAATTTTGATAGGTGTAGAGGAGACTCCATTATAGGTATGGTTTAAAACTAGAGGGGTTCTATCCAAGGGGGTTTGAATCTAAGAGGGTTTGGTGTAGAGGAGACTCCATTATAGGTATGGTTTAAAACTAGCGGGGTTCTATCCAAAGAGGTTTGAATCTAAGGGGGTTTGATCAAACCCTCTTCAATTAAAATCCTTTAAATGGAACCTTTCAAGGCTTAAATCATTATATTTTCTAAAAATATGTGATTTCAGCAAAAATTAGGATGTCCCAGAAAGTGTAACCCATTATTGTGGCAGCACCCTGCACAAAAGGTATTGCATAGCCTTAGATGCAAAATGACAATGTAATATGCAAAACGCTATTCCTACACATACAAGGTATGAATATTAGTTGGAGTAATAAGATCATCCACCAAACACGACACATGAAAATCAATGACTATGCCTCATTCTATGCCAATCTAAAACACACACAGATATAAAAAGATCGAGGTGGCCTTTGAATAGGCAATAGAAAGAGACAAAAGACAAATCAAAAAGAACAAGACCAATTGATAAAACAAAAACAATAGCCATCATAATTTCTTGCCCCAAAAATGTGATTGCTATGAGATTATGTCAAAAGCAGGAAGGATCTATCCTATTGTAGGCATAAATTTAGGTGATGTCTCGATACATTGAGGCAATAGGTACTTAGGTATCAAGATGCTTTGAAAGGTGGTCTGACCTATGATTTTTTGGGTATCAAGTCTAAGGTGTGCATTTAAATGGATGAAAAGTTGACTTACATATGACTTTATTGCTTGGATTTTGTATGTTGTAATTTTTTGTATTTTTTTATTTTGGGAATATGTGATGTTTTTGTGTTTTTGGTATGTTTTGATTTTTTGGTGTTTTTAGAATAAATAAGGTGGGTATGTTTATTGTGAAAAATGTGAGTCCTAATGGTAGTGATTCCTCTCTAGGCTAACTAGGTATATACCAAGAATGCCCCCAGTTAGGCACAAGATTATTTATTATGGAATGAGATAGGTGATACATGTTATGAAAATGGATGAAGGTAGGAGACTATCAATATCTATCAATTATCAAGCCATGATAGTGGGATAAGTGGATAAATATGAAAGATAATAGATGATGGATTGGATGGGATGCAAGAGAACCTAATAGATGGTGGATAGTAGCTTTTACACATGGCACTTCTTTGCTAGTTTTTCACCATGGTGCTTGCCCAAGGCGCCACTGAAGTGGTTTTCACCATAAGAAAGATTATTTCTCTTTACTATTTTAACTTTTTTGACTTTTTTGATTTTTTATTAAGTATAGAACTACTTGAGATGAATTATGTTTATGGGTTCTTCCAGAGGCTAGCCCTCTAGTGTTGCAATCTGGTAGGCATCTAAACCATATGTAATTGTAATGACAAAAGGTCTTAACCAGTTGGTTCAAATTTGCCCTTTTTCTCTCATTCTTGGAGATTGCATTTTTTTATTTAAGGACAATGTCACCAATTTCAAAATGGCAGGTCTTGAATTTCTTGTTGTAGCTCTATCTAAGGTGGTTTTGATATAATTGAAGATGTTTAAGGGCATGAAGATGTCTTTCATCCAAGAGTTCTAACTCTTACAACCTTGATATACGATATTCCTTATCATTTATGAGATTCTGCAGTGAAATCTGTAGAGAAGGGAGCTTGACCTTGATTGGTAAGATGGCTTTGGAACCAAAGACAATTGAATATGGATTCGCTCTAGTAGGTGTGTGAATGCTAGTATGGTATGCCCATAAGGCGGGATTTAATTTCAGGTACCAGTCATAGCCAACATCATTGACAGCCTTTTTTAGGATTTTTAGGATGGTTTTATTTGATGCCTCAGCTTGGCCATTACCTTGTGGGTAATAGGGGGTGGAAAAGTGATGTTGGATGTGGAATTTATCACAAAGGGACTAAACCTATTGATTCTTGAAAGGTCTACCATTATCAGTGATAATGGCAAGGGGAATTCCATACCAGAAAATGATGTAATGCAGGATAAATTTAGCTATTTGGGTATTGGTTATGTAAGTGAGTGGAATTGCTTCAAACCACTTAGTGAAGTATTTGCTATCGGTTATGATAAATTTGTGGCCATTGGAGGATGAAGGGGTGATTTTACCAATGAGATCGAGCCCCTACTGTGAAAAGGGCCAAGGAGTTGTTATTGGCTACAAATCTTGAGATGGTGCATGAATGAGATCACCATGTTGCTGGCACTATAAATATTTCTTAGCAAACTGAAGTGCATCTTGTTCCATACTAGGTCAGTAGTATCCTGTTAGATCAGTAACTTCTTTGCAAGGGTAGGACCAGAGGATTGTGCACTATAGATTCCCCCATGTACCTTATTTAAGGAAGTTTGGGCTTCTTCTAAGTTGAGGCACCTAAGAAGTTTACCTTCGAGACTCTTTCGATATAGGGTGTCTCCTAGGATGGAAAAGTAGGATGACCAACAAATGAAAGTTTTGTGTTGGTTGGTGGATAGGTTTGGTGGAATGGATTGGTCATGGGGATAGGCATAAATGTCATGATACCAAGGGGAAGCGCATCCAACTATTTCATAGATGAGTTTAGAATTAAGGGTATCATATGCAGGAAGAAAGAGTTGTTCCATTAGAAACTCTCACTGTTGGTTGTTGGATGGCATGTCAATGAGTGATCTAATGGTTGCCATGGCATCTGCAACTCTATTATTTAGTTGAGGAACTTGTTCAAATTGAATCTCTAAAAACTTGATGTAGGAGCATCCCTAGTTCAAGAGCAATCTTGCATCAACCAAAAACATTTACATTTCAGTTTGTTTCTTTTCATTTTCTAGTTTAGTATAGTAAGTTCAATCAGTAGCAGTTTCTATATTTTGGTCTACATTCTACCGCAGTTTCATTTCAAACCTTGCGAAGTTGGACTTAGCATCTAGACAGATTCATACACATCATATCCAAATTTTAGATCATTTGGATCAGGAACCGGTAAGATATCGCTATCAAAAGATTGACTATTTTCTCAGAACAGGGCATCCTAACAGTCTCAAACAATTAGCTAAAGAAGAAGACTTGTGGATCATTTCATGACTTATGGGGCTAAATGACACATCATTTAATGTTGTTTGGTTTGTAGCTGACCTTCCTTGAGATCTGTGCACCATTCCATTCATTTGTGGAGGAGTTCTACTCATTTAGGTTTGACCTATTTGTGTACACACGTTATAGCTCTTCATTGGAGTTTGTGATCTTCCTTGGCCAACACAGAGGGATCTTATGTTCCAGAGATGATATATATTGATGTAAGTGATGCCTAGGAAAGTAGTGATTGATAGTCCTAAGTTTGATAGTTTGAATTTCTTGTGAAGGAGCTTTAAAGCTATATCTTGCATATACTCTACATAACTATGAAATCAGGCATGTGATCCCTAATTCTGAACCCGCATTTTGCCAGCCAATTTGTATTTGAAATCTATGGTATACTGAATGACTTAATTTGCATTTTCTTTATATCTTTGAGTTGTTTTTGTTGTGTTTACTCTAGCTACACGGCTTGGACAGTTCACTTTGTGGGCCCTCCTAACTATGAATACACCAAGTGGTATCAGAGAAAAAGTTTGAATCTTTGGGAGTGAATTGAGCTAAGTTGGTGAAAGAATTCTGTAATATCTTGTTGTGAAAAAATTGCCAAATTCGAGGCAGGTTACTTGTGTTGCAACCAATCACTGATTTTGAGGTATTTGTCACCTTGTAGCCCAATCACTGAATTTGAGGTAGTTACACTTCATCCGAGAAAGAATGTTATCGAGGAGAATCCATGTTGTTGGAACAATGGGTGGAAGAATGGATGAGATGGTGGAGATGATGAAACTCATGCAAGTTCACTTGGATGTTGTTGAAGAAGATAGGCAAAGAGGACTCACACCTAGACCTAATTTTGAAAGTGATGATGATGAGGAATTTCAATCCACTGATCAAAATGGAAAAATCCTAGGAGATGAAGAAGAAGAAGAATCAAATCAAGTCGAGATGTTGCAAGTTATTTCAAATATTGGGAAAAGACCTAGAGTTGATGTACCAAACTATACTAGCAATTTCAATCCTGAGGAGTTGATTGACTAGATAAATGACGTGCAAAAATATTGAGTATGAGAATATTGAAGATCCGAAGAAGGTGAAGTTTGCAAAGACAAATTTGAAATTACATACTGGTATATGGTGGAAACAAGTTTAATTGGATATAAATAGAAGAGGAAAATAAAAGATTACAAAGTTGGACAGAATGCTGACAAAATTGAAGAATTAGTTTATACCTATTGACTATGAGTTGCAATTGTTGAAGAGATTGCAGAACCTGAGACAAAAGGAGAAATCTATGAAGGAATACACTGAAGAATTTCATAAGATGATCATAAGGATAGGACATAGTGAAGCAAGCAAGGAGAAAGTGGCTAGATACATCAATGGACTGGGATTGAACATTCAAGAAGAACTGGGTTTGGTAAGGATGACAACATTGGAAGAAGCATATCAGTTTTCCCTGGAGGTTGAAGAGAAGTTGAACAAGAGGCATGATCAGAGATAAAGAGGCAAAGGAGGTAAATTTTAGAAAGTTAGAACATTTTCTGGTAGAGAAAGATCATATGTGGAGCAGAACAGACAAGAAAAAATATTCAAGAAGGAGGACAGAGAAAACAATACATACCAGAGAGATGACAGAACTTTCTACCATAGAGGAAACCCTAGTCCATACCGGAGTGAAGGATACAGAAGAGAAGGAAGAGGACCTGATAGGAGAACATTTAGAGGAACTTGTTTTAAGTGTGGAGGTGAAGGACATAGAGCATTTGAATGTAATCAAGGGAGTACAAGCAAGAGGACAAAGAACAATGGAAGAGCAGCCTATATGGAAGAAGAACCTATTGGATCACCTAGTTTAGTCAGTAAACCTGAGAAAGGAGAATCACTTGTCATGAGGAGAGCACTATTTCAAGCAAAGACAAATGAAGAACCACTGTAGAGGAAAAGTTTGTTCAGAACCATATGCAAATCAAGAGGTAAATATTGTAAGGTTGTAATTGATAGTGGTAGTTCTGATAATTTAGTTTCAGAGGAGATGGTGACTAAGCTGAAGTTGGAAAGATTGAAACACCCTAAGCCCTATCAGATAGCATGGATTCAAGATGATCATAAGGTACTTGTGAGTGAACAATGTTTGGTAAAATTTCACATTGGATCTTATTATCATGAAGTATTGTGTACTATTATGCCTATGGATGTATGTCATATTTTGTTGGGTAGACCATGGAAGTATGATAGAAAAGCTATACATGATGGGAGAAATAATACATACACTATAAAATAAAATGGAAAGAGAATTACTTTGATTCCTTTGGAAGATGATCCTAAGAGTGAAGTATGTGGGAATGCTAGAATTTGTTTGGGAGATGGAAAGAAATTTTTGGATGGCTTGAAACATGAGAATATGTGTTATGCTTTAATTCCTAAGAAGCCTAAAACATTGAAGAAGGAGACTAAAGAACCACAATCGGAGGAGATAACCGAGTTGCTGAAAGAGTATGAAGACATCATATCAGATAATGTACCTGAAGGATTACCATCGATCCGAAACATCAGTCATCACATGGATCTTATACTTGGAGCTAGTTTGCCTAACAAGGCAACACATAAAATGGTCCACCAACAGAGAATGAATAATTGAATAGACAGATACAAGAATTGTTGAGGAAAGGTTTGATCAAAGAAAGTTTGATTCCTTGTGTAGTACCTGTAGTATTAGCATAGAAGAAGGATGGAGAATGGAGAATGTGTACAAACTCTAGAGAAATAAACGAGATCATAGTTAAGTATAGATTTCCTTTACCTAGGATGGATAATATCATGGATTGTTTCAGTGGAGCAAAATATTTCACAAGATAGAATTAAAGAGTGGATACCATCATATCAGAATCAAAGAACGAGATGAATGGAACACTGCTTTTAAGACAAATGAAGGATTTTATGAGTGGCTAGTGATTCGTTTTGGTTTGACAAATGCATTGAGTACTTTCATGAGATTGATGAATGAAGTATTGAAGAAATTCTTTGGTAAGTTTGTTATTGTATATTTGGATGATATTCTGATTTTCAGTAAGACAAAAGAAGAACATTTGTGACACCTGAGACAAGTATTGCAGAGATTGAGAGAAGATAAATTACTGATAAGCATCAAGAAGTGTATTTTTATGAAGGAAGAATTGGTATACCTGAGATTTGTGATTTATGTGGAAGGATTAAAGATGGACCCTGAGAAAGTAAGAGCAATTCTTGAATGGCCTACACTGGAGAGCATTGGAGAAGTCATACCATTTCATGGATTAGCTAGTTTCTACAAGAAGTTCATCAGAAATTTTAGTTCAGTTTGTAACCCTATGACAAAGACAATGAGAGGTGACAGAAAGGACTTTAAGTGGGCATCAGGAGTAGATAAAAGTTTTGAGTTCTTGAAGAAGAAAGTGATAGAACAACCTATGTTGGCATTACCATATTTCAAAAAGGTTTTTCAAGTAGACTGTGATGCAAGTGGAAATACAATTGGAGTAGTGTTAAGTCAAGAAGGTAGACCTGTAGCATATTTTAGTGGGAAGTTGAATGATGCAAGGAGAAGATATTATATTTATGATCAAGATTTCTATGCCATAATTCAAGCCTCAAAGAAGTGGAGACATTTCTTGTTGCCTGAGTTTGTGTTGTACACAGATCATCAAGCTTTGCAGTATCTAAATAGTCAAGGAAAGTTGAATCAGAGACGTATGAGATGGGTAGAGTTCATGCAGAGTTATACTTTTGTATTGAAACATAGGAATGGAAAATCCAACAAAGTTGCAGATACATTGAGTAGAAGAAGAAATTTGCTAATAGAGATGAGAGTTGAAGTGTTGGGATTTGATGAATTGAAGAACATATATGATGATGATCTTGATTTTGCAGAACCTTGGAAAGCATGTAAAGAACTTGTTGTGACAGATAGGAGTAAGTGGTTGGACTATTTCATTCAGGATGATATGTTGTTCATAGGAAATCAATTGTGCATACCTAGGAGTTCAATGAGAGACAATTTGATCAAAGAAAAACACCGTGGTGGATTGGCAGGACATTTTGGCATTGATAAGACAGTGGCTTTGGTGAGTGAAAATTACTTTTGGCCTCAGATACATAAGGATGTTAGGAAATTTGTGTAGAGTTGTAGATTTTGTCAAGTTGCAAAAGGAAGTAGTCAAAATATTGGATTGTATAAACCTTTGACAATACTGGAGAGACCTTGGGAAGACATAACTATGGATTTCATAATGGGATTGTCGAAGACACAGAGAGGACATAATTCAATATTTGTAGTGATGGATAAATTTTCAAAGATGGCACATTTCATACCTTTTAAGAAGACAACTGATGCAGTTCATGTGGCAGACCTATTTTTCAAGGAGATTGTGAGATTGCATGGATTACCTAAGAGCATAATTTCAAACAGAGACACAAGATTTCTTGGATACTTTTGGAAGACACTTTGGAAGAAGATGAAGATAGATTTGAAGTTCAATTCAACATTTCATCCATAGACTGATGGATAGACAAAGGTAGTGAATAGGAGTTTGGGAAATTTGTTGAGATGTTTAGTTGGAGAGAAGGCAAGAAATTGGGATTTGATTCTTTCATAAGCAGAGTTTACATATAATAATTTAGTGAATAGGAGTATCGGAAGAACACCATTTGAGATTGTGATAGGAACTAACCCTAGAGGAGTAACAGAGTTGACAAATATCAGTATGGAATATAAGAGGAGTGCAAAAGTAGAAGAATTTGCAGGGCACATGGAGAGAGTGCATAATTAGGTATAGAAGCATTTAGAGGAGATGAACAGTAATTATAAGGAACAAGTAGATGAGAAGGGAAGACACAAAGAATTTTTAGTGGGAGATGAAGTGATGATATACTTGAGAAAAGAACGATTTCTAGTTGGGACATATAACAAGTTGAAGATGAAAAGTTTTGGACCATGTAGGATACTCAGAAAGTTTGATTCAGGAAATGTATATGAAGTAGAGTTACCGAAGACATTGGGTATATCACCTATTTTCAACATTGCAGACCTATATTAGTATCATGAAGAAGAGTTTAGTGATAGAATTGAAGAAGACTTGAAGAAGTAGTTACCACAACAAGCACCGGAGTAGATTGAAGACATTTTGGACAATAGAGTTGAACACGGCACCAGAGGAAGGCAATACAAAGAATATCTTGTGAAGTGGAAAGGCAAACCAAAAGAAGATTCATCATGGATTTCTTAGGCTGAGGTGGACTGTCTTGGTTTTCCTCTAGCCCCAGCAAAGTGACGGACTCACTTTTTCAATAACCCTAGATGCCTAATGTAGGAGCATCCCTAGTTCAAGAGCAATCTTGTATCAATCAAAAACATTTGCATTTTAGTTGGTTTCTTTTCATTTTCCAGTTCAGTATAGTTAGTTTAGTCAGTAGTAGTTTCTCTATTTTGGTCCACATTCTACCACAGTTGCATTTCAAACCTTGTAGAGCTGGACTTAGCATCTAGACACATTCATGCACATCATATCCAAATATCAGATCATTTGAATTAGGTACTAGTAAGATATCGCTATCAAAAGATTGACTATTTTCTCAGAATAGGGAATATTGACAGTCTCAGACAATCAGCTAAAGGAGAAGACTTACAGAGCATTTCATGACTTGTGGATCTAAATGACACATCATTTAATGTTGTTTGGTTTGTGGCCGACCTTCCCTGAGATCTTCACACCATTTCATTCATTTGCAAAGGAGTTCTACTCATTTAGGTTTGACCTATCTGTCTACACACATTAGAGCTCTTCATTGGAGTTTGTTATCTTCCTTGGTCGACGCAGAGGGATCTTATATCCTAGAGATGATATATATTAATGCAATAAAATCCTAGTAAAGTAGTGATTGATAGTCCTAAGTTCGGTAGTTTGAATTTTTTGTGAAGGATCTTCAAAGCTATATCTTGTGCATATTCTGTAACTATGAAATCAGACCTGTGAGCCCTAATTGTAAGCCCGCATGTTTCTGACCAATTTGTATTTGAATTCTATGATATGCTGAATGACCGAATTTGCATTTGCTTTATATCTTTGAGTTGTCTCCATTGCATTTACTCTAGCTACACAACCTAGACAATTGACTTTGTGGACCCTCCTAACCGTGACTACACCAAAAGTACTTGAAGTTATCAACCATTTTCTTGTAGGGAATTAGCTTGCCATCCTTGGTTTGAGACTCATCCTTAGCTTGGTTGATGACCAATAGAGAATCTCCATATACTTGTAATGTGTTAATATTCCATTGAACAAACATTTTCAATCTTGTGATCAAATCCTCATACTCAGCAATGCTATTAGTGCACAGAAACACAATCCTGTATGTCTTGGGGATAGAATCGGCTTGAGGGGTGATGAAGAGAATTCCTGCTCTAGAACCATGAGAAGTGAATGATCCACCAAAGTACATTTTCCAATGTGTTGATGGGATGACCGAGCATACATATTCATTTAGGAAATCTGAGGTATGTGGATGATCTGAATGAATAGGAGCATCTGCAAGCTAATCTGCTATAACCTATCCTTTGATATCTTTTTTGTCCACATACTCTATATCTTGAATTCATTAAGAATGATACCCACTTTTCCATTCTCCCTATGAGTGTAGCCTTTGACAATAGATACTTCAGTGGATCAACCTTGGAAATGAGTTTAACTTGGTGATTGAGCATGTAGTGCCTTAGTTTTTGGGAATAGGCATGCTTTGTCCATGGAAGTATAGTTAAGCTTGTAACCTACCAAGGTTCGACTGATATAATATATATCTTTTTCTTTACTTACTTCATCGTGTTGTGCTAGTAGAGCCCCTAATGATGTTGATGTTGATGAAATATAAAAAAGTAGGGGTTTTCCTTAAATAGTAGGCTTAAGAATTGGAGGAGAAGCTAGATATTTTTTCAACTTGTCAAAAGTTGCTTGGCATGAAGCATCCCATTGGAGTGTGACATTTTTGTAGAGAATATGTGTGAAGGGATTACATTCATCTACAAGTTAACCAATGAAATGATGAATGGCTTGGAGTTTACCTTGTAAGTTATAGAGCTACTTTAGATTCTTTGGTGGAGGCATGTAAACTATGGCCTTTACTTTAGCTAGATCCACTTCGATACCTCTTCTTGATACTATATATCCCAGTAATTTTCTAGGAATGACACCAATACACACTTTTTAGGATTGAGTCAAACTTTATATTGTTCTAGGCGATCAAAGATCCTTGTTAAAAACTAGAGGTCTTCTTTTCGTGTTATCGACTTACCCAATAGGTCATCTACATAGTCTTCCATAATTGTATGAAGCATATAATGAAAGATCACTATCATTTCTCATTGATAGGTGGCACCCACGTTTTTGAGACCAAACGGCATAAACTTCCAACAATAGGTACCCCATGGACAAGTGAAGGCTATTTTATGTTGGTCTTCTTCAACAATGAGTATTTTATTATAGCCTGAAAATTCATCCATAAGTGAGAGTATTTCATGTTCGACCATGAGATCTACAATAGTGTCAATGTTTGGAAGTGGAAAGTCATCTTTATGACATGTGCTTTGTTTAGATCTCAAAAGTCATTGCAAATGTGGATGTCCCATTTGGTTTGGAAACTAGGACTATGTTGGATACCTATTCAGGATTGTCAATGGGCCGAATGAAGCCTACTGCTAACAACTTTTCAAGTTCTGTCTTCACCAAAAGTGAAATATGTGGGTGCATCTTTCTCAATTTTTGCTTAATTGGTTTGGTGTCAGGATATACTGTTAGATGATGCACCACCAAATATGGATCTAGACCAGGCATATTAGCATAAGACCATGTGAAATTACATGGGAGTGCTTCTGAAAGAATGCCATGAAATCCTTATGCTCTTCTAATGATAAAGTAGCTAAAAATATATCTTTGGGTCCTCTGTTTTGCCCAAGTTTAGCTCCTTAGTCTTTTCTACCAACATTGGAGACTTTTCTGGATAAAGAGCATCTTCTAGAAGGTCAAATCCCCCATCCTCTTATGCCTCAAATAGTTTTTCACCATTGTATGCATCCTTTCTTTTTACTTTTTTATGGTCCGATAGCACTACAAAGTGGTTTTCACTAGGGTACTTTTTTATTATGTTACTTTTGTGACTTAGAGATTTGGCCTTCTTGTTGAAGTATGCTTCAGTGTTAAGATCTATGATGAAACCAACTATATGATCCACTAAAGGAATGTGTTCTCATAATCCCATCAGTTCTACAAGTGCTTCTTCATTTTGAATGGTGTCTAAGATGGGAGGACCTTGTTGTTCCCAATCAATCAATTGAGGGTAGATGAGTGGTATCATGGTGGATGTAAATGAAATGGTTGAGGATATAGGGTATATATGGAAGAGTCTTCAAAGATTTGGGTGAGGTATTCAAAAGAGTCATCATTGGTGTCATCGTCGGTGGTCTCCACATCGGGAAAAGCTTTGGCTACCTTACTAAGAATAAATTTGAGATCTAAGGATGCACACATAGCTGATACATACCCAAGTCCTTGAAATCAAGTTCGTCTTGTTGCACTTATGGGTTCTATAGTACCTTTCTCATGTAGACCAAGTCCACCTTGTCCTTTGTAACCCATATTTTTGGCAATGTAAAGTCTAGTGGCATATTTCTCTACATGTAATAGAGCTTGTGCTTCTTCCTCTTTATGTAACCATTCAAGGAAACATCTTCTTCAATGGACTCTTTTTCTAACACTCCCCAACGCTCAAATGTTGGTTTGTATTTGATGACCACATTTGATATGGAACTTGAACTTGAGGATTGGAGTTTTCCAGGTGATCATGGAGAGAGTGGTAATTGGCCTATGTAGAAAGATTCTTGAAACTTGTATTCTCCACACCCCTTGTCTTTGATTTGGACCTTGATCTCAGGAATTGGAGTTTTTGAGGTGGATTGGACTGAAAGTAATAATGGGTCTATATAGGATGATGATGAAGAAACGATATCATTGTTAGGACAAAGGTTGTAACTTTTTCCTTCCATCATCCTACAATATTGGAATGGGAAGGGGTCAGCGAAAATGGTAACTTTAGAGCCATTATAGGGGAATTTTATGCATTGATGGTATGTTGAAGGGACATCTTGCATGGCATGGATCCATGGGCACCCTAGGAGGACGTTATAGGGGAGATCAAGGTCCAAAACTTGGCAGGGAGTTTCCATTATTACAAGACCAACTTGAATGGGTCATTCGATGATACCCACAGACTCACATTCAACATCATCATAACCTTTGATATTAGTACTTTTCTATGAGTCTATGACATTTTCAGAATATCCTAGTTGTCTTATTAATTTCAAAGTACAAAGGTTGAGGCCTGATCCACCATCTATAACGACTCTCTTTATTTTATTCTTATGAATGAGTACTTCTAAATGGAGGTCATTCTTATGTGAAAGGGTATCTAAAGGGAGATCATTTTCAGTGAATAAGAGATGATGTGGAGAGGATAAGTGTCCTACCATGGCTTGAAATTGATTTGTATCAATGTTATTAGGGACATAGGATTCTTGGAGTTCTTTATCAAGGATTTGTCTATGTGTGGGGGATATATGGAGGAGCTCAAGGATGGATATTTGTGCAGGAGTTTTATTTAAATTATCAAGGATGCTATATTGAGGTGATGGTTGCAAATTTGATGGGGCTCCTTGAAGGGTTATTCAACCTCGACGTGTGGTCACATCACACTTAGATGCATTTGGTACAATGGTGATGGTGGCAACTTGAGAATGGTATTCATCAATATGACCTACAACGGAGTCATAGGAAGTAGAGGCATTGACAGTATTTGTGTTGTTGGAGCCCTTTTTTTGTTTCCATGGGTTGGGAAGGCATCTTGATAGATACCCAAATTTGCATTTGTTGTCTTTTGAGGGTGTCTTTCTACCACAATGTCTCCTTGGTCTTTGAGGTATTGGATGCAATTTTTTAGTCACATGCAATTGGAAGTTTTATGTTTGTTTATGCTATGGTACTCAAAATATTCATTTTCATTAAACTATGGGGGTTTCATCTGATTTTCATCATGTTGTCTTATAGCAGGCAAGTTTATGACATTTGATTGCACCAATTTACATAGGACAGATTCGATGGGTTCACATAAGGAAGTGAATCATTGTCTAAATGTAGATGTTTGTTTAGATGGTCCCTTCGGAATGGTATTGTTGTTATTTGGGGTCTGTGTGAATGAAGGTTTGGTATTTGGAGGATTTTAAATGTGTTTGACAACAGTTACTCTATCATTCACAATGTTCTTATTCTTGTCCCAAAAATGAGGTTTGTCATTAGTTTGATAGTTGTTGTTGTCTCTGTTATCTTTGTAAATCTTGACTAAACCTTTAGCTATAAGGGATTTCTCAATAGTGACACTTTTGTCTATGATTTCTTCAAACGTATTCGCACATTGAATTTGTAGGTGAAAAATCATCTCTTGATTTAGGTTTTGAATGAATATGTTGACAAGTTGTTTCTCAGGGATGGGACAAAATAATTTACTAGCAAGGTTCCTCCAGTGTTGAAGGAAGGTAGCAAAAGATTCTCCATTCCTTTGATTGGTATTGCAAATGTCTGTCATAAATACCTCATGTTTGATGTTGTACAAAAAGTGTGCAATGAAATAATCACTAAGTTCTTGAAATGTCTTAATGCCATGAGGTAAATGAGAGAACCATTTGAGAGCCTGGCCTTCGAGACTATGGGGAAAAAGTCGCATGAGATAGGTATCATTATAAGTGACATCCATACATGCTATGTAAAACTATTTTAGATGGCCCCTAGGGCCACCTTTTCCTTTATATTTGTCAAACTTAGGTATATCAAAGTTATGTGGAAATGGGATCATGACTAAGGATATATCAAAAGGATAGGGACATATCTCTTCAAAAGAGTATTTCTTCTTTGAATGTCCCATCTCCATATCTTGTACCTTCTTCCTCATTTCATCAAGTTCTTGGGCAAGGTTAATGGGAGGAGATGGATTCATATTTGAATGTGGAAGTTGTTGATTGAGAAAATGTTGGATGAAAGAATTTGGTTGTTGTGATGTGGTTGTTTTGGTAGTGTGATAAGGATGGGAGTTAAAAGGTGGATTGGAGACATGGGGGTTGATGTATGAGTATGAAGTGGGGATTTGAGAAGTTTGAGGATTGGTGAAAGACATTGATGATGAGTATTGTGAAGTGTGAGGATTGAGTGGTGGAATGGTGGTTGTAACTTGGGGGAGGGAATCTGTCATTTGTGATCGACTATGATGTTGTGAAAAATAAGTTGGAATTGAAGTTTGTGATACATTAGTATGAATGTGTTTACTAATGCTTGGGTTGATGTGAATATGAGATGAGGGATTATTTATGGGAAGCTTTGATTTGATGGAGGATTGTGAGGATCATATGTAAATGGATCTTGTGGCTTGAGATTGGAAATATCATAGTCCAAAGGTAGTTGAGCTCCATTTTGAGCCAAAATGAGAAAATATTTATCAGGGTTCGCTTCAAGCATTCACTGCATAAGTTCCATGCATTCATCATCTTGTGAAAATTCATGTAGGTGTGGGGAAACAAGTTGATGATCTTGACAATTTTGGTCTAAGATAGGTGCCTTTTGTGGTGATGGTTGGAATATTTCTTGATAGGCACTTGGGATATAAGATGGCATCCCAAATTCAGGTACACTTTCCATGATAGGCTTCCGAGTAATATCTACTTGAATGTTGGACTCCACAAGATTTCTTGCTTGTGACCTTGTGAGTGGCATGCAAAGAAAGGACTTGGGTAAAATAAATTGAAATGAAAAGACATGGAAGATGGGAAGAGAATGTGATGATGACTTGGGGTACTCCCAATTTGAACTTTGGTACTTTTGGGGATGATTTTTTTAGGATGAGGGAAAAAAAAAGGCCTCAAGGACAAATCTAGATCTTAGGATTTGATGACAAATGATGATACCTTTCACTAATTAGAAGAGATTTAATTCTAAGCAATAAAAAGGGTAAGGATGTTGCATTTCCTACTTGTGGTAGACAAGATCTCAAGCAAAATAGGGAGTAGGATAAGGACTTCTATAACTCAAGAGCAGTCACAACTCCTAAGCTAATTAATCTACAAGATCAAATTAACACTACTTGAGGTTGACAAGATCTCAAGTGGGATGTCAAGCTAATGATGAAAAGATTAAAAAGATCTAGATTTGACAAGATGGATTTTGGATTCAAGGATGATTTTGGGTATGGTTTGATAAGATCAAAATGATTGACAAGATTGAAGTCCCAAATCAGTTTAAGGAGCAAAGCCAAGTCTATGGGTGAAAATGGAAGGAATGGGGAAATGGATGGATGGGTGAAATAAAGTTTGGAAGATGGTATGATATGGCAAGGTTCATGTAGGGGAAGGATGAATGAGGAAGAAGGTTGATAGATCCCAAGTGTATGCTATGAACTCCTAAGAAGTTTGACCAAATGCTACCAGTTTTTAAAAGGCTAATTTTTTTTTTTGAGACAATTTTGACAAAAACTTTGGAGCAAGAGATTAGTACAAACAAAAGACATGATGGCTGACACAACTTTCAAGGAAATGATGCAAAAGGTACAAGACCTTCATGGTTAACAAATAGCTATTATAGGTATTTCACAAGAAAAACATTCCAATCACTTGAGAACATTCCTATATACTATTCAAGTAGGAGTGATTTCGTAATGTGGACCCACAGAATAAAATCCCTATCCATGTTTTTACCTAGCTAAGAACACTTCAAGTGCCCTAGTAGATTGCTAGGGATAAGGGCATTGCAACCAATACCCCTTTCCTTGGAGGCTTTTATGCCTTGCCAAAGAAAACTTCTATCTCACCTTCAAGGAGGTACGATGGTGAGTAACTTTAGGGGGCGGACTGCGTCCCTTGCACCACACTAGAAAATGGTTGAAAGGTCTTATCTAGGTTATTACAAGCTTTCTAGAGGAGTCCTTAATATACACAAGGTACTACGAGGCACATGTCTGTGAACACTAGTCCGTTGAAAGCATGTGACATAAGCGATTAAGCGAATACCATTTCACCTTGTGTCTGAAATCACCTAGGACGCCAAGGTTATGCCAATAACTACTTGACTAGATTGAGGTATATCTTTCTCTCTCCCCCCTTTGATATACCCCACCAGAATGTGTGGTTGAGGTCATCCCTAGGGGTGATGAAATGCCCTAGCAAGCCTCCTAATGGGAAAGATAAATACTAATTGCTTTTGATCTCTAGGGTTGCACTAGACACAAGGAGAGAGCATACACAAATTAGTCCTACCTTAGGATTTAATCTACACAAAAAGGAAATATAAGATTTTTGATCTCCAAGATCACACAGAGTTCATGAAGAGAGCATACATCTTGACAATCCCACAAGCATGGAAAATAAGTTCATTAACCCACTATGCTAATTTAGATGCCTAATTTAGTGAAAAACAAATGTCTTCAACACATGAACCTGTAAGACAATGGATTATTATCTTTGTTTTTTCTTTTTTCTTTTTTAGAACTATGATATACCATGGACACTGCACACATAATGTTAGAAGTTTACAAAAAAAAGGTCTTCGTCAAACAATCCTGCAACCAACGAGTTAGTGGCAAGAAGATATGCAAACTAGGAAAAACTATGAAAAAAGAAAAAGTAACTAATTTAGAAAATAAACTAATTGTTATTTTTTTGTTTTTTTTGTTTTTTTATTTTTAAAACTAAATGAAAAAGAAAAATAAATTATGTTGGAAGCTAAAAATGATCTATGTTAAATTAAAACTGAAAAACTAACTTAAAAAGAAAACAACAATGCTAAAATTAACAAACTATGAATGTTTTGCAACTGCAATATAATGTGTTGATTGAAGACATTGAAAAGTCCAAAAAGTGAGCATTTAAACCCTCAATGACAACTATACTCGCATGGCCAAAAACACTTAGAAAATAACACTAAATCCTTTCCATTTCTACCCTACAATTGAAAACAAAAAACATATTAGATCCAAATATATAGAAACACTATCCAACCAAATCCATTTATACATTGCATACAGCACCAATGAAGATAGAAACCTCAGCTTCTGCTTGTAACCATATGGAACGCAAATAAATTAATCATTGACAAAGGGTATGAATTCAATTCTCAGTCCAGTAACAAAACTTTAGAACAAGATCTGAGAACCAGAAACTAAAACCAATGCGAAATTTACACAGTACATGTAAGATAAAAAATAGATACACCACAAAGTTTGTAAATACCAGTAGTAAAAAGATCAATAATAGCTGCAACAACAACCACAACAAGGGTTACACATAAATCGTGCTTGTATGTTGTGTTTGGCCGAGTGTTGTTGCAGGATAATCTTGTAACAGATTTATTTATTTATTTTTAGTTGACTCTAGTTTACTAAGCACTTTTCTACAAGGATGATTTTTACCCAGAGAGATTAGTTTCAAAAGTTTATGCCTAAATGTTACCATGTGGAATGGAAAGTTCTAGGTTGTTTTCAACAAAGGGCTAATGAAAATTAAGAAAAAGTTTTTTTATGTAGCAGACTTTGACTATCGTTCTAGGTTGTTCTACAAATTATTATTCATAACACAAATCACAGAGACTACTCCTTTCATTCCTGCCAGACCATACAAAAAGTATACACATACTTCCAAACTCTAATCACAATATATCCAACTCAATCATGAAAATCCTTCATCCAAAAGATCTATGAGATAAAGTGAATGTGACCAAATGCTCAGGAGAATAGTTTAAGATAGCTTCACAAATGGATCACGACCACAAATGATAATAGGATAAATCAAAACTACTAGATTCTAATCATTAAAGTCCTACTCAGGTCGATGCAAGGAGTATGAATGCAGAAATAAACATAGGAAAATTCATGAACAACTCTAACTTCCAACGCAAACATAAACAACATATGAAATCATTGAAACTTGCAAACCTCTCATTAAATTGTTTTTGTTTTTTGGCATAAAACAAAAATAACATTTTCATGCAATATAAAATAATACTATCAAGAATCTAAGCCAAATCCAAATCAATCTTACCTTTCTTCATTGGTCTTGTTGTACAGTTTCATTTTATTTGTCCTCTTCCAGATCCACACTATCTCCTTCAAGGTTTGTGCTTCACAAGGAATTCAACTTTCTCTACCTATTTTTAGCCAATAACTATTCTGAGAATAGAAGAAGAGGGGATGTTTGGGAATGAGCTTAAGTGAAATCAATGCAAAAAATGTGGAAATTAGTTGAGTTGTGCAAATGTCTGTGTCATTCTCGACTCTAGCTATAACAACACTAGAATCAGTGTTCTTTGTTGTAGAAGATAGAAGGAAATAAGTTTATTTAAGCTAAATTCTGCTTCCAAATTAGGCGCCAGCGCCTAAAAATGTCAGTGCCTTTGACTTCACAAAAAAAAACATTTTGTTTAGAGAAGATTCACTCAGCATAAAACAAATTTTAGAATATAAAAAGGCCTTTGACTTCATCTATCCATTGACATCACAAACACACAAATTTAGTATGAAAGTGGAGTACAGCAGAGATTGAATGGAAATGAAAATATATAACTTTGCCCAAACGCTTGTTAGATTCGATGAAATTTTTACTAAACAATAATTTGACAGCAATCTGGAACATGAAATGCAATAGAATATGATATGAAACATGCCTACGACAGACTCATGGCCTAAAACTTGAAGAGCCACGCTTACCAAAGAATCGCAACCCCATACTTGATTTTTAACAGCAACCGAAACAAGAAAATAATCATGACTCTACTCAGAATATGGATTGTGACTGCTTGTGATCCCAACTTCCAAAATATTGTCCATCTTTGACCAAAGTAGCTTCCCAACAGGGTAGGTGATGGGATAGCAAACAATCATTAGTACACGTACAAGCAAAACAAAATTTGCATCATGGTCACGTCTCTTGTGGGATTTTTGAATCTTCGTATGGAATCTAGAATCTTCAAAATATCAAAACACCAGATTAACAAATAATGAAGAAAACTTCATTATATTCAGGGATGTAAGAATTAAATTGAGTTTGTCATAATGTGAGACATAGTTTCATATACGAAGACAAATCAATGAAAATAAACTAACAAACAAGCATAACTTCCTTCACACACAAACTTGACCTCACCGATTGAGCAGAATGAAATGCATCCGAACTCCACTAGATTGGCTCTAGTTCGATCTTCGTGAATATGATGTGGATTGCTCATGTCAACAACATAACATTTGATCTCCTAAGATGAAATGAATTGTTGTAGCGTAAGTTTACAAAAATGAGAGATGGATCAGAGGTTGAGAAGGATGTTCTACTTATAGATTTCCAGAAGTGAAGGTCAATGGTGGAAAGTGACTAGAGTCGATCAATTCAGTTGAAATTGGATGAGAGTTTTTGAAAGAATGAGAGAGTGAAAAGTGTCCCTGTCCTCTCATGAATTAGGGGAGTTAACATGTGAGTTGACTAAATTGATTAATTTGTTAACTGGATTGATTGATTAGTCAACTAAGTTGATTGACTTGTTAACTAGCTTGATTGATTAGTCAACTAATTCGATTGATTAGTTAACTGATTTGATTGATTAGTCAACTAATTTGATTGATTAGTTAACTGATTTGATTGAGAGTGATTTATGTAGTGATGAGAGAGAATCATGGTGAGACAAGAGTTAATTATGGTGAGAGGAAATTATGGAGGAAATCAAATAATTTAATTAATTAATTTTTGGTGCACATGGATAATATTGGAAAATAAATAAAATATTAATTTTATTTATTTGTGGTGGAGAAAATAGAAATTAATTTATTTATTTAATTAATATTAGAAGAAATGAATGATGAATTAATGCTAGGAAATGGAAGACTTAAATTAATTAAATAATTAATAATTATTTAATTAATGCAGAAGAATAAGGTAATAGTGATAATAGACGAAATTAATCATATAATTAAAAACTATTTAATTAATGTGAAGATATATGATAGATGAATAACTAAGTTGGGACGCGAAGCTAATTTTAAGTGTCTACACATCACATTTCTATAAAAAAAAAAGATTAGAGGCCCTTACGATATTCCATAATTACAAAATTAACACTAATGACTACCAACTCCTCTGCCCTATTCTTGACTAATTCTAACTACTTATTGAAATGAGACATTTTAAGCTCACTACATACAAGGGAATTGCAACTCCAAAGGTAACAGGGCTCATCAGCTTGTTCAGACTAGGTAAAAGAAATGTGGAACAAATAAATGAATATACATTATGGGGAAGAATAGAAGAAAAGGATACTAGCTACCAACTTGTTACTGAAAGTTGACGAAAACTTTCGATAAATCGATGGTGGTAGCACATCCGAGGGGGCAATATCAACTATCTTCACGAAAATGGATCTTCTCTTGTAAGGCTTGGGAACGCGCTCATTTGTTGCACCGATGCAGGTGACTCTGTACCATCATCCGCAGGTGAGAATGCATCACTTGCTGCGGCGAAAAGATTTCTTGCTGGAAATTGCTTGGGGTTGTTTCTATAGCATGCCAACGCTGCCAGTGTCAGTGCAATCAATCACTGTTATATTAATCAGAAACAACAATTCACAAAAGTTCAGCAGCGTGAGTTTGAGTTATGAGCGGGAACTGGGCCGCTGATGGTTAACTGGATGGGAAAAAGAATTTAAAAAAAAAACTTTAGATTTACCGTGGTGGTTTTATCGCTGCTGAAGCGCGATGGGAAACTGAATGGGAGAAAGGAAATAAAAATATGATCTTGTTCTAACAAGTGATATTATTTTGTTCAACTACTAGGGGATTCCATGATAAATTTTTGGTTGAATCTTTAAAAATTTATTTTAAGGACACTTCTCACTAGACATGTTGATGTGGCAAGTGAGTGATGAGTCACACCTCCAAACCTTTGTTGTAGCTAGATAAGAGTGCATATCACATTTTTAAAAAAAGAACAAAAGTCCTATGATATTCCATGTCACTGTTACATAATTACAAAGTTAACCCTAATAACTACAAGCTCCTCTCCCATATCCTTGACTACTTCTAACTACTTATTGAAAAGAGACATTTTAAACTGGCTCCATACAAGGGAACTGCAACTTCAAAGGTAACAGGGCTCATCCGCATGCTCAGACTTGGTAAAAGAAATGTGGAACAAATAAATGAATATACATTAACTGGGTGGGAGAAACAGTTTTAAAAAAACAAAACTTTACGTGGCGATTTTATCACTGCTGAAGCGCGATGGGAAATTAAGAGGCTCCAAATTGCCACGTCAACACTCAGCGCTTAGAGTGTGTTAGATAGGCCTAGCCATAATTTTCATTTAGATGAGCCTTGTCAAAGTGCCAAGCTAGTTGGATTAAACTATAGAAACATTGACTTAGTGTTTAATTACTTTCATCTGGCCCGATGAGGTTTTGGGGGCCCACCCTAGGCCGCCTTGAATAACGTCATGAATAACGTCATGGAGACTTCTCCGCGGCCCACTTTTATCCGGCCCGATGAGGTTCAAGGAACGCTTCTCCCCACTTCTTTCTTAGGGCTTAAGGAAGAGTCTTGAAGAGTCTAGAAAAACTGAAGTTCTATTATAAAATCTTGCTCTTTGAATCACCACTCTCACGAGTCATACCACATTTACTTTGAAGATGTGAGCCAAGCGGGGAAAGGGGGCCATAATGAAGAGAATCTGTGTGTTTTTGTGGCATTTATTCATTTACCTCGCCGTGCCGCAGCTGGGCTGGGCGACGGGTGATAAGAATTTGTGCAGGGGAATAGGCGGCCGCCGCGAGACAAGGAATAGTGTATCAAAATGTGAACTCTTATACTCTTATCTCCTATGTTGAATTTACCTGTGTTAAGAATCACATATATGGAAATGAATGAATTCAAATGTGAACATATAAAATTCTCGTCATATAGGAAATGCATGTTATGTTTTCTATGTGTTTAAATGGATTTTGTGTTGAGATTTTGAAAAACCTCTTCAGATTTTTATTAGAAGTCCTATTATAATTTTTTTCTGATTTGTTAGTTAATATATTTATCGAAAGTCATATTCTTTACTGGTGATTTATCACTCATGAAATATATATTACAGAACCAAGAAATCTAAATCAAGAGATCGGAGTTTGGCTAACAGCTAGCACTTAGTTTGAGCCATTGGCCTGTGTCACCATTGATCTCAGTGGGCCTTCGTGCCTACCGTAAGATCATCAATTCCCATAGTGCCACCTCCCTCCCTCAGCGGCCTTTGATCAAATTTAACGATTAGCCTTCTGAATGCTGTGACAGGCACGGGGCCATCGCCCACCGTAAACAGCAGTTAACCTTAACCAGCCGGTGCGTTGCAAACGACCGGCTGGTCGAGATCTGTACGACAGGGTCGAAACAGTCGAAAACTCTGTTCATGTGACCTGATCGACCTGATCGATTTTGACTGATCGATTTGACCTGTTCATGTGATCTGATCGACCTGTTTGATTTCTTCTGATCGATTTGACCTGTTCATGTGATCTGATCGACCTGTTTGATTTCTTCTGTTTTCAGTCGGCTCTTTAAGCTTTACCAGGGGCCATCACGAACCTATTTCCACTGCCTGTTCGCATTTTTTTGCTAGCCTTTTACCCTTTTTGACATTGTTTTAGTTTGTTTCACCTTCCTACAGGAATAAATCACTCCTCCGGCCAAGGCCACACACAGTAGGGTTCAGTAAATGCAAAAGAATAGGCATTCGAATGAGGACGCTATACACCATTCCTTTTAGAGAAAAACCATAGCAATACCAAGCGCATACACGCTTTTGGTGCCAGCAAATTATGGTGGAAGCAAAAGCAAGCTGTCATTTTCACCGAGGTTTCACCATCTTAACAACCCTAGGAGCTACCGCCTTCTAAATGTGGAGAAATTTGGGCTGAGAATGAGAAAAAGAGGAGAAGCGTTGCCTGAAGATTATGCAGACTGGCATACTCGCAAGGATCCTTCGGAACGCTTCCAAGCCAAACTCCAGCCCCCTGCCGCGCAGAGTCCCTTATTTCCCCACGAATTTCCCCTACGGCCGCTGCCTCACGCCCCTGTAATGCCAACCGCTTCTTTTCCCCTCAGGAAACCCTAACGCTGCCTCATGACGGTAATTCATCAGCTTCTTGATGCAATTGGCAGGCGTCTATGATGCAGAGCAGGGATATAAAATGATCAAAATCATTCAGACAACCACTCACAAGAACCTTTAGTCTTCAATCAATGGGCTTTCCTTCACAAATCACCATTGTTCTTTATAGCCTTTCAAATAGGCATTTTTGCGCATAACTTTTGGAGCAAACCTGAATTATAGGATAGGAAACCTATTTAGGATACCCTTTTGGCCATTCTTACATATATCTAGAAATGAGGTGGGGTTTCTTTGTACAGAAGGGTTCGAAAACTGACTGTCCTCCTTCTTAACTAGGCCTAATTGTGTAGTTAAACATGACATAACTGAGTTCTTGGCTTCAAAGGGTCTATACCTCTATTCCAAGACTTCTAACACACCTAATATGACCTCAATGAACTACTCACTCCTCATGGACCATCCTACAATAGCTTTTATAACAAATCTTTAAGCCTTTAGGGTTTTCCAGGTCTGATACATAGAGATATCAGACAGTCAAGGCATCTTCACATGTGCAAACCTACACCTCTACCCCTGCAAGTTTGGAATATCAAAATATATGCAAATATAGGCCATTCCACTAAGTTTCAAGATTTTCTACCAGTGGAAGGCAAAAATATGCATTTTTCTTATTCATTGGTTACCCTAACTAGGGTTTGGACCAGTTTGGAAAGAAATCCCTATAACTTCCTTAATTCTTAATGAAATTAGATGCAACAAAAAGAAATGGAAAGTAGATTCATTGTACTTTTATCCCCAATAAGTCTCAGACTAGTACAATGTCATACAAATCCGTAGCATGCAAGATAACAATAGAAAACATTTGAAAATACAGAAACAGAAATGTTTTTATTGCTTCAACTTCAAAACTTTCAATCACCAACCCCTGGGGTCATGTTTACAAGTCCTATTAATATTATTACAATCAATTTTTTACCTTCAACCAATCCACAATTGTCCTTTAACAACATTTTTAAAAGTTGACAACAAAATGCAAAAAGTTATCAAGACAACCATGACAACATTTGACAACTATGAAAAGAATTAACCAATTGACCCCCAAACTTTCACAAATGGGTCCAAATGGACAATAATGGCCCAAAATGGCCTTATTAACATGAAATAACACAAACTAAAATAAAATCCCAACTTTTGACTCTTGGAGGCATAATGGACCTTGGGTGCCCTTGCACCAGTCTACTCCTTTGGCGTCATGGGTGTCCATCACTTCTGCGTGGTCGCTTTCAGAACACTATATAAAATTATTTCTTCTGAATCATTCTCATCTAATGTGTGTACAGTGAGGATGCATTCAACCATCTTGCGTCCCTCAGATGAGTTCTCAACTGTTGATTTGAAAAAGCAACTCGTTCCCTCTCAAAGAGAGAATGCTAGCGTATAAATATTTGATAAAATTTAATTCCACTATAACAAAAACTTGACTATGGTTACTAGAACATTGTTATGGGATTCAATAGGAAGACCATACCAAGTGCAAATCAAAACAATTCAAGAGAGATGATAGATGATAGGCTCGAAGATTGCTTAGTTGATATATTTCTCCTTATTTTGATAAATGCAAGTCTCCAAATTGCAATAAATACATTTTGTTAAGCACCAAGGTGAGAAATCAAGATTTTATCAAACCCTTAAAGCCATCAATGATCATAATTAAAATGGACATGAGTCTTAGAAATTCATTTATAATATTATATTAGATTCCATAGAGAGTGCCCCTAGAACATGATGGTTGCTCTTTCAAACAATTGAAGTAGGGTTCAAAGTCACAATGGCGATATGAAGATCCCTAGAGTAAATAAGTTACTTGTATAAAGAGGGAAAAAATTATTTAGTCTCAAATATGGCAGAAACATTTTTTCTCATTAAGCCAATACTTAACATTCATCATCAATTGTGAAGGGAAAAGTTTTTATAGATTCATCTAATGCCATTTTGCCAAGTTAAATTAAGTCTATAATTTCCACGTGTTTAATAAGGATGATAAACAATGGATGAAAATTGAAATTTAGTTTACTATAATTTATTTGACCCAAGGAGAAATCCTAAATAGGCTTCAACCAAAAGATGTAAGCTCATGAATTAGTAGGTAAATGAATTGAATACAATAATTAATAATTAGTAAACAACTGAATTGAATACAATTTCTCTGCTTAATATTGATGATTATGAGAACTAATTAAACAACCAAACCAAGAAAACCTTTAGAAAGGATTGACATCCTTGAAAGACTAGAATTGGTGTTTGTAATGGATTGACTTAATCATTTTGATAACCAAAGAAGGTTTCACATTAGCATTAACTCCACATTAGCATTGAGAGATGAGAGCACCAAGATTTTAGACAACTTGTTTTGTAACTATACCTAATTATTATCACTAGGCAAAATCTAAGAAGATTAAAATGAGGAAAGTACTGGATTTACTAATGCAACATCTTATTTATAAAACTTTGAATCAAAAGATTTTTTTTTTCTCTTTAAAAGAATAAAATTCTAAAAAAGTTCCAAAACAACATTAAAATTTAACAAAAAAGCACAAAGTTTTCTCTAATTAGGGAGAACAAATCTCATAAATTACATATAAGAAAATTATTTTCTAATAAATTCAAATAATAAGGGGAGACAAATTTGATTCCAAGTTTTTATCTTGAAGTTTGGTACATATATGGCTTACATGTCCTACTCTCACTTGTGTTCAATAGAAAAGTCCTTTCAAAGTGAGTTCCTTACAAAATGCTAGCCAATACTAAAATAAACACACAATTTTCCTTTATTGGTGAGTGAAAGTCATCTAATTCTTATCAAAAATGTTATTTATAATTATTTCAATAAAATTAATTAGGAAAATCTAGTTTTGAGTTTAGATTCTACAATATAGCACAAACGTGCTTCACATGTCTTACTTTTGCTTGTGTGGGGTATAGTCCTTATGAGGTGAGTACCTCATAGAAGGGTGGTCAACACTAGAATTTGCTTAGAAATGAACATGAACATTTTCTATTTATGCATGTCTTATACTACTTAATAGGACATGTTTTTTAATAGTTTCATAAAACCAAGTGAAACAAATTTGGTTCTAAGAGCTAATCCATCCATTTGGACATATGCACCTTGCATGTATTACTCTAACTTGATGTTGTACAAAGTATTTAGAACATCAAATTAATAGTAATGAGTAACTTAAATTTACAAGTAATTGAATCTAAGTTCTAATTTCAAAGTATTACATATTTTACCTCGTAACAAAAGTCCTAAAAAGGTAAAATTGTTAAAAGTACTTTTTGAGTTCCTCATAAAATGCCTTATTTGATGTTTTGACATATATACTATAAAATTTCATCTCCCACTAGGGTATCAAGTTTTTTCATGCAAACCCAAATTTACAAGTACTTAGTTATGAGTGTTCTTGAAAATAAAACTTTCAAACTTTTCTTTAATGTTTCAAGGTTATCTTGTTTGTATTGTACAATTCTATTAATTGCTTCCAGAATCAATTGTATAGACAAATCTCTCTATTGGACCTATCTTTAGGGATTAGAAGATTGAATCCAATGCTTCCACATTTTTAGTGAAATATAGAAGACCTTACAAATCTGTCAATATTCAAACCCTAGAGTAAGAGGCAACCTTAACAAGAGACAATGGCAATAAAATTAAGGTAAAGATAACCTTTTAGATCCTAGCTTAGATAGAAAAATCATTTTTTCTATTGAGCCCCAATTCCAAACAACCACTTGGAAGGGAAATAACATTCTCTTAAATTTTCAACCTCAATAAAGTTTAATTACAAAGCCTAGATTAGTGTTTAGTGATCCTACCAATAAAATTGACTTGTATTCTTTTTTAACACAAAAGAAATAGGAAACAAGTTAAGTGGGCTTGATTGTAGGGAATTTTGACTAGACATGTTTTATATTAGAATAGTAATAATCTAGATGGCCTTTAGAAAACATTGTCAATGCTTTGGGAATTTCACCCTAGCTTTGTGGTTAGTAAGCTTACCATTAAAGTTAGCTTGCATGTTTTTTAGACACAACAAATATTACAAACAAGTGGGATTGATTGTGGGAGACTTGATTAAATACATGCTTTATGTTGGAATAGCACTAAGTCAAATGCCATCCTTATAAGCCATCCTCATTGCTTCAAACATTTCCATCTCACCTCTTTCATGACATAAGTTGATGGAGGTTTCACCATTCAAAATTAGAAGAGTTTGTTTCTTTCCAATCACTACTCATGAAAGAATAGATCCATTGAATCAACTCAAATAAATTACTACAAAAATTATGCTTGTGAAAAAATCCCAAATTATAGAAGAAATTTGTTTGCCATAAATTTTTAAAAACATCAAAATAAAAGCAACAAGACCTTTAAACCTCTTGTATCAGGCACATATAGAAGAGATATTGTCATTACTCATTTGATTTTATCCTTGAAATTTTATCAAACCTTAAAATCAAGGTAAAATAAAACACTACCAAAACTCTAAAACATATATGATTCAAAAACCTAAAATTTAGTGTCTACCACTAACATAAAATGCATGCTTGTTATGTTATGATGAAAATGATGATGTATTCTTATATTTTTCATGGTTTTAGTCTACATTAGAAAATCTTTTGAGACAAAAGTTTATACATTATAATGGTTATATTGGTTGTAACTAATGCTCAATCTTGTTACCATAATCATCATCTAGAGAGGCCACCACTTGATCCAAGCCAAAATTTGAGAGATGGGCCTCAAAATTTACATTAAATTACACATTGTTGGGCTTCAAATTCCTTAGATAATTGATTAGTGTAGAGGAAAGTGAAGTCCATTCTATTCCATGAAAAATCAGATGTCCCATTAACCAATTAAGGGATTGTCCACCTTGGTGATAGGTTTCATATAGAAAAGTAGCTATATTACCATTGGGCATGTAATAATAAACTAGCATCCTTACATCGTTTCTCACATAGTACCCCTTTATAATGCACAAATGAAAATGTGTATCCCTCATTAGGGATTTAACTTCTTGTTTGAAAATGTTCTCCTTGATGACACCTTCTCCCTACTACTATTGATGTAGCAATTTCCTAAGTGAAATCACACTTATATCCTTCAAATACACCTTTAATATAAGGAATTACCTTGACTTTCTTTATACATGCTCTTCTCTTCCATAACTTTTCCATATGTTAATGGACTATAAAACATGATGAGATTCTTCCCTTGTTCACCAATTTGGGCTTGTTCCTACCTTTGTCACCTCACCCTAATAACAAAATCCACAATGGAAATTCTTCCCACAATAAGGAGGCAAAGGCTTGTATACACCATAATCATGGTAATGGAAAAACTATTGCCTCTTCCCTTATTGTCATTGCTGATGTCAATGAGAACATGTATATTTGAGCAAAGGCCCACACATGCCTAGATTGTAGGAAAATAGAGTTGCATCAAAATGAGTAAAACTAAATCACATCTCTAATATTTTAGATTTAATATACTAGTGGATACCATAGTATGGTGTGAGGTCACATGTCAACTTCTTGCATAACTGAGACCTAATGAAGCCCCTACCATGGAGCAAGTAGATTGTGATGGCATTGGTTATGGTATATTGAAGTTAATTTTTAGAAAATAATTATTATCAAGCAGGTGGTGTTTCACAGTATGTCAAATTATGTAATATTTTATTGAGATTCAATTGTATAGTTTTTGAGTCAATCTCATTCACCTATATTTTATGAGTAGGGATTCATAAAAACCATCTCTCATGAGAAAAAAATGGTCCACTTAGCACGAGCATTACATCTAGCTAATTATTTTCGTTATTTGCTAACTATATATGTTTCTTTTCCATTACCAATGTTATAAATAAGATACAAAAACTTTGTGTTAAAATTTATATTATTTTTTATGATCAAAGAGGCCAAATTTTCAAAGATACCAAGAAATTGATATTAATGGCTATAAATACTGACTTAACTTATTTTTTATGACCAAAATTTTAAACAACTGAAATTTTATGCTACCAAAATTTATGAGTTACTAAGAAATTCATATAATAATGGTCTATTGGTCAAAAAATCCTCCCGTTCTTAAAAAAATAATCCCACATTAGTTGGAACGTTTGGTTTACAACAACATATATAGTCTAATAGACTGTGATGTTTATGTTAATCATAGATTATGCCACAATGGAAATGATGCTTCTATTAGCAAATAGGTTGATAGGTTGCAAATGAATATGCTTGGCCTTCCCTCTTCTCTTCTGTAGCTAAAAAATTCCAAAAATGTCATTCTTACAAGCTTCTAAATAATGCCTTTCCCCTCAACTTGGATAGTCTAAAAAAATATATGTTTTAGAATTTGTTTCAATGCCTATTAAATCATCATTCTTAAAAAAATTATCTCACATTAGTTAGAGGGCTTGGTCCACAATCTAGTTAACATATATACTCCAATATAACATGAATCTTATGCCAATAAGGATGATGTCACAATAGAAACCCTCCTTCTAACATAATGGTTGATTAATTGTGGATGAGTACATGCTTGTTGGCTCAACCTCACCTCCCCTCTTCTATGACTAAAAAAAACACAATTCCTACAAACTTCTAAAAATATTTTTCTCTCAAACCAAATACACCTATTTTCAACAATCATCAAAAGAGGTAGGTTTAAACTAAATGCATTAATATCCATTTGATCTTTGATATGATATGAACAATTCTTTTTAATTTAATTTGTTTTCTTCACCTATGAATCTAGGTTTTCATTAGTTATCTCATATTTTATCTCACTTTTGAAATTTATTCTTCTCATACTAATGATTATGATGTGTCATTCATCATAACTCCAAATGTGTTCTAAACAACCAAAATGTGTAGTTGTAGTTTCTATTTAAGCTATTATGGTGGTACTTAGAAAGATATGATTTATGTAGTTAGGACAATAAACTTCAAATTTTTAAATGTTCTCACAAGAATCTCATAAGGTTTAGTAATTTCGCCATTGGCATGGTTTGATTGAAATAGAAGTTGAAGTAAAACATAGAAAACCATCTAGTTTTTAATAAGGTATAGGTTCTAATAAGGTATTTTGTATTCATAAACAAATTTAGATTTGGCTTAATATGTCACTTTGCTACAAATTGTATATGATGGTTTCAATAGTGATTTTCTATGCTCTACATATTTTTTCTTTTATTAAATTTATATTGAAATATAATTTTCTACTATATATTTTTAATATGTTTGAACATGGTTTAAATTTTTTATTTCAAGTATACTTTAGACTATTTTTTACTTTTACTTTTAAATTTTTAGAACTTTCCCTCTAATTTTCAATATTAATATTGTAAATCTTGTTTGTTTTAAAACATATATATGCTATACTTCATAAAAGATCATTCATATAACTCTCTAATTTAAATTTGAAAACCTTACAGGTTACGGAGACCACTGCAACCACTTGCTTTGTTGGTATGATAGATTATACAAGTATTTTCACAATTTAGAAAGAATTTATTTTTATTGTGTTGCATCTTCTCCTTTAAATGTTCCAAAAAAGTCTATATTTTAAATTGTACTAAATATACAATTTTCTTGAATTTCAAGTTAAAGACCAATCAATCTATTTTGTGTGGTAAATTTGTTCAACTTAAAACGTGCATTATTCCATTTCAAAAATAAATAAATAAAATTAAGTTCAACTTTAAATTTTCATCTCAATATAGAAAAACATAAAATAATTTTATCACCTTACTTATAATCTTCCTCAAACCTATAAAATAACATAAAATAAGTTTATCATTTTAATCATAACCTTCATCAAAGATATAAAAGAACATGAAACCTATATCCCCATGGATTTAATACATAATAATTTATAAAACAATAAATTACAAGTGGTATCTAATAACAAGTGGCTAAAACCATGGACCCAAAACTAGGCACCTAAGTCCACATAAAAAACCAACACCCAATATGCCATGATGCAACACGTTAGAACAAAAGGTAACTCCTACAAGTGTCTTTGACCAAAACACTTCATAATAGATAAAAGTAAATCCCAAGTGCTCTATAATGAGAAACCAATTACTCCGCTCACCCACCAAACAAGGAAAATGTTCCATTAACTTACTAGTTGACCTTTCCAATATAACGTTATATTCAATGCCCACTTGCAATAATATTTGCAAGTCACTAAAGACTCAATAAATAATAAAATGTGTCCTACCCTTACATGGGTGTTCTATTTTTCCCACTCCATCATTCTTGGAGATATATACATTAATTAAAATATACAAATAATTAAGTTACAATAGATCTTAGGATTTACAAGTTGACTAACACACCCAATCCTAATAGGTGGAGATAATTTTCCTTTATATGGTAAGTATTTTCCTAATAGCTATAGTGTTTCCATCTTTGGTGAAACTTTTCATTTGATTTGATAGCTTTTTTTTCCATGATTAGAAACATCTATTTCATTGTGGTAGCATGTTATACCTTTGAGCATGACTATTCATATTCATGTCTAAAAATGTGGTGTTTTCCGTTTGGGCATGTGACTGTTAGTTTTCCTTCTACTTATGGGTCGTATTTCCTTTGGTCAACCATAAATATTCAAATTCAATTGGTAACTTTTTTTCCTTATTTTGGAAACTATTGTTTGATCTTCCATACATGCATTTCTTTACTTGATCGATGGGTAGGAATGTCATCTCTATAGGCAAGAATTTTTTTTATTGGTGATGCCATTTTCTAGATCTTCATACAATAATTTTCCCTTGTACGGTGTCATGAGTTTCCCCATTATTGTTTGCATCTACCTTCCCTATGGTTGGGTAATGACTACTCATGTGTTTGGGAAACACAAATCTAGACGTAAAAAATTATAAGGTGAAGATTGAAAGAGGGAAGAAAAGATCAAAATTTTAATGGTGTAGGAAGCCATTATTCATGACATTTTTGGTCAAATGGTCTAGAGTTGTTGAGTTGGATAATTATGCAATTAGGACCAATGTTGGATGGTAGTGCTAAGGCTGCTTAGCTAAGAAAGCATTGATTGAACTAGAGCTATTTTTCTTTAAGTATGGAGCTAGTTGTTTGACAATCAGTGTCAAAGCCATGTTAGAGGCTATGAGAGAAATAAGAAAACATATGCTACCACAAGTTTGGATCTATCTTCTCTAGACATTCCATTGAGTGGTCATTATTGTCTTGTTACATGATGATAACATCTGATTTTTAACAAATGTTGTAAATTAAGCTAATGGGGCTAATGTGTTGAAGTTTTGAACTACTACGAGTGTGGAAAAGAATGGTCATTGGCATACTAATTAGGGTTATTTATATGAATGGAGGGTCATTTAAACTGAAATATATAGAAGTATAGAAGAAGATGCAAGACAGATTTCAACTAAATTTAATTCTCCATGCAAAAATGAAAATAAATTAACATAAAAAAAGCTTGACATTAGATTTATTATCTCTTCTATTTTTTTGATGAATAATGGCTTTATTACTTTTTATATATTGAAAAGATAAAATTAGACTATTCACAAAAAAAAGAGGCAGGTTGTAGAGGGAATGCCCTCAAAGTCTAAGTGGGGACAAGCACAAACAACAAGATGAGAAAACAAAACAAAGCCTAAAGTAGCCAAGGCCAAACAACGACAAAACCACGACAAGAGCTACACCATCGAGAGGATTGTGCACTAATCTAGTCTACCCCATACATTAGTGGGGATGGAATCATTACCAATTGATTCCCAACCAATCAGAACACCCTCTTCCATTTTTAAAAATTCAATACTCACCTTCCTTTGTCAGCCACCTCTCTATCCAATCTACTCAGATTGTATGGCAAGGAGTGGCTTCTTGACTCCTCTTGGTTATTAAATCTTTGACCGCCATAATATTAATATTATTAAGCATTTTCTATTAAACATGATTTATTGCAAAGTTATTAAAGTGGTTTACACTAAGAAAGTAATATAGTTGAGATTTGTTAAGATTAGACTCAATGCATGTTGTCACTTGTAAGGGTACAGTAGTGGAGTTTAATAAAGAAAACTATACTCAACTTTGAACAGGAAAGACTTCCCCTTTGAAAATAAAGATTATCACAATCCTTAGCTTAGATGGTGGAGGCGTACGTGGAATTCTTGTTGCTCGAATGCTTTCCGCTCTCGAGGAAAGATTTCAGGTATGCTCTACTATAAGAACGATCAACTATTTCGATTGTTTTAATGATAACTATTTGCATTGTCTTAATAAGAAGTATGCATGAGACCATTTTTTGTTTGACAGGCTTTGCATGGTAAAGATGCGAGAATAGCAGATCATGTGGATGTCATAGCTGGCGTTAGTACAGGAGGTTTGATTGCCGCAATGTTAGCCTCGCCAGACGAAAATGGTCGTCCCATGTTTCAAGCGAAGGATATCGTAGATTTCTACATACAGAAATGTGCAAAAAATTTTCCACAATCAAAGTTAGTATAAATACTAAAACATTATTCTTATTATAGGCGTCAATGTGGGTCAAGTAGTAAACTGGTCACAATTGCCTTTTTAGTAACAACGATTCCAATGTTTTCATGTCACGGCAGTAGATTTATGAGTGCATGTCGCTATACTCGATCATTTTTCCGAGGTCCGATATATTCGGGGAAGAAACTTCGGCAAGTTATAATAGAAATGATTCCAGAACTTCGTCTAAAGGATACAATCACTAACCTAGTGATACCCACATATGATATGAAGGATGAGAAGGCGATTGTTTTCACCACCTACAAGGTATCTTTTTTCTCAAGCTGAGTGAAAGCTTACAGTGCATTTATTTATGTTTGCCGGAATGATAGTGTGTATGCCATATATACTTGCAGGCCAGGAAGGAAACCCTGATGAACCCATATTTAAAGGATATATGCATTGGCACATCTGCAGCCCCAATTTATCTTCCACCCCATGGATTTAATATATCTGATAAAGCAAGTAGAAATTCTAATGAATTTAATCTGATTGATGGAGGAGTTGTGGCTAACGATTCCGTAAGATATTCTGCCTCTTCTTGATTTTGGATTGCATAACTTGTATGCTTTGTTCTTTCCTAAATTGCCAACCAAAGTATATTCTTCACTTTTTGGAACATAACATAAGGCAATGAACCAAAAAAAACAAAAAAAAAAACTGAAGTGTCCCACAATGGATCTTCCAGCAAACCATGTTTCTTTTAGTGTACCCTTCTTCATTGTTAGTGTAGAGTTATGACTACGAATATAATCGCAAACTCATTTCTCATATGCTTTGCTTGCAACATGGATCTTGTAATTTCTACCATAGCCTTACTTTCTACTGAATAATGTCATTTGTTGTGAGGTGTATGCTATAATAAAATGTTGTTTACCAGCGTATGGAAAAAGGCAGGATTTTGTCCATAATTAAAAATACAGTCAAGTTAATTTTAGAAAAGTGTTGTTTTCTTTCTTGTGTGCAGGGCATAGCAAAAATGAGGTTTTTGCTCTGTTTTTCTGTTTTTTAGTGTGCAAGAGCAGCAGCTCTTTTTAAGAAAAAAGGTATCTCTATTTTTCTCAGTGAAAACTGCCTGCAGCTCTAATATGACAGAAGCTCTGTTTTGGGTTAGAAGATATGAAAGTATACTGAATACCCTGTCAAAAATATTTGAAAAGAGCAACAACTCTGTTATACTGTTATTTTCATAATATATATAATCTCTGTTATTTTTGTTTTTGGTGTGAAAAGATTTCTATGTATGGTAAAGAGCTGAAGCTCTGTTTTTCTACTGAAGTAGGGTGTTGTATTTCCTCTGCCTTTTAATTCATTGTTCACAAGTTTTAGAACATTGTACCAATTATTCAAAAGTTTTGAAACAACTTCTGAAGTTTCAAAACAACGGGCACTTTTTAAGAAATTTAGAGACAACAATTGTTCAGAAGTTTTGAAACGTGTCAGCTGTTCAGAACTTTTGAATAGCTGTGATATGCTGGAATACCTATTGAAAAGATAAATCATATGCAATATAGTCTTTCGCTTTTAATGTTGTCTTTCCTTTCAAACAGATCAATTATATGACATATAATCTTTCACTTTTAATACAGACCTTTCTGGCAATGAGCGAAGCTGTGACAGAATATCTCGCGCAGAATTCAGAGGACAAAAATTTAGAATACCTGGTACTATTCAATCAGTACTGAAGTCGCATGGTATAACTTCACATAATTAAATAATTGAAACAAAAATAACATGAGTTTTCTTGTCCAATCATGTCAGCAGTTTGTGGTGCTTTCTATTGGAACGGGTGAAGCTCCGAGTAAAAATTACGATGCGAAGACTGGTGAAAAATGGGGGATTCTCCGACAGCTAAAACCCCTAATTGATGCGTTATTTAAAGGAAATGCAGAGGCACAGCAAATTCTCAAAATATTTTTCTGGCACAAGGTAACAGACTTTCTTAGAATCCAGGTTCGTACAAGTTCGAACAGCCAATATGTTATTAGTTATTTTGGAGGTCAAACATTTTTTAACTATTAAAATAACAAAGTGCCCGCTGTTTATTTTCTGCATGCCCCATTGCAAATACATTATTATGCTCATGTAAATGAGCACAGTATGTAATTTCTGGAAAACATATTAACATGTTATTTGTTAATTTCTAATCCTCAATATTTGTTTACTTGAAATAGCCAACAAACTTAACTGGAGATTTGGCAAGGCTGGACAATTGTAGAGACGAAAACCTTCAAGAACTTGTCAGGATTGCGGAACGACATTTGCTAAAACAAGTGAACAATGATGATATTAAGTGCACGGTGTCAAGAACAGTGGTGGTATTACTTATCAGAAAGCCCTGGAAATGTAAGCATCAATTATTGAAAAATGTTCCACTTATTTCCAATAGACAAACGACTTTATTTTAAATATTTGCTTACGATAATTTATCGTGAAACGAGACTCATATTTACATCAAAAATTTGATAGTGGTGTTTCCAAGTTTTCTTCTGGACATGCTCATTCTATGCTCTCATGCTTCAATAGTTTTGGGGGACAGAAAACAAGCTTCTAATATTCTATTCATCTACAGATTTGCTAAAAGGTTATATGTAGAGAGTCGAAAACAACCCGCTTCCACATCAAATGAAGGAAATGGGTATATAATCTTATACCTTATAAATTACTTAAAAGTTTCCTCTATCCTCATGCTTTAATAGTTATTGTGGTCAGATATCAAGCTTCCATTATTATATCTACATTAAGAGAAAGAAATGGGTTTGTGATCATACACCTCTGGTGAACTATTTAAAGTCTTCTTTTTCGATATACTTTAATAATATTTTTGGCCAAATAACAAGCTTTAAGATTTATATCTATTACTCTACTCTTCTACAGATTTCTGAAGAAATCTAAGAAAATCCTTGGGAAACAGGTTTGTGATCCTACAAGTCTCACGTTGAGGGAGTGGGTGTTCTCACATCATACCTGCAGTAATGTAACAAATGGACGCTGATATCATATATGAGAAGCTAATGCCAAGATAGTCCATGGAGCTACATAAGTAGATTTTATGTTTAAATTTGAGCAGCATAGGTGCTTTCATGTAAATTTTATCTTTACAGTTCCCAACACTCTTATAAATTTTCTATGTTCTTTATTTAAGAAATTTACATGTTAGAGATTAATTTTTATTTTTATTTTTGTTTTTCTAAAAAGGCAATAATTTTAATGTTAAAACTTGAATATATGTTATTTAACTCACATGAAAGGAAAATGTGTTGTCATAGTTTTTGAATTATAATAAAAAAAAACTATCATTAGACTTGTGCATATGTTATTTAGTTAACATGAATTTTTTAATATTAATTTTAATTAAATAAATTAATTGTTGTGGATAATAAATATTAGAAAATTGGAATATTAAATGTTAATGTATGGAAATAAATGTGAGATAAATTGATATTTAGTTTTATGAAGGAAGAATGTATGTAACTAATGAAGTTTTTTTATATTATATTTCAATATGCTCTGAAAATGGGATCTCTCTTAATGAAAGCCTTAGAATTTGTGTTGGATCTATATTTTATTAAAGAACAAGTTTACAATTTTGGCACTAGTTCAGGGTCACAGACTAGTCCTCTAATTTTGAATTCATCCTTGTGCACAATAGAATTTTGCTCTTTTGCTTTTTGGATAGATCTTTGTCTACTCTACTATTTCTACTAATCTAAGGGCTAACTATTTTTTTAAATACCTTAAAAGGGTTATCATTTCATCACAAGAAGACAAGTTTCCTAGGTCAACTTTTGGAAATGTGTACAAAGATTTGAAGACAACAGACAAATGTTGTAGAATGATATATGTAGATTCTATAATCATTTTAAAATACTAAATCAAAATGTGTACCTATTAGTTGTTCATTCAATGCTCTAAAATGAGAGAGAACATGTGATTTCTCAAATGTCATCATGTGTTTAAAATGAATCCATTAAATGAATTTAAATATAGAGGCATAGCAATGCATTGTACAAATTTATGTTTAGTTGGTCTTGAGAAGGGTAAAGGTGAGAGTCAGCCAAATTTGAATTTAAATTTTTAATTTGAGAAGGATGACTCCATTATTGTGAAGACATCCCCATGATCACAAAATTGTCCTCAAACAAGAAAGGGACCAAATCAAAGGAGCCAACATGTGTGTGGAAATACGTGCATAAATAGGTGTTATAAATTAAGGGATAGGGCAAATGTGCATGGGAATATGTAAACATATAGATAGAGATAAGAAATAAGTGTACATAAATATGCATAACGAACAAGTAAATGACATAAGACAAGAATTACTTTGTACAAAAATTACACTTGTTCTAAATAAATCTATATATCAAAATACTCTCCTCAAATAAATGTAAAATTCAAAATGGTCATTTTGCTAATGATTCCTTCCTCACTCTCATTGAAGAGGAGAATAATGTCAAAGAAGTACTTCGTTGGTTTTTTGTCAAGCCTCAGATTTGAACATCCAATGGAAAAAGACCCTATGTAACACACAATGTTTCTTCCATAAACCATGTTGGCTTGACTCTTTTGGATGGAAATGGATTGACCATGGAAAATTCATTAGATTCCTAGGAATCCCTTTTGCTTTCTAAGCTTCTCCCTCTGAGCTATTGCAGGTTGTGGTTGATAGAATTGAAAAAAGCTTCACTATTAGATAACTAGGCCCCTTTCATTGGTTGGTAAATTTTAGATCTTCTCTAAAATTCTAGCTACCGCACATGTCTATTGCTGTTCTTTTTGGGTCCCCTCTAAAGCTTCCTACATGAAGATTGGAAAGCCCCTTAGAGATTTTCTTTGGGCATCTGGTGATTGGCATCAAGGCTTCCATCATGTTTCTTAGGAGCTTTTTTGCCTCCCTTGTGAAGTTGGAGGACTTGGTTTGATCTCTATTCATAGACAATGCATTATCTTGTGAGATAAATGTATCATCAAGGCTCTCCAAGGCAATGAATCCCAAAAAATTCTTATTCAACATTATATTGGAGTTAGTAGCTCTTTAGGACATCTAATGTGGAAAGGCTTGGATTTAGGTACCCTTCTCACTATGAGGGAACTTGTTACACGTTTGTCATTAAAAGTATTTGGAAATCTTGAGAAGCCATTAAACTCTAGCTTTGATGGGTAGGAGATGATTTTCATAATGGTTTATCCATCATTCACCAGTCTATCTAGTGGTCACCTATTTTTAGCTCTCAAGATAGGCCGCTAGCTAAATTGCCTTGGATTATGATGCTTTCATGTTTATAAAATGAGGAGTGTGGGTTTTTGCCAACCTCATTTATCAAGCGACTAAGAAATTTCTATCATGGATTGACTTCAAGCTTAATCTTAAGCTTGCTAATCATGGCTAAGAGACTTTTCAAGTTCCTCTTCAGATGCTTCATAAGATAGAGGTGCGGTCTCTCAAGCCCTGGTAGAAAGATTAGAAATGGTATTCAAATACCCACTTTCAAGATTATAGGCCCTGTAAAGGCTAGTTATGGCTATCTCCACATCTCCATGTGGTGGATCATCTTAACCACCACTGGTAGCTCCAATCTTCTTGTGGAACTTGGCATAGATAGTTTCAATGCTTATGGTCAGCAATGCTGGAACCTAATTTGGCTCATTTCACTTGGTGCATTATGTACCAAGGCCTTTTGATGGGGGATCGTCTTGCTCATATGGGCATTCCCAGCTTTCATTGTCGATTTTGTAGATAAATTGAGACCCTCAAGCATCTCTTTGGGTTTTGCCCACGAGCTCATGAAGCTTGGAATTAGATCCATGATTTCTTCAGATCTTTTCCGACTACCCCCCTTTCTTGGCACATGGTTTTGTTTGGAGAATAGCCTTGTCTCCTACTCAAATATACCAAGATCTAGCATGCTTTCAAGATGGAGATTATTTTTACCATATGGAAGGATAGGAATACAACTTTATTTTTTTAGTGTGTTGTTGATGTTCATTTTTCTCTCCACACTAAAGCTATAATATGTTCTAATATTCTTATGCAAATCTAAGTGCAAGATAGTAAAGTTGCATTGGAGGTTGCTCATCTTTAGGAGATTCTAGACCATTGGGGTAATATCCCCTTCAATGTTGCCAAGGTTCCCCCTAACTCTACCTTTCCAAGAGGTCATCTGCATGGACATAGTCATTCTATTAGATGCAATCATTGATCTCACTCTCGTGGTCCCTAGCTCAAGAATTTCAAGGACTCTACTACCCGTGGAGGATGGTCCCAACCCTCTAGATCGCCCCTTACTTCCTCTCTTGGGCGTGGGGTGGTTGGCTAGTCTGACTTAGACAAGTTTCCTCATTTACAGCTTACCATTTCTCCAATTTCTGATCAGCAACCCACTAAGGAGACTCTTGATGAAGAAGAAGAAGCAATTGATGACGCCCCCCCTAGAGATGTGTGGGAAAACCTAATGATCAAGATCTGCCCTCTGTTGGCATTGCATTAACTGGCTAGAGCTCTTTGGACTTGACCCTTCTAATTGTTCATCTTTGTTTTGGACATTGTCCTATTAGACTTTGTGGGTGTGCCTTTGTAGCATCCTACTCTTTTTTTGTGAATATTGTACTGTTTTAAAAACTTAATATAAAGTTATATATATATAGAAAGGCAAAATAATTTTAAAATGTTGTTTTGGAAGAGAAAAATATTTTTGATAGACCAATATACCTTATATTTACTCGTTTATGATTTTAAGTGTTTCCTGAGTTAAATGAATGGTTCCCCAAAAAAATCTCAATTTCAGTTTAAGTATAAAATCATTAATTACGGAGATTCTTCTAATAGAAAACAGTATATAAATTTTGTGAAAATACAAATTTCAAAGTCATGAATTAGAGAATTTCTAATAGAAAACTGTAAATACATTTTGTAAAAAATACTATATCTTAAATAATAAAAATCATAAAATGATCTCACATGGCATGGACAGAGCAGCGGTGTTCCCTAGCTCTCGAGGCGCTCAGCTATCACTGCATACGAATCGTTCGAAGTGCAGCCACACTAAATTAAATTTCGTCCGTGGCGCAAATTTCCAGTCAAAAATATTATATGGAACGCGTATATGCACTCCAAGCTCCATGGAAAGGACTCCAAACTCGACAGTCTACCCCTTACACATTTGCAAATTTGCGCCACAATAGTCATGAAACGCACTTTATAGTTCATAGCCTTCAAGTGTCGTACACTTTGAGCATTGGGCTAAAATATCTAACTTGAATGTGTCTGTTTAGTAGAAAATTCCAAATTGCTTATTCCAAACTCTACGCTGCAAGATAACTTCGGATTGTCTCTTTAATTGCTATGTTCTCACTCAATACCAAAATTTTCAGTATGCATATAATATAATTTTTTTGTTTCTGGACATTAAGAATGATGTCGAACATCATGCAAAGATGGAAAAAAGCATAGTTGTGTTTACATCAACGCGAATCAACGCGAATCATCTTGTTTATATTGAAATTACGAGCATCTTTAATTAGAAAACATACCTGAAAGTTTGTTTGGCAGAGGCCCTATATTTATCATCCAAAGCAACCTGTTCAGCCACAGCGAATTGTCATCAACTCTAATTTTTCTTCCATTTCCATTTGCTTTTCTGTTCTCCCTTTACGTTCGCACTGGAAACTTTCGGTTGGAAATGTAAAGCTCCTATGGAAAAAGAAAAGCCGTTGAGAAATCATCATTTTGTTCGTCTTGGGAAGACAACCAAATATCACAAGTAATAATGAATTACGTATAATTGATCGGACTTAATTAATCATAATTTCAAGAGGATCAGCCTAGCAGGAATTATATGAAATGAGCAGGGATGAAATTCTGGAAAAAATTTGAGTAAATACTCATTGTAATGAGCAGATATAATTTCAAGAGGATCAGCCTAGCAGGAATAATATGAAATGGGCAGGGATGAAATCCTGAAATTTTTTGAGTAAATACTCATTGTAACGAGCAGTTATATATGAGAATATTTATATATAGGTTGTTATTTTTAAATAAGGTCAATTTTAACCAATAAAAATAAGACAAATATTTACCATTTTTTGTTATGAATGAGATGTAAAATTGCTATTGAATAAAGCTTAACCAGCCTACATGTTGTAAACAATTGGCTGGTTGAAATCCTCTGGACCAAACAGTTTTTGACTATTTGATTGCCATAAACCGCCTCACATAAACAGCCAGTGAGTTGTAACTCACCGACTGTACGGATTTCTTGATGGGTCTGACAAAAATCTTTGACTACTGAGCAAAGCCAATCCCCTGCTGCCGACCTGTCCCACCGTACCGCTGGTCGAATATCATTCGACTGTTTGTCACAGGCCGTACAGGCTTCAACCAGCTGATCGTTTACAATGTACCGGCTGGTTAAGCCCTTCCACCATAAACAGGGGTTGAAGAGGTTGACAGAATTGTAATGAACAGGTCGAAAAATTAATCAGCATAAATCAAGATCGAAAATTACGTAAACAATTGACTTGACAATGTGCCGCTGTTTACAGTAGACAGAATAATTAACCATTAAAATAGATGATATTTAAATCGAATGTAAACAGAGAAAACAAATGTATACAACAAAGTACAGAAACAAAACTCTTAAACAACCTAGTTTACCTCAAAGTCTAGCCGGTTCCTGTGCTGTCAATCAAAACTGGTCCTTTTCTATGAAACTGCATATATTTTGGTTCCTCTGCTGCGAATCCAAACTAGCCTTCTGGTATGAAACTCCACCGTCTGCAGTTAACGGTGGTAAAAGACAAGTGGGAAGCGATGGGAGCAGACGTTTGGCCCATTCATCCCCACCACTTCAGATCCTCTACAAACCTATAATTGGGAAAGACACCATGTCCATGATCTCTAGATCGATAGAATACAGGCCTCAATCTGTGTTAAAGGAATCTTTTTTCGAAAAGAGAGTCATTCAACGGTGTTTTTTATTATTTTTGAAATCTCTCTGTCTATCAGAATTGGACAATTGTCATTGTAAAAATAAATTAAAAATTAAAAATTTCTAATTATTATTTAAGAGGATAAATATTGAAGTCAAACTATATAGATAATTTTTATTTAGATGCCATGCCAAGCTAGTTGGATTAAACTATAGAAATATTGACTTTCTGTTTAAGATTGTTTTAAATGAAGCTATTTAAAAATTGAGAACACAAATTTTGAAACTATCGTGCAGGGTGACGAGTCATAACGTGTTTCAGACTAGAGGCCTTGACAGATTCCTTGCAAATCTTTTATTTTCAGAGAAACCAAAAAAAACCCTCCGCGATGGGATTCTTCCCTGCTAGCTTTGCATTGCCACTTACTGTTGGAATGTCAAGCCCCATTAAGAAAGACACAACTGTCGAAAAATCAACATTTTGTTGGAAAGTAATCATTTTGTTCGAATTAATAAATAATTTCTACACATGTTGTAGATGTGTCAACTAGTTGTAGAGGTGTTACAAAGACTTGGAGAGGTGTCAGTTAGCTTGAGATATGTGTCATATAGAATTCCACATTTATAACTAGTTGTTGAGTGTTTGAAGGGAGTTGTTGAGCTTCAGTTTATAAATGTAATCTTTTTAATTGAATAAATGAGAAGAATTTGTACAGCTGTTGTATTTGTTCTTCTGTTTATTATTTTCTCAATATTTTATCACATTTCAAACAATTTTTCATGTTACTCCCATGTGTTTACCATCTCGCATGTAAATATGTCCATTTCAAATCATATATTTGAGCATTCATTATTCTAAAGTATATATATATATATATTTGAGCATTCATTATTCTAAAGTATATATATATATATGATGAAAATTCGTTTATATGTATATTAATTAAAGATAATCAATACACCTTACAAAAAAGGACTGGGTGCCAGGTGGTATAAAGGAACACCCCAACAACACATGGGTAGAGCCCAGAAATAAACTACAATAAATATCATAAGCTTCCTTCCATGTCAGAAGAGGAAGTGAACAAAATCTTAGCCACAAAAAAACATAGTTGCAAGCAAGCACCGCCGTCACAGTTGCAACAAGCACAGCCTCCGCAGTCTCCACCGCAATAACCTTCCAAAGCTCCCGTTGCCACCGCTAAAACTGCTGCTAAAACAACCGCCATAACTGATGCAGAGTGGCACAAGGGAAGCAACACACAAAGGTTTACTCTATTGTCCTTTGCCCACTCACCCACTTCAACTAGCCTTCAACCAACCAACCAACCAAAGGCACATACAAGGCATATGAAGGATTTGATGTCCAAACTATTGTCCAATCCCTAAGGCTTCTCCAACACCTTAAGACAGATCAACAAACACCTTCTATGCAGTTGGTTTGATCTCCAACTTCCTAAAACTCTTCAACCTATACCTTGACTAGTAAGGCTACTAGCCCTCCAAACTAGGTTTTCTCAACAAAACTTGACAAAATCTCAAAGGTCTAGGCAAACAAATGATGGTATTGAACACCTTTTAGGGGACCCTAACAAACCTCCAAATCTCCTGCTCCAACTCTACTCCAGCAATCCAGAACGCCTACTAGGTCTCTAGGCCTAATTGATCAATTTAGGCTAGGTTACAAAGCAAGTGCTCAAAATTGGGCGCATAGGTCAGGGGCAGGAACTTGGAATGACTCTACCATCCCCAAACAACACAAATCCACCATTCATTCACTCATCCTCTTAGGGTTTTGTCAAATACAACAATAAATTGCATAAATTCAGTCAAATACATAGAGATATTTGACCTAGGGCATCACATTAAAAATAGTAAACTGTATTTTCTCAAAAAATGCTTTTGGAATCAAGTAGTATACACCCCTAGCCTGCATTTCGCCAAGTGGCATGAAATTTCATCGGTGGAAATGCATTCTAGGGCCAAATTTGTGGGACTGCCCTAGAAAACAGGGTTTCTAGACCAGTTTTGAAAGAAAATTCAATAACTTTTGACTCTGACCACTTCAAGACCTCAAACTAGTTGCATTGGAACCCTGACTCCAAGAGCTTTCAGAAAAATATCATTTGCACACATGAAAAGTCCGTACAGTCCGTACACAGCAAGAAAAACAACAAAAAACAGTCAGTTTTCTTGAATTTTGTGCCCAAATTCTGTACAAAAACTTCCTCCCCCATATTGGAGTCAGATATCCACCATATTAACCCATCCAAGTTGGTTTCCAACTTCTACAACAGCATTTAACTGCCCAAAGTGGTTTTTGAACTGACCCAACACATAACACCTTTGACAACTATGGTGTTTTGCAGTAACACAAGGAGGTTGATTTGTTTGGCTCGTCCAATGGAGTCCAAATGATCAACAAACTCCTTCCAACATACTAAAACATTAAAACAACCAAAAAAACTCGAAAACCAATCCTTAGACCTTCTAGGCCTAATTGGCACAACAAGGATCCAAGTGGACTAAGCATGATTGAGGTTTATAGGGTCACCTCAATCATCTTGACCACACAAAAGGGACCATACAAACATGGCTAAAGCCTTATTACCACACATACAATCAAAACAAAACATAGCTTATCAAAATGCATAAAAAATGCTTGAGGTGTCAGACTGCTCCTAGGTGCCCTGCACCAATAACTACTGCCGCCGCCACCAAAGTCACCGCACCAACAAATAGAAAATAATAAATAGGAAACTGAAAGTAGCAAACAGAACCATAACTAGCTCCATCTCTCCAACTGCCACCGAAAATCAAAGAAAAAAATCTTCTATTCTCAGCTCACGACCGTCCCACTAAAACAACACAAACAATGACAACCATCAGTGTGTAGAGACGACTGGTGCACAAACAGAACCACATCCTTGTGCGAAGAAACCCCCATTGCCACCGTCATAACTCCGTACCCGTCGCCACCACCAATAGCATAGCGTCCGCCACTGCTTCTACCGCCACCATGAGGACCGCTACCAAAACTATCACCACCACTACCATAGCCGCCACCCAAATGGTCAGTAACAACAAACACCATAGCAAATTCCATTGACTTGCCTTTGGCTAAACTGTGAAAGCCATTGACGCGAAGGGATGACTGGTACTCAAACAGATCCTTGTCGCCACCATCGGGAGAAATTAAACTGTAACCCTGTGAATTAAACCACTTCACCATTCTAGACTGCTCTTCCACCATGACTGCAACCCTTTGCAAAGATTGGAGAAAACCATACACCGGTTTCTCCCCCATGGAGAGCACCACCTTCGGTAAAGTCAGGGTTAGGGTTTCTCCCCCATGGAGAGCACTACCATCTGCCTTCCTCGTCGTCCCCAGCTTCTTCTATTTCCAATTCAAGAGCTTGTTTAAGTACCAATAAATTTATAAATTGTTAGTTTTTCTTTAATAAAAAAAGACATAATCAAACTGTCACTAATAATGGCAAGTCAATCCTACAATTGGATGTGATAAAAGTCTTCAATGCAATCATTATTGTTGAAGGAAGAAAAATATAGAGATATTAAAACAAAACAAATGTTAGCTTCTGCTCAATTTTATATAAAGAAATATTTCTTGTAAAATAATACTATTATACTTAGTTTTCCAAAATCTATGTAAAACACGTCAAGAGATATCATTCTGGCCTATTTTTATTACATTTTTTTATTAAAGTAGAATAGATCAAGAATGATATCTCTGGACATCTTTTACATAAATGTTTGAAAGATAAGTATGCTAGTTTTACTTTGGATCTATTTAAAAATTAATTTATTTGTTTAATTTGATAAATAGAATAGTAAATATCATGTACTTCAATAAATAAGAAATATACTTCTATAAATAAAATGGTAAGTAATATTTTTGAATTATAAATACTTAAGAACTATTTTAATTTAGACATTATTTCTTTTATATTTTATTGAAGATTGTTGTCCTTGTTCCAAGTCAAGTCAATTTTGGTGCATTTTAAAAAATTTATAGTTTTGCAATGTCATCATGTTGTCAAAAGTTGATTTTTGTTTAAAAGATTCATGCTTAACTATTTCAAAATCTTCAAAGCCTTTATTTTTCCTTTACGACATATTTGGTAAAAAGATTTCAATATTTATAGGTGTTCTGTGTAGCTTTCAAAACTCCCATCAGAGCCCAACAAGAACCTCATTGGCCTCGACATCACTTTCACAATTTTTCATAAGTTGGCTAAAATCTACTAAATGTTCTTTTCCATAGTCTTCGTCGGCATTTTAGACAAAGTTTCAAAACTTTTGCTGCCTTTCGAAGTTCTTTTCAGAAGTCATCCAAGTCAAAAGAATGAAGCTCGAAGGGATTTCAAGTATTTATCAGAAGTCTTGTATAGTTTTGAAATCTCCATCCGCTTCTGACAAAGTATTTAAAACTTTGTCAAATTCTTATAGTCCTTCCATAAACAGTTAAAAAAAAGGGATGGCCAAGTTTAAAAGGCCTTCAATGTTCATTGACATTTTACATTGATTTCAAAACTTATGTCGACACCTGACAATTATTTCACAACTAAAATAAAGTATTAGGAAGAAAAATCCTTGAAGCAACATGGATGAAGCTGGTGACAACTTTAAGTGGTTTCATAAACAACTTTGGAGCCTGAGGCATAACCCACGTAATATTTGAAAGAAAAGATCTTAAGCCAAGTATTGAAGAAGCCATCAGTGGTTTTAAAAAGTTTTAGAACCCATATTAACACTCAATAAGACTAGAGTTGGTTGTTTTAAATTGTCAACCTAATCTCAAAAGGGCAATCTAAAGAATAGCCAATTCTAATGACTGATTTGCCTTGAGGGATTGGCCAACAAATAGGAAAAGCTAGATTACACTTTCCCTCTGCACTTTCGGCTCTGCAAAACCTAGGAGGGTAATCCTTTCCAGTATTTATTCTAGATCTCTTTGCTACTTATCTCAAATACTGTTGCAAGCAGATATGCTCTATTTGATATGCCAGAGAATGACCAATATGCTAAACTAATTGGCTATATCCTTAGGTTTCTATATCTTCATTTTGTACAAGAGCATGGAAATAATATTACTCACATAATTTACTTCAAGGAATGGGAAATTCATTTTGATTTTCAATATAGATGAACAAAGAGTTGCATCAGACACAGGTTCTGAGAGATCAGTGTCCTAGTCCTAGGGCTATAGAGTCAAAATAGATATAAATGGAACCTCACATGATAATATTTTTCCCAGTTCATTAAACATTGTAACAATGCATTACACTGTCACACTTCTATTAGTTCAAAACCAATTCTACTTACTAATCCATGCAAGCTTTCATTACATTCAACATTTTTCTTAAAGCATTTAAATTTACTCATTGAGCAAAAGCCATAAGAAGAACATTCATACGTAGGAAAGACTAGAAGATGAATAAAATAATCCTTGATTGAACTTTATTCATAAATGTAATATAGTTTGCAACAAAGGAGACAATATAGCTTTGAAATTGGTAGTATATTTAAGCTATAAACTAGTACTGTCATACAAAATTCACATACACATCAAGTTCTACCCACAAAAAACAACTAAGTTAAGAAATCGACTCTATTACTACGTGCTCTATGATACAAATTCTCCAAGATACTTTGCCAAAGGCCATGAATTCCATTTTATAAAAACAAGGGAGAAAAACAAGCTTTAGGCCTTATGACAAGCGTCACATTTTCATTTGACAATTGAAAGTTAGAAAAAGACAATACTAGAGAACCATCGCTAACCAACCAAGCATGCCTTTGTAGTAATTTCTTTTCCTCAGTAGGTAAGAATAACTACCTTGTTCTTGTATGCCTTTTGACTCTTGGCATGGAGGCAAGCAATGATGCTAATTGATGGCGGTTTGTTAGATGCCTTTTCAGCTCAACCACCCTTCAGATCTAGATACTTGTTAATAAAACAAGAATCCTCTGCTTTACCTCTCCAACCATGCACGAAGAAATGAGAATTCCTTCCAAGAGCAAAAAACCAAGGGACACCCAAAGACCGGTATCTACCACCTCATGCCACACTCCAAGCATAGGGATATGATTCCTCATCTTTCGAAGGGTGGTTCCCAACCACCTCAATCCCCAAGGAGATGAAGGAAGCCACATATAGCTAACCCTAGAGGTGTGAAAATATTTCCAAGAGAGGAAGAAGCAACAGTTGTTGGTCTAATCTAAACAAAGAACAAACTGTTCTTGTCAACTTAGTTTCTTCTTTCCATCACCAGCCATTTCATCTAGGTGAACATAGCTCCTTCAATTGCAGTTGTTGCTATGTCAAGTGCCACCCTCATGAGGGATGGGAAGAGGGATTAATAAGGCCTATCCTCCCCCAATCCCAATCTGAAGACTCACAATAACATGGAGTTATTGGAATTGCCAGACAGGAAACCAAATCCCTCACCAGGATGAGACCGAAGGATAGCATGGAAATGAAGGCAATTTAATGCTTGCTGCCTCACCCCCTGAATCTTTCCAGTCCCCCCTATTCTTTAGAAAAACACTTTTCATTTCTTAACTCTCTAAGAATAGAGCAACAACTAGGAGAAAAGAGAAGTATTCCCCAAAGACCAGGGTGCCAAACATAGCATACAAAAATAGGAAGTACCCATTTTTCTTGTATAGAGGAAGAGATGCACATAACAATAGATAGGGACATCTATTTATAGCAAAATTGCAGAGGCTCCCATACCTGAGTAGTCACACTCTGCCAATTTCTTGATCATTTCAGTTTAAGGTCAATACTACGACATGTTGGTCTTAAATGGAAATCTTTCAATATTCTACCAACACTGCCAAAAGGGGAAATGGAGGCAGCCCCTGTCATCACTTCGATTTCCTAGAATCTAGAGCACCTGCATATTCATTTCTTTGGTAGAATGCCATTTTCTACAATAAGGATGCCAAGTTAGGTTTCTTGGTTGCAGTATTATATCCATTTTAAACATCATACCCTACTCAAAAATTGTCCCAACATCAGGCAGAAAATCCCATCGAACCTAGAAACCAATCCCCAAGGGCTAATCTCATAGCCCACCAGTCCTTTATCATGCTCATTTCGTCTTACTATGGCAGCGAGGAAGACCCGACACACACTTGAAAAACCATCATTGCACCAATTCATCATTCACTACGTGCCACCACACTGTTTCCTTTTTTAAAATGGATTGTCAATCATAGAACAGAAAGTCCAAATCAACAACATAGATAGGTCCAACAACATTGAAACTCCCTGTCACCTACGGAATGGGGTTGTGGACAAACAAGAAAAATCCACCCAGATTGCCACCTTAACTTAACAAAAATGTCAAGCATCGTAAGAAAAATTCAATCCTTGCCACGAGGTAGCATCCCACGCTTTTGCAGTCACCAGCTTCCATAGTAGATAAGTCCTCGTGGAATAGCGTACTGGTCCCTAGACCACACCATGTGACACCAAATAATCTATTTAACTGACAAAAAGTTAGAACCAAGCCACATGTTTCCTCCCCGCTCATCCGTAAGCCATTTGAGGGTCCACCACAAAGGTTTAGTGGAATGATGGAATGCTTGAAAACATGCCACGTGAGCATATTGGGACCCACCACAAAGGCTCTATGATAAGGTCCGGCAAAAGATTCTCCACATGTCACCCCTTCTGTAGTTTCGCAGGCTACATTTACACCATTATATTAATAACTGTAGAACAATGGACACTAATTAGCGAATGACACACATTGTCTAATAGTTCACTAGGCAAACATTTTAAAGGGACCCAAGCACATGCGCTTAGAACAACATTGTTCTACTAGGTAAAGAGGGGCCAAGTTTTACAAAAGGGGCATGAGCCAAAAACTTAAGCACACAACAAGATTAAGTTGGCATGCGGGCTGGTCTGGTAACTGCAGGATCAAGGGGTCGGTAAATCGAACGATGATCTAAACATAATGTTTTAACTTGGAAACTAGCAATAGGTGGTAGATAGTCATCATAGAATTAGAACAAAAGGTATCTCAATGCTAGCACAAGCCATAGGGTTTAGGGTTTGAGATAGGAGAACAAAATTAAAAGTAATTTCACATCTAAACCCTAGCAAAGAACTGGCATATTTGGAGCATGGAGTGGGGACACAACCAGGAGGCCAAGCCCAATTTTCAATCCTAACAACTAGCACTTGCACCCATAAGAGGTTCAAAGAATACACCAATAGGAACAACCAACAACTTTAGAAAATTTTCTGGACAGCGTGAATTTTTTTACTGTGTGAGACAATTCTGAGCACTATAATGCTCACATATAAAAGCCTATTGCTAATAATTTTTAAAAATCATTACAAATAGAAGAGAATTGGTAGCAAAAAAATAGCCAAAGCTCTATAACCATCACTGATGAAGACATGAAAAATTACATCGATAGAGTAAAAAGTTGTAACATTATTTTGAGTCGATAAGCATTAGATTTTGGAGATTTGGAGGGTTATCACAACTACCAAACAAGACAACACATGAAAGAAGTAAAGCCCGAAAGAAGTTGTGACTTCTCGATCAGAAGTTGACGAAAACACATTACCATCTAGAGCCACGACACAGGGAAAAGGCCACAGGCTCTCATTCATTAGAATCTCACGAGGTTTTGAAGCCTAAGTCAAGCCCCGATGAGTCTTCTAAAACTTAAGCTTTCCACAACTTGACAAAAAAAGAGAGCATATTGGTAGTTGGATATAGTTTCAAAACTATAACCCGAAGTCGACAGAAATAAAGGAAGAGTTAGTGGCACAGATTCACTAGGTTTCCATAACCATCTGAAAAGGCCGATTTTCAAACTTGCCACAAAAAGGAATAAGTAAATGGGTTTTCCAAAGAAGGTTATGAGTTGGTTGATTGGAGGCTTTGGAGCCGATAAGAATTCGGTAATCACTTATAATCCCAAAAAGAGTGCGAGTCATTCTTGTTGACAAAGACAGGAATTTTCAAACCTGTGAAGAGACCGACAACTACAGAAACCTTAAAACATTGGCGAAGCATTGCTAAAATATATGAAGTTCTTTTATAACATAAAAGTGCCAATAAAGATCTCTAGCAGGTATAAGAGTATTTCTAGTGCCCTAGCCAACGTGTACGAAAATGTGGAAAAATAGACACAAGCTACAACCTGTGCATAATTGGGAAGTTGTGCATAATTGGGAGGTTTTGAACATGTTTTGGACATTTGTTAAAGCACAAAGGGTTGAAGAATTTCATCAATTGTTGTTGTTGTAAGTGCTCTGATTGACATGTATGCCAAACATGAAACATAAACTGGGCCACAAATTGTTTTGATAGAATGCCAAAGAAATCTCATCTCAATGGCCGCGCATGTCTTGACATCATCTCCGAGAATGGAATGATTGCAGGATATAAACAGATTGGATTTGTTGAATAGGATTTAGAAACATTCAAGTAAATGTTTTTGTGTTGGTTTGTGAAGTTAGTTTAAATGGTTGTGCGACATGTGTGCGACATGTGGGAGCACTACTCATGCTTTTTATTTTGGGAAATTCTTCTTCGAAAAGGATTCATCTGACATAGATGCTTTTTTGGTTTTAGTTAGTCAAGCTTGAAGAATATTGAGCGGATTGTTGTAACAGTGAATTGTTCCTGAGAACAATATAATTATTGTGACAGCTAGTTGCCAATGGTTTTTCCTAGTAAATAATCTAGTTTCCATGTAAATTTGTGTGTGCTTTATTGCTTTTCATCATGTATATTTGATTTTTCTGCACTATATATTTTTTCTACAGTTGGTATCGAAGCACAGTTTTGTGAAAAAATTATTTTTGGGTTTCATCTTTGTGAGAAGTAAAGAATGATAAGAAACACGATTACAAGATTTGAGGTTTGAAAATTTTGCCCACTGTAAATAGTCGGCACGTTTGTGGCAACTATTTACTCAATTTTTTGACCTGCAAATTCTTCGACAAAACCAATCGACCTAATCAATCAACCCTCCTGCATATATCGACTGCTGTGATTTCTTGAAGAAATCGTCGATTGATGCCGAGTTGACAACATTTTGACTAGATGATCATTTTATAATGTGCTGGTTGGTTAAGGTTTACCAAAAGTTTGATGGTTCCATGTTTTCTCTATTGAAACTAAAGGTTCAAGCCTTATTGGTGAAGGATAGATGCACCTTGGCTCTCAAAAGGGTAGCATTAAAACTTGCAACCATGAAGCAAGAGGAATGGGATGAAAAGTATAACATGGCTATAGCTACAATCCAATTATCTCTGGCTGATTTAATTCTATTCAATATTGTAGAGGAGAAAACATCACATGACTTGTGGAATAAGCTCGAAAAGCTGTATGAGACTAAGTCAATTGAAAACAAAATTCTATTACACTAGCAACTTTATAATTTGAGGATGCAAAATAGTTCATCAGTCACAGATCATCTCAATGATTTCAACACACTGATTAGCAAGTTAGCTTAAATAGAGGTGAAAATCAAAGAAGAGGATAAGGCGGCTATATTATGGTGCTTAATAACTTAGCACCAAAGGGGAAACATGTCTTTGAAGATGTGGTAGCTATAGTAATTTCTGAAGATTCAAGGCAGAATACATCTCAAGGGACTTCCTCCAATGAAGCCCTAATTGAAAGGGGCAAAACTCTAGAAAGAGAGAAAACTGAGCATGGACAAACTAGGTCCAAATCCAAGGGGTGGAAAAGAGTCAAATGTTGGAGTTGTGAAAAAATAGGGTATGTCAAAAAGGATTGTACGGTGTTGAAAGAAAACAAAGGAAATCCTATCTTATAGACATTAGAGGCAAATACATTAGAAGTTGAAGCTGTTGGAGTACTTGGTAACACTGAGAGGGGGGGTGAATCAGTGTTACAGAGAACAAGACAAAATTTTCACACTTTCAATGCAGGTTTAAACAACAGATATAAATGCTAGCTCAAATGTTTATTAGTGCATGTTACAAAGCATTAAAGAGACAAGTAAACAAGAACTGTGAGTATATGAAACAAATAATATCATAAGGTAGATGGTGAATGATATAGATAACAGATGACACCACAAAACACAAATTTTTAAGAGTGGAAACCCTCTGGGGTAGAAAACCACTTGGTAAAAGTGCCTCATTGGCTTATTCAATAAACTTGCCTCACTAGCTACAATCATTGCCTCACTGACTTTGGATGTCTCACTGGCTATCAGGTACCTCACTGGCAGATGATCTCACTGATCACAATAGGTTTCATCACAGATTTGTATGAAAATAAAAATATAGAGGGTCTCTATGTTTCTCTACATAACATTGTCCTAATCAATTTCTGCAAGTCATCTTCTTGAAACAACCTTATCATCTCAAATACACCCCCAACAAAAACTCTTTCAAAACCTTCTATCTCTGCACTAATTTTTGACTCTTTGAAATCACATACAGGTCTCTGGAATCAATAATGCTTGTGATTTTGCAACTCTTATTTAACACCATCAAACCCTGAAACTTCACTCAGCGAATTTTCATCTATGTTCTCTGCACAATTTATAGATTCAAAATAGAACCCTATCTTTTTTTTAAAGATCATCAATCATAATTTCTCTGCTTGAGCACCTTTAAAATACTCTGCAGATTGATCTTCTCAAAAACTATATTTTCCTTCACAAATCATCACAACCCATACACCATTAGATGGGTATATCTCTGTATATCATTCTTTTTCATATTTCATCGATCATCTATTCAAGTAGAACGAGCACTTACTTTTACTGGCCCTTCAAGTTCAGTTAGAAACTGAATATGAATAGTTGCAAACCTACCCGTTCTCATAACTGTCTCTACCCATCAAATTCAAGAAAATAATTCATACATTGTACACTTTGAATTACAACCCTCGATAGGAGATTCACACCCACTGTAACTTTAAATATTAGCCTTTAGATTTTCATTTTGGTGCTTAATGAAAGTTGCAACCTATTAATGCTGGTGCACTAGGTTGGGAGGGCCAGTTGTTTCACGTTATAACCATACTCCAATAGGTCACATTAAGTGATTTGACTGGCTATAACAAGCCAAAACTAAAATAAAACAAAAATAATCTTATAAAGAGATGGGCATATAGGGTTTTAGCCTAATTTTAGATCAATAAACACTAGATTAGGGTTTGAAACAATAGGATTTAAGATTATAAGAGTTCACACTTAGGGTCATGAGAATTTAGGAATATTAGGCATTGATATGAAGTACAATCTTGACTCTGCTATAGAGGTAAAGACATTTGATGTCTGAATAACCTAGAAGCAATTATAACATATGTTCTAGGGTGTTTAGGCTATTAGAGTTAGGGTTTTTGGACATTTGGTCTTCTAGGTCATTGAACTTGAATAAAAGAACTTTAATAGTTTAACCACACATCTGAGTCATTGATCTTTTACTTTTTGAGGGAATGCATGCTAATCTCAACATCAACAAATCACATCACTATGATTCCATGCATTTTGCACCAAAGGCAAACTTCAAACCTCATGAACTCAAAACCATGTGGTTGTACTATAACCTCTGCAATTCACCATATGATCCTAAACATGAATTCCATACCACAATGAACACCAATAAAATCATGAAGCATCTTGAGAACACCATTTCATATCATGAAAGGACCCTTTCTCCTAAAGCATGAACAAGAACAATGAACATAGGACTTCTTAAAGCATGAAGATCTTGAAGCATAACAACCATGTCTTATGTCTTGAAGCATAGCAACCATGAACACCATAACATGAACATTATGATATCATGAACTCTTAACTCTGTGAACTCCTAGCATGTGAACACCACACACTTTTGACATCAATGACAAACAACTCAACATAAGCACCATTAGAAGATGGAGAGGTTTTGCCTGCTAATCTGATAGGTTCATTGTATCATGTTTGGCTTATTGGTTCTAGAGCTTCTTTTTACATTATTCCTCACAACGGTTGGTTTTCTTCTTACCAGTCATGTGATGGAGGTATGGTTTACATGGGAAAGGACAACCCAAGTGAAGCTATTGGTGAAGAAGAAGTCATATTCAAGATGTTTGATGGGGTAGTAAGGACTACTCAACATGTCAGACATGTACCAAGATTGAAGAAAAAATTGTTGTCACTTGGAGTTTTTATGAACAAGGTTACTAATTTAGTGGAAAAAATAGCCATCTCAAGGTAACAAAAGGAAAGATGTTGGTGCTAAAGGGAGAAAAGGTTGGCAATCTCTACAGGCTAGTTGGAGAAAATTGTAGTGGAGAGACTACAATGGTGTCATATGTAGAAATGAACTCAGTAACAACTTGGTATCAACAACTAGGTCATGAGTGAGTGTGTCCTCAAGGTACTACTAGATAGAAACCTTCTCCCAAGTGCCCAATCTAGAGATTTGCATTTTTGTGAGCCTTGCTTATTTAAAAAATAAAATAGACTCAATTTTTTCTAGATGCACTACCATAAGTGAAGAAGTTTTACAATTAATACATTTAGATACTTGGAAAACACCTATTATATCTATTGGGGGTTCATCATATTTTGTTTCATTTATAGATGATTATTCCCATAAGATGTGGATTTATCTTCTCAAGAATAAGTTTGATGTATTTTCTTATTTTAAAAAGGATAAGAAAATAAAATGCCTTAGAACAGATAGTGGACGAGAATTCTATTCAAGAGATTTTAATAAATTATGTAGTGAGCATGGCATTGCAAGGTAGTTGACGATTGAGAGAACACCACACAAAAAGGTGTTTCTTGTTGGTGTGAATAGGGGTATACCTATCTAATTTCCCATTTGTAGTGTGAAAAAGACACATTATCCAACTAGTTCTTAGTTAGGACCTATTCACACATGTTCACATGCTAAGTTGATTTAGGAATCTTCTATATGTTGCTAGTTGTCGAGTGAGTCATAAGTTGAGCATCTCGTATGTTATATGCATCATTTTTTTCCTTGGTAATAAAGCATTGTTATTGGTTTTCTCTCTTGTTGTGGAAGGTTTCTTTGATTGCAGGTGATCCTAGGCTTCCTTGAGTCCATTGGTGACTCTTACATGGTATTAGAGCTTTAAATCTGTAATCTCCTTCCCTCATTTTTGAGAGTTTCAACCAAGGAATTTTTTCTGGTGTATCTTAGTGAGAAACAGATGGTAACATTGCATCCAAATGGCCCATTCCATTTTTTTTGACATATAACACTTGATATTTTAGTGAGAGTTGAATTTCAACCATTTTTGAGGGTTTGAAGGATTTTTGGTGAAAATTATTTCTATACAATCCATATGAATCCATACTGTATAGATGATTGTACATCATATTGAGTTGCCTACATCATCAGTTTACATATCCTATCTTTGTCCAACAGTCAAAAGTTTTATTCTATAGACTATCTTTATACAGTTGTTAATCGGCATATTGTGGAATATTCCCTATGTCATCAAGGTCACCAAGGTAGGCAATCAACATGGATGATGTCACTTGGCACTTTGGCCTACGTACAGTCTTTGACCAATGATTTAAATCTTTGTCTAGTTGATATTGAATTTTTAGCAGCCATTTGTTTGTTGGTGTAATGGTTACTAACCATAGGGTAAAAGTTTTGATGGGCATTTTTATTCAAAAGGGTGAAGCCTTTGTCACATTGGGTTGGAGCTTGTGGTTTTTTGGGGCTTGTGGGACTAGAACCTAGCGAGTGGTGCGGGAATCAATGCCCCACTCCGTTTCCACCAATGCCTAACCACAAAGACACCATCGCAAGGAGTTTCACTGCTCGATCGGCCAAAACCACCTCCCTTCTGCTGCCAACGCCCATCTGTCATTGAGATCTACACCCAACCACAACTTAAAGTGGCCCGATCCATTATCGATCTACCACTTAAAGCTAACTAGAAATGCAATAGTGTCTCTTGTTTGTGTTGCTCCAGTAGCGGACCGCCCAGGCGCAACTGTCAGGCTCCTAGATAGCCACCCTAGGCCTTTTTTGCCCCTCCTCTAGCCCTAATAGGGCATTATTTTGAGAGGCATAAATTTTCACCACATAGTCAGATATTGGGAAACAAATAGGCATTGGAAATCTAGTTCTATGCACTTAGTAGTGGTGCAAGTATTTTTTACTGATTTTTCTACAAGTGCTAGATTTTGTTGTTTGAAGCCTGTACTTGTATTTTTTACCTCTGAGCTCATAACTTGCACCCATGATATCAAAATTTCAACTTCTTATAGGCATTGGAAAGGTATTTCTATGATCTACAAATTTGTCCATGCCATTTTTCCAAATTTTTCCTTAGACATTAGATTTTTATTTTGATACCCATTGGGTACATTTCACTCGTTGCATGGAAAATTTGTTGAAATTGGTGGTTGTTTTTCCTTGGGGGGCTTCAATTTCAACATCATTCAGATTTGGGAGGTTGCATATTAGATTGTTGTCCAATTTTGTCTATTGGTGTTGTTTCTCTCATGGTTGATACAAATTCATTTGATCTACTTACTCCTCAAAACTATCATTCATGGAAACAAAAATGCACCGATTACTCCTCACTTAAGGCCTAGGGTTTGTATTGGTTGAAGAACAACCTACATTTCATAGAGGATATGAGAGATTTAATCATAGGAACAAAGTTGGTAAGGCTATGGGTTTGATTTCTTTACACGTTTCTGATAGCTTGTTGTTTTATATTAAGGATTGTACAACACCAAAGCAAGTATGGGATAAGTAAAAAGATTTATTTGGTAAAATTGGTGAATTCTGTCCTTTGCAAATAGAGGAAGAATTGACTTCTCTTTCTCCTGATACATTTCCTTCCATTGAGGATTATTTGGTTAAGTTCAAAGCTTTGAGATCTCAATTGGAAGGTTGTGGGAATGATAAATCTGATGAGAAATGCATATTCTTGATTTCGTCTACGTTGAAAGGGCCTTAAACAATTTTTTATTCTACCTTTTATTCCACTATGAATGCCTTAGGTGATGCATTCTCTATGCCTTCTCTTGAGTTGTTTTTTGATCATTTGACTAGAGAGCATGCTAATCTTGTTGAATTACATGCACTTCCCAAGATTCATGCATTGGTAGCTCAATCATCAAAAGGAAAAGGTAAGAAACAACCTAAACCTAAGAGAGAATCAAAATTAGTTAATGAGCTTCCGACCTCTTCTAAAGAGGACAAATCGAAGAAGCATAAAACTACTTGTGCTTATTGTAATAGAAGAAGGCATGATGAACTTAATTGCTATAAGAAACAGATTGATGAGCTAAAGCATCTTTTGCAAAAGTACAATATTCAAATGCCTCGTTCTTCTTCTCCTTCTACATCTAAATAGTCAAGATCTTCTAAAATAGGCCATGCAGGCTTAGATAATGGGGACTACAAACAAAAGGGCAAAGCCCTTTGTGTAGGTACAAGTTCTAGATTAAGTAAATGGTTTTTTTATTCTGGAGCCTCTCATCACATGGCTTCATCTTAGTCTATGTTCTCTACTTTTAAACCTTGTTATATGCCACCTATATTGATAGGTAACAAGACATATATGAATGTAACTGGGAATGTAACTTTTGATATTGGTTCAAAGGTACTTTCAATGATGTACTTTGTGTTCCTTCTTTGACCAATAATCTTCTTTCCATATATCAGATTACTCACAGTGGTGCAGGGAAGACTATGGAGTTCACACCTGATTTAGTTACTATTAGAGACATGGAGAGCAAAAATATTATTGCTATAGGGGTGGTTGATCATGCATCTTGGTTATACACCTTTTGTGCTTTTTCTCCTGATGATAATTTAGATCCTTTAGCTAATATTCACACTCCTTGTGTGAATCATATTTCTAAGGAGAAGTTTGGTCACTTGACCCTTGGTATTATTAGATCCTCTTTTCTTTTCGATACTTGTACTACACTTCCATCTCCTCCACCTCCTACTTCGTCAAAGTTTAGTGCTTCAATTGAGCAAGATGTTTATTGTCTTTCAAATTTATCTTTGTAGGATGAGTATTTGACATGCATTTCAGATTTGTTTTGTGAGTCCCATCTTGCAAATTTGGAGGACACGTTTGAAGGGTTATCTCTCCTCTTTGATGATAGTCATAGCAAAGTTGTTGTTACACCATCTTTGTCTTTGGATATTGATGAGCTTGAGTCTTCTTATTTTCTTGGATTGTCACATTCCTTGATTAGGCATGGAGTTCCTAATTTTGTGGCATCTATAGATTGTAGCATGTGGACACTTGAGTATTTTTTAGAGGCATCATCCTTCATGATACTTCTTCTCTCATCTCTTGTTTTGGAGTTGGAGTTTCTTCTACATACACCAATGGATTGGTTTCTTCCCAAGGGGAGAAATATGGTTTGCCAATTTTGGATTCTCTTTTGTATTCTTCTTTGAGCATACACCATTGGCATAGGACTACTTCATTATTGGGGGGATATCTAGTCTCTTTCTTTCACTCTTATGCGGAAGCTATTGATTGTATATTAATGATGGATGTCATCTTTGGGGGGTCTTGGTGTTGAGTCCTTCTTCCATCACTTGTACATACTTGTTTTCTTATTTCTCTCTTTTGGAGACAGGTCTTTTCCTACGATTTTTCTCCTTTACTCCATTTGTGAGAGATCTTTTGTACATGGGTACCTAGCATGGCCTTGTGTCTGGGACCCATCTTTTCATTTGTCTACTTATCCCTAAGTTGCACTTAAGGGGGGTGTTGGTGTGAACTGGGGTATTACCTATCTGGTTTCCCCTTTGTAGTGTGAACAAGGCATGTATTATCTAACTAGTTCTTAGTTAGGACCTATTATCACATGTTCACATGTTATGTTGACTTAGGAATATTCTAGATGTTGGTAGTTGTCATGTGAGTCATAAGTTGAGCATCTTATATATTATATGCACCATCATTTTTTCGTTGGCAATAAAGCATTGTTATTGCTTTTCTCTCTTGTTGTGGAAGGTTGTTTTGATTACAGGTGATCTTGGGCTTCCTTGAGTCCATTGATGAGTCTTACATTGCTAAATGCATGAACCACACAATCATGGAGTGACCTAGATGCACACTAAGCATTGCTAGATTGGAGTAAATTTTGGGCTGAGCCTATAAGCACTAAATATGCACATGGGTTTGCATGAGGACCATATGATGAGTTGTAATACTAATCACGTACATGGAAGTGTGTGAAAAAATGCCCTCTCAGCAATACTCTTCTTGGTGAGGCATGGATGTCAATTTATTGCTTTATCAATTCTTCATAATTCTAATTTTTCTTCACTTTCCCCTTGTCGACATTTCTTATTTTGTATTCCTAACCTTACCTACATAGGTAACTTTCATCATATCATAGTAAATTCACCTTTTCTATACTTGTTTCATGTGTTTCAACCCTTTAGAGGCCTCTAAATGACCTCCCAAACCAACCCCAACTTTCATAATTGACATATCTTTTATCTTTTATGGATCCCCCTATTATTTTCCACTCCCCCAAGTGACCCTACTAGTAAAAGGGGGGATCCTCTTTAATTCATTTTTTTCATCTATTTCAAAAGGTAGATTGCATCTTCAAACCTCCAAGACTAACCTCCATTACTTAGTTTTTACCCATGAATCTCCCACGAGCGACCCCCATGGGAGATCTTATTGGTAAAAGGGGTAATCCGTGGGTGACTATTGTATTTTCATGTGTGAGTTACTCTCCAATCCCAACCCCAAAAAGCTTCATTTTTGTTCCAATTTGCATGTAATTTTGTACCCTAACATAGACTAAACTATTCTTAGCTTATCCATCACCCCCAATCATGCATAATTAACTCTTTTGATCTATTCTTATAATTTATTCAACTCATGCTAGCTCCATTTCCTAAATCAATGATAAGATTTCATAGCTTCATCACTCCCCAATTAGACCAGTCTTCTATTCAATCAAAATTGTTAACTCTCCAATCAATAGAGTTAACTCCAATCAATCCCACCTATTATGATCCCTTCCATCCTATAAATACCCCCTTCCTCTAAGCATTATAGGAGGAAACTTCAATAGTTGTAGCCATTCATAAGCTTTGTGTTTTCTCTCCATTAGCATCTTGATGCTCAATGTAGGACAAATGTGCCTTTTCTTTTTTCACTTAGTATAGATTCTCAAGATTTCTAAATCTTCTCAAAACATTCTTATGCTCTCATTTTCTCAAGCCAATGCCATTATGCTCAATTAGCATGCTCACATAGTGCTCACAGCTCACCTCGAGCTTGATCAATATCAACATTATCTCTCTTCATCCCTACCACCAAGAGGAGGACCCTGCTATTGCAAAAGGATGAAGAATTTGCCAAATACAAGGGATTCTTAAGGGTAGTGCAAATAATCATGCATCAAGCTTATTCCAAATTATTTCAATGCTTTTTATAGTAGTTAGATCAAAAAATTGCTCTTGAGGGAAGTGATTTATTGCTTTACTCTTGATAGGATATTATTAGCATAGGATATTTTCTTTTATATTAGATTACTTGTTAATTTCATGCAATAGATTAAATTCTTTCATTAGATTAGACCATCATTTGATTTCCTTTTAGTAGGATTCAAAAACAATTTCAGAATAACACAAAAACATAGATTAACTTGCATATAAAAAATACTCATATAGACTTGCATTCATATTTCCTTTTGTAGTAATTAGATGATTTTTACTTTTCAAAGTTGGGAAAAGAACAAAAAAATTGCTTGCATTCAGATAGCTGCATACATCAATAATACCAAAAAATAGGAAAGCTTAGAACAACTAAACCCTTGGTTTCGTCACAAGATAAATCCCACATACAACATCACAAGTCAAACCCTAGGTCAATTCTAGGTTAACTCTGGTCAATACTTGACTTCTCCCCTAAGCATACAAATGTGCCCAAGAATTAGAGGGGAGTATGTTAGAGGGATTCTTGAGGAATTAGAAGAAATCAACCCTAGACCATAACTTAACCAAGAACAAAAACATATCCTTAGGTCTATGCAATAAGCCAATCAAATACAAAAACTACTTCAAGCCCATGAGGAAAGATTAAAATGTCCTAGGTTCATCAACAAACATAATAGCTTACCCAGTAGGAATTGAAATCTAAGGAACCCAAACAAGAGACACATCATAAGTGACCATTTGAGTCATACAATTATCTCAACAACCACAACCATAGAAAGGGCTTGTCAACTAGAAAAACACACAAGGCCCTAGGACAGGATAACCACTCTCTATGACATTCTTCTCCCATGAGAACATAACCACCCCCGAGCCTCACCTCCTCTCAATTCAATTTTTCCACGAGAGCAGGAGTGAGGAGAGGGTTCATGTGTGAATTGAGGCTAACTCACCCATGATTCATGTTTCAAGTAACATAGAGCCTATTACTATAGCCTACTTCTTAACTAATAGATCACCCACTACAACTCTAGATTGTAAAATTTATAAAGAAATATGGAAAAGTAAACCTATTGATTATTCTTTTCCTTGTATTTTTTTATTTTGATGCTTATGCTGATATTCGTAAAGAGGATAGAAATAAGTAGGACATGAAGTCCACAAAATGTATTTTCTTGGCTATGTAGAAGGTACAAAGGGGTATAGGTTGTGGGATACTATTGCCCACAAGATTATTATTATGTGAGATGTTTATTTTAATTAAAAAAATTAGTGCAAAGAAGTAAAGAATAGTAAAGTACATAAACTATTCCACTAGAGGTGGAAAAGTTGATGCTAATATGGCGGTGCTAGATGAAAATCAACCACCTATCCATGAAAATCAGCAAGATAACAATCAAAATTAGTTATATGATGAGTATGAATTCAACAAAATGATCCATAAGGTAACACATTACCCCTTACAAAAAAATTCACTAGAGTATCCAAACCACTTGCAAGGTACTCTCTTAATTGTAATTCAACTTGTACATTAGTTACCAATGTCAGTGAGCCTAGCTCATATCAAGATGATTGCAAAGATGAAGATGCAAGAAAATAGAGAGTATCCATGGAGGAGAAGATGGAATCTCTACATAAAACTAAGACATGCGAGCTTGTGTTATTGCCTAAGGAACAAACAACTATAGGGAACAAGTAGGTCTTGAAACTAAAAAGAGATATAAATGATAATGTGGAGTGATATAAATCTTGATTGGTAGCCAAGGGGTATGCACAAAATTTGGTATTGATTTTGATGAAATTTTTCACATGCTATTTGGCTAAGTACAATTAGAGTTAGGCTCTTGTTTCTAGTATTGATTAGGACCTACAACAGTTAGATGTTAAAACAAATTTATTATATGGTGACCTTTTTGAGAAAATTTACAGGTAGCAACTAGAAGGTTTTGAGGAAAAAGACAAGGAGAATCTAGTTTGCAAGTTGAATAAATCATTGTATGGTTTGAAATAGGTTCCAAGGTGTTGGTACAGGCAATTTGATTCTTTCATGATGAGCTTGGGTTTTAGAAGATGTGAGTCTAATCATTATGCCTACTTTCAAAGGTATGCATAAGGTAGTTTCATTATTTTACTTTTGTATGTTGATGATATGTTGGTAGCAAGTCCCAACATGCATAGAATCATCATGTTAAAAGATTAAATTGCTAGTGAGTTTGAAATGAAGGACTTAGGTGATTCAAATAAGATTCTTGGAATGAGGATACAAAGATATAGAAAGAACATGAAGCTTTGGTTGTCACAGAGGACTTACGTGGAAAATTTTTTGTAGCACTTCAATATGCATATTGTATGTAACCAGTTAGTACTCCATTTCCTGCTCACATTAATTTATCTTTATAAAAGTACCCTAGCATATAAGTGAAGAGGACGTAGATGTCTTGTGTACCATACTCGACAAAAGTTGGTACTCTTATGTTTTCCATAGTGTGCACTAGACTATACATTGCACAAGCAGTGGGAGTAGTTAGTCATTACATGGTGAATACAAGTTGTCAGCAGTGGATGGATATGAAGTGGATTCTTAGGTATTTGAGGGGTCCTTCTAATGCTGCTATCTATTATAGTGGGAGTAGTCTTCAAGTTAATGGATATGTGAATGCCGATTTTGGTGGAGATAGAGATAAGAGAAAATCCACTATAGTTTATGTTTCTCCTTAGTAGGAGGTGTTGTTAGCTAGGTCTCAAAGTTACAAATAGTAGTGGCCTTGTCTACTACTAAATTTGAATATATGATCAGTGATGTAGGCTAAGGAGGCAATATGGCTTCATCAACTTTTGGGTGAATTGCAAGTAAAGGATTACATGATGTTGCATTGTGATCTAGCCAGAGTGCTTTGCACTTAGCATGGAACTTATCTTATCATGCTAGAACAACACATATTGATGTATAATATCATTTTGTACATGAGGTGGTGGAAGGAGGATAGATATGTTTAGCCAAGATACACACTGATATAAGCCTAGTAGATGTTTTTATAAAGCCCATTAGTAGAGAGAAGTTCATTTGGTGTAAAACTTATCTAGGCTTGCACATTACTTGATGATAGGCAACATTAGCATTAGTCTTTCAATAGGAGTTATTCACAAGGCATAAATTTGACTTTAGGTGGGAGATTTCTAGTATGTGAAGTTAGGTTTCTTATTCTAGCGTTGACATGCAAGAGCACCACTCATGCTTTCTATTTTTTGAAGTCTTCTTCAAAAAGGATTCATTTGACTTAGATGCCTTTTTGGTTTTAGTTAGTTGAGATTCAAGAATATTGAGTGGATTGTTGTAATAGTGAATTGTTCCTAAGAATAATAGAATTATTGTGAGACCTTTACCATGGTTTTTCATGGTACATAACCAAGTTTCCATGTAAATATTTGTGTTGTTCATTTTTGTGTGCTTTATTTCTTTTCATTGTGTATATTTTTTATTTCTACACTGTATATTTTCTCTAGATTTGTAAAGCCTCTCCAACCATGATAAAATTAAAATAAAGTAAATAATCCATTAAAATTACAACATCAAAGGTAACAAAAGTAAAATGATGTACTTAATCCACTTAAATACAACTTCACAAGTAAAAGATAAATCTTAAAAATATGAATCAATAAAGTCATTAAATCTTACAAAAATCTCATGCACAATTCAAGTGATAGCACTATAAAATAATATACATGTCCTTTGTCATTCATGCTATAATACATCCAAGTACAAATTACAATAATCATGTACAACAAGTATAATAAATCAATGCACTCTCTATTTGACACGAACGAAATGGTTCTCCTGCAAGCCGAGAAACAGGAACATGGCTCAGGCACTTTTCCACCCAATCATGAAGCAATTACACTTCCCTGGATCCCTTCATGACACAAAGGAAATCCAGCCCTACATGAAATGTCTAGCTACCTAGAACAACTAGCAGGTAGGAACACCCAATGCAACCTGATGTCTAATGTTAGTGTGTATATTATTATATGCATACTCTTAGGCTTATTAATCCTACTTAGTTGTTCATTTATACTTGACACTTGTTCATATGACTTTGTCAAGTTAGTTGGAAGTTTCATAGAGGTGTCATCATTGTTTTGACATCTCTCTCTCTCTCTTATTAAGTCTACTTCTAGTTGTTTATTTATACTTGACACTTGTTCATATGACTTTGTCAAGTTAGTTAGGAGTTTCATAGAGGTGTCATCCTTGTTTTGACACCTCTCTATTTTACTGGAAGGCATCTTGCCACCACTCTACTTGTGAGGAGTCCTATCCTCATAATGTGGGTGAGTGGTTGCCTATCCTCACCTATATGTACTCCTTTATGAACCTAATCAATCTACTCAAGATTTGACACTTGCATTCTATTAGTTGTGTAGGCATGAAAAATTGACCTATGATCAATTTCCTAAGTCCTCCCTTACCATGAAATTTAATTAATTTCAATTAATTAATTAAATTTCTCTTAATCCCTAATCCACCCTTAATCCTAAGGTTTAATTAATTTTAATTAATTAAATCTTTTTCACTTTCTACCATATCCCATAAATAATAAATTAAAATTAATTTATTATTTATAATTTTTCACTTTCTACCATATCCCATAAATAATAAATTAAAATTAATTTATTATTTATAATCTTTCACCTTTACCATATCCCATAAATAATAAATTAAAATTAATTTATTATTTACTTATAAACCTCTTGTTAATAATAAATTAAATTTAACTACTTTAATTTATTATTAACCTAAACATTACCCTAAAACCTATTCATGAAAATCAAACATGTAAAATACCTACCTTTACCCTAACCACCTTTTACCGTTCAACTACTTTATCGTTTAACCATCCAAACCAGCTTTTATCCAAACATTATAAAACCTATTTCATTTTCAATTATGGACCCCAGCCAAAACTACATTGGAGTTATGCTAAATACGAGAAACCACATTTTTAATATTTAGTAACATTTATCTAGTTAATTTAGCTATATCTTTAATCTTTCTTGTTGCACTTGATATAAGTTTTTAGGGTTTTAATTGCAAAATCTTTTTAATAAAATTTATATTTGGTGTATACACTCGTGAATCGGATGTGAAAACCCCTCTCTGATCATTTGTTTGAGAACTTGCAGGATTTGGAGCATTTTTGGATATATTTGGGGTTGATAGCATACCTTTTATGGTTTTAACTTGTTACGGTATTGAATATTTGGGAGAGATCATTATGGTTTTAAATGTTTTGAGTAATTAACCTTAATCATTGTTTGCTGATAACTATTTTTATTAACCCGTGAGCATTTATATGTGAGCATTATAATGCTTTGAAAATATATCCATTGTTCTTTTATCAGCATTGTTCTTTTTCAAGTTGCTTTTTATTTTTTTATGTGAGCATTATAGTGCTGGAAAAACCTTTTTTTTTCATGATGTTTTAAAAGTTTTTTTTTATATGAGCATTATAGTGCTAGAAAAATTGTCTTTCTCAAGCTGCTTTTTACTTTTTTATGTGAGCCTTATAGTGCTGGAAAAATCTTTTTTTTTCCCGCTGTTTTAAAAGTTTCTTTTATATATGAGCATTATAGTGCTCGAAAAATATTTTTTCACCCTATTTTAAAAGCTTTTATATGTGAACATTATAGTGCTTAAAAAAATTGTCTCACATGGCAAAAAGAAATTATTCATTGTTATTCTTTAACATGTAAACAATATAATGCTTTGAAAATTATTCACATTGTTTTTCATGTGTGTGGTAAAATGGTCTCATGCCGTAAATAATATTCATTTTATTTCTTTTATTTGTGAGCATTTTCATATTTAATGTTTGTTGTTGCCGGTTTATAAAATGTTATCCACCGAGGTTCAAAATCTTTCAAATGTGATCAAAGCTAAAGAAACCGCTAGTGGTTTATTCAAACAATCAGAGCTTAATTGCTAGTCATCAATCAGAGCTTAATTGCTAGTCATAATAATCAGGGATCAAATTGTCTCATATGAACACATTCAAACCAAACCATCAGACAACAAAGATAATTACCAGAGTGCCTATCCCTAGTCCTTGGAGGTTGTTTTATTCAAACTGTCATAACTTTTTCATTTTCCATCAGATTTTGATGTTTTTGTAGGTGTTGGAAAGATACTTCTGAGCTCTATGCAGCTATGCTATCATTTCATCCAGAAAATTTTTAGAGTTGTAGCTATACACCTGTCAAAGACAAATTTTTCAAACTACTAATCACTGTGTTGTAGGTTCGATTGTCAAAGAATCTAATCTTGAAACAACGTGTCTTCTTTTAATAGATTAGATTGCATCATAAGAAAGGGTTAAAATTAACAAGTGTTTGCGATGTCTTGTGGCTTGAAATTTTGTTATTGAATGTGTATGCTCTTCTCTTGCGCCATTCGGTGATCTTGAGAATCAAAAGCATTCCTTTGACATTTTGTATAACCACCCACACATTTGGATTTGGAATTAAAATGAACCCCATGTGAGTGTGAGGGAAAGGTGTTGTGTATGCTCTCTCCTTACATTTTGTGAGATCTGGGAGATCAAAAACAATGTGTTTCCTTGCTTTTGTTACCCTTTAGAGTGGCCTTGCTCTTAAGACACATCCGAAAGGAGAACTCACTTGCGACCCCAAGCGAGACTTTCATCCAACCCACTATATAAATTGAGGATAAGGTGAAAGCCAAGTCTAACTGCTATTAGTGCTCACCATATAGTGCTAGCTTGAAAGGAGGTGTACCTTAGTGTATATTAAACTCCTAGTAGGGTTAGTTAGAGCCTTAAGTCACTTGCTGGATGCTCGTGGGGTGCCAGTCCCCTAGATATTCACTAAGAACCTTTGTTTAGTGGCCAAAAACCCTCTACTTGTTGATACAGGAGGAAACTCTGATAGCCATCGTCGCATCTTATGACAGAGATAACAAGGTACCTCAGGATCTGCACATCCTAGGACTTGGAACTTGGTGTGCCTAAGAAGTGAGCGCACTATAAGGGGGAGGCCGTGCCCCAAGTTCCTAGAGATATACACCATAAGTAGGCATGGCTGGGTAAAACCAAGTGGGAACTTAGCAAGTATTATCCTTTCCTAGCCTAGGATCCTGCAAGTTTACAAGTGTTTGCAAAACATCAAGATATCATCAAAACAAAACAATCAATCTGATTGTTGTGTGTCTTATATGATTGATGTGTGTGCTTGCCTGATCATCACCCTTAGACATTGTTTTCATCCATTCATTTCAAATCATCATATTGCATTTTCTAATCACCACTACAACTTGTCCCCTATATCATCAACTTGGCTTTTGGAATCGAGAACCTATCATCCTTCCATGTCACATCTCAAGTGGAACCTTATCACTTTGAATCCTAAGGAGCTCTTTCAATTGATCCATCCATTTCCCATCTAATTCATTTCCCACCTAGTCCAATCCTTATTCATCAAAATGCTTGTGACCATCAACAAATCTAGGACAAATCAAAAACCAAAACTCATACTTCGTGGAGGCCCTCCTAGCTCTAATAATGATGAGAATTTGGTAGATCATGATGGATATTTCGATACCCATGAACCATATATCTCCCCATATTGGCCTCCATCAACATCACTATCATCCCAAGAACATGAGGAAATACAAGAGCTTCAACATATCTATGATGATCATTATCCTCAAGAACATTCTTATCATCTTAACACAACCCAAGATTTTCCTTCCATGCCCTCAACCTCACAAAACTATAATCCTACCCAGGTCTCAACCTCGACATCCATTAATCCCCAAGTCCTTCAGCTACAACAACAACTTGTCCAACCACAACAGTAACTCATCCAATCACTACAACAAGAGGTAGATCTTAGATTTCAATTGACACAACTATCACAATTATCTTCACAATTTCAACATCCCAACTCTATGAGTCATCTCCATCCACCTCTTACGAATCTTTATCACAACCAATCTACCACTCATATCAACCCAACACATCCATACCCCAAACCTATTCAACAATAACTTTACCTCAAACCTCACAGCTAATATATCACTCATATCAACCCAACACATCCATACCTCAAACCTATTCAACAATAACTTTACCTCAAACCTCATAGGTCCAGATCCCTACCCATGCTTCATATTCACACATACCAAGTCCCCTCACCTTATATCTTCAACAACAACAAATCTTAGCCCAAAAACCACAACCTTCATTTAATACATCATCCTCCATACCTTTATCCATGCAACAACAACAAATTCCATCTAATTTCAATCCTAATCCATTGGCCCCCCAGCCTTCTCATTCATCAATCCCTTTGTTACCTTCACCACCATCATCCATACAACATCAACAAATTCAACCTAAATTCTATGAGTCACCCCCATCATCATGCCAACCTAGTCCCTCCACATCAACCAATCTCATGAATATTCCTCAATATCCATCTCAAAAATATCCTCCACAACATGAGCATACAAGAACTAATCCCTCCTTGCACCAAGATCAAGAATTTGAAAGTCATCTTAATGATACTCTTGACAAGGGAGATACCACCTCAAGTTTGGATTCATACACCAATCCATCCACTAGTCCTCCTCATCCATCCATTCTTATGGGACCTCCATCATATAATCCTTCCAACCTTCCAAATCCTAATCCATTAAGCTAATCCTAAACACCCTTAAAGTCTAAACCATCAATTTTTCCACCTAAACTCAATCCAAGTCTTGATCCTATCACAGCCAATCCTATCATCCAAGTACCTAACCCAAATCCCAATCATATTATATCCAATCCTCTTGTCCATCCACCTGATCCTAATCCCACTCCTATCATACCTAATCCCATTATCCCTCCATTTCATTCTAATCCTACAACTTCCACTCTCATTATCCATCCATTATATTGTCCATTTACCCATATAGTAATGAAGGATGTGATCCATTGGATACTAGCAAGGAATCAACTACCACCCTCATGCCATCAAATGCCTATCCTTGAAAGTATGCAAGAACCTTCAAATGTTCTCAAAGATCCACCTACTATAAGCCCAATTCACTCTCCACCATACATTAAACCTATCCAAGAAACCTCCATTCCTGTCTGAACTCAAGATTTATGTCAAGAGTCAACTCTAAAGCATGATCAGTCTTGCTCCTTACCAAATGAAGATCAAAGATCTTCCTTTCCACCTATTCATAACCTGTATCTTTTCTATGATCAAGATATTATCTGTGATCAAGAGCTTGTCACTCCTTCCACTCACTATCCCAATACTATCCATGTTTAAGACACTTCCATCAGTCCCATCCATTCTCCTTCAATCCATCATCCCACAACATCCACTTCCCTTGATGAGACACTTGGTCCCCACAATAACATAGATAATCAAACAAATACATTGAATCTTCATGATCATAATGAGCATAATCAAGATCCTATTGCTCCTTCACCATCTCATACAAATACCATTTCAAATCCACCATCATGTCCTATTAGTCTTACTACCTTCTTAAATGAATGTTCTTCCCTAGGAGAGAAGCAACCTCTATCTATCACCTTATATTCCTCATCCAATAAGGAATGTGTGTCTCGTATCCTCAAAAATAAGCACCCCATTGCGCATTGTATGTTCCAAAATATGAATTATCAAGGTAAAGGCTTAGGCCTTCATGAGCAAGGTAATCTGGAACCCATCCATGTCAAAGTCTCCCCAAAACTGTATGGTATTGGTTATACACCCCAACATAAGCAATATCAAGATGTTGGTACCATGTTTCTGCCTCCTAAATCTACTTCATCTAAGCCCAACCTAGGTGCACCTCATCGCACCCATAAAACATTTGTTGCTATTCCTCCTCCATTATCCTATAAAGCCAAAGCATGTGACCATTCATCTTCCTCCACTTCTTCCAACTCCTAACATCCCTCCATCTAATTTACCTCCCCTTCTTCCAACTCCTAATATTCCTATCCTCACATCCCCTTATCACTTTAGCCACAAATCTATTAATCCCTGCATTCATACGTCCCGTTCCCACAAATCCCCTACAATTCCTAATCATGATCAACAAATGCACACATCGATTAAACATGAAGCTATCCTAAACACCCCCATGGGATTCAAAAATAAAAATTTGGATGCTTCCACCCATAAAGCACAACATCCTAATAACTCTCATGCCACATGGCAACAATCCACAAAATCAAAATTCAAAAATACTACCCAAGTCTACAACTCAAAAAGATAATCTCAAAACCAAAATGGTTTGGGTCCCCAAGCAAAAAGAATCTAGTTCAAATGAAGCATCAACAATCTTAAAATCCCAAACATCTCACTCCCCATCACAAAATCCTAAAATTCATAAGTCCATTTGGGTTCCTAAAGACCTAAATAGGCAAATCCCTAAGATAACATCTCCATTACTCCCAAATCCCCCTTCCAAGCTTCAAAATCCATTTCAGTGTGTGCAACTATTGGTCTTGGTTCCCTTCCATTCCACAGCATTCCCACATACCTCCATCTCCCCATCTCCCATCTACTAACCTACTTATTTCTTCCATCATAATCCTATGGTCCATGCTTTTGCATAAGCCATATCTATCTCTTTAACTCCATCCTCATCCACTATCCTTCCATCATTGTCCAAATCATACTCTCCTATCCCCTATCATTCCTTGCATGAACCTTTCATAATCCACATCAAAATCCATTCCCTCTCATGGAATTCCCTACCAACATCTATGAGCATAATGACATTTGACATGGTCTAGGAGTTATCCATCCTGGGATATTTCTATGGGAACAAAATCTTGAGTCCCCATCTATTCCATCCGACTATCCCCTACAAAGAAAAAAAAATCAAAATAGTAAAGAGAAACCATTTCGTCCAATGGTGAAAACCTGGTAAACAGGTGCCTTGGATAAGTACCATGATGAAAACCTGGCAAACATGCATCATGCGTAGGTGATTATCTATGTGCTTTACACCTGGGGGCATTTTTCTAATCTATCCCATCCTATCTATCCCATCACATATATCCTATCCTATCATTTTCCATCTTATCTTGACATCCTTACCCATCATATCTATTATACCTTCCTCATTACACCATCCATCTTCCCTTCCTCCTTTTTGATCTTGATGAGTATAGGGGTAAAATGTTAAAAAATGCTTTTAGACACCTTTTGTCATACTCCAAATTCCATCCATATGTTTCTAAAAATATCCTCCATACATCCATCTACATCCTCAGTCCATTCATCCCTTCCAACCATCATCCCTATCATACATCCTAATAAGAATCACCTTGTTAAATTCTAAGGCATAATATTTAGAGTAGGGGCAAGTTATTCCTATGTGACGTAGTCCTTGAAGATCACATCCTAGGCTCCCTCCATCCATCTATCATATATCTCCCATACATTATCCATCCATACACCTACCTTTATCCTATCACCAATCCTTGTATCCATCCTTCCAATCCTACATTTATCCCATTTCCAATCTTTTTCATCCTACCTTTATCCTATTGCCCATGCTCTTATCCATCCATCTAATCCTTTTACCTATCCTATCCATTATTTCTCATCTGCATCCTATCATCCTCCTTTCCTTTTGGTTTGGTTTTTCCTTATCATTGGTATCTATTCGAGGGCTATCCACGCACAATCCCATGCTAAAAATCCAAAAAAATCAAAACATTTAAAAATTCAAAAAAAAAATTCAAACATTTAAAAATACAAAAAAACCCAAATATCCAACACAAAATCAATCCACATTCAATCCGATCACATCAATTCTTCAAGTCATTCAACTCAAATCATCACCAAATCAATCCTTACAATCAATCATTTCCTCCAAATCATCAAATCAAGTCAATCCAAGCAATAATCCATGTGCAAGTAATCCTTACTCCATACCAATCAAGTCAATCAATCAAGTCAAATTATTCAATTGCATCCATGGTCTTGGTTCCTAGCCTAGTTGTGAACCTGATCGATCAATCATCATCATCAATGGGATCTATCATTTCCAATCCTAGTGTTGTCCTCAGGATATATCATTCCCATATCAACAACACAATCCTTGTGTTGTTCTTGGGATAAATCATTCCCATATCAAGAACACAATCCTCGCATTGTTCTCAGGATAAATCATTCCCACATCAACAACGCTATCAATCATCAATCAATCCAATCGATCATCAATTTTCAACTTGACAGAGGCAATACCTTGTTTATTTTTAAATTATTTGTGCATGCTTGCTTTCTTTCTGGTGTGTCATCATTTCATCTTGCATTTGAATCACATCGATATCATTCCAGCTAATATTCATATCTTGTGTCTGTTGGAATAGCTTTTTGCATTCTACTTTGCAGTTAAGGTCATATCATACCTTTTGTGCATTAAGATTTTCATGCTCTAAGTTTACTTCCTCATACATTAGACAAGGTTGTATTACGCTGGGGCATAGGACACATTGTCACCTTGGTCTTTCTACCTTGGTGCATAATTTCAGGTGCTATATCAAACATCAAGTTGCTCATAGTTTAATCAGCATAACTCCACCTCCTTCCCTTTATTTCCTTTTTCAAGAACCTATCCATCTCCTTCGTCCCTGCATAGCCTCTTGAGGGAGCATTATTCTACCAATCCTTCATGTTTATGAGCCCCATCCAACCCATTTTAACCATCCCAAACTATGTTTTAATCTTTTTTGAAACGACATTGCTTCGCAACATCGTCTCAAAGAGGGACAAAATGTAGACATGAAAAATTGACCTATGATCAATTTCCTAAGTCCTCCCTTACCATGAAATTTAATTAATTTCAATTAATTAATTAAATTTCCCTTAATCCCTAATCCACCCTTAATCCTAAGCTTTAATTAATTTTAATTAATGAAATCTTTTTCACTTTCTACCATATCCCATAATTAATAAATTAAAATTAATTTATTATTTATAATTTTTCACTTTCTACCATATCCCATAAATAATAAATTAAAATTAATTTATTATTTATAATCTTTCACTTTTACCATATCCCGTAAACAATAAATTAAAATTAATTTATTATTTACTTATAAACCTCTTGTTAATAATAAATTAAATTAACTACTTTAATTTATTATTAACCTAAACCTTACCCTAAAACCTATTCATGAAAATCAAACCCGTAAAATACCTACCTTTACCCTAACCACCTTTTACCGTTCAACTACTTTACTGTTTAACCATCTGAACCAGCTTTTATCCAAACATTATAAAACCTATTTCATTTTCAATTATGGACCCCGGCCAAAACTACATTGGAGTTATGCTAAATACGAGCAACCACATTTTTAATATTTGGTAACATTTATCTGGTTTATATAGCTATATCTTTAATCTTTCTTGTTGCATTATATATAAGTTTTTGGGGTTTTAATTGCAAAATCTTTTTAATAAAATTTATATTTGGTGTATACAAGTTGATCTTGGCTATAATTCCTATATCTTCAGGTGGTTTCATTTCTTCCCAAGGGAAGGAACATTGTTTGGCATTCTTGGATCTACATCTGCATCATTTGTTGACTACCCAGTATCACTACAGTATGACATGTATTGGGGGGGGGGGTCTCATAGACCTCTCATTTTCTCTCCTATAGGGGGAATCTTATATTGTACTTAAAGAAAGAAGTAGTGCTTCTTCACTTGTATAATTTCTCTTTTTTGGAGGGTAGTTTTTTCCCACCGGGTTTTCTACCTTTCTCTATTTCTAAGAGATTTGCATTATGCATGGGTACCTCACCATGCTTTGTAGCCAGGACCCATTTCATCCATGCCCACCTAAGCTATGCTTAAGGGGGGGTGTTAGTGTATATATATATTATTATATGCATACACTTAGGCTTATTAAGCCTACTTAGTTGTTCATTTATACTTGAAACTTGTTCATATGACTTTGTCAAGTTAGTTAGGAGTTTCATACAGGTGTCATCCCTATTTTGATACCTCTCGCTTATTAAGCCTACTTAGTTGTTCATTTATACTTGACACTTGTTCATATGACTTTGTCAAGTTAGTTAGGAGTTTCATAGAGGTGTCATCCTTCTTTTGACACCTCTCTCTATTTAGTGGGAGGCATCTTGCCACCACTCTACTTCTGAGGAGTCCTATCCTTATTATGTTGGTGAGTGGTTGCCTATCCTCACCTATATGTACTCCTTTATGAACCTAATCAATCTACTCAAGATTTGATACTTGCATTCTATTAGTTGATCTTGGCTCTAATTTCTACATCTAATGTGCAATTCTAAATAATGAAATGTGGATTGTCTCACAATAGGATGTGGCAGAGATATTTATCAATAAACTTTGCTAGACAAATATTCATTTTTTTCAATGACAGCTCCTTTAGATCTAAACCTCTAAAACATAGTAATAGGGTCAATCCCTGAAAATAGGAAAAGTCATCTCTGATAATCCACATTCAGTATCCTAGCCCAAAAGTAACCCAATAACATTCCTAGATAAAAATCTACTTTCTTTCCCTAATAAACAAGTTAAATAAATAAGAAAAAGAAACAATCAAAGTTCTTCGATAGTCCATTTCTAATTCCCTTTCCCAAAACATCAATCATGAAAACACACTTTCAACAAATAGCCCATCTTTTCTTCACAATTACATCTATAAAACTATTAAATTTATTTAATTACTAAGTCCATATTTCATTCTTAATTCATAATGTAGTAAGCATTCTAAGTTGTTTAACGATCTTACTGTCATATCTGTGACAAGAATTATTTCATTCAATATACATAAGTTTTCTAAATCATTTAAAAACCTTACTATCATAACTGTGATAGGAATTTAATGAACAAGAAACAGTCTTACTGTCGCAACTACGATAGGAACTATAACAAATAAAATAAAATAACATAATTCAAAAATAGATTTATTGTCACTTAAATGACAATAATTAAAATAGATCTTTGAATAGTAGTAAAATAGAGGAAAAGGACAACTACAAGAATCTAATACTATCATTCAACTTTAAGAGTTATTTTTTACATTGTTTGATTAATAAGTAGAGATTCACTACTGGCAAAAAGATTATTTTCTAACAGCAAGCAAGAAAATAACGGCTATAAGATTTTATGTCTGCCAGAGAGTAATTTATCAACTACCAGGAGTTAGTTTAACTATGGTTTTAACAGCTACGCAAAGATCAAGAAAAGAAGGTGTTTTACTTGGCATAATACCAGGAATACCAAGGAAGCAAAGGATAAGAACAATAGGTCAATCCCATATCAATGTTGCAATTAGAGAAGACTAACGGTAGAAATCAAATAGTGGTAGTTCACTCATATTTAAGGAGCTAAAATACTTCCAAATCGCAGGATGATGCTAGGTAAAATAGAGGAATCAACAACAAACAAGAAGCAAAATGTAGGCTTGGGTCTGCTACCCAGTGGCTAGAGAATGGGTAGGTTGACGCCAGAAAGAGGGAGTCAATCCTACAAATCACAAGCCAAAAAATAATAGTTTCACAAGCCAATTTAATCTATGTTTTAACAATTTCAAACCACCATATTTATTGTAAGGAAAAACTAGGAAAAATACCCAGAATTTGCTTGCCAAAGGGGGATTAAATCCTTGCTACTGTTGCTGGTCAAGCTTTTCTCCTATCACTACCAAAATAGAATCCACGTCCCTCACTACTATTTCCAAAGTTGTGGTGTCTAATCTTCTACTATTTTCTTCTTTTAATTAAAACAACCCATCCTTATTTTTAGTTTTCTTGATTTTTGATAACTGAAGATTACCTCTGATTTTGCATACGAATTGTATTTAGAAAAGCTCTCAAATTTCTATTTAATTAGAATAAATTAACTTATTTTCGTTTCTGTCACTTGCATGACAGTAAATATATCTTTCTATCATTTGCATGACAATAATTTATTTTTATTTCTCTTTACTTTAGATTTCTAAATATAATAATACTATTATTAATGGAATTTATCTAAAAACACAAAACAACTCAAGAAGCTCAAGATGTAATAATAATATAATTATCTATTTAACATAATTGTTTTAAATCTAAAATAGATATTATTTTTCAAACAATAATAGGAAACACTTATTATTAAATATAAATAAACCTTTTAAAATGCATCATTTTAATATAATCGAAAGAACTTTAATATTTATAACTAAATCATACATTCAAAAAAAGATTTATTGTAGCAATTAAAATAAAATATTTTCTAAGTATCTAACCATCAATCGCATTTAGTATCCATACAATAATGCATGATAAATCACTCAAAAATGCAATATGAGACTATGTGTGTGTGTGTGTGCATCAGGGTTAACCATCCCAAATAGTTCCTGCCAAGTGGCTAGAACATCTCTACCTCAACCATGTTCTCATCTTTGACGAGTACCTGCATTCATTCGCACTCAACTCGACCTCAATAGGTTAGTGTCTCAAAACATAGCCGAAGCAAAACATTATAATCACATCGATAATATTTAATATTTAAATCAACTTTCCAATTCACACAATATAACTTCATGATAATTAGCTTCACACACGTAGAATTTACTCAAAGTAAAACAATCATAGTAAATGTTCACTAATCTAGAATAATTATATAGTCGATAGAAATGAGACGTGACAAGATTTTGGCATGTGTAAAGATAAATTCCACAACCTTTGCTAGCATCCTTCCAACCTTACCAGTGGCAATGTCCATTATGGTAGACATACATTGACTAACACTACACATTTTCCACTCTTCAACTACTACTATCATAAAATGTCAATGCCATCCACTCCTCATCTCAATCTCATAACATTATGTAGAGAGGGCTAGTCAAAGGAGGCACTACAAATTCTTCTTACTACACACAAGCCCTCTTGAGACTCCTCTACATATATTCAAATATTGTAGACTTGCATTCTCAAGAAAATGCTTTCATAAGTGAAGAAATGTTTACTTTTTCATTTCTCACAAGTGATTTACATTTTCTACATGCACAACTTTTTGTAAAAACCTTATCAACATGTATGTAAAGTGCAAAAAAATTGTTGATGCTCATAAAGTGCTCGACCAAATGAAAGATTGAAATGTTTGGTCATGGAATACCATAATTACAACATACTAAAGACATGGGTGTCCTCAAGTGGTAGTCACATTGTTTCACCAAATGCAACGATAAAATCTCCTACCTGATTAGTTCACATTTGGCAATGTACTCCTAGTTTGTGCTAAAATGTGAGCTCTAGAATAGGGTATGGATATCCATAGAAATGTAAATGATAGAGCAATTTTGTCAAATGTTGTAATTGTAACTACCCTAGTAGACATGTATGCAAAATGTGGAAGCATAGATAAGCCAAATGATTTTTTGACAGAATTCCTCAAAGAGACATGGTCTCATGAAAAATAACGATAGGAGGATATGCTATATATGACTATGGAAAGGAGGCTATTGATACTTTTAAACAATTGAAAATCTTTGGGATGCAACCAAATTATGTTACATTCCTAAATATTTTATCTACATGTGGCCATACAAGGTTAGTTAATGAGGGTTGTCAGTGCTTCAATTACAAGTATGAATATTATAATGTAAAACATACAATGGAACACTATATATATGCATGGTTTATCATATTGAACATGCTAGGCATCTCAATGAGACACAATACTTTAGCAAAGTAATTCCATTAGAACCCTGTACTAGTATGTGGGGTACCTTCCTTAGAGTGTGATGAATCCATGACAATATTAATTCAAGATGATATGTGGCATAACACCTTTTGGAACTAGAGCCTAATTATGCTAGAAATCTTATTTGTATAAATGGAAGAGGAAAATTATGTGTCTAACATGAGTTTTTTTTGCATGATATTGTAGAGAAGGTTGACTAGAAGGGTTCTTTCTCTCTTTTCCCATGTCAATTCTTCACTATTTTTTGAAAATTGACTTAAGTCACTCATTGTAACTTAGGTTAGAAAATAGAATTTATTTCTATAAAAGTTAAGTGAAACATAACCAAATAAATTTTAGTTTTTAATCATTGTTTCAAGAAGTAGTTACAAGGTAGTTACCAAAGGAAAATCTATATAAACAAGGTTGTATTGTATTATAATCTAACCTTTTGAATCTCACAATTTTGTACAAGGGGTTTTGGAGTTGTTAACTTTTGTAGAGCAATAGAAAGCATGCAAATCATAGTACCATGATGTTCTCTATATATCATTATTGATTTTTCATATGTTAAATCGATAATGATATTTGTATCCCTTTATATTTTTGTGGAAACAATTAGTCTTATGTCAAAGATATAATCAAATTGTATAATTTTTTTGAAGGTTAAGGTAGTCATTTTTTATGTTTTATGCTAAATACTATTGTCATTAATTTATCTCATTGTACATTGGGATTTATGTGTTTTTTTCATTCATTATTATTGGAATTCAAAAATAACTTGTGTAACTCATCGTTGAAGTTTGGGAATGTAGTTTCTTCCTTGCATGGTGAAATCCTTAAAACTTATTCTTAATAAATTTGGGGAATATAAGTTAGTATTTGTATGTCTATTGTTTGAGTTTTTGTGAATAAATCTTTTTTTAGTTTTTCCTTTTTCTTTGGTATTTTTAGGTTAAAAATACTGTAAAATCAACCTAAAAACCCTTATCATATGACAAATCTGCCCCTCTCAAACATAGAGGAAAGTTGACATTGAAATCCTACAATTTTTCTACAAAAAAATAGTTTATATAATCTATTTCCATGGGTTCTCATTTGTCTCCAAGAAATCTTACTAGGAAGATTATCCAAGACATTTCTTTCAATTAAATAAAAAACATTTTCATTTTCATTCATACAAGGGATTTCATTCTCATTTTGTGTTTCCATTTTTTAGTAGTAAAATGGATCTCACTATTGGAATATTCATCTTCTTTAAAGTAACTAATATCAATATCATCAAAATGTGGGTTTGAAGACATACCTGGATTTGTTTCTATAGTTACATTTTCCATATTGTTGAACTCTTCCACATTCACCATTTCCACATTTGCATCATCTTCATTCACCCCATCATTGATGGTCACATTATTCATATTATTGAACTCTTCCACATTCACCATTTCCACATTTAAGCATCATCTTCATTCACCCCATCATTGATGGTCTCTTCAATGTTCATTTCTCGAATCTTTGTTCTTTGATCTCTTTTTGATTTTGCCTCCTTCTCTCTATTTTCTTTAATTTCTTCAAGTGTCATGAGACTCCTTTGTTTTTTCTTTTGATGTTGTTTTGATCCTATGATTACCAAACCCTCTTAATAAAAACAACAAATGATATTTAATTATTTTTTAAATTGATACCTCTTTGAAATTTTTGAACTACAAATAGATGTAGATGCTTTGTTTAATATATTCTAAAGTACAAGTAGATGTGAATAACAAAAACCCTCTTACTCAAGATTGTGCTTCAAAATAGCCTTTGCACTTGATTTCACTTCAAAATAATTCCTTAATTGAATCCTCTTAAAAATTGAATATAATATGACATGCCAAGAGATTGTACAAGACATCTCTAAATAAAAAACTACAGAAATTATCTTTGTCCAGCCATACATATAATAGTGAAAGTTGCAGAGATGTGGTCCATAGTATATTTTTTTCAAATGGGAAAATAATGGATATATATGGAATGAGATTTCATTTTACAATGAGAACCCATTTGGTTTTTAAAATAGGACCTCATTTTAAAGCGGGATTCCATTCCTAAAAATTTGAAACCCCCACCCACCTTTTAAGTTTGGTTTTAGGCTCGGTTTTAGGCTCGAGAAAGGAATGGTAACCTGACCCTTAGCCTTGCACCTAAAAATGCAAGGTTGTGTCAATAGCAAGACAAAAAATTGACTTTGGCAATATACCTAACAATTTTTTTCAGATTTTTTTATGAAATTAAAATCCATTATAGATGACGATGTCTATTTTTCACATATGTGATTGTTTTATGATTGGATTTGTTTTTCTATTTTTTAATTAATTTATGAGGAAACTAGTCCATAATCTTGAAATGTTAGGTGTTCATATTTTTTAATAAATTTTAATTTTTTAAGTTTCTTTTAAAAAAATTATGTCATTAATCTAAACACAATTTTGTACAAAATAAAAAAAATTAAGAAATGATTAGTTTAGCTCAAATTATGCTTTCCAAACATGAGGGGTTTTCAGAAATAGCAATTAGGGCCAATAAAAATTTAATAAAAAAATATTTGAAAAAAAATTATAAAAAAATATCCTCATCAACCTTTAGAATAATACACATCTTTTCCCTAAAGGAATTAGAAAAATACTTTTATTTAGGTCAAATTATGCTTGCCAAACATGTGCATGGTGTGGTCTTAAAAATGTACTTTTAAATAGTGGTTTTCGTACAAGCCTATACAAAATTAATTTGTATCATCTAGATATTAGAATAAATTACATATTTAAAAACTAGACTTAAAATCCTACATTTCATATTACTATACTTTTTTTAAGATTCTACATGTAAGCACTTCAATTTTTTAGTACAACTATGACAAAATTTGATTTTTCAGGAAAAATACTTCGACTTTTTGGCCAAAAATTATACCCAACTTCTTGCACACACTCGCAACTTCTTCTTTAGAATGAGGCACATGTCTTTCCTTTTCAAGAGCGGTCTAGGAATCATCACTATCAGAATCTCTTCTTCCCTTGTTCTTTGTCGCGCTAGTTGCCTTTGTATTTGGAGATCCTTACCGTGTAAGCTTTGCATCTTACTTTTGTCATTTGGATCTTGATGACAAGCATCCTTGACATGAAAATAATAAAAGACCTGCTTGCTTTGCTCTGTGGGTAGACAATTCAGCTTAGCAACTATAGGGGCATGGGAAGTGTAGCTTTGGAAATGGTCAAGCATTTTGAGCATGATGAAGGGGTTTTTTGATGAGTTGATTGAGCATATGTAACTGTCTATGGGGATTTTGAAGTGTGGAATTTGTATCAGCCTGTTTTTGGTTACATAGGCAAACTTAGGGAAAGGTGCTTGCATGATGAATCAAGGATTTCAAAGACATGGGAGGTAGCTTACCAGATTCTATAAGGCTTATTTTAACTTTTATAGCTAGATAACAAGATTGAGGTATGGTTTCACCTCCTAAAATTTTTTTATCATAACTGAGATTTTTGGATTCAAAGCACTTAAGAAATATAGAAATGCAAAAGCTGGGGGGCCTTACCTCAACTGGGAATCTTTTCCATGTTCTATCGAATCTTTCATTGAAATCATGCATGTATTCCCCAAGGTGTTTCTTTATTGTAATAAGACTTTACACTAGGCAACTAGTATCTACCTTCTCATGGAAGCAATCAAAGAGGATCTCTCCAAGTTGATCCCATGTTGTGATTGAATTAGGCTGTAGAGTTCTATACCATTCCTGTGCCCTTCCTTTGAGGGAGAAAGAAAGAAATTAAAGAGCCACACTTTCCTCTATGATATAGTGAATATTGCATAAATTTACAATATCTTGAATATGATCTGCTAAATAAACAGAGCCATCTCCATGAAATTACGGTAATGCATTTATTGCTACTTTAGGAACCTAACCACTTTTTTGTTGTTGTAGAGGACCATTTGAATACCAAGCTATGAGCAGATAATTTATTGCTAGGATATTTAGGTGTACATAGATATTTGGGGTCATCATGAATTGTAGTAGCATAGATCTAGGAGGAAATCACTAATGAAGTCACCAGGTGGGAGATTCATTCCCTTATGACAAGATATTTTTGTGGTTTTCTACCAAAATCATAAAATGTGGGGTGAAGATTAGCAATTCATAGACTAAGGCCTCTAACTTCTAACAAGACAATTGTGGGTTCAAGTCCCACTAGGTGTGCCAAAAGATACTGTTGATGGTTTTTGTTGTTAATACCTAGGAATTGAATCTTCACCACCAGAAACCACCAAAGTAATGGGAATTCCTATGACTATATGACTCAATTTGCAAATCATAGGGTAAATTTTGGGATTTTAGAAGCTGGCTCTTCTAAAGATTCATTAATTCTTTCAAAATGTTGGGAAGATGAAAGAGAAAAGATAAACTTAAAATAAAATCTATTCTAAGGTGATGTGCCAGAAAATATGACTTGAAATGATGTAACAAAGGCACAATGTTTCCATGTTTAACTCACTATATTAACTCAAGGCTGCCAAGAGCTCAAAGGAGCATGATTTCAGACCACTTGTACTAACATAATTCATTGAAACTAAAATAAAGGCATACATTAGTGTTTCAGACTCAAAAGAGAGCTTCAATAGGCACATAATAAGCACATGGTGTCACTTCCTCTTTATTGATGAACCGAGAACAAGTTACAAAAGGATCAACGACACAGTCATAAAACATTCAATCCACTCTTAAAGAGAATACACAAAGGCTCGAAAGCTTATTGATTCTTCTTTTGTAGTTTAAGAATTAGCTCAATGAATAAACATTTCCCAACCCATCCAACCCCTTAATACAATACCTCCTAGACCTCTATATAGCAATCTAGTTATCCTAAGATGAAGTTGGAAGAAAAATATCTACCACAGCTACTACCTCTATCATCAGGGACTTAAATTTCCTCTTACTTTATTGTCCTTCTCTGTTAAAACTTGATGGTGTGAACTTGCAATAATGAATGGCCACCAAGAAATGCACAGGAGGTTTAACCATTGTATTGATGTTTCCTTACGCTACATAAGGTAACCTCAAGAAGCCTTGCTCCTTTATTGCATGCTTTAAAAGTTAGTTGATGCATCTATTAGTTGTTGGCACCTTGTTTCTACCCTTGATGTTGAAAGCTCCTTCATAGAATTGCCAAGCATCAAATTCCCATGTTAGCCATGATCTATGGTTTAGGAAGGCTCTTTTTCTTTGAATAAATCTTGTAGGCTACTATGCTAGATGGTGTTGTGGTGAATCTTCTTGCGGTGTTAGGATCACAACTTTGAAAATTATGCACAAGTTGCTACGCCCTTAATATTGGTGTACATAGGGTTATGAATAGTTAGCTTGTGGCTATCTTAACTCCTAATTAAGTCATGTTATCATTATTATATTATTATTTAGTTAGATAGGTCAGACTAGGTGTTATATAGGGGTGTGTCTATTCATCCTAAGCATAATTAGGTATATATAGGAGGATGTGAGTCTTATTTCAGGATGATATTGTGAAGTGTGTTCTCATTGGAGATATTTGGAGGTTGCCCCCTCGAAGTGGCCTGTTATTCTTAGTTATTTATGAATTATTTGTAGAATATTTCATATCATCCATTGTGTAATTTATTTCATTACAAGTGGTATCAGAGCATGATATTGGCACCGTAGAGACAAGATGTTTTCTCAACATTGGAGGTGATTTTGGGAAGAGCATAACTTTTCAATTTTAGTGAATTTTTTAAAGATTTTTAAAGGGTTTTTTAATACCATATTAAAGAAGCTATAGTCTAGATTTCAGAGGAATTGGAGTAGATTTGAGCGAATTATTGTAGAATTACGATTTCTACATAATTTATTTGAGATCTACATATCTCTCACATACTATCGAATTGGAGTATAATTTTTATTGAGTTTTTGAAAACATAATAGAGGAGCATACAGTCCAAATAGTGGAGAAATTGAAGTAAAATAAGCGAGTTATTGCAAAATTAGGCTTTCCAACAAATTCACTCTCAAGGCAGTAAATTTGCTAATTTTTTGGATTGTTTTCTGGGTAAGTGGTATCTTGGACCTAGTAAGTTACAGTAAAAATTTTAGAGAATTTAAATTTCATTTATGTGATTTATTTCAAAAATATTGGTTTCCATCATGACGGGGCCTGCAACAAAAGGCAAAAACAATGCTGCCACACCAGGGAAATCCTCTAATAAGGATGGGGAAACAATAGAGGATAGTAATCCCAATGAGGAAATAAGTATGTTCAAGGAAGAGGTTAAGAGAGATATGTGTGAGCTAAGAGGAGATATATCAGATATACGAAGCATGTTAAGCGCCTATACGAATGAACCGAGAAAGGAGTTCTCAATCAACCAAGGTGAAACCTTCAAGTCGGCTAATAATGACACAAATTTTAATACTCCTATGGGATCTAGGAATTTTTTTCCAAAGGTGGATATGCACAAGTTTGATGGTAAGGATCCTCTAACATGGATAAACCAAATGGAGAGTTTTTTTGAAGTACATCAAATCCCATATGGACAAAAGGTCACGATGGCTTCCCCATTTCTAGAACCAAATCAATTCATTTGGTATCATTGGCTTTGTACTCATCAGAGGAAAAAGGGTCTCACCATCTCATGGTCAATTTTCATAGAAGAACTCCAAGCACAATATAGCAATAGTGTGACAGACAACTTCTTCAGCCAGCTTGCTAAACTTCAACAAACAGGATCAGTTAAGGATTATATTCAAAAATTCCAAAATCTATCCTTAAGACTGGATACAATTACGGAGGAGAACTTGAATGATTTATTCTTGGGTGGTCTCAAGTATCACATTCAACATGAGGTATGCATGTTTAGTCCTAGCTTAGTAAATGAGTCTTTTATCTTGGCACACAGGGTAGAGGAGAAGTATTTAATTCCTAGAAAGCAAGCGGCTAATGTGACAAGAGAGAAAGGATATTCAACACCTTCTCTTCCTCAACCTACTAGGTTGACTCCACAGCAAATTGAGGAGAAAAGAGAAAAAGGGTTGTGTTTCAATTGTGATAGCAAATACAGTCGAGGACATAAATGTAGTGAAAAGAAATTGTTCTATATTGAAGGTCCAAGTGAGGAAGAAGTGGAGGAACTCATATTACAGGAGGATAGGGAGTCAAGTGAGGAATCACATGATTCTCAACCAATCATTTCTTGTCATGCATTCTCAGGTTTTAGTGCACCACAAACTCTCAAGGTAGTGGGTTTCTTAAAGAAGCAGAAAGTAACAGTGTTCATCGACTCAGGTAGTACTCATAATTTCATCAACAAAAAGTTGGCAAATCATCTAAATTGTTTTATATATCCAGCCCTAGAGTTTTAGGTTTTGATTGGAGATGGGGGTACAATTAGTTTTTCGGGGAAGTGTCATAGCATTAAATTATCCATGGGAGATTATCAACTTGATACTCTAATGTATGCAATATCCATGGGTGCAGCAGATATTATTGTGGGAGTACAATGGCTTACTACATTGGGAACAATTGAGATGAACTTCTAAGAACTATTCATGAGATTTCAATCAGAAGGAAAGGTAGTGGAGCTAAGGGGGTTGAAGGCAAATTCTCCATAGATGGTAAGCTCTCATCAAATGCAAAAGTTGCTTAAGAAAGGAGTGGATGGATTTGTGGCCCAGCTATGTTCATTAGAAGTCTCTCAATCTAATGATCCTACTCATCCAGATTTACAAGCAATAATTGATCGTCACTTAGTGGTTCTTGGAGATATACCTAAAGAACTTCCTCCTAAGAGGGATCATGACCATGCCATACAACTAGTTCCATGGAACCAACCACCAAACATCAGGCCTTATAGGTACCCACACATACAAAAATGTGAGATAGAAAAAATTGTTGAGGAGATGCTAGAGGCAGAAATTATCAGGCATAGCTAAAGTGCTTACTCCTTGCCTGTGGTGATGGTGCGTAAGAAGGATAAAACTTGACGCATGTGTCCAGATTATAGAGTGCTCAACATGTACACCATTAAAGATAAGTTTCCTATTCCAGTCATTGATGATTTGCTAGATGAATTGAATGGAGCTATGTATTTTACCAAGTTAGATCTTAGATCTAGTTATCACCAAATTCAGATTAACAAGGAAGATATTTGTAAGACAGCATTTCAAACTCATGAGGGTCATTCTAAATTTTTGGTGATGCCATTCGGTCTTACCAATGCACCATCTACATTCCAAAGTTTGATGAATTCCATTTTTAAGAAGTTCTTGAGAAATTTTGTGTTAGTGTTCTTTGATGATATATTGATTTATAGCAGGACTTGGGAAGAACATTTGTAGCATGTAGATCAAGCAGTACAATTACTCGAAGATCATCAACTCTATGCTAAGCCTTCCAAGTGTGCTTTTGGTCTTAAGGAGGTGGAGTATTTGGGACACATAGTTTCACATGAAGGAGTAAAGGTTGACCCTAACAAAATTAAGTCTATCATGGAATGGCTTATTCCAAAAACCATTAAGAAACTGAGGGGTTTCTTGGGATTGATAGGGTACTATAGAAGATTTGTGAAGAACTATGATCGTATAGCAGTACCCCTCACCACTCTATTGAAGAAGGATTATTTTCATTGGAATGAGTCCGCTAATGTAGCATTTGAACAATTGAAGGAGGCTATGTGTACAACTCCAGTGCTTGCCACTCCGGACTTCACCAAGGAATTCATTGTGGAATGTGATGCTTCTAGAAATGGGATAGGAGTAGTTCTCATGCAAGAAGGTCGACCAATTGCTTTTGAGAGTCATCAATTAAAGGGTAAAAATCAGCTCAAACCTATTTATGAGAAGGAAATTCTAGCAATCCTTCAAGCAGTTAAACAATGGAGGCCTTATTTAATTGGTCAGCACTTCAAGGTTAAGACAGATCATGAGAGCCTAAAATATTTTTTGGAACAAAGACTATCCTCTGAAGAGCAACAAAAATGGGTCACTAAGATGTTGGGATATGACTTTGAGATTGTATATAAGAAAGGAAAGGAAAATATTGTGGCCGATGCACTTTCTAGGAAGGATGAGAAAGATGAAGCCTTATTGTGTGCCCTTTCAATATTACAAGCAAATTGGGTGGAAGAAGCCAAAGTAGAGTGGAAAAATGATGTTGTAACAAGTAATCTCATCCAACAATTAAAAAGTGATCCTAGTATTTCAGATAAGTTTTGTTTGAAGGGGGATATTCTTTGGTATAAAGAGCGCTTGTATCTCTGCAAGAATTCCACTCTTAAACACAAGATTCTCACAGAGCTACATGAGTCCCTAGTGGGTGGTCATTCAGGATTTTTGAAGACATATCATCAGGTCAAGCAAGATTTTTTTGGGGAAGGGCTAAAAGGTGATGTTCAAAAATTTGTGACTGAATATTTGCTTTGTCAAAGAAATAAGGTAGAGACATCTAAGCCACTAGGTCTCTTGCAACCTTTATCTATTCCTAGCCAGCATTGGGAAGAGGTATCCATGGACTTCATCACAGGGCTTCCCAAATCTAAAGGTCATAATGTCATCATGGTAGTAGATTGCCTCACTAAATATGCACATTTCATTGCATTATCACATCCTTTTATAGCAAGTGCAGTGGAAAAAGTTTTCTTGGAGAATATCCAAAATCTACATGGTACACCTAAGGTTATTGTCAGTGATCATGATCTTGTCTTTACTAGTCACTTTTGGAAAGATTTATTCTCATGTTTGGGTACTCAATTGGCTCATAGTTCTTCATACCATCCTCAATCAGATGGGCAAACTGAGGTTATTAATTAAATGTTTGGAAGGATATCTACATTGTTTCACTTCAGAGAAACAATATCAATGGGTAGATTGGCTACCACTTGTAGAATGGTTGTATAACACATCTTTTCATAGCTCATCAAAAATTTCTCCATTTTTGGCACTTTATGGATATCATCCTCCTTCCATCACATATTCATTAAAGGTGTCACCAAGATTTCAGGTAGTAGAGGACCATTTGCTTCATCAACAATAGGTAGTTTCAGGACTCAAGGAGAATTTAGCTATGGCACAAAATCAAATGAAACAACAGGTGGACCAACATCATAGTGAAAGAAATTTTGAAGTTGGGAATTGGGTCTTCTTGAGATTGCAGCCTTATAAACAAATCTCAATGAAGCAACAAAAAAAGAATAATAAGTTGTCTCCAAGATATTATGGGCCATACCAAATCATGCAAAAGATTGGTAGTGTTGCCTACAAGCTAGAGTTGCCACCAACAACAAAGATACATCTAGTTTTTCATGTTTCTTGTTTGAAGAAGGTAATTGGGCAGAATATTCCTACTCAAATAGTACTACCAAAGCTCGATGAAGAAGGAAGAATAATTTTGGAACCAGAGTGCATTCTTCAAACACGCACGAAGAAGCTGAGGAATAGAACCCTCACTTACTATCTCATCCAATGGAAGAATTTACTAGTTGAAGAGGCCACATGGGAGGACGAGGAGTTCATTCAAAAGAATCCACACTTGGTTAGCATTGAGGATAATGCTTCTTTGAAGAGGGGGGGCATGCTACACCCTTAATATTGGTGTACATAGGGTTATGAATAGTCAACTTGTGGCTATCTTAACTCCTAATTAAGTCATGTTATCATTATTATATTATTATTTATTTAGATAGGTCAAACTAGGTGTTATATAGGGGTGTGTCTATTCATCCTAAGCATAATTAGGTATATATAGGAGGATGTGAGTCTTATTTCAGGATGATATTGTGAAGTGTGTTCTCATTGGAGATATTTGGAGGTTGCCCCCTCGAAGTGGCCTGTTATTCTTAGTTATTATTAAGTATTTGTAGAATATTTCATATCATCTTCTTCCATTGTGCAAATTATTTTATTACAGTGTGTGTGCTTTGTACCTTTCTTTCTCTATTAGAATGTCACTCTTGAGGCTTTAAGCTTAGACTAATCTCCACCCAAGAGTACGAACATTCAACAATCTTCTCTCTTTCACTCTTTTTTTGTATCTCTCTCTATTTTTTCTTTTTTTTCTTTTCACTTTTTTTTTTGTATTATCCTCACTTGATTTTTCTCATTTTTTTTGGATTTTTGACTTTTCAAGAAATGAATGGTTTTGAAACTTTTGATATGCAATAATTTGATCTATCAATACTCTTATTTTGATCACTCATTTTTTTATTTACTTAGATTTTAGATTGCTTCCTTTGGATTTTTGATCTTCTTGACGTTTTTGGCCAGGAAAGATTAGGGGCTAAGTGCCACCTCAAGTTTTGTAGTCTGGTTGGACTTTTTTAATAGTAGGGAAGAAATGGGAATGTCTACTTTGAAAGCTTTCTTTGAACATTGTAGGTTTGAATACTAATTTTGTTTTGACCTAATATCTTGACTCATTAAGACTAGGATCAACATAAAGATAAGATCTAGGCTTTTGATTAGAATCACTGGGAATGAAAAGGGGATAATGGCGATTGTGAAAAAAGGGGCATCTCTAGGTCTTGAAAGGATGACGTATATCTAGGCAACATTAGACTCCTTACTAAAGAGAAAATATTACAAGAGAAAGTCAGTAACAGTAATGCAAGATGAATAGGATGATACAGAAATGGAAGAAACAAATTATTTTTGACATTTTGATTTTTTTATTATTTTTTTGTGCTTTTATGTTTTATGATTTTTATGAGATACTAAACTCTTCTACTTCCATAATGCACAAGATGTAGTGTCATTTTTGAAATCTTCCTTAACTATGTGTGGACCCATCTAGTTTGGTCTTAACTTTACTTGGAAGTCTTTGCAAGGACACTCGAAGACTTGGTGTGAAAATGTCTTGGTATTCAGTGAGGAATTTTGTGTACTCACATGTTTCATTGTTTGATGATTTTCTCCCTAGCTTTATCATTTTCTATTCTTGTTGAGTTCCCATGTTTGTTTTGAAATTTTGAAGGGTAAATGATGTTGGTGTTGACTCTCCTAGTGTCTGTGTGGATTCTGGTTCTTCTTCTTCAGTCATGGTTTCAACCATAGGGATGCTTATGTTTGGTTCAATTAGAATGGCCACTAAGTTGAATGGAGCATAAGACTTTGTTGAGTTGGGATCAAAGGGGAACTCTCTTGTTGCCCCTTCCATATACATTTTGAGGTCTTATCTATGTTTGCAATTTGTTTTGATGTTTCTCCTTTTTCAAAATTGTTGATTTTTGGGTCACTAGTGGTTTCCATGGATCTCATTTGATGAGGTGGGTTTGTCCCATGTATGAGATGTGTAATTGTTGAAATAATGTGGAGGGAATGGCCCTCATCCTGTGGATCTAAGGCCTTCCTAGGATAATGTTGTAAGTGGTTTCTTCATTGATGACATAAAATTCAATTGGGAGGGTTTTAGGACCCAATGTGATTTGAAGATGGTGCAGGGGCACCCATGACTCCTCATGGCTTCAAGGGGTCAAAATTTAACATTTTGTTTTTTTGATATTTCATGTAATAAGGTCTTCTAAGACCATTCTTGTGTGTTGGAGTCTAATTTGAGTCATTAGGTGTAAGTTGGAGCCTTGAGGAATATGAAAAGTCTCAATGTTGCACAAAGAAGGAATATGAGAAGATAAAGAATATGAACCAATGTAACTGAAAATTGGTCATGCAATGACTGGAACATGTTGATAAATGTTTAAAAGACCTTGCGTGCTCAAGAAAGAAGGAGGATTGAAGTTTAAAGGATTGAAAATCAATAAAACTCTATTTTTTCTGCATTTTCAAACATTTTTCTGTTGTTCCTTGCTGTAGTATGGATTTGTACGATCCTATCGTGAACCCAAATCAATTGTGGATGATTGTGTGGTGAATCTACTTTCTATTCTAGTTGATTTCACATGATTTCATTAGATTTTGAGAAAGTTATAGGGCTTTTGCTGAAAATTGTCAAAACTGTCAAAACCCTAGACTAGGATAAACAGTATGTAAATAAAATGTAAAGTAGAGGCATTCCATGGGTTGATTTTCATGATACCTTGTGGAATAGCCTATAATTATGTATATTTTGTTTTCTTCAAGCATAAAGGTACAGAGGTATAGTTTGCAACATGTGGGGAAGACATAAGAGTCTGATATCTTCATGTATCAGGTTGAAACAGTGAGTAAGGAAAGGATTTTGAATGGTTTGATGTTGAATCCAGACCCCTTTCAGATTAGAGGTGCTTGAGAAGGATGTTAAGAGTCCATAAAGATCATACCAAATCATAGTTTGAATTTTTTTTAAGGATTGTATCAATTTTTTAGCAGACTGTCATGCCCTGACAAAGTGGGACAATACTAGTTAAGGTTGTGTGCAGTCCAAGTTTAAGTTTTCTATTTTAGAACAAATACAAAATCCTTCAAGGTGAATTATATGGAGTGTCACGAGTATGCTTAAACCTATTTTGAAGTCCATAGTCTCCATTATTACTTTGGCATCATGGTGGATAGAGTGGATCAACATTAGGAGCCCTAATTAAGCATATTGCCTTGGCGGGATAGTCAATTTTTAGCCTTGTTGTTCCAAAACAACCCTATGCCATTTCAAGATATGTTTTAAAAGGGCCAAATGGGTATCTGAAACTACCCTTATATTTTTGTTTCAAGATCTTCCCTGAAAGTTATGCCAAAATAGGTCATTTTGGAGGGCTACAAGGACTAGTGGTGGTTTGTGAAAGACGTATATTGAGTGATGACCCAAATACCCTTCTGAGTTGTTGATTGAGTCTTTGAAATCATTCCTACCCCCACTCTGCATCAGATTTGTATCAGAGCATAGGTCTGATCTAAAGAAGAGAAGTTGTATTGAAAGAAGAACAAAATGCCTCCAAAAGGGAATGTCGTTGCTAGAGAATTGATTGAGTTGAAGGAGAAACAAGCTAAGGATGAAAGAGAGATGAGAGAGTTAAGGGAGAGGCTAGCTATCCTAGAAACAAGTTAGAGGAGAGGTATGGTCACAGGTGATGTGAGTGACCAAGAGGAATAGGGTGAGAATGAGAGCCCTCTAGGAGGATCCCAAGAAGAAGAGTTGGATCTCGATGAATAGAGGGTGGCCCAGCTACTGAAGGCAATCAAGGGAGATAGTCACAAGTCAGTATGGAATTACCCATGTATGGAGGGAACTTGAATGATGAAGATCTTTTGGATTGGATTGCGGCATTTGACAACTACTTTGAATGTGAAGATATTCCAGAGGAATGAAGGGTAAAGTTGGCAAAAACAAAATTGAAGGGCCATGCCCTACTTTGTTGGGATTACGAACAAACTGAAAGGAGGATGAAAGGTAAGTCAAAATATGTCTCTTGGGATAGAATGGTGGCCAAGCTTAAGGGTAAGTTTCTACCAAGTGATTATGCAATTCAATTGTACAAGAAACTTCAAAATTTGAAACAAAGAGATATGGATGTCAAAACCTATACTGAGGAGTTTTATAAACTGAGTATAAGAGTAGGTCACATGGAGGATGATGTGGAGAAGGTGGCTAGATATCTCAATGGGCTAAGATTTAACTTGCAAGATGAGTTAAGTTTGACAAACCCATGGACGGTAGAGGAATGCTACAAATTGGCAATTAAGGCTGAAGACAAGCTAAAGAGAAGCCAAGACAAGCAAAGCAGGGGTAGAGGCAGAAGTTTAAGAGGAAGAGACACCTTTAGTGGTAGAGGACAGTCCACCAAACCTCAAGGAGCATATCATAGAGGTTGATTTAGTGGAAGGAGACCCAACAATAGAGGCAGATTTGGAGGTTCAAGAAAAGGTTCACAAGGATTCACAGGGAAGTTTTATCAGTGTAACAAATTTGGACATCAAGCATGGCAATGTCTTGAGAAGACATCCACTACTTCAGCAGGAGGAGAAAGGAAAACTCAAATTGTTCAAGGAGATGATTGTGAGAGTGTAAACACACCATCACAACATGTTGGTCCAAAAGTTGGAGAATCACTTATGGTAAGGACAACCCTCACCAAGGTACCATTAGAAAAGGATCCACCACAAAGGAAGACTTTCTTTAGGACAACTTGTAAGTGCTTGGGCAAAGTTTGTAAAGTAGTAGTTGATTCAAGAAGCACAGATAATTTGGTCTCTACTGAAATGGTTGAAAAGCTTAATTTGAAGAAAATTCCTCATGCTACTACTTATACCATTTCATGGATTAATAAGGGACAACAAGTAGTGGTAAATGAACAAATTTGGGTGGAGTTTCATATAGGAGGATACAAAGACAAAGTTCTATGTGACATAATACCCATGGATGTGTGCCATTTACTGCTAGGGAGGCCTTGGCAATATGATAGGAAGGCTGAGCATGATGGGAGGAAGAACACTTATGTGATTGAAAAGGATGCGATCTCATTCACTCTTACACCTTTACAAGATGATGACAAAGCTTCTCATGAGGGCCCTAGTGTGATGATAGTAAAGGAGAAGGAGTTTCTAAAGAACTTGGAAGAGGAGAACATGGGGTATGCCATCATAGTGAGGCCTAAATCTATCATGGCAGTAGATAAGGAGAAGGAAGAGTTTCCTTTGGAGGTAAAGACATTGTTGAAGACATATGCTAATATTGTGGTAGATGAGATTCCTAATGCATTAGCACCTATGAGAGGCATTAGCCATCAAATAGACTTCATTCCAGGAGCTATCTTACCAACAAAGCTGCTTACAAGATGACTCCTCAATAAAATGAAGAAATAAAGAGACAAGTGCAAGAACTTATTGACAAAGGGCTGATTAGGGAAAGTTTGAGTCATTGTGCTATTCCAGTAGTCCTAGGACCCAAGAAAGGAGGAGGGTGGAGGATGTTCACTGACTCAAGGACCATTAACAAGATTACTATACGGTATAGATTCCCTATCCCAAGAATTGAGGATCTAATGGATTGTTTGGGGGGTGCAAACTATTTTTCTAAGATTGATCTTAAAAGTGGATACCATCATATTAGAATCAGACCTGGTGATGAGTGGAAAACAACTTTTAAAACTAATGAAGGATTATATGAATGGACGGCGATTCATTTTGGCTTGTCAAATGCTCCTAGTACCTTTATGTGCTTGATGAATAAGGTGCGCAAATCCTTCATAGGTAAGTTTGTTGTTGTGTTTCTAGATGATATTCTTGTCTTTAGTAAGACTAAGGAGGAACATTTTAATCATTTAGATATGGTTTTGAGGAAGCTACATGAGGAAAAGTTGATAATAAATTTGAAGAAGTGTGAGTTTTTTAAAACATAGTTGGTCTACCTTGGATTTGTCGTGACTAGTGGCACTTTGAAGATGGACTCCAGCAAGGTTGAGGCTATTTTGAATTGGCCTACACCAAAGTCAAGGTCTGAGGTAAAAAGCTTTCATGGCCTAGCCATCTTTTATAGAAAATTTATTAAGGGTTTTAGTCACATTTGTGCTCCTATGGTTGATACATTTAAGGGTGATAAGAGAAAGAAATTTGTGTGGACTAAAGAGTAGATAAAAGCTTTGAGTATTTGAAGAAGAGAGTGTCTAAACAGCCTATATTGGCTTTGCCAATCTTTGACAAGGTTTTCACCATTGAATGTGATGCAAGTGATCAAGCTATAGGAGTTGTTTTCAGCCAAGAAAACAAACCGGTTGCATTTTTTAGTGAAAGGTTGAATGAAGTTAAAAGAAGGTATTCCTCTTATGACCTTGAGATCTATGCCATGGTACAAGCACTAAATAAATGGAGAAGTTACTTGCTCCCTAAAGAATTCATAGTGTACACTGAGAATCATGCATTGCAATTTTGAATAGTCAAGAAAAGCTTAGCCATAGGCATGTGAAATGGGTTGAGTACTTGCAAGCGTATACCTTTACCATAAAGCACAAGAAAGGATAGTCAAATAAGGTGACTGATGCACTTAGCAGGAGGGCTTTGATGATCCAAGAAATTTATCTACATAGTGTGGGGGTTGATTCTCTAAAAGGTATGTACAATGATGATGAAGATTTCAAGGATATATATGCATATTGTTTACAACCTTGTAGCAGCAGTGATGAGAAATGGTTGGATTATCTGATATAAGATGGTTTTCTATTTAAAGGAGATCAATTATGCATTCCTAGATGTTCTATGAGGACTAACCTGATTAAAGAAAAGCATTGTGGCAGTCTAGGGGGATCATTTTGGTGTTGACAAAACTTTGGAGCAAGTGAGAAGATACTACTATTGGCCTAGGATGCAAGTTGATGTGAGAAATTTTGTGAAGTGTACCATTTACCAAAGAGCTAAAGGAGGTAGTAGTAATGTAGGCCTATATTATCGACTCCTAGTCCCAAATAGGCCATGGGAATCCATAAGTATGGACTTTGTGATGGGGTTACCTAGGACTCCATGAGGATTTGATTCAATATATGTGCTTGTAGACAGATTTTCTAAGATGGCACACTTTATACCTTGTAAGAGCACAAATGATGCTTTCATACATTACAGGACTCTTCTTCAAGGAGGTGGTGACAATCCATGAATTGCCTTTGACCATTGTTTCAGACCGGGACAGTAAGTTTGTGAGCTATTTTTGGAGCACTCTATGGAGGAAGCTTGGTACAAATTTGACTTTCCTCTCTACCTATCATCCCCAAACAGATGGGCAGACTGAAGTAGTAAATAGAAGCCTTGGAAATCTTTTTAGATTCCTAACAAAGGAGCATGCAACACAATGGGATATGATTCTTCCACATGCTGAGTATGCATATAATGACTTTATGAATAGGAGTGTTAGTAGAAGTCCATTTGAGATTGTGTGTGGTCTACAACCTAGGGGTGTATTTGAGTTGAGAGACATTGGTGGTATGGAGAGGAGAAGTGCTAAAGGAGAAGAGTTTGTTGTGGCTATGCAAGAGATCCACTAACAAGTGAAAGACCATCTTCAAAAGAATGTTGATAAATACAAGAAAAATGTAGATAAAAAAGAAGGGAGGTTCATTTCAAAGTGGGGGACTTGGTCTTAGCTTATTTGAGGAAGGAAAGACTCCCTAAGGAGAAGTACTCTAAGCTACAAATGAAGAAGATAGGACCATGTAGGGTGATCCATAAATTTGGAGCAAATGCATATGGGATAGAACTACCTCCTGGGGTTGCTATCTCTCCCTTTTTTAATGTTTCTAACCTATACCTTATAAAGGGGCTATGATTATAGTAATGATGCAGGTACATCAGAGTTTTTAGATGAAGATTGGATCAAGGATATTCCTCCAAGCCAAGCCTTGGAGTTGGAGTGCATTTGGACAAGAAGGAGTTTAAAAAGATAAGGAAGAAGACCTATTATCAATACCTAGTAAAATGGAGAGGGTTGCCAATGGAGGATTCAACTTGGATGACTAAAGAAGATATTGTTAGCATGGATACACAATTGCAGGTCTATCCTCAAGTGGGACTTGAGCATATTATTCTCGGGGAGTATGGTGCAAGGGCACCAATGACTCCTCATGTCTTCAATGGGTCAAAAGTTAAGATTTTGTTTTATTTTGGTATTTTCATGTAATAAGGCCTTCTAAGATCATCCTTGTGTGTTGGAGTCTAATTTGAGTCATTAGGTATAAGTTGGAATCTTGAGCAATATGAAAAGTCTCAATGTTGTACAAAGAAGGAATATGAGAATATCAAGAATATGAACCAATATAACTGAAAATTGGTCATGCAATAGTTGTAACATGTTGATAAATGTTTAAAAGACCTTGTGTGGTCAAGCAAGAAGGAGGATTGAAGTTTAAAGGATTAAAAAGCAATAAAACTCTATTTTTTCCTATATTTTCAAATATTTTTCTACTGTTCCTTGCTATAGTATGGATCTGTACGATCCTATCATGAACCCAAATCAATTGTGGATGATTGTTTGGTGAATCTACTTTCTATACCAATTGGTTTCACATGATTTCATTATATTTTGTGAAAGTTATAGGGTTTTAACTGAAAATTGTCAAAACTGTCAAAGCCCTAGACTAGGGTAAACAGTAGGCAAATAAAATGTAAAGTAGAGGCATTCCATGGGTGGATTTTGAAGATACCTTATGGAATGGACTATAATTATGTATATTTTTTTTTTTCAAGCATGCAGGTATAGCGGTATAGTTTGGCACATGTGGTGAAGACATAAGAGTTTGATATCTTCATGTATCAAGCTAAAACAGTGAGTAAGGAAAGGATTTTGAATGGTTTGATGTTGAATCTAGACCCCTTTTAGATTAGAGGTGCTTGAGAAGGATGTTAAGAGTCCATAAAGATCATAGAAAATCATAGTGAGAATTTCTGTTAAGGATTGTATCATTTTTTTAGCAAATTGTCCTATCTTGATAGAGTGGGACAATACTAGTTAAGGTTGTGTGTAGTCCAGGTTTAAGTTTTCTATGTTAGAAAAAGTACAAAATCCTTCAAGGTGCATTAGATGGAGTGTCATTAGTGTGCTTAAACCTATTTTTAAGTCCATAGTCTCCATTATTACTTTGGTGTCATGGTGGATAGAGTGGATCAACATTAGGAGCCTAATTAGGCCTATTGCCCTGGTGGGATAGTCAATTTTTAGCCTTGTTGTTCCAAGACAACCCTACCCTATTTCAAGATATGTTATAAAAGGGCCAAATGGGTATCTATAATTGCCTTTATGTTTTTGTTTCAAGATCTTCCCTGAAAGTTATGCCAAAACCAGTCATTTTGGAGGCTACAAGGACTAGTGGTGGTTTGTGAAAGAAGTATATTGAGTGATTGCCCAAATACCCTTCCAAGTTGTTGATTGAGTCTTTGACATCATTCCTACCCATGCTCTACATTAGAATATTGACCTTACCCATGGTTTGAGTGTTTGGGTTATCATGAATTCTACGGATGGAAGTTTGTTTTGTGATTTGAGTTTCATCATACCCCATTCTTTGAAGAAGTGAAAAGGATACTATGTTGACTGCAGACCCATCATCGATCATTACATGTTTAATGGAACAGCCTTGAACTTGGACTATCAGATGGAGGGGGACATCACCTTGTTTAGCTATGTCATTGTTTGAGGGTGTAAACTTTCAAAATCAAATGTCGAAGAAGAACACTGTTCACTTGGAGTGTTTCTAACTAGATGGCCTAGATATAAGGCTTTGAGGAGAGAATTCTTATGTGTAGGAGAACTCTTGATAAGCTCTAGCATGTGAGAAAATTTTGAATTGTTGGTGTCATCTGGTTTTTCTAGTCCTTGTATGACACAAATTTCTTGATCTTTATCTAATCCACAAGGCCTAAGATGTTTTGATCAAAGGTGTTTTAATCAAAACAAATCTAATACATGAATTCTAATCTATTTTGTCTCCATATATTGTACTTGAGCTCTTTTGGAATCAATGGAAAATCTTTTAATTTCATCTCTATCTTAAAGGCTCAATTTGATTTTTATTTTTAGTATTTGCTTAAGAAGCAGATTAAATTGCTATTAGCAAAATTAGGAGTTAAGTGAAATGTTGTGGATCTTTAAGTAGAATTTTGGGTTAGATTCCATACTGAGGATGTATAGTGCATGGCATTTACATTAGGAGTTTAGTGATTGAACATTTTGATATATTAGATGTATGTGGTATCTAAAATTTGACCCTGTACCTTGGATAGGCATCGATCAGGAAGTTATCACCCTGCCAGAATCAATCCATTCTTCAAAAAATCATAATAATATATTTTGTTTTTAATGTATTATCTAGTTTTAGAACACCTTCTCTCTAAGCCTGTAATCCATTATTTGTCAAGAAACATTAATAAGTCATTTTGAATCTCACGAGTTCTTAATTTGAAGTGAAGAGCAAATCTATTAGACAATACTTTTGTTGTAAAGTAGTGGAGAGCTTTGAGTATTGTGAATAGGGCAACCCCCCTTTGGTCTATCAAAGCCATAAAGTGTATGGATTGTCATTAAATTGACTCCCATTCATTGGCCATTGCCCTCGAAACCTTTGTCATAAGTATCCAACAAATATTTAGAGAATTTTAGGTAATCAGTTGGAAACACAAACACTCTCAACCTTGCCTTTATAAGCAAGGTGTCTCTCGTACATTTGAAATGGAAAGTGTAATAATATTATTATTCATTGTTGCACCACAATTTAGCATTATTCTCTTGCAACTCTCTTGTGGAAGGATAATCTTTGTTTTCCAAGTGATCTTGGGTTCTTGAGTCCATTGGGGACTCTTACATGGTATTAAAGCTTTAGATTTGCAAGCCCATGTTCTCAAATTTGGCAGGTATTTTAGACTTGAGCTTTTGTTTGGTGCATTTCTAGCCAAAAAGACCCCTCCATTAAGTCTAGAAGGTCAAACAAATGAATTTTGACATAAAACATTTCATAAATTTTAGAGTAAGAAAAATTTTGACCGTTTTGTTAGGGTTTGTGGATGTAGGAGTCAAAAAAGTCTATACAATCCATACAGATGCATACATCATACGGCCTCTACATACATCATATGACCTCTGCATCACCAAAATATTTAAGGTAGTACCATCCTCTATGGTCATGCTCCATTGAGTAAAATGTTTGACTACTAGTTTTCATTTTCTGGGTAAAAACATTTTCTATGGGATATTTGGTGTGTGCAGGATTTGTACCTGCATTATTGGGTACCTTAGTACCATAGGCACTAACAAACAAATTCAAGGGTGCCACATGGTGCAAGTACTTTTCCCACTCCAATCAAACACCTTAATATTGTTAGCAACATTCAAAATCAATCGCGGATAATATAAATAGTGATATAGCAGTATCCCCAGTGTGTATCCCTCTAAACTTAACAAGATAAAAAAAATCTAGAGAATATTCTATTAGTTCTGAGCCAAAATAGAAATCAAGCCCCAAAGCAGTTTTGCATCTAAATTAGGTGGTTTTTGACCTCTGATAGGGCAATTTTTACATTTTTGGGTAGTTTTGGAAAATTAGTGAGTGGTTTTGAGACGAGGAATATTCTGACAACTTGGAGTATATTCTGGCCAATTGCTTACTAACTTTAGCATGACATTAGCAGTATTTCACCCCTATCTAATCCCTACTCAAATGCAATTTTTGATTTGACAATCAAATTTTGGAGGCCTGTATCTTGGTCATTTTGGCTCCATTTTTCAAGAAATTTTTTATTTGGGCCAGAATTTTGCATGCTTCATAGTGGTGCAATCGTATTTTATTTTTGGTGCCTGGTTTTTTCTAGAAATTGTAGATTTTCATCACTGTTATTGAGCAGTTCTAATTTTAGGAACTTCTAGAGCTCCATTTGGGCTCATACGACAACCTTTTTTCATGATTTTTTTTAAATTCACAATTTTTTTAGTGCTTCTTAGATCTATAATCAATTTAATTCAATTCTACACAAAAAAATGTACTTTTAATTATAGCCTAATTTTAGCATTTGGATTGTACCAAAATCAAAGACCACTTTGCTATTTTGGCTAGTGGTAGTTGTAATTTTAGTAAGCATATAAAGTGCCATGATCATATTATTATGGGGGTTTTAATGATTGAGTTGAACTGGGGGTAATTTTGTAATTTTTTGATCTCTAATCACTTGAGAAGATATTGAATGTGTTTTTTCTATTCATCCTTCTGTGATAAAAAGAGATAATTATGAGTCTTGGAAAAAAGACATCTTCACACATCGTAGGTGGCTAAATCATTTGCCTTATCTTTACAACCTCATACCTAAACTAGATGCACCTTAGAAGAAAAATGCATGGGCAAATAGGAATGATCATATTGTAGGATTGATTTGTTCCCGTGTTGATTATGACACTATGTGGACTATTTTGGACATTGAATATCCATGCACACTTTGGACTAAGATTTGGGAGATCTATGGAGACCCTCATATCTCTCCATTCCCAGCTGATCCTACAGTGCATTACCTCATACCCATGGATGATGTAGACAATATAGTCTTTAAAGATGATACAAAAGAGGATCTTGAATATCTAATGGGTCTTGATTGCTCTTCTCTTTTTTTCTCTCTCCTATTGAGATCATTACTCCGCCATCACCTATTGCTACTTTTAAAGTTTAGAGTTACTTCCTTGAGAGCTTCTAGTCATTCTTTGTAGTGGGATCATTTCAATCTTCCTGAATGAGATTCCTATTTGTCGTACATTGCATCTTTGTTGTGGAGTCTCACATTTTAGATTTGGAGGACACATTTAAGGGGTTATCCTTCCTCTTTGATGGTCATGATGCCATCACATCTTTACTATTTTCAAATACAGATCACTATACTTCCTTTCTTGGTATTACTTCTTTGATTAGGTATTTCATTCATGATTTGAAGAACATGTCATTTTCCAACATGAGGACACTTGAGTTGTATTCTGAGACACATATTTCTATTTGGATTCCCTTTTCATACATAGGAAATTCACAATAGATTAGGTAAAGATATAAGAGAAAACTAATAGAAAAATATGCACTGATAAAGCATTTAAGAACCCTAAATACCACATTAATATTGAGGAGGTCAAACCTATTATTAATGTTGATAATTATTTGAAGCTAAAAAATTGTATGAGCACTGAGTCATTTTATAAATTGAAGAACCATCAACTGGCTCTTTTCCTTTCAAAATATTATTCTTACTATTATTTTATTCACCGGTCTATTTTGATAACAACCAAAAATGTAACATTTATTTTTTGAAATGGCCTCTCCTGCTCCTCTTCCCACCCATGAGACATGTTTGCAGGGTTCAACTACTGCTGAGATTGTTACAGGGATTTCTATTGATGTTGGTGTGTTGTCTGGTGTTGTTGTTAGTGTGCCATCAACATCAAGGGGTTTTTCTACTACTGGGGTGTTGTCTAGGGGTTTGTAGGGTTATCCTGCTACTAGGATGTTGTCTATTACTAGGGTTACTATTACTGGTGTACTACCTGTGTCTGGGGCTGCTATTGTTGCTATACCACCTGGGACAAAAGGCTTTTTTGTTGTTGGGTTACCTGGCTCTGTTGTTGCTGTAGTTCCAGACTCTTTTGCTAATGTGGTTCGCACTGGAGTCTCATCTCCTCAGAAGAAGGCTACCCCTACTTCCACTCGTGTTTCTCTAGTGATTGGGAGTAAGGTGAAACCTTATGGTCTACCCCCCTGTTGTGATTTTAGGGGATGAAGTGTTAAAAAATGAGGAGTTTTTTTTCTTAGAAAGGTTTGATATGCAGATTTGATAGACTCTGGCCACAGCTCCAAGATCTAAACATTTGGATTTCTAAGCAGTGGCATCCCCTTATAAAGGGGAAAATCAAAATTTACCGATGTACTAAGGGGTTCTTTGTAGTCACATTTGATTCAATCTCTAATCAAAATGCTATTTTTGTTGATAACTTTTGGTTTTGGGGACATGTACTGCTGCTAAAGCCTTGGGTTTCTACCTTTAACCCTCTCACTTAATCCTTTAATCAACTTCCAGTTTGGATTTGTCTACCAAATCTGCCCCTTCATTTTTGGTGTGAATCTTGCTATGAAGGCATTGGTAACTTGGTGTGTCATTTATCATGGTGGATCAAGCCACTACTTTCTTCTCTCACACCACATATGCTCATATTTTAGTGGAATTAGATTTGTCTATTCCTCTCTTAACAGAGGTTGTTTTACAAGTTGTTGATTGTTCTTAGTGTGAACCCTTGGATTATGAAGGTATCCCATTCTATTGTCAGAGGTTCTTTGATATGGGTCATTTGGCAGCTGAATGCTCTAGAGGAACACCTTTTGGTGGATGTTGTTAATTATGATTCTATCTTAGAAGCTTCTGAGCCTCCTACTAATGTCGAGAAGGAGACCCTTCCCCCATTACATTGTTCTTCTGCTACTGGGACTACTGCAAGGACCTCCCCTTCTATTGTTGTTACTTTTGGGGCTGTTGCATGGACCTCCCCTACTATTGTTGGGACTACTACAAGTACCTCCCATGCTATTATTGTTGTAGTACAGGTGCGCCATATGTTGCTGGAGCTAGTGTTGTGATAGCTTCTTCCTCTCCCCAAGCTACGTCCCCTCCTGAGGATTTAGTGAGAATTTCATCTCCTTCATCTCTTATTTCTATGGATGGAGATAATAATGTCTTTTGGATTGTTGTCTAAAGAAAGAAGAGAGGTCTTCCAAATCATGTTTCTTAGACCCATACTCAGGCCGAGGGTATATGACCTGCTAGGTCAGGTTATGCAATTGTTTAGTTTGTTGTTCCTTGTAGCCTTCCTACCTTGAATGTTACTTAGCCTCTTGGGATTTGCTATCATTCTGTTGTTAATACGTTATTTCTGGCTTATGTGAGGCTTTTTCTTTTCCCTCAGGGATGTTCTATAAAGGGTTCTTGACACTCTTTTCCAGCTGAATCAATAAAAAACAATTGTATGAGCACTTAAAATTGAAATGAATCCTAAAAAAAACTAGAGATGAGAGGCTAATGTTAGAGAAACTCATGGAATACTATTAAATAATCCTTTAAACAAATGCTATAGAAAAAATGAGTATAAAAATAATTTGAAAATTTTAAAATAGAGCTATAAAATTTAGAAAACAAAATTGCTATTTATTTGTAATCTTATCTTCCTTCAATAAAATTGAGTGATGGGCATGGATAGATCATTGCCAATAAATGTAATGAGTGGAACTTGTGTAAAATGAGATAGAAAGATTTCAAACTTGGATACTTGTGTTATCATGGGTACCAAAATAAATACCATGTTTACTCTAGATAGTTTCAACACTACAAAAACCAATTTCAATTAGTTTATTAAAGCTCCTCTACTCCATCCATAAGAAAAAACACATAAATTATTCACAAAACTATTGCTACATGATCCCACAATAGTGGGTACAATTGCATTGAAGACACAAAATTGTCCGTGCCTCCAAATTAAAAAAGACTAGGTTCGATCGAATGGGGTGTTCAATCAAACCATAAAATAGGTTCGATTGAACACCCCCATTCGATCGAGCACCACGTAAGTGTAGGTCATTGAAGGGTTGATCGAACCCCTGGGTGGCCTATTATTTTATTAATAAAATGGGTGGTTCGATCGAATAAGTGTTTGATCGAACGCCCATGTTTAGGGTTTCTTTTAAAAGTGTTTTAACCATCATTTTTGATAGTTTTACTACTGCCAAACTGGGAGGAGGGCAACCCAAAACCTAGAAGGATGCCAAGAACTCTCCATCAGCCAATGTCGCCACCTTCCAACTAGCCACCCTCTAGGTATGTAGATATTTTTCTCCCAATTGCATTTGCTTGAAAGTTTCTAAAGCCTTTTCAACAAATCCATTTTGTGCATACCTTGCAATCATTTCCATCCACAAGACCATATTTCTTTGAGGCATTCTATCAACAATTAATGTGCCTTGTCTACGCTTCCACATTTTGCATACATGTCTAGCAGAGCATTTCCAACTATATTATCTGCCAAAAACCCCCTTCCGTTATGCCTAGATGGATGTCCATACCCTGTTCCAAAGCTCCATTTTGTCACAGGCCTGCCTGCGCGGGAGGATGATAGTGAAGGTTGTGGTATCTTGCTTTACACCTTTTAATTGCATTTGCTTGAAAGTTTCTAAATCCTTTTCAACAAATCCATTTTGTGCATACCCTACGATCATTGCCATCCATGAGATGACATCTTCTTGAGTCATTATGTCAAACAATTCATGTACCTTGTGTAGGCTTCCACATTTTGCATACATATTGACTAGAGCATTTCCAACTATAATATCTGACAAAAAACCCCCTTCCGTTATGCTTAGATGGATGTCCATACCCTGTTCCAAAGCCCCTTTTTTGTCATAGGCAGGGAGGATGCTGGCAAAGGTTGTCAAATTTAGCTTTACACCTTCCAATTGCATTTTCTTGAAACCTCATGTTGTTTCTATTTCTCCTACATGGATAAAGCTTGTAATGTGCCTGAGCATAGTGATAATTTACCTTTGAGCACTTTTCCTTCATATGATTTGATTCATGATACATGGTTTGAGAATGATACACATGATATACCCTTACCATCTACTGATAAAATTATGAATGATACTTTATGTGGTGAAGCTACACCTTCCTTAATACTTCATGACATTGTTATATGCCTTGTGATGATGATGATCCTTCATGTGATGATGGTATACCTAGTGAACATATCCTTTATGCATCTCATGATAGATTTCCTTGTTCACTTATGGATTTTCCTATCTGTGTCTCTCTTGCTTCATCTTGCCTTGATGATCCTAATGATAAATTGATACACATGTTTCACCTTCACATGAGGTTACTAGTACATCTTAGCTATCTTATGGATCATGGCTTATTGTTGATATGTATTACACGATGAACATGACATGAATTTGTTATCTTCCCACAATGAAGTTTATGACTGTTTGTATCACATGTGTACTCTATTGGCCCTTCCTTAGTGGATTGCATTGATTTTTCTATGCATCATGATGATATACAACTTTTTGATGGGGACCCTTCTTTGGATCCTTTTATGCATTTTATTATGTATTCTTAAGTGACCATGGAGCACATTCTTCTACATCTTCTATGCATAAATTTATACACATATTCTGAATCATGAAAATAAAATAAAGTCCTCTAGGATAGATGGAAAGGCATTAACAAAGTCCATTGAGAACCTGATAAGCTAGATAGACATGAAAACAACTCCTATAGAAAAGAGATACTGATATCATCAAGGATTGAAGCGTAGGTATCAATGAAGCATGATATGTTCACCTTATAATCCTTGAGATATGTATGAAAGTAATCCCAAGGTAAGGGCCCTTATAAGAATTCATACCAGGATATAATATAATCAACGAAGAATGGATGAGGGAAGTGATACACCAACTCTAAACCCTACAAAAATTAAGGCAAACAAGCGTGAGTGGATGGGGTTCAAAGAAATAACAAATAATGAAAGCCCAAACTAGTTAATCAAATATGAAATGAAAGATGAACACTTAGAAATATTATATTTGAAATCCCTAACAAGAATAAAACATACTTGGATAAACCCTAGGGGGTGTAAGATAAGTTACTTGTTCACCAATTTATGTAAGGAAACAAAACACCCTCACATAAGTTATCTTGGTTAAATCAAATAAAGCACATGTAATAGTAAATAAATACACCTAGATATCATAGTTGAGACTATTATGCTAATTAAACATGTTCATAAAAATGTGCATGGAAAATAATAATAAAATAAATGTGCTTAGCTCTAGATCTAATTCTAAATACATTGTGATAGATGACACTATGATTTTTCCTTGTAACTCATGCTCAAAACTTGGTTAGATAACTAGTATATATTTATTGAACTCAATTTCTATATTCTATCTAGGTCACTTCTATGTTGCACATGGGTTTGATCTCTAACACATGGATTTGACCCTCTTCCATAGAATCAACTTAATTATCATTGTACTTAAAATTCATGTTCACCTTAGTAATTAGACTTGTGTTTGAAGACTAGCAGTGTCAACAAATACCCTTAGGGTCTTTTTATACAAGGATCTTATACATGGTTAAACCCTAATCTATATGATTTAATTGACCTTTTTAAACAATGATCAAATGTACACATCAAGTAATCATGCAAAATACTTAGAATTTGTTGACTTTTAGGAGAGAAATTATATATTGTCATACAAAGTTTACATAACATATGTTTTTTTTAATCAAATATATATTTACTCGATAAGTAGTAAAAACACTTTCATCATTAGGCCCACTTAAAAATAAACAAATCTAATTGCAAGCACTATATAAATACCATATAAATAAGTCCTCTTTGTTCACTCATGGAACTGAAAAAAACAAGGGACAAATTTAAACTTATATTTTATATTCATCCATTTTCCCACCCCTTAGATAAAATCTCCATCACCTACCAATGTGTTACCTACAATACTTAATAAAAAATTAATTAATTAATTTCCCTCTCTACCCATAATACCTAGTGATTTATTCATGTATATTTTCTAGTATTAAATAGTACATGTTGAATTGACATGGTAAAATATTGCATATCTAATGAAACCCTTGGGTAGCACCCAACAATAGGACAAAAGTATAGGAAGGGCTAAGAATAGATTATTTTGGGCTACCTACAATCCAACAAGAAACCAAGGCCAATGTCGTTCTCATATTCAACTGGACACTTTTCAATACAATTCTCACATACTAGCATCATACACATCATAAAATACTAATTAGACATGGTTTGATAAGCAAACCAATCAATTATTTAAAGTCAGTAGTTTTAAGCTCTCAAAATACAAGGCAACTATATGGGTTTCTAAAAAGTTATATGGTTTTCAATACTATTAGAACATAGGTTTCATCTTTGTACTATAGGTTTCTAGCATACTCATGGTTATATGGTGCTCGTTTATAGAAAATTTTTGATTAGACTAAAGAAAGATGCATGGTTTAAAGAGTTTTATTAGCCAAACTTTAAAAAAAATATTTAAAAATGTAATCCAAAAAAAAACAAAATAGACTTTAATTTGAATCCTACCTTCACTAAATAATAAATCAAACACATATCTATACAAATTCCATGCCTATGATTGAAATTATTTTTTTACTTCTCTACCCCAAAAAAAAATACTATCATTAAAACTACTCATAAACCCTCTAAAATAGAACTACTAAATTAGGTAAATGATGCTTATTAAATTTATTTTAACCTTTCCTAAGTGATGCTTATTAAGTTTATTTTACTCTTTCCTTTCTACAATATCCTTTATTTTTATTCCTTCTTTCTCATCTTTTACTTTTTCTCCCTTATTTAGAGTCTTCTAAAATCTTTAAGGAGGTAAGTTGCTATCTTCTAAATAAAGATTTCGTAGGATGATTTGAGTATAAAATATTTTATTTATAAAATAATATATTTATCCATTTACATGTATGATAAGTTATTTATATAAAGTACAATGACCAAATGGTGGTGTTAGGAAATTGGGATTTAAATAGAATACAAGAATTAAATTTAAAGAATGTATAAAATTTAAAGAAAATTAGTTAACATAAATAACATTGTACATAAGATTTATGATGGAAAAATCACAAAGGAAAAACAAGTCTCTTTCTTAGACCAAAAATCTATCATTTGATTTTTTCAAGTAACATAGTAACATAAATTGTGGTTTTTGCTAATTTCTACTATAAACTAGAGAAATGATGGATCAAGGTCTAAGTTAAAGGCTCCTAGCCATTGGATCATGAAGTGTCATTATGTGTATTAACTAGAATCTAGAATATGATTTTAGATACATCTAATGAGCATAAATTGTATGTATGATTTTTTTGTTCCATAAGTTAGATATAGGGTCTCCTTTGAATTCATTAAAAATTTCATTTCACTTTCCTTTTCTAGGCTATTATGATATAAGTGAAACTCACCAAAAACCCCTACTTAAACACCCAAACAAAAATTACTCCAAACAGGACAATGATCATATAGTAACATCCAATATTGATGTAAGCAACATATGATTTCTATCCTAGTCTCACTGCTACCTATTGATGGGTGTTTTTGCACTACTCAACTTAGATAAAATATTGAGTACTTTATCTCTCATACATGACTTTCCTTTCTACTTAAAAAATATGTTTCAAGTCTTTCCTATGGTAAGTTACCAATGCACTAAAGCCTAGTGACAAATATTGAAGCTCTCTTGTGCATGGGGTATGATTTACTATCAGGATAGGTTGTGTCTATTCATTTCTCTTTAATTTCCCTACAAGAAAACCTTAGGAAATACCCCCTTGGCCAAGCATATAGTCATTGGTTGTATCCATGTTCTTAGATCTTTAAATTTGAATTTCCAAAGAAAAATAGCCACATGCTTAATTCTTATTTCTATAAGTTCATTCTATTTTTTCCCTCTTATTTAAAGATAACAATTTTATTTCAAGTAAATAAAAAAATAATTGAATAATCATTTCCTATTTACAACTAAAGATAAAAATCTTTACATTATTTTCCTTTTCCAATCATCAAATAAGTATAATTATCCTTCTAAATAAATAATTAATAAATAAAAATCTATGTAAATTAATAAATAAATTCACCAACATAATTATTTATTATAATATGAATTCTATAATTTTCAAAAATCAAATAAATAATTAAACTCAAATAATTATTTACTTCCTATTGATTAATTATTTATTTCCTATTAATTATTTATTGAACAAACTCCTCCCATAGAACCTTCACCTGCATGTGATTATTCTATTGTGAAGATGGGCATCTCTATGGTCAAGAATACTAATGGGATCAACATGGAATTACCCCTTGCAATCCACTTGAAGAACCTACCAATTAGTCATATGAGAGGAATCATAAATATACTTCTTTAACAAAGAAATATGAAATACATCATGTACCCTAGAGAGAGATGGTGGTGAAGAAAGATGATATGCCACTAAACTAATCTTCGAGCTAAGATCTTCAATGAACCCACAAACCGTAGTGCTAGTTTGGAAGCCTTTCCAAAGTTTATCAAAAAAATTATGTGGCTGAACTATAAGAAACACCTTATCTCCCACCACAAATTCCCTAGAAACCCTCTTAAGATTTACATAACTCTTTTTTTGATTTAATTCTTCCTTCAACCTCTCCGTGATGATATGAATTTGTCTATATATCTTTGGATGATCTAGAAAGAACTAAAATTCAACTTTGAACAAAAATTTTCCATGAGAGTTCCCCAAAATATAGAAGTAAACAACTTATCTTTATCAAAGATAATCACCTATAGAACCCCATGCAATCATACAACCTCTTTAATAAACCTTCTCGCTACAGTCTATGCACCATCCTTCACATTTCCTAGGATGAAATGTGCAACTTTAGTCAATTTGTCCTCAACTACCAAGATACAATCATGGTGACATTTAGTCTTTTGTAGACATATAACAAAATCCATAGAAATAAAAGACCACTTATGAAAAGTTACATCATGAGGATATAATTGTCCACTTGGATGTCTATATTCTACTTTTACCATTTGACATTTTAAACACAATGAATCTACATGTCTTTTGGCACACATAGGTGATCTAGAATCTCTCACAACCACAGTATTTCATTCAATGCTTGCACTTGTATTAAAAATGCATCTACTATCAATTTATATCTAGGAAATTGTTAGAGTTTGGCCCAAATGTGTTTCAATTCCAAATGGTGACTCACTTGAATATGAGGGAATTTGATGAGTGAGTTATTCTTTAAGCCATTTCACCACATGAGAGTTGATATTGGAGTTGAAAAAGAAAACTTTATTCAAAACTTGGAGAGAATTATAAATGCACATCATGCACATAATTATGTACATCTGTCTTTAATTAAACTAGATGTTTTTCCCTTTTAAGAAAAAATTAATGAGTTGATATCTACTTGAAAATAGGAAAAATTGAAAGTTCAGAGAAACATAATAATTGAAAACTAGACTTTACAAAAATAAGAACCGAGCTAGAACTTTACAACTTGAGAACTTGGAGCTCTTAAATTTCAAATAAGTTCAATTTAAGCACTAGTGCACTAGTGTTGCAATCCATAAAAATTTGCAATTTTTGTAGTCATCAATAATCACTATTGTTATATAATAACAAATTTACAAATATCTTCAATTAAAGTAATTATTTTCCCAATAAATTAACACACACAATTTAATCAATTTGGCTAAGGAATGAAGCTCAAATAATATAAATCAATTCATAATTTGAGATAAAATATCACAATTTGTTAAATGCAAGATAACAATTAAATATAAATATTCTTTCACACATGTCTAGAAGCATGCACACATGTAAATAACAAAAACTCCTCATTAAGAAAATGCATAAACTAGAAATAAATACAAATGCAAACTAGGAGATATAATAAACACATTTAATGAGAACTTGTACACAAATTAAACTCTAGTTTATTTATAGTACATCATGGGTCTATCTAGAATTGAAATCAATTTGGATCAAGTGATAATTTCATAGGTAGATCAACAAAATAAATCTCATTATAACTTGAATCAAGTGAGACAGGAAAGATACACATAACATATAATGCCCAAACTAAAAAAGTGTTGAACACTAAATATAAAAGTAGTTTGAATTAAATAGTAAGTTTCTAAGTTTGGATTCTAAGAACTGCTATGATTGGCATCTTTGTTTTCTTTCCATTGATGTCAAAATAGTACATCATCATCATTGTCAAGTGCTCAGGGTCTCAAGGTATGGTTGATCTCTCAAGGACTATGTTTAGAGGTCAAATTATTATGACAGTTGATGCCATGTTATTGCTTCATCTTGTTAGATTGGTGCATATCATCTACGGAGATTGATCCATATTGATCATGGAATTATACTGTGGTGTGATGTTGTTTCATGTGCTTGGTGATATTCAATTTGAGTTTGGTGTATACAAAGTTAAATGGGATTGGAAGTTGAGTTCCATGCTTTAATACTTTAGTATACTCATTATACTTCAGATAACTAGTTTTCACTATCACATTGGTAACTACATACAAGATAGTGTGATCTTTCCTCATGATCAGCTATGCCAGGAATTATGCTTGAGGGTGTCATCAGTATAAATTTGATCTGCAACATTTACTTCATAAAATTCCCTTTCATGAAGCTAGGGTTTGAAGTATAAAATCCTAGTATTGGTCTATTTTGAGTATTCCCTACATCATAGATTATGTTCTGCAAATGTCTTAAGGACTATTGCTTATTGATATACTTGGAAGAAAATTAGGGTTTAGTCTATATGTCTCTTGAGATACTAAAAAACCTTAAAATACCTTTCAATAAAACCCTAAGTCTGAATTCCTAAAGCATTCTATTAAACTGTCATATCTTTATTTCTAATTGTGAGTTGACTTGTTTAACTGGTGACATGTAACTTAAGTTACATCTTGAGGGTACCGACACCATGAGGTGACCATCCCCAACCTCCTAGGGGCACCAAAGACTGAAGGTGATCAAAGACATATGCGTTCCAAAGTTCATTGAGTGGTCCAAGTTAAAAGGTAAGTTGGCATGAATCAAAGATTGGATGGTCACCTTTTAAATCTTTTTGGAAGCCCAATGGTCACTACTAGTCGGTGAAATTTGATGGGCAAAGAACTATAAAAGGGTAAAATGAAGATTTTTCTAAGACAATTGAACTGCGGCATACTAGGAACTTTAATCCATAGATCTATATGTCGAATTTGAAGACTGTGATTATTGGATTGTGTTTGTGAGATGATTATCTACATGTCTACATAAAAAATGATTAGTTTTGTGTAGTATGGTTATAGTAGAATGATGTTTGTATAATGATGTTTGTAGAAAGTGTTCATAACATTATTGTATAGATTGTAGTATGGAGTTTGTAGAATGATGTGTCAAAGAAGATTGTTGAGGGAGAAAGGAAAACTGTAGCAGTTCTCATGACAAATAGTATCAATTTCTAAAGGTATATCTATATGCAAGGATGGAGTTTGCTTGAATTTTATGATGAACATGATGGGGTTTGTTGTATTTGAAGCTTGAAGATGAATTAAAGTATGAATATCATATTCAGAGCATAAGAGAAACATGGAAGTTTGAATCCTTGAATAGAGAAATACATTGTTTTGTTACATAGGTTTTCATGTGTATCAGAAGCTAAAGTTGATAAGGTTTTTGTACAAAAGTGAATCAGGGTAACCCCCTAAGTTGTTTTGGTTTGTATCCAAGGTGATTGTACATTGTGTTAGTGAGACACCATTTTGCCAGTGAGGCTTGCATGGTCAGTAAGACCTATTTGTTGCCAATGAGGCATTCATCAGCCAGTGAGGTAGTTTAGAGTGGTTTTTCATCCCTATGAGGGTTTTCCACTCATGAAAATCTATTGTGTCATGGTTTCAATTGTTGTGTGATTCATCTATCTTTCATGCTTGAACATTTAGTCTTATTTGTTGCTCAGTATTCGATTCCTTCCTTTGATAAAGTATATTGTCAAGTTTGATTCCTCCACTTTCTCTTTTTCATTTTTTGTTAAAAATAAATAAATTGTTTTAGCTACAACATTGATTCAGCCCCCCCTCTTAGTGTTGATTGTACTCCAACAAGTGGTATCAAAGCCAAGTTCCCTATAGAAGTCTAATAGGCTTGGGTAGGTCCTGATAGTGGAGTGCCATGGGAAAGTGCAAAAGAAATAGAGAAAATAAAAGTCTCAAGCGACATACTAATCAAAGGGTACAGTCTATACCAAATTCAAATGGTGATCTACAATCAATTGATAAAAATGTCTCACAAGTTGTGTCAGGTATTAAATTAGAGGAAGATTTTTCTGAAGTTCCTTACGTTGATGGTTTAGATTTTCCTATTTGGCATATTAGAATGCAAGTCTATCTATCCTCTTTATGGTATGGTGTGTGGATATCAGTTGAGAATGGGTATTTTATTTCTTCTCAATCACCTAGTACTTCAAGTAATAAAGAGGCTTATGAATGCAATCATATAGCAAAGAAAGCTATTCTGTCAGGATTATCTAATGAAGTTGCTTGTAAAGTTATGCATTGTGAAACATCTCAAGATGTGTGGAAGGAGTTAATTAGAATCTATCAAGGTGATGCACTTGAAGGAGAGGACAGCTTGGTGTCTGAGGAAATTGACAATGAAAGGAGACATTCACATGAAGAAGATAAGATTCAATCTGATTCAGAAGAAGAAGATTACATTATGAGTAATGATGAACAAGAGTTTGAGGTTGATGTTGAAGGAGAACTCATGTGTGCTCTAGGTGAGTTCAAGAAGTTCAAAAAGGAGAAACGTAGATTAGAGTTGGAGCTTCAACATAAAAAGAACTTTAAACATAGTTATTTCAGACCTTGAAGAGGCAAGAAATCAGATTGTAAATTTAAGGACACAAGTTGGTAAATTGGACAAATTGATTATTAGTCTAAAGATAGAGGTTGAGGAAGCTAAGAGGTAGTTGATGGAACAAAGTCTAATTTGGAAGCTAAAATAGTTGAATGCCAAAATCTTGAAGAAGAAATAGTCTCTTTAAGGAAAGATCATGAGGATATTATGAAGCAGTTGGAAAAGAATCTAAAATTTGAAGAGAGCACAAGAAAATTACATGAAATGTTGGGAAAACAAAAATACTATAAGGACACCACAGGATTAGGATATGAACAAGGACAGTCTTCTAAGGCAAGTAAGACACCTAGGAAGAAGGTAGATTTGAGTGATCATGTTGTTTCTGAAGGAGAAGATAAAATGACATTTAGGTTCACAAGATCTTTACCCACCAAGTAAGTAATGAGGTACAATTACTCTCAATTCCATGGTTATTTCTAAGCATGTCATGTTTATGGCCATAGGGCAAGAGATTGTATGAGAAATGGTTTTCGATGGAATAAAGAGAAAAGCTTTTATAGTTGGTCAAATCAGGACTACAATAATGCTTGTTATAATTGTAATAAAGTTGGCCACCTAGCAAGAAATTGTTGGATGCATGTAAGATTTGTCAATAGAGACTCTCACAAACTACCTAGAAGAAATAATTTTTGTCTTGGTCAAGACTACAATACTTTATGTTATAAGTGTAATATGTTTGGGCACAAAACACATTGGTGTAGAGAAAGATTGAGGAAATCATATAGAGATTACATATTCAAGCAAAAGCAAGAAAATATCTTGAGCAAGGAAAGTAGAGATTCTAAGTTGGTTTGGAAAAGAAAAGAACATGAGAAAGTTTGGAAAAGAAGGCATGAGCAAAAGAAAGAAAAGGTTGAGCCCAATCTTGTGCATACTGCACAAGAAACATTCATAACAACTTCAAAGAAGGGCATAAAGATAAGGGGAGTTGTTAAATGTTTCATTTTTTAAACCTCAAGGAAGTTCAATAGGTGTATTAATAGGTTACATGATCATATTGTCTCCTCCTCTTCATATCTTATGTTTGATCAGAATATGAGGATGATATATTGTTGTTGATGTTGCATTGTTTGGAGTTTTGTGTTGATCACCTTCATGAGTACATATTGATGTTACACTAGACAAGATATGGTTTCAAGTAGACTTTAAGGTTGATCTTATTGGATATGTGTTCAATCTTATCAATACATGGTTCGTGATGACCTTATTGATGTATAAAGCAACATGATGTAGCAGAAAGGCATGAATGTTGTTTGTAGCAATAGCATTTGTGTTATTTGGATGCATAGCAGTGACATGTGATAGTGTAGAATTTTTTTTTTTGAGGATAGCAGATGATTTGATGTAGGACAGTTGTGTTGAACTATTAATCATGACAATCATTTTTTTTGCCAATGATTGTAATTGCATATTCCCTTGTAGATATGTTTGCATAACAGTATCATAGCATATCGTACTTTTTGTTGTGAGGATAGAAGACAGTGTTTTTGAGTATGACAGCATGACAGTTAATTTTGTAGATAACAAAAGTGATCTCTTGATAATAGATAGTATGAATAGTTTTGATGTGTTTTGATGATAGAGGTGTCATATGTTGAGGGTAACATATTTTATAGAGGAATTGGTTGTTGTAGACTTTGCTTAGTTAGTAGAATTTGTCAATATAGCTTTGCAAACCTTGTGTCTTGTTGATCTTATTGCAGACCTAGTAGATGATGTAGCAAACCTTTATGGTGATGTAGTTCTTAACATATTTTGTGGCAGTTTCTTATGGCAGACCTACTGATGACAGTGTATTAGCTGCAAAGGAGGTTTCATAATGTTGAAGATCTTGTATCTCACAATGGAAGAAGTTTTTTATTTTGCAGTCCTTGTATTGGAAAATTCCTTATTATTTTTCCTTGAAGTGGTGCAAACATTGTGGAAACAATTAGCCTTTTTCTTTGTAATAGTTTCACAGTGATAGAGCTTTTTGGTTTGTTGTTGACATTTGATGCTTTGAGATGATTTGGTTACATAGTGCCTTCATGAGCAGGATGATCAAGCAGGGGGACTCTATTTGGTTTTTATCTTTCATCACATTGAAAAAGGTTTGGTCTTTGATGTAGACTTGTGTCTTACTAAAAATTCTCTAATATGCAGACCTTGTGCAGATGTGACAGCCCTTGATGTTCATTACATACTTGCATTTGATAGATCTCTGTTTATAGTACAATTATTTTTGACCTTCTTGCAAAGATTGGGTTGTTGTGAAAGATTTACTGCAATTGGTCAAGCAAGGTGACTCTTCTGATAAAGAACATCTTTCAAAATAACTTGACAAATTTTATAATAGTGGAGTTATGGTAACAATGTCATAGGACAATTTATGACAATAAGATTAGTTGGTACTATCTATAGAAGATTGAAGAGTTGGTTATCTTTGCACTTATCTATCTATCCATGCATACATAGTGCTAATACTTTTGAAGATATTTTCCTTCTCATGGTGTAGGAATCCCATTGTTGCACTCATGATTATATTTCTTTAACAAATGATACTGCAGGGTCTTGGTTTGCAGTAGTGATGACATGAGAATATTCTTTTTGGTCTTCTGAGTAGTGAATGTAATAAAGATTTCAACTCTCAATGTAGGTTAGAGGACTGTGCTTGCAAAGTGATGGACAAACAATATATTCAAAGATAGTAGAAGCAGAGTGATAACTTTTTTCTTTGAGACAATGGTCTTTACTCATCTTGTATAATATGATAGTGGCCCTTTACTCTAATGCCATCAGTTGATCTTCTGGAGTTCTTAAGAGTCTCTTGTTATAGAGTTTCTACTCCATGTGTCAGTATGTGTAGTGTTGCTAAGAATATATAGAGCAAGGCAGTTTTGATAAGTATACATTGGGCATAGTTTGGACTGTGTTTTTCAATCTTTCTTCATGCTTTGACAGTGAAGATCATCATGCCAAGGGTCTTGAGAGATGGTATGATCAGTATGGTATGCATAGATTTCATTGTCTCTGGTATACATAGACTGCATGTATAGATAGGACTGTGAGGACTACATGTTAGTGTTCAATTTTAGTGTTCTTTCACTTTATTAGACAGTCAATTAAGTGGCATGTTCTAAATCTCCTAAGACAAGGGGAGCCTTGGTGCTATAGTGAACATTTTTCTCTTATAGTTTACTTCATAACAATTCTTAATGAACATGCAGTGAACCGATAGTGAACAGGCCGAGACAGTGATCATTTGCTCATTTCTACTTGTGTAAGTTGAAAACATGTTCTCATGAGACAAGGGAAGTATATTGTTAGCAAACAAAGATTAGAGAATGTTTTGACATTCTTTCTTTGACTATTGCTCTTAATTTATGATTGTATTGAAGGGCAGTCTTTGCCATTGATTGCTAAAAAGGGGGAGATAAATTGAAAATATGATTGATTGTTGTGGTGTTTTGACATCAATGCCAAAGCCAAAGGGCAAGTTTGTTATGACTGGCATCTTTGTTATCTTGCAATTGATGTCAAAATAGTACATCTTCATGGTTGACAAGTGCTCACGGTCCCAAGGTATGGTTGATCTCTTAGGTACTATGTTTGGAGCTCAAATTATTATGACATTTGATACCATGTTATTATTTCATATCTTGTTAGTTTGGTGCATATCATCTGCAAAGATTGATTCATACTGGTCATGGATTTATACTGTGGTGTGATGTTGTTTCATGTGCTTGGTGGTATTCAAGTTGAGTTTGGTGTATACAAAGTTAAATGGGATTACAAGATTGATATTAAAGTTCAGTACCATGCTTTAATACTTCAATATACTCATTATACTTCAGATAGTTTTCACTATCACATTGGTAAGGACATACAAGACAGTGTGATCTTGTCTCATGATCATCTATGCTAGGAATTATGCTTAAGGGTGGACCATCAGTATAAATTTGATCTGTAACATTTACTTTATAAAAGTCCCTTTCATGAAGCTAAGGTTTGAAGTATATAATCCTAGTATTGGTCTATTTTGAGTATTCCCTGCATCATAGATTATGTTCTGCAAATGTCTTAAGGACTGTTGCTTATTGATATACTTGGAAGAAAGTTAGGGTTACGTCTATTTGTCTCTTGAGATACTAAAAAACCCTAAAATGACTTTCAATAAAACCCTAAGTCTAAATTCCTAAAGCATTCCTTTAAACCGTCATATCTTTATTTCTAATTGTGACTTGACTTGTTTAATTGGTGACAGGTAACTTAAGTTACATCTTGAGGGTACCGGCCCTGTGAGGTGACCGGCCCCAACCTCCTAGGGGCACCGAAGACTAAAGGTGATCAAAGACATATGGGCGCCAAAATTCATCGAGCGGTCCAAGTTAAAAGGTAAGTTGGCGCGAATCAAAGATCAGATGGTTGCCTTTTAAATCTTTCTGGAAGCCCAACGGTCACTGCTAGTCGCTGAAATTTGACACGTGGAGAACTATAAAAGGGTAAAATGAAGATTTTTCTAAGACAATTGAATTGCAACGTGCCAAGAAATTTAATCCAGAGATCTGTATGTCAAATTTGAAGACTGTGATTATTGGATTGTGTTTGTGAGATGATTATCTACATGTCTACATAAAAATTGATTAGTTTTGTACAGTATGGTGTTAGTAGAATGATGTTTGTATAGTGAAGTTTGTAGAAAGTGTTCATAACAAGATTGTAAATATTACAGTATGGAGTTTGCAGAATGATGTGTCAAAGAAGATTGTTGAGGGAGAAAGGAAAGCTGCAATAGTTCTCATGACAAAATAGTATCAATTTCTAAAGGTATATCTATATGCAAGGATGGAGTTTACTAATTTTATGATGAACATGATGGGTTTTGTTGTATTTGAAGATTGAAGATGAATTAAAGTATGAAGATCATATTCAGAGCATAAGAGAAACATGCAAGTGTGAATCCTTGAATAGAGAAATACATTGTTTTGTGACAGAGGTTTTCATGTGTATCAGAAGCTAAAGTTGATAAGGTTTTTGTACAAAAGTGAATCAAAGTAACCCCTAAGTTGTTTTGGTTTGTATCCAAGGTGATTACACATTGTGTCAGTGAGACACCAATTTACCAGTGAGGTATATTCTAGCCAGTGAGGCTTGAATGGTTAGTGAGACCTATTTGTTGCTAGTGAGGCATTCATTAGCCAGTGAGGCTCTGTAATTTGTGTTTTTCATGATTAAGCTAGTGAGGTAGTTTAGAGTGGTTTTTCATCCCTATGAGGGTTTTCCACTCATGAAATCTATTGTGTCATGGTCTCAATTGTTGTGTGATTCATCTTTCTTTCATGCTTGAACATTTAGTCTTATTTGTTTCTCACTATTTGATTCCTTCCTTTAATAAAGCATAATTTCAAGTTTGATTCCTTCACTTTCTCTTTTCAAGTTTTGTTAAAAATGAATAACTTGTTTTAGATACAATACTAATTCACCCTCCCTCTCAATGTTGATTATACTCCAACAAGGACATCTAGAAATTAACTTACACCAATGTGTATCTTCAAGATGTCACTATTTTTAAATAAACTGTAACTAAAACATGGAGTTCAAACAAGTTAAGTTAGATATAAGTTCTCATTCAAACATCTGGTCCAGCCCGCTCTTTAATAACATGTAATATTTTCTGATGATCCTCACTATCTAGTCTCCATTTTTTCCATCTACGTGCATGTGGAAATGGATGAAGATGTAGAGCGGTAGCAATTACTAGGTGACTATACCGATATACCCTGTTCTCAGGTTGATAGTCAATAAAATGAATCCCATGTTGAACAATTTTGACTTGTTTGAAATATGTCCCTTGCACTACAATTGAACTTGCATGATAAACAACATGAACCAACTTGGTAAGACATGTGTACGTAACATTTTCGCTCAACCCAAGTATTAGAATATAATGTAATACTATTTAATGTACATGTGTACATGTATATATAAATTTAAATGTGACCCACTTGTGGGAAAGACCATTTCATCAATTGTTTCAGGTCATGTTATCTTCTTCCTCTCTACTGTGCAATGCATTAAATAATAACTAACACCTTCTATGTTTCCAATCTCTGCTATGACTGCAAAAACATCTCCTAGAGTACACACCAAATTTACATGGTTCAAAATTTTTTAAAAAATTAGAACTGTCTAGACTTTATAATCATTAAATTTAACTCATCAAAGTACTAAACTAAATAAATAATTGTACATGTGTTGTAAATTTACATTAAATTTATCAAACTATACACATACATACCTTCTCTAATCAATCCTAAAATATGGTCATAATCAATTGAAGTCAAAGGAATGTCTTCAAAGCCTTCATCCTCATCTTCATCATATGTGTCAGAAATGACTAATGGCACCGCATTCCATTCACTAACATATCTACGTTGTTGTTTGTTGCATGCCTCAAAGTTTTCCAAAAAGCAATCATCACGGAAACAAGAGTAATCCCTCATGTACAATTTCCATCCAAGGCGATCATCTGTACTCATGACACAATGCAAAGATCTTGTTTTGTCTACCCTCTTGCATCCCTGCTTCAATCTTCTATCCACACCTAGATACATAAAAATTATAAAAAATTTACATATATATAAATTTAACAGAAATTCATATAAAATAATTGAATTTACTAGATGTAAAATTTAAACTTAAATACAAATTCAAACATACATGTGTGTGTGTGTGTATAATTTTTTTTTTTCCCACAATGTCTTCTCCTGCTCCTTCGTACCCTGCTCGTTTTGGCACTTCAGATGGACTTGGATGCTCCCGCAAACTTGATCGAAAGCACTCTCCCCCTCTCCAAAATTCAGAACATGGCAGAAAGGCATAGGATTGTGGCTCCATTTTGGGTACGGCGGCTGGCAAAACTTCTCCAAACCCTCTCTCTAGCGAAGATCAACCCTCAGATAGAGCCCTAAATTTTAAAAAGATTCTAAGCAGTAATGCCATCGGTTCATCAAGTATTCACACGATTGCTGGGTGATCTAAGCCATTGAAATCAGAGTAGCTCTCTTCTCATGGTGGCATAACAGAAAACCCCCCCTTCGGCATCCATCATTCAACACCCGGTCCTGAGATTTGTTTGGACAATTTTGCTGGTGATAGAGAAGAATATCTGCAAGCCCATGCCCTTATATGCAGATTTATGAAGGTATGGCCAAAGCTCTGTGATCTCCATTCCTGGATAAGCTTGAATTGGAAAGAATATCTGAAAGAAGAAATTAGTATTTACCCCTGTGCAAGAGGTTTCTTCATTTTGGAATTTGAATCTGTGGAAGACAAAGAAATGATACTTAACACAGGGCCGTGGACCTTCCAAGGTGACTTCTTATGCACGAAACTGTGGTTCCCTTCGTTTGATCCGCAAATAGAGACATTTTCTACAACATTTCTGTGGGTACACCTACCCTACCTTCCCCTACAGTTTTGGGAAATTGATTGTTTGAAGGCAATTGGAAATGGATTGGGAAAATTCCAAGGCATTTCAAAAGAAACAATTAAATATGAAAATTCAACTTTTGCTCATCTCTGCATCGAAATGGATGTCTCAAAGGGTCTCCCAGCCGAGATCTTCCTTAAAGTTGGCAATAAGCACTAGTGCCAACCAATAGATTATGAAAGAATCTCCTTCAGGTGTTGGATATGTTTTGCTACTGAACATGCTACCAGACAATGTGGAAGACGAGTTGAAAAGAACAATGCAGCCCCTATCCGGAAACCCTCATGGTGGTTTGGGGTGGAATCAAGCCATTATGTTATCTCTCCCCTTGATGCGAAGGATGTTGCCACTTCTCCAATTATGAATTCCGCCTACCCAGTTGTTGATCAAGATCATTTTCAAGATATAATGAGTGGTAAAGTGCCAAACCATGCCTCCAAGGAGACCTCACCACCCCCCTCAGAGAAATCTACCTCTCAGCACAAGAACCTTGAGATCTCATTAGAAAATAGCTTTAGTTTGCAACCCCCTGAAACAAAACAAGGATGGACAGTAGTGAAGAGGAAGACAACTCCTTCATCAAATCAAAAGCATCTGATGACTTTAAGATCCTCAAAGAAAGGAGAGAATCTAGAAGTGTGTTAAAAGGCACGTTCATTAGATTACAATAGTGGTATTTTATTTGCCAGCATAATTGCACCCCTTGTGGCAAGGGCATGCACCAATTTATGACTTTGTTTCAATTTTAATATAAGGGAGCTGCCCCCTCTGGCAGCACTTACCAAACAAATATATATATATATATATATATATATATATATATATATATATATATATATATATATATATATATATATATATATATATATATATATATATATATATATATATATATATATATATATATATATATATATATATATATATATATATATATATATATGTATGTACATATATATATATATAATAGATATATATGTACATATATATATATATATGTACATATATATATCTGTACATATATACATATGTGTACATATGTGTACATATATATAATTTCAAGTTTGAAATTTTTATTTATGTAAAATTTATATATACATACCTGATATCTCCCAAAACACTCTTTGTGGGATGTATTGATTCGTTCCTGAAGATGTACCAACCTCATTTGATGCAAAGTGTTTCTTACACCATTCGACAACATCATGTGCATTGTCTATATGATCTCCTGAATAACTTATTTGATGCTTTCATAGAGCACATTTGATGCAAGCTCCTATGCCATCAGGTTCACCCCTTCCATGCCCACTCTCAAAGAAACTCCAAACATGTTGTATTTTGTAATTTCGATGATCTACATAGTGCATAAAATGGTTGTGATAATTTGAATTGTGCTGCACATCGATCTGACCATAAAAAAATGTTTTTCAATTTTTACATGCCTGCTTGCCAAATTCTCAAAAAAAATTGTAAAGCAATGTTGTACAAAAAGTGTGTCATGCTCTTTATCATCACTAATATAAAAGTGATATTCTTTCTTAATGATTCATTCATCATTTGTACTCTCAACACCATCCAAATCCAATCAAGTGCATGTCAATAACACACAAGCAACATAATAGTGATCTATTTTAAAAAGTAATAATCTGATTGAATCTCTTTTTGATGTACAAAATAGTAATTTTCTGCAAAGTTCACTACTGGTAGAACTGTTGCAGGTGGGAAAATATCTCTTAATGTTTGAAACTGTTGTGCTTGCCACCTAGCAAAAAAGGCATGTTGTATGTACAGTTGTATCAATTTTCAAAAATTTTCCATAAATGTTCCAATAGGTATCTCCTCTTCTACATAGTTTAACTTTGTGGATTCTTTCCCAAAATTTATTTGAAACTTTACATACTTGTAACTCTTGTAATTTACTGTCTTTGTTGGGTCGGTATCTTCATTTCTCAAAGGTAATTTAGCAAAATTTCCAAATGTTTCATAAAATCCTTTTATGCAGTTTATTTGATCAAATGCATTATCACATAAGATGGATTCTATGAAAAGACTTACCCATTTAGGAGGTGCATTTTAAAAACCATCACTTTCTTCTCTCATCTTTCAAAACACTTGATTGTAAAGATTAAATTCAATATGATAACGACAACAAGTTTCAAAAGCCTTTTTATCTTCACATAATATGGCTTTAACCTTTCAAACATTGTTTGCCCATTCTTTATATAAGGATTCGAATTACAAAATTTCACATACATCTCATGTTGTGTTATGTCTAGCCAATGTTTTGTATGATGTTCATAATCATTGAGCTCAATCCTGTGTTTGATAACATCTCTACTGTTTGATGATGTACAAGTATTATCTTTCCAAAAATTTGAAACCAAGTTACTAACAACATCTTCAATCCTGTCAGAACAGGGAGCCCTACACATAATCGCCCAATTGCCTTATGGACTATCATCCAAAACCTTTCTCCTTTTCACATATTTTGTCAGTGTCTTTCTACTAATACCAATTTTAGTCGAAATGAAGAGAGTTTTCTTTTTCTTGATATATTTGTATTTACAATACCTGTCAACATCACTCTTCTTATAGTGGCCTTATCCATTGATCGATATGTTTTCCCAATAGAATCTAAACCTTTTTTTACATTTTCAACAATATCTTTTCCTAGGTCGTATGAAGCTTTCCTCTTATTTAGTGTTGAATCTACACCCAACAATTGTAATGGCTCTTTCAACTCATCGCAAAGAAGTAAAAGTGATAACAATTGGGTTTTTTCAAGTGTACCAAGATGATTGAAATGAGCATTGATTATTTCCTTTACAGATTTATTCATTGACCTCTTACTGGTATTTATAGGTTGTTTGGCATTAGATTTCAACTTCTCCACATCTATTCCAAGTAAATGGTCTAAATTTCTATAACTTCAAATTTTTGACTTCACCTCTTTAGCTAGATTCATATGCTCATCAATAGCAATAGAAGGAAGTGATCCTGACCCCTCTCCAACATGCATTGTTTGAACATGGGCCTCATCCCTATCTTTAACTATGTGCTCTTTAGCCTCATTTGCCCCAATATATAAATTTGGCTTGATTCCTGCTTGATAATTTTCTACTTGTTGAGCCCATTCTACACACAAAATACTTAAGTCAAGAGAGATCTAAAGAAAGGGCTTTAAAAAAACTTAAGTCGAGTGAGATATAGAAGACCTATCTAGAGAAGTCCTAGTAAAGAGAGAAAGAAGGATCTTTTAAAAGATTTAAGTCAAGAGAGAGAGAGAGAGAGAGAGAGAGAGAGAGAGAGAGAGAGGACCTTAAAGAAAAAGGATAGAGAGAGAAAGGAAAAGATTTAAAAAGACTTACTCAAGTCAAGGGAGGAGAGAGAGAGAGAGAGAGAGAGAGAGAGAGAGTTATGACTAAATAATACAAGTATAATTTACTTGTAGTGTGCAAACCTATGAACGACCCTAATACCCATTCATGAAAAAAAAAATTCACTTGGTATATTTATGTCCAAAACTACAAATAACATCCTACTACATGCTAAAAACTCATCAATTAAATAGGAAAGAAAATATGCATACATACCTTGTTTCTTTCTATGGTATCTTGCCAAATTTATTTCGTGCGTCTCTTGTTCTCTTTCCTTTGAATACCTTCTTTGAGTCTTATTTTGTCAATTTTTTTTGTCTCCATTTTTCTTCTCTCAAATCCTCTACCAAAAGTTTTCTTTTCCAAAATCTAGCTTCTTGAATAATAATGCGAATTAATCTTGCAATGATATATGAAAAAATAAAAGAAAAGAGTTCATATTTATATGGATATAAATTATTTTAAAAAATAATAACAATTCAATGGTTAGCCTGGGGTTCAAACAAATGTCGATCGTTAAAATTCTTTTTAACCAACTGGGTTCAATTGAACCCCTTTTTGTATTTTTTTATATTAAAATAGGTAGGTTCAATCGAATGGGGGTTCGATCGAACCCCAATTTAGTCGAACAGGTCATGGGGGGTTCGTTCGAACCCCCATTCGATCAAACGCCCTTATTTTGCCCTTGCCCCTGTCCAGCTGCAATTTTATGTAGATTTTTGGGTTTCGAAGGTCAAGTTGAGGATCAAAATGGAAGCAACTTGACAAACCCATCTGAAGGATTATAGTCCTTGAAACAAGCTTTCTATCAAGTATAAATTTGATATATTATGGTTTTATTATAATTTTTTTTTAGTTTAATTAAACATAGGTTTTTCACTGAAAATCAAGCTCTATGTTCTGCACATGTGGAAAAATAGTATATTACCAAAAAAAATATGAAAAATATCTATCCTCTTGGCATTTATGTCCTTGATCCAACAAAAAAAAATGAATTCTGATACATACAAAAAACGTTATGCTTTACACAGTACACCTATGTCTAAATTGTAATTGGTTTTGACTTCAAATGTTAATTAAAAGAAAAATATTCAATAAAACATTATGAAACCAAATGCATCCTCTATATATCGTAGTTAAAAATCTAAATTCAAAAAAAATAGAATTTTATGTTTCATAGAAAAAAAGTTATGTTTTACATAGTACACATCACTCTTTAAAAATGATGTTTACTATTAAAAACTAGTTATTGAAGGAGATGGAAAAAGAAATACAATTTGATTCCAAATTTTTTTAAAAAAATATACTTAGAATCTACAGATAAAATGTGACAAATCACTAGTTTCATTTTCAAATTCCTCATGATTTAGCAACTATAGGTGTCTGATAGTGAAGATTTTTTTCAAAATGTTCATTTCAATGTCAACTTTGGCTAAAAAGTGTAACCCACTATTGTGGGATCACCCTGCTTGGTATTACATTACCATGAGTGATTGGATTGTCATTATTGACTTTGCACTCTTCATGCATGTACACCAATATATAGCAAATTTCCTAAGCAATTTTGAGATGGGTTCCCTAGCTTAAATTACATTTTTTAATTACATTTTTAATAAAGGATTTGATACAATTTTGGTAATTCTTTCTTTAGAAAATACTAGACAATGAATTTGTAACAAAGGCTAATTCTTAAGGAAGAAACAAACTTGAGAAAGATTTGAAAATTGACAAAAATTGAAAACAAAATTGATGAGATTAACCAAAAATATGTATGAATTTTAAAGAATAAACTTGATGATGTTCTCTTTGTGCTTCCTCCTTGTTGACATACATCATTCTTGCATCCATCCTTCTACTTGGCCTTATAGAGATGTTTATTTAACACAAAGCTCCACCAAGGTTTTGGATTTTAATATAGATAGAATAAATTTCAACATGAGATGAAAATTTTGTTAAGTGAAGGTTTTTCAACAAAAAGTTTAGGTCTGCTTATATAAGATTAAAATACAACTAATTATAATCTAACAGAATACAGATTGGATCTTACCTTCAACAAAAGAATTTAACCAAAGAGGGGTAAAAATTTATTAGAACAAGAAGAAATACAAAGTAAGCAAATTACAAAGCCCTATCTAGCTCCACTAAGTGAGCCAGATGTTGAGATAGATCTGGGGGTAAACGACCTCAGTCCATCAAATTCCAATCATGAATATGTTCAGAAGCCCATTTAGCCAAACAATCAGCAACACTATTCCATTCTCTAGGAATATGAGTAAAAGTAAAATACTCCAACGAATCACAGAATAATGACAACCAATACAAAAGAAAAAAAAATGTAAAATATATTTGACATTTATGTAGAATTTTTTTTAAATAATTTTCAACTTATTATGAAAATAAAAAATTTAAAAATTATTAAAAAATTAAATGGTAGTTATTCTAAACAAGAGAAAACAAAACTTCTATATTTCTATTTCTATGTAAGAACTTGTGACGTGACGGGAACATTGGAGCATGTATCCCTTTAAAAGGATAAAAAAGAAAAGACATTTACTACAAACACCTGTCTACTTGGATGGATACAATGGAAATTTGGAAAGGCCGACAATACCTTTAGCTTGAACGTTTTGATTTAAACCCATAAAAGTGACCTTCGATTTTTCACCTTCTTTTAGAATTTGAATCACCCACAACAATTGCACCATTTCTTCTACTTTGAAGATGTAATGTTAACACCACCTTCAAAATGTATAACTACTTCAGAGTAATCTTCTTCAATTTTCTCTTCTTCACTCTCCGATCTTTTTCAATTTCTTCTGCATCATCCTCTTCGTTCTCCTTTCCTCCCTTAATCACAATCGAAGATGACAATAATTTCCACTGTTGCAGAAATTGTGTGGTGATTTGAGAAGTACCAAGTGGTTCGAGAAGAAGAATATCAACCTGCCTTAGTAGCACTGGACTCCCATGTTGTGATAATCGATCTTCTACAGAGTAGGAGCAGCATATCATACCTGTTCTTAAACAAGATGTTGGGTTCCAAACGCATATTCGCATGATAAATCTTCCACTGCCATCTTTCATGTGCGAAGGGAGTTTGAAAGTTTGAGAAAATGAGCGGTCACCACCTTCAGCGAAAAATGTCGCGAACACATCCATCTGTGGAAGACGGACATTCTTGTTGCTTTCTAAGATAAAGCAAAATAAAACTGGTGTCCATAAATAAAGCCCTTGTAGTGTGAGATTCTTTTGGCCTACAAGAGGTTGCGATTCACGACAAATCCAGTTTTTCCAAATAAGGAAGATCCTATTATTCAAACAAGTCAGAGGATAAACTATTTTGAAAAAACTGTGCATTTAGTTTTGGAAAGCTCTTCACCATGTATATTGTTCACTATTTTTCTACATTTCAATTTTTTGCGTCTTTAAACGGTATCTCTCTCTCTGCATTATAATTAAATTAAATATTTGCAAAGAAAATCTTTTATAAACGGTGTTAAAATATGAAAGAGAAGAACTAGCGAATTTGGACATTATAAACATGCCACTCAAAAAATCGCAGGGAGACCGATGCGGAAAATACATACCTTCAACAACTGGAAAATATTTATTCGAATGTTGTCACAGCCTATCATGCATAGCCTTTGCATTTTACGAGAAGGAGCAACAGGAGGACGAGGACGAGGACGAGGACGAGGAGGAAGCCAATCCCGTTCCCCCCTCGAATGCTGCCAAGAAAACGAAAAAGAAGAAAAATGAGGAGGATTGAAGAAGATTTCCTGCAACTGTGAACATCCTGAAATGCGTAGAGAAGTGGCAAATTCTGGAAGAAGGCCCAATTTATCAAGTTGCTTACATCCGTCTAGTCTAAGATCTCTTAAAAAATTCCAAGAGAGCAGTGTTGGAAGTCGAGTAAGACTTTCGCAGTGAGATAAATCCATGGTCTTCAAAAATTTCATCGCTTTTGAGAGATATTACTTGCAGTTTTGAACATCTTCTGGCATTGAGAGCAATGAGGTCTTCTGGAAGAGCAGGAAATGCTACAAGTTGTTCATTCCAGGCCATCTCTAGATTCACTTGTGATTTTAGACGTTGAAAGCTTGGTGGAAATTCTGACAAGAAATTGTTGGTAACATCAAGCGTCTTTAGCTTGATAAGATTTCCACAAGCTTCAGACAGGGCCTCTAAACTGCATCCGCTTAAATATAACTCTTCCAAACAGTGAAGCTCACAGTCTTCATTTGGGAGACAAGTCTGTTTAGTACCGCTCATATCAAGGTATCGCAGGAATATGAGTTGGGCTATGGATTTAGGCAGAACAGGGGAAAGGACAGATGATCCATTATGGTCACTACCGCTCTCTATTCCAGCCATCTATCAGAAGAAAAAGTGTTTGTGAGATCATGTGCAAAAATATTATCCCTGCAAAACAAAGAATGAATTGCATACTCCTTTTTCACTAAAATTTGAGCAGAGAGTAACTGAACTGGGGATTGTAGTCCTTCAATTGGCACTTGGATAAGACAAGATATTTTAGGTTTGTAGGTAGTCTTCTTATCTCAGTCTTTACCTGCAATTTACACCACAGCAAGAAATCCAATTTCCGTAATGATGCCAAAGTGTCTATATGCTGAAGCTCCATATGCCTTCTCCACACGAGGCCCTTTACATATGAGTTTTCCTGTTGAAGATGAAAGGCAGAGTATCGTTTAGCAACGTTTCTACAAAGTGGAGTTTAGGTTTTAAATTGGAGAATTAAATACAAAACTTACAAACAACTTATTGCTAGAAAGTTTGGAACATCGTATGCTTTCCTCTCACGAATGGGAAATTGTGACGACTGAGATTTGTATCGTCTGAACTTCTCCATTTGCGGACTTGAAGGTAGGAGCAAGAATGGTCGATCTTATTACTAGTAAACTATAGAAGCTTGTAACTGCGTAGCCAAACCTACTAATTGGAAGTCAGTAGAGAAACATTTCTGCGAAAACAGGAGGGTGGAAAGGTTCGCACGAAGACAAATTCCTTGGAAGTTTGAAATAGTCATCTGGGTTGACTTTTTATTAAATTAAGTTGGACCACGTCAAAATCTGTTAAAATAATTGGCGTGACATTTGCTATCCAAATTGGCAAATATAAAATGCTCCACGTATTACAACGTCCGAGGTTTGCACGTCTCTCCCCTTGCACGATCACTATTCTAATTGAAATTTGTCATGTACACATGAATATAATAGGATTTTACATGGACGTTGAATTAGCCAAGAAAACACACCTTAGATGTCTACTTCAATAATTAAATTTTAAATTAGTATGAAGTGAGATTGATTGATTGAGAATGGAAGTTGACTAATTAAGAAAAAAAATGTATGGAAATTTATTAAATTGGATTAAAGTTTATTTGGAAATTGATGTAATGTTAATGTTGATTATTTTGATGCAGTGACAAAGATCTTGAAACTAAAATTTAAAATTGGATTGGTGATTAGAGATCAAAGAAGAATGGAGCCTAAGCTTTCTCAATTTTGGGAATTGATTGCGCTCACACTTTGGCCCACCTAACATGATCACATGATCCAACATGCATAATTATGTCTACTACTCTTGTTGATTGCATAATCTTGTTTACAATAGAGTGCACTTGCATCTAAAAGAGGGTGGTGGTAAAAAGCACATTTGGGAGTTTGTTCTGTAAAGAGGGAAGTGTGAAACCTTCTTGATGATAGTCAAGCCTCTAGGTTGATTCAACAAGATAGTCAAGCCCCTAGGTTGATTCAACAACATAGAAACAAAGAATGTTGGATGTTGAGTAAATTGTTATTGATGTAAACCAAGACTAATACCAATTGATTATGTGAGTGAGACTCAATCATGAAAGTGTCCTAGGATGATGTCCTTAAATCCTCAACCCTAGACATATGCAATTACCTCTAGAGCTCTTATTAAATGTTGAATCTTATAGTTCACCATTAAATATACCTACATGTAATGCCCCATTATTCCCCAATTATATAAAGTACAAGATTAGATAAACCTTAAAGACTTTAATATAATTATAGGATTGAAATCATGCCAATTTTCTTTTAAGAACTGAAAATTATTCTAGAAATGACTTATTTATGTACATGTACATTTGTACGTGTGTATTGTGGATATGTTTCGCTCGCTTTAGTGTTCGCACCTGTAGCAATTTTTTTAGGGTCATCGAACCTAACCTTTAGCCTATTTTCCCTCATCACTAGCTATTTCCAAAAAATGCATTCCAAATACTTGTTATATATTTTTTTAGAACACGTGCAAAGTTTGGAAGAATATTCCTAGGATGCAAGTGTTGCACACGGACATCCCTACACCACGCTGGCATCCCGAATACGCCAATACTTTTGAAGGGAGATTCTCCCACCCTTTTTTGTAATCTTGGGGGGAGGTAATGTTCACGCAACCTCAAAATGGTTCCTGTAGCGTACCCGACCTAGCAAATTCCTTTCTTGTAGGAGAAAAAAAAGGAAGATTGATAAAAATGAGTCTTCTTGAACATTTTTGGGATTTTTTTTGGACTATTGATCTCTCTCTTGGCTTTGGAAAACACATAGAAATCTTCTCTCAAGCACCACTGAAAGATTTGAAGCATTCTCACAAATAGACTTTGCAGATTTGGATGCTCCTCACATTGTGGCATCTCTCATGGTTGATTTTGTGAGCTTTTGATCAAGTTTTGGAGTTGAGAAGAGGCTCTCTTGTGCAAGGGTTTCAACCATTTACCATATGGTTTCATCTTCAAGGAGATTTTAACCTCCTCTATAGCGCTAAAATCTGGTAACATTGTTCTATTGTTATAGAGTAGAGTTATTTTATTGTTATTACTTTCATATAGCATCATTTTAGCAAATCCTTGTGCTGTAGACCACCACCCGTTTTACCATACACACACTAGGGTATTTTCCCCATAGACCAAGGATAAATACTTACAGATTGGTATTTTTGTTATTGCCCTTAGCTCCTAGATGCACTTAGGATAAGAGCTTGCACACACTTGTGTTTTTATTTTCTCTTATATCAATGGTTGTTCCATGGAGGTTGGAAAACCAAAACGGGGGCTTGACTGAGGCAAGCCCCTAAAAACCTCAAAAAAAATTCCTTTGTCTTTGTATTGTGCAATTTGTGAAAGAAAATCAAACACTCGAGAGTTTGTTTTCTTTTTCCCTTTATTTTCACCTATTTCTTTTCATGTTAGATGCATTATTCAAGTGATTTTGCTTCAGACACCCATTTTGGGAAGTTCTTTAATTTTATTATGTAAACTGGGTGAGGTTATAGATTTATATTTACTGTACGGATTTTTAGTTTTTGTTGTTGTCAGGATGATAGGGTCATGCACCGACGTCCCCGCAATGCACTGGCATTCGAGGCTGAGGTTCCCAGATTTGGACATTAGGTTCCTCTTAGTATCTTCTTTCTCATCCTGGTATCAACTTCTTAAAATAATTTTTATATCTTTGTTTATTTGTAATTCTCTATATTTATTTCTATAGTTTTTCATTAGTCGATTTGCTAATAGATAACTAAATGAGACCTAGTAAAGTTGATCTGCTCTTTCCAAGTGGATAGAGGCATATTACCCTTCCTAGAGGCTGACTAGGTCCTAAGTGTAAGTGATTAGAATTGAATACTAACTATTAGAATAACTTAGTTATTTCAATTTTTATCATCTACATTTTTGGTGAACCCAAATTGCGTTCACTAGAATATCCCTCCTCCTTTTTATTATTATTGAATAAAAAGTAGCATTTGAAAATGTTAGATTTATTTCTTCAAAACTTTACCGTGTTCGATAAAGCATTTAGTAGTGAAGATTTTGACATGCTTGATGAAGCCCTTGATGACTTCATCCATGACAAATCTTCCTCTTTTAAACAAAAACAATTTTCCTCTCCCAATATGATTAACATGATCTACATTTCTCATTCTACTCAAGAACTCGTCAAACCAAAGATTGTGGTTCATCTTCAATTTGAAACAGAAACAACTTCTAAACTGATAATGACTATTTAGAGTGCTTCAAACACATCTTGAATTGATGATTATATTTCACAAGTTGCTAAAACTATCAAACTAAATTTTTCATGGGCTTCTCACTATCATCTGATAGCCCACACATATAATACTAGGCGAAACAAATAGCATGATCATGTCCCTGTTTCCCTTCCTATTTCTTCTCCTATGTTACTGATGTTAATGCAAAACATTGATATTACTTACTTAGCCTAAGTAATATATTTTCACATGGCTTTAATCCACCTTAGGTGGTTATGTGTCAACTTGGAGAGTCCATCAAAATCATCCAAGATACATGTCGACACTTCTTTGTCACTCGGTGGAAACCTTCTTGCCACCACTACTTGAGTGCATGAGTCGACTCCTAAAATGACTCAAACTCTACACCTATATGTACATTTTTTTAATATCAATTCACTTTGATTTGATGCCAGTATTCTCTTAATCAATTCTATGAATTCTAATATGGTATCAAAGCACTCTTAAGTTAGTAAATGGTAGTTCAAATTTTGAAGTGCAACCTCTGCTGATTTGAAAGGTGGATTTTGCTGGGGAAAGATGTCAAAACCCTGAAGGAAGGCATCAAAAATCATCTTATTTTTCAAGGCACCCAAATCCTTTAGTTTTGCAAGGTGATTTGATACCTCGGCATGGCAATTTGAACTCTGTGTGAAGGCACATCTCTGTTTTGGGGCAAAAGGTGGCTCTTTGTTGTAAAACCTTTGTTCTAGCATTTGAATCCCCTATCCATCCCTATTTTTTGACCTATTGAAAGGGAAGATCTAGTGTGTAGGTGTTGCATAGGCGCGATAGGCCCAACCAAGGGTCATTTTATTCACATAAGGTGTCAAAAGCAAGCATGATTTAGGTCTACAAGGCATAGCAAGGCTTGCAAAGGCCTGATCCAAATGTGGAAAGGCTGATTGAAGCAGGGAAAGGTTGAATGGAAGTCTACAAGGTGCCAAACAGGCTCATGCCCTACTTTTGAAGACCCACGACTTGGTTTTGAAAGGTCCAAACCTTGCCAAACCATCCCCTACACTCTCTAGAGGCACTCTACCTTGTATGGATGTCACCCATTCACCTTGCACTCTCTAGAAATATCCACGGAGCTACCATAGGCCTCTCAAAGGCTAAACTCACAAAATAAGGGAACTAAGGAGGGTCACTTTTGGGCATTTGAAGGCTCCACTATGGTGCCTCTATTCAAAATTGTCATCTCCCTACTATCTGGCTGCCCTTGTTGAGCTATTTTACCCTAATCCAGCCCCACATCTTTTTCCCCCATTTGCCCTAATTCATGGGTTTCTAAATTTTGTTATTTTCCAAAAAAACCTTTAAAATTATGTTTTTTTGGTGTTAAAATAAGCATTTTAATTGTCTAAAAAGCACTATGATATAAAGTGCAAAAAAAAATTTGAGGGGGGCAAGTTTAAATTAGGGACAAAATTGATTTGAAGGATTATCAGTTTTTAATAAACCCTTGTATCTTCGCCAGACGAAGATGAAGGGTGAAGCCCAGGTTGGCAGGAGGCCAATAACCCCTCACAAACCTTTGTAATCTTCATTTCTTGATGATTCCACTAAGTAGTTGGAAGGTTAGGTTCACTCAAGGCATAAGCATCTTATTTCTTTTTAAGTGCAAATGTATTAAAATAGGCATCATTTACGAGAAATTGTGTGTTAAAACTTTTGATCGATAGCTCAAAAACAAGTGTCAATTTTTTCAAAAGTTTATATTTTCACATTTCCCATGCATTGGACTTATTTACATTGTAAAACACACTAAGTTATAATGTGCCAAAACTGAGGGGGTCACCTAATACTAAATCATGGGTGTTGCATAATATGTTGATTTTTATTGTCTAAAGGAGTTAACATGTTCTTAAACATGGGATATGATACTCACTCTTCTGTAATCAACCTAAACAAAGGTAATTATAAGTCTTGGTGTCATGGCATCCTGAAACATCTTGGATACCATAATCTCATACCATATCTATATGGATTTATCCCTAAACCAGGTAAACAATCTCAAAAGAATAAGTGGTTTAGTACTCGTGATCATATTATTGAATTAATCAATTTACATATACTAGATGTTTTGTATGCCATCATGGATATTGAATTTCCACATACATTACGGATCAAAATTTGGGAGATATATGGAGACTCAAATATTTCTCTATTCTTGCATGATCTTGCTATGATCACAAATAACATCCCACATCATGATAATGATATAGAATGTCCAGTTGATATAGAGGAAACCATCACTCCATCTACTATTGCTTCATCAGATTTTAGAGTCTCTTCTTTGAAAGCTTCCAGTACTTCCTTTCAGTAGGATAAATATATCAGTCTTCCTAGCATTGTTGGTTCAGAAAGACTTCTACCTGACATTGTTTTTCTATCTATATAGGCCCACATTGTTGATTTGGAAGCACACATTGAGGAAAAAATTCTTCTCTTTGATGACATTTTTGATGAATCTACATCACCATTATCCTCTTTAGATATTCATGCTCCACATCTATCTACACATGGTTCTGGACTATCATCATCTTCATCTATTAGGTATGCACTTGATATGATTATGGTATCCTTTGGCATGAACATGTGGACACCTGAGCAAGCTGTCCAAGCAATTTTGACACCATACAAGACTTCTTCACAAAATTAAAAGCCATAAGATTGTAGTTGAAATAGTGTGGAAGCCACAAATTTGCTCTTGGTTCCAACTATAAAATGCCTTCACTAGATGAGTTTGCTACAGAAATCACTAAGGAGAAAGATAAACTGGTTCACATGGGTACAATTAAACCCTCTAATTTGCACGCCTTGGTTGCAAATCAAGGCACAAAAGAATAGAAAGGGTTTGGCAAATAGGATAAGAAACAAAAGAACCAAGGAGAGAAGAAGAAAGATCAAAAACCCACTGCTTCTAATACATCTAATCAGACCTCTTCATCAAAAGGTGATCAATCTAAGAAGGAGAAAGTCAAGTGTTCCTATTGTAAAAGGTCTAGACATGATGAACATGATTTTTTACAAAAACAGATTGATCACCTTTCATGTCTTCTTGAGAAGAATTATATTAAGGTGTCTGACTCTATCAAACAGAGTTCATCAGAAGGATCTTCAAAGGACATAAATAAGAGTAAGGGGAAAGGAAAGGACAAGGCCCTAGTTGTTGTTGCTTCACAACATGATACATGTATAATTGAATTAGGTTCTTTGCACCACATGGCTTCTTCTCAATATGGTTTTACCTCCTTAGAACCATGTTCTATGCCTGCCATACTTATGGGTGATGACACTCCTGTTGAAGTGCATGGGAGAGGGTATGTTGATGTGGGTGAAGGAACATTTTAGGATGTTCTCTATGTTCCATCTTTGTCAAATAATATCTTATCTATCTATCTATCAGATCACTCACACAGGCTCTAGCAAGTGAGTAGCGTTCACACCAAATAAAGTGGTAATCAGTGAGTTGCACGATGGGTCTATAGTTGTTGTGGGAAAATAAGATCATCAATCTATAATATATTAGTTTTCTCACTTTGTTCTTGACTCTCCTTCAACAATTATACTCACTCACTCAGATGAGGTGATTCATTTGTGGCATTAGCGGTTTGGCCACTTGATTTACCACTACTTACAATAGCTCAGCCAATAGGACTTTGTTTCAAGGTTTTCTTCAATTCAATTTTTTGATGGAGTTTGCCAGGGATGCATTCTTGGTAAGCATCCTAAGGAGAAATGTGACAAAGGCAAAGCATGGAGGGCCACACAACTTCTAGAGTTAGTACACAGTGAATTGGCATGACCATTTCTACATCCATCTTTGAGCAGGGATATATATGTCTTGGCGTTCATTGATGATCTTTCTTGATACACTTAGGCTTATTTTCTCAAGAAGAAGTCTAAGGTCTTTGAGTCTTTTTTATAGCATATCATCAATCCATGTATATTGTACATTTAAGTGGAATCAAAATTTTGTAATTTGTTGTAGATTGAGGAATCTGATGTGTAAGTTTCTTGTAAGCATATTATGTCAAATTAAATGAAGTCTATGAGTCATTTCGAATATCATCAATATGAGATTTTAGGGAGTACGTGCTTAGTGATAAAATATAGTAATGTTTGTTTTTTACTACACTAGAGGTTGATGGTAATATAGTTTCCATTTTGCTTCTGTTTGTAATCAATGTATTTCATTTTTAATTTTGTCTTTAATTTTAAAGTTTTGTTATGTAATTAGATTTAGTAAGTATAATGATTCCATGTTTCTTACACGTGAAAGTGTTGTATATACTAATCCATGTAATTTTATTCTAGATGGGTCAAATGTAACTCCATCAAGTGTAAGGCCTTGTGATCTATGAATTATTCTCACACATGCAAGTTGTACTGGAAATTGTTTACAGATAAGTATTTTAGATGGATTTCTAGTTTTTTTATATTGGTTTTGTTATTCGTAGTATTGGAAACTAGTCTGTTGAGATTTTATCCATTTTTAGATATGCTAATATTTTTACATTGACATAGCCCAATTTTTGAGTCCTTAAATTGAATCCATAGTATGTCTACATTTTCTAGAATAGTGTATCATTTGAATATTCCATATGCAGCATTCACTAATCCATCTTGCATGTCATAGTTTCCAGCATATAACTCAACTAACATGTTCAATTTTAGTGTTATTTTTTTGGCAGACTTGTTACTTTCACATATGTTGTTACGTTGCCATAGTTTTGTTCAATTCATCAATAGAATCAATCACAATTGGTTCCCCGAGAACAACAGACAACATTTTCGTATTGTGCAAATCCACCAATCTATTTGTATGAAAATGATATGGAAATGTTGGGTCAGTTGGAGATGGTCTAACACAATTATGATTTAAATATGTTATGTCATTTTCAGTTTATGAATTAGTATGTATTCTATTTAGGATAGAGATGAATGTCTCATCTTTTTGGCATATTGTATTTTGCAATTCAAAGCATTGAATGTTGTATTCCCAGAAAGTATAAGATATTATTTCATTATTAATGATAAGGTATTCAAAGATTAGACTATCTTGTATAGCTTGTGCTTGGTAGAAGTCACCAGAAAATATTATATCAATGTTTCCAAAGTATGTTGTTGGGTTGTGTTTTATTTCTTTCATTCTTTTATGATGTAGAAGAGAGAACTCACCCCTCTCTGCAAACTCACTAGCACAAACTCAATTTACAAAATAGAGACTCTTTGAAATTCAAATTGCAACAAAACAATATTTCAACTCACTGTTTATTAACTTCTTTAATACAAAATCTGTAACTTTATACAAGTCCACAGTGACCTCTCTCTGTCACACTTCATGCTTCTTCAATCTAGATGACCACTCTACCTCAACCTTCTCTATAGCTTTTATAGAGACCCAAAAACTTAGCCCCCTCCAAAGACCGATGACTTCACTCTGCAATTCACAAGTTTTAAATCCTCTATCAATGTGGATGCCAATCGACCCAAAACTAAGGCGACACTTCAAATTTTCACTCCAAAAGGAGAAGAGGAGGAAACATTATTAATGGTTCAAATAATGATTCTTTTGTCTTTCTATTCAGTGCCATATCAGACTTCTCTTTTTATTCTATATTCATTTCAGAGACATATATAGGAATATATGAAGCGTCCTTAAACTTAATACATTTACTTTTTAATGCATTTTTTGGTAATAAGAAAGTATTTCAAATTCAATACATTGTCTTTACATACACCCTTGACCATCAATACAATGGGTTGTTGTTCATAACAAAATAAGAGACTTCATTTCCTTCTATGTTGTGCTTCTTTTCACCTTTGAATGCTGCCAATTCTTCCTCTTTTTGCATTTACATATGTCTTTTCATTTCCTAAGGTAAGCAATGTCAAATGGGATGTCTCCTTTAGTTTACCCTTGTTTGATTCTATTTGAAATGTTAACATAGACCAAACCACGATGGCATTTTCCAATGCACCCATCACTCCCTTTGGAATAACAAATGCATGGTAATTTATTTATGTAATTGACATTATATCCAATTCGATGCAAATGAAGAGTAATTTCTAGAAGAGTTTATTGAATGCATTAGATATAGATATTTACTTCTATTCTCCATAGTATCCAACGCCTATAACAAAGGCAAAAACAATTACCTTCAATTCACCTATTTCATCATGTGATCCACCAAGTGTGAAGCTAAAACTTTGTTTTGGTTGCCAACATAGGATTTCTCTGTGACACCTTGCTCTTCTACAACAACTTGGAAGTAGACAAAAACTAGTGCTCTATTTTCCTTAGAATGTTCTATGCACCAAAATGAACTATTAAATTGAAGAAGCATTAGTCATGACAACGGATCAATGAAGTGACTGGAAGAATGCGACAATAACAAAAATGCCACAAACTAACAATAGTAAAATGAAATTGGAACAAACTTGTTTTTGGGTGACGTAGGATTGCTCATGCACCCAAGTGCTCTAGCATCAGATACACCAAGTAGAAATTTTGTGAGCCTAGGCTGACAATGTGGAGTTGGGTATTCAAACCAACCTGTAGCGAACTCCATCACTGAAGAATGTGCACATGATTAATTCTTCTTTCTCTTCTAGCACCATGTCAGAACAATAGTCATCTTCCTCCCACAACTCCATTCACCACTCCTCTCTCCTCTCATGGATTCACATCCACCATGTCCCATCCTCCACCAAACTATCTCTCCTCTCCTCTCCTTCATGGGATCTAACCCACTCATAACTAGCCTCATCTGCCAATCTCTCATGTCACTCATACAACTTGCAGCATATAAATTTTCATCAAATACCTTATGGAAATTGAAGATTTCCGTAGGTTCTTATCCATACTCTTCAACCCTATCCACATTAAATGGAAGTACAAAAGCATTGTCCAAATATGCAACAAGATTTATCTCTTCATTTGCTGCTGTGAATTTACCATCAGCTGCATCATTATCTTCTACTCTCTTCATTGTAATGCTTGTCTTCTCATCCTCAATCACTGCAATCATCTCCAACCATTGATTCTCCACCATGAAAATATGTGACAATAATTCATCCTCTACCTCATCTTTCACTACAACCTCCTCATATTCTATCGCTGCATCTTCATGTTTCTCCTCTTCAACTACCTCTGCTACAGGCTCTTCTTTGTTCATTCCATCCTCATCCTCTTTTTGTTCACTCAGATGTGCCTCCAATTTCTCTAGCTTATCCAATCACTTGCTTACATTTTTTATCATACTCCATGTCTTGTTTTCTTCATACCATCTCCACGCTTCCCAAATCTCGGGCTTCTTCCTTATGACTATACCCATCTTGTTCACTGCTGCAAGCTTTCACAATTATCACCTCATGCTTTGCAATCTTTCACACATCACACTCTCAATTTGCAATTCTTTGCGCCTCTTCAGTTCCCAACTTCTCAAGATTTCTCTCTCACAACTGCAACAGTTCTCCACCAAGCTCTTCACAATTGCCTTCTCTCTTGTAGGTCCTAGTGGATCCTCTCCATGCTCAAGACCTCTAGCTTTGATACCATATGACACAGAAGAGATAACTTACCCCTCTCTATAAACTCACTAACACAAACTCAATATATTAAATAGACTCTAAAATTCAAATTGCAACAAAACAATTTATTTCAAATCATAATTTATTAACTTCTTTATAAAAGAAAAACAATAATACAAAATTGACAAATCTATACAAGTCCACAGTGACCTCTCTCTATCACACTTTGTGCTTCTTCAATATGGACGATCACTCTACCTCAAGTTTCTCTCTATAGATTTTACAGAGACCCAAAACTTTACCCCCTCCAAAGACCGACGACTTCATTCTGCAATTCACAAGTTTTAAATCCTCTATCAATGTGGATGCTAATCGACCCAAAACTGAGGCCACACTTCAATTTTTCACTCCAAAAGGAGAAGAGGAGGTGACTTTTTTAATGGTTCAAATAATGATTCTTTTGTCTTCCCAGTCCCTGCCATATTAGACTTCTCCTCTTTGTATTATGTATTCATTTCAGAGACATATATAGGAATATATGAAGCATCCCTCTTAAACTTAATACATTTAATTTTTAATGTAGATTTTGGTAATAAGAAAGTATTTTAAATTCAATACATTGTCTCTAAATACACCCTTGACCGTCAATACAATGGGTTGTTGCTGATAACAAAATAAAAGACTTCTTTTCCTTCTATGTTGTGCTTCTTTTCACCTTTGAATGCTGCCAATTCTTCCTCTTTTTGCATTTATACATATGTCTTTTCATTTCTTAAGGTAAGTAATGTCAAATGGGATTTCTCCTTTATTTTACCCTTGTTTAATTGTATTTGAAATGTTAACATAGACCAAACCACAGTGGCATTTTCCAACGCACCCATCACTCCATTTGGAACAGTAAATGCATGGTAATTTATTTATGTAATTACATTGTATCCAATTCAATGCACATGAAGATTAATTTCTAGAAGAGTTTATTGAATGCATCGGATATAGATATTTACTTCTATTCTCCATAGTATCCAATGCCTATAACAAAGCCAAAAAAAATTACCTTCAACTCACCTATTTCATCATGTGATCTGCTAAGTGTGAAGGTGAAACTTTGTTTTGGTTTCCAACATAGGATTTCTCTATGACACGTTGCTCTTCTGCGATAGCTCGGAAGTAAACAAAAACTAGTGCTCTATTTTTCTTGGAATGTTCTATGCACCAAAATGAACTATCAAACTGAAGAAACGTTATTCGCTACAATGGATCAATGAAGTGATTTGAAGAATACGATAATAACCAAAATGCCACAAACTACCAAAACTAAACTAAAATTGGAAGAAACTTGTTTTTGGGTGACGCAGGATTGCTCATGCACCTAGGTGCTCCTACATCATTTTACCAATTGAGTACAAAAATCTACTCCCTATCAAAGAAGTTTCATCAATGAGCACTACTTGCAATTGTTCATATTGCTTTTGTAGTGAGTCTATTGTTCATTGCTAAGAGAAATTGTAATAGACTTGTTAAATGACATAAGTAATGCATAATGAATCATTGTTCCACCTACATTGTACACCGATTTCCCTATGTATGCCATTATTAATCCTTTTGGCTTTAGTGAATCAGAATGGAGATTTTTGTTGTAAATGCATAATAATGTTTCAAAGATTACCTTTCCTGTAAATATTTCCATGTTCCTGCTCCACCAATTAAGAAAAGACATAATGGCTTTTTTATATTTTGGCACTTTCTCATTGCAATATCTTTTACAATGGTTTGTTGCTCTCTATTCAACATTCTTCTTATCCAATAATATTCAATGTTGTCAAGAAGATTTGTATTTTGTATGACTTGTAAACCAATATTTGTTTGTTTCTTAGTTAATAATGATTGCAACTATTGCAATTCATTTAGTAAATCATATTTTTCAACTATATTGTTCATGTTTCATTATTCTATAGTTAGTTCCATTACAACTATTTTCTTAGCTTCAATCTTTTCATTGCATTGTCAATATCTCCCCATTTGTCATTAAAATTATACGTATATCTAGATTATTTCTCTTTTATAGTCTCAATGTGAAAAACATATGCTTGTGCAAATATTTTGAATCCTTTTGTTAATGTATCTTCATTTTTTTATAAAAGAAACATATAACAATAGTTTTCGTAGTTAATATGCTTATTGTATTTTACAAATCTGATAATTTTAGGTTTCTTGCATTTTGATATTTGCTTGCCACTTTTGTCATATTTTTAGACAAGTTGAGCAAGGCAGATATTGTTAATTTTTGTTGGGTGATGCATATAGTAGTTGATATTTGATTGGCACATCACATTTTCTAATTCATCGGGTTGTTTTAATTTTGATGTAGACTTAAGAATAAATGTGCAATCTGTTGCAAGAGATGTATTGATAGAGACACATTTTCTTGAACTTGAATTTAATGGAAGTGATAGTACCACGTATACTACAAGTTGACTTGACATTTATTGCATGTTCAACAATGTGTTTTCAAGGTTACATATCATTTGTATGGCATCTATCTTCATGTTTTCATGTTCTTCACATATATTCTTCAAAGAGTTGGTCATAGATATGTCAATTTTTGTCATGTACAATGTTAATATGTTGATGTGGCAGATGCATTGAGTAAAAATTGTGCATTAGTATTTGCTTGCCATAATTCAGGCATTTTTATAGCAAATGTATTATTCCAAGTAGTTGAAGCTTCCATTTAGGAAAAGTGTTGGTTGTTTTAATATTTATTGTATTGCATGTATATAATCATTTTCTTTTATTTCCATCTCTTTAAGGAATTCGATGAAAGTGGTCGATTTGTTATATCATTTTTTATCTATAGTATTAAACAATAGGAAGGCATTACTTGGTATTGTCTAGTTAGTTATTGTAATTGGCTTCAGTACAGTCATCTTTTTCATAGGTGACGTGGGAAAATTATATAGATACACTTTCTTTTTAATTTTTCTTCCAACTTCTTGTATGATAATGATGGTGTAATTTGACAAGTTTTTCATCTAGTATGTTTGTGTCACATGTAATAAACCTATCTACAAATTCTTCAATTTTAAAACTATTGCATTTGCCATAAATAGGAGCATCTCTAACCCATATGAGTGCATGATCATGTTGGTTTCCTCTATTTTGGAATTCTATTACAAAGAAGTAGTCATTAATGTATCCTAGAATTGTATGAACTTAAATAGTTAAATGTTTTTTCAGACAATTCATACAATGTCTAAAGTAGTGAGTGCAAGTGATGGGGTCTTTTCTAATAAGTGACTCAATATCATATTGTTCTTATTTTCAATTTTCATTATGCATCATTTGATTTACATTAAGTATTTGCAATGTTGATATTAATGGTGTCCACTGGTGCTTTGGACTTGTGAAGGTCAAGAAAATTTTTGGAGGTCCCAGTTGTCGTATCATTGCAAATATGTTTTTCTTCATTTGATGTAGCAAGTCTAGAGAGATACAAATATGTTTGAAATCAATGTGTCCAATATCTGATTTCAATATTCTATCTAAGTTAGTTTTGTATTTAACATTTTTTTCTAGGAATTTTCATCCTTTCAATTGACCTTTTCTAATTCTTTTCCATATGCTTGAAATGATTTTTTGTATAATTACACATATTTCTTTGAAAAATAAGTTAGTAGTATGATTTCTAAAGTCAGCACTTGCATGTAATAGGTCCCATTGAGCAATTTTCTAATACTCAAGAACATTTCCATTATGTCATCATCTCTTGGAAGTCTAAAGAATAAAGTTGGAAAGTTCATTTCTTCTGCATACTTGTCCCTGAATATTCCAATTGGATGATTTTCTTCAGCAGATGCTATTTCAACTATCTTTTCATGTAGGTCATACATGAATCAAGATTCTATGAATCTATGTACTAGTGTATCAGTGGGTGCTTCATTGTCATCAGTATCATTGTCACTAGATGTCTCTTCTATTGTAATATCATTCATATTTATTTTCTTTAAAGTTTGTATCCAATAATGGTCTATAGAAATATTTTCTATCTTATATAGATGTCTTCTACATAGAAGTAAATTGAATTCTTTCATTAATAGTGTTGGATGAATAGTTCCGATTTGGTACACAATTATATATTGTAGCTTCTTTTTTAATCCAACGACAATTGTTATTGTATCATCAATTGAATGTGGAAGTGATTTTTGTATAATGTCCATATTTGTAGGTACATTAATTATTGATCCTGTCAATCCCATTTGTGATCATTTGTATCCCCATTGTCTAATTTGTGCAAAAGAAATATATGGTGATATGAGTCTTTCTTCAAGTTCTGATATAGATGTGACAAATATCAATGGTTTATCTCATCTTATCAATTGTGGTGTGGCAAAAGATGGTAATTTAACATTATGAAGACCTGTTTTGCAAGAACAACATACTTTGATCAATAAACTTACTATATTATGTATTTCAAAACTTTAATGAGTTTGTCATTCTTTTTGATTTCTTGTCTTCATTTTGTGCTCAAATTGTAGTTTTTGACATATTAAGCATTGATATCTTGGTGTGTCCTTAATTTTAGTCCAATATCTATGTGTTGGAGTGTTATTTCCAATATACAATTTGGTTGTACAAGGTTTTATTTTCTAGTCTTCTTTACTACGTAGTATCTTTTTTAGTTGAAGTAGACTTATATCTTTTTGTTCAATACTCTTATTGTTACATTTTTGATGGTCCATTTTGAAATTTGAAATTTTTGAATGAGTGAAATCTATATAAAATATTTCTTATTTTGAATTTTCATCTTGTTTTCCTTTCTTTGATCTAGATTGTATTCTTTTGGTTTCTATTGATGTAGAGTTTATGTAGGCACTTTACAATGTTCAACTATTTTCTATCATGAGTAATGGTTCATAATGTACATGTGGTGTGTCAGTTTTATATGTAATAATCTTATATGTATTTACTGCATTCGTTTGAGTGCAAAAGACATTTTCAATTTGTCTAGAATGTGATGACCATAATTTTTTTTAGATTAAAGATAGTTCAATCATATTACTAAAAATGAAGAAGTTTGAGTACAATCATTGTGGCCAAGGGAGCCACCTTTAAATAGGTTCCATATTTATACTATTCCATACAAAATATAGATATTATGTAGATGGATATGACGCCTGAATATTGTGAAGATCTTCATGTATGATACATAGAGTCTGAAGATAATTATGTCCTGCCAAAAGATATCATTCTGAAGACTAATTAGTATGTTGCACATGATAAAAAGTCTTTGGATGACTGCACACCAACATTGGATCAGAATCACTATTTTCAAATTCTATTCTTCCACTATCAACCCCGTGATTCAAGATGTTAGAAACAATATGAGAATCCACATGTGTGTAGCACATTTCACAGTTGAATATATTGTCTTTTCATTGATGTCAAAATATCAAGATATCAGGGTGTTGCATTTTACAGTTTTCACAAGATGCAGTTGACAGGATATCAGGATGTTGCATTTCACAGTTTTCACAAGATGCAGTTGACAGGATATCAGGATGTTGCATTTCACAGTTTTCACAAGATGCAGTTGACAGTGGTTTGGTATCATCTTAGTTTTCAGTGATGTGGTCTTCATGGTAATGATTTCAGTGATGTGGTCTTCAGTGAATAGTTTTGTTTCAGTTAAATGGTGTGGATATGTCATGTTAGTTCTATGTCATGTTATATAATTATCAATTAAATAAATGGTATGTGTGACATCTATGATATCTGATCTATAGTCATCTGTAGTTAGCAGATGTGGTCAGGTTAAGAACTTGGAGAAAAGTTAGATCATATGGTATGAAGATCAAATTGTCATATTTGTTTATTACCTTACAAAATCTAAACCTAGAAAGAAAAACCAAAATCAAACTGTCATAGCACTTTTATTCTATTCGACAGTTGACCGGCTGGAGCAGTGATTATCACTTAAGTGACAACTTAAGGGGTGAAGACTCGTTAGTCTTACTGGCCCCATTGCCTAGGGTGCCCGGTAACCGGTTATAGTTTTGTGTGCTCCGCGGGAAATAGCAAATCAACGACCATCTTTGAATCCTCATGTGGTGGGCACCGCAGATCGGAGGGTTATATTTTAAATGGAAAGTTTAGTCAAATGGTTAGCTCGTGCCTTTAAAGTTGACGTCCTCCATTGTTCAAAAAGGCAATAAAACTATTTTTCTTGACCTATCTCACCGAATTTCAAGGGCCACTAAAGTTGATTTTTGTGTGAAGGAAAGAGTAAGATTTAAAAGGTTTCTAATTGATAAGAAGATGAAAAGGCAGAGTTCTTTGAAGGGGTTTCATTTTTCTTGTTTTGTGTTTTTTGATTTTGATTAGAGAGAAGATGATAAGTTTGTGAAAAAATATAATGTTGAAGTTGAACCGATTTTTGAAGATTTTGTTTTGATGAAAGTTTATTTTGTATATAGAGAGATTTTGTATTGCAGGTGAACAATCATTGTAGATAAGGGGATGATCTTGATGAGTGTGAAAATATTTTTAGAGCATGAGAAAATAAGTTGATTTTTGAGTTGAAGAGTTTTGAGAGAAGTGTTTTAAGATGAGAAAGATTTCTTGAGAAGATGAAAGATTTTATTATGAGATGAATGTTTGCAAGTATGATGGTGCAATTCAGATTGAAAGGTTTTTATGATTGAAGAGCAGAGCATTAATTTTTTGTTGATAGGAAGATGCAATCAAGATTGAAGTGTTACAGAGCAGATTGAAGTTTTGAAAGATAATCATTTTCAGAGAAGGTTAATTTTTCAATTTTGCAGTCAGAGAGTTTATTATATTGTGAATTGATTTTGGAATTGTATTGCAAAAGAAAAATACATTTATTTGATTCTTTTTGAAAGGGAGAAATAAGGTATTGTAATTATTGAAACAGGGAAATCCCCTGATTTGTTCTTTTCATTGAATGTTGATGTTGTAATGTCAGTGAGACATGCAGAGAAGTACAATATGCCAGTGAGGCAGAATTGTAATGTCAGTGAGACAATTGTAATCAGAAATTTGTGTTAAGCCAGTGAGGCAGTTGAGTGGTTTTTATACCCCAGGAGGGTTTTCCACTCAAGAAATTTCTTGTGTCAAGTTTTTGTTTTGATACTCTGCATATTTTCTTTGTTCAATCTGAAGAATTCTACAATTGTGAATTTAAATTAAGAAAAGGAGTAAAAAGTGTTAAAATTGTTAACAACACTGATTCACCCCCCTCTCAGTGTTGAGTGTATTCCTACAATTGGTATCAGAGCTTGGTACCCTGTCAAAGCTTAATCAGCTTGGGTAAATCATATTTCTGGAATACTTATCATGGCAAGTCAAGAAGGTTACTCTAATTATAAAGCACCTGTGTTTGATGGTTCTAACTATGCTTTTTGGAAATTCAGGATGGAGTCATATTTGTCATCTCTGGGGTATGATGTGTATGCTGCCATTGTTACTGCATATACTGCTACAAATCCTCCTAGCATAGCTGATGAGAAAAGAGCATATGAAAATAATGCTAAGGCTAAAAATGCATTATGTTGTGGTCTTACCAATGACATACTTGTCAAAATCATGGAGTGCAAAACAGCCAAGGAAATATGGGACAAACTGTCTAATATTTATCAAGGAGATGATAAAATCAAAGAAGCAAAATTGCAATCCTACAGAGCCAAATTTGAAAGTCTCAGAATGAGTGATGATGAGAAAGTGGCAGAATATCTTCTAAGGGTCCAAGAAATTGTAAATGCTATAAGAGGACTTGGTGATACACTGGAAGAGAAGACAGTTGTTACAAAAGTCTTAAGGACTTTAAATCCTAAATATGAATCCAAAGTGTCTGCAGTAGAAGAAAGAGACTTAAGCAAAGTTACCTTTGATGAACTTCATGGCACTTTCACAGCTTATGAGATGAGAATTAGCAATGACATACCTTCAAGCAAAGAAGCTGCTTTCAAATCAGTCAGAAAAGAAAAGGAGATTTCTGATTCAGATGATTTGGATGATGATCAAGAAATATCTCTTGCAAGCAAGTTGAAGAAGGGATTTGTTGGTAAGTACAAAGGTAAGCTTCCATTCAAATGTTTTGAATGTGGAAAGATTGGACACTATGCAGCTCAGTGTCCTTACAAAGACCTAGACAGTGATGAAGATGAAAACAAGAAGCAATTTAAAAAGAAACAGTTTGTTTCTAGAAGGAAAAATAATTTCAGAAAGAAAAGAAGTTTGTTCATAAAAAATGTTGATATGTCTGAAAGTGATTCAGATGATTTTCTTGATGAAAATGCACAGACTTTATTTATGGCTATTCTAAATGAAGTTCAAAATGAAAAATGTGAGGAACAATCAAACAGTTGTGAAGCTGTTATTGATTTTGAAGGAGAATTGATGTGTGCATTAAGTCAAGTCAAGAAACTTAAGAAGGAAATCATTGCACAAAGAAGTCAGTTTCAAAAAGAAAATGATATCATGAATAACAAGTTAACTTGTTATGAGAAACAAATTACTGATCTAATTCTTTCTCTTGAAGAAAGTAAGAAAATTATTGATGATAAAGATAAAGAGTTGAATAACAAGGACAAGGAATGTCATACACTTGAAGCTGAAATTGTTGGTTTGAGAAGAAGACTTGATATGTGCAGAAGTAGTGATAAACTTGATGATCTTCTTGATAGACAAAAAGGATTCAAAGATAAATCAGGTCTTGGATTTGAAGAGGGACAATGTTCTCAAAAGGCTAGTACAACAAACTACAACAGAAGTGATACTTTCAGGTATAATGCTCACTTTACTGGATATTATTTTTGTTGCAATAGGTTTGGACACAAAGCCAGTGAATGCAGATTTGGAGTCAGAAGAGAAATGCATTTATTTCCAAGGAATCCATTCATGTTCTTAAGAAGTTTGAAGTGTCACAATTGTAAAAATTTTGGGCATATTGCCAAATTCTGTAGACCTTCATTGCAAATGCAGCAAACAACAAGAAATACTGTTTCAGGTTTGTCTTCTTTGAGTTCTGAAAAGAAATTGTTTGTTTGGAAACCTAAGGTAATTAATAAGAGCTTTGATGTTATGATTGCACAAGCTGCTTTTCATGCCAAAAGAAAGGAACAGTGGGTGATTGACAGTGGTTGCTCCAACCACATGATAGGGGACAAAGATAAGTTTTTTAAATTTGAAGACATTAATGAAGGTTCTGTTATGTTTGGAAATAATGATTGCATTATGATCAGAGGCAAAGGTACAATTCTTCTTGATGATGAAACACCACTACATGATGTGTATTTTGTAGAAGGACTGAAGCACAACCTGTTAGTGTCAGTCAAATATGTGACAATGGTTTTAATGTGGTTTTTGATGCACATGGATGTGAGATCAAAAAGAAATCAGGTAAAGTTATTGCAGCAGGTCTAAGGACTAGTGGTAACATCTACAATCTTCATAACTCAGAAACTAAAAGTGTTGATAGCCATATCTGTTTCATGGGTCAAATTGAGGAAAGTTGGTTGTGGCATAGAAGACTTGGTCAAGTGAATTTTGACAATCTTGTGAGAATCAGCAGGAATCACAATGTCAGAAATATGCCTCATATTTCAAAAACAAGTAATACTATATGCAAAGAGTGTCAGCTGGGTAAGCAAACCAAAGTTAGTTTCAAGCCTAAGGAGTATTTTACTTCAAAACCTCTGCAGCTGGTACATTCAGATTTGTGTGGACCTACAAGGACTAAAGCTCTGGGAGGAGAAAAATATTTTATGCTTTTCATTGATGACTTTTCAAGAATGACATGGGTAACATTCTTAAGGCATAAATCAGAAGCATTTGATAGATTCAAAATCTTCAAGAAGATGGTTGAAAAGGAATCTGATTTCAAGCTAAAATGTTTAAGGTCAGACAATGGAGGAGAGTACACTTCAAAGGAATTTGAAGAGTATTGTGAAAAACATGGGATAAGAAGGCAATTCTCCACTCCTAGAACTCCACAGCAAAATGGAGTAGCTGAAAGAAAAAATAGGACTATAAAAGAGATGGCAAGAACCTTACTACATGATGCAAATCTGCCTAATGTCTATTGAAGAGAAGCTGTTCATACAGCTGTATATACTTTGAACAGAGTTCAATTAAGGGTAAAGTCAAATTATACTCCTTATGAACTTTGGTATGGTAAGTCAGCTAATGTTGGGTATTTTAAAATTTTTGGAAGTAAGTGTTCCATCAAGAAAGATAATGATAGCTTAGGTGGTTTTGAGTCTAGATGTGATGAAGGCATATTTCTTGGTTATTCTACACATAGCAAGGCATATAAGTGTTTTAACAATAGGCTCAAAAGAATAATTGAAAGTACTAATGTTAAGGTGGATGAGGATTTGCAGCCCTGTATGCAGTTGATTCATGACAATGAAGTTGATCATCATTCACAAAAGGAAGAAGAAATTCAAGAAGAGGAAGAAGATCCTGAAAAATCTGTTGATGTCAAGACAAAGACTCTTTCAAAGGCTTTTCAAAGAGATCATCCTCATGAGTTGATCATTGGGGATAAGGACAGTGGTGTGTTAACAAGAAGAGGAAAGCTTGATGCTACACATAATCAAGCATATGTGTGTTTGATATCTGAAATGGAACCAAAGAATTATGTTGAGGCCAACAAAGATGAAGCCTGGATTAAAGCCATGGAAGAGGAGTTAAGTCAAATAGAAAAGAACAAAACATGGGAACTTGTTCCAAGACCAGAAGGTAAGAATGTCATTGGATCAAAATGGGTGTTTAGAAATAAACTTGATGATAAAGGTAAAGTTGTTAGAAACAAAGCCAGATTGGTTTGCAAAGGGTATTCACAAATTGAAGGTATTGACCTTGAAGAAACATTTTCTCCTGTTGCTAGATTAGAAGCTATAAGAATGTTTTTAGCTTTTTCAGTTTATAAAAATTTCAAAGTTTACCAAATGGATGTAAAATCAGCATTTCTAAATGGAGATCTTGAAGAAGAAGTCTACATGGAACAACCAGAAGGTTTTGTGAATAAAGATAATTCAGATCATGTTTATAGGTTGAAAAAGACTTTATATGGTTTAAAGCAAGCTCCAAGAGCTTGGTATTATAGACTGGATAAGTTTCTGCAAGAACAGGGGTTCACAAAAGGAGGTGTGGACAGTAATTTGTACTATTTAATCAAAGGTGAGGATATTCTGGTGTTGAAATTTATGTTGATGATATCATTTTTGGTAGTAACAATGATGATATGAGTCATTCATTTCCTAACATTATGAAGTCAGAATTTGAAATGTCTATGTTGGGAGAATTGTCTTTCTTTCTTGGTCTTTAGGTATCTCAGCTTGAAAAGGGAATATTTATCTCACAAAATAAATATGCCAGAGAGATGTTGAAGAGATTTCAAATCAATGATTGCAAACCTTTGGGCACTCCTATGGAGACAAGGCATAAGCTAAGTAAAAATGATGAATCACCTAAAGTGGAACAGTCTCTGTATAGATCTATGATTGGGAGTCTTTTATATCTCACAGCTTCTAGGCCTGATATTATGCAGGCTGTTTGTTTGGTTGCAAGATTTCAAGCTTGTCCTAAACAATCACATTTGAATGTTGTTAAGAGAATCTTTAGATATATTAAGGGTACACCTGATTTTGGTTTATGGTATCCTAGACACAGTGATTTTACACTTCTTGCCTATACAGATGCAGATTGGGCAGGGTGTCCTGATGACAGAAAAAGCACAAGTGGGGCAACTTTCTTTCTTGGTGGCAGATTGGTTGCATGGCATAGTAAGAAACAAGATTGTGTTTCTCTATCTACAGCTGAAGCTGAGTACATTGCTGCTTCATCATGTTGTACACAGGTACTTTGGATGGTACAATCACTTCTTGATATTAAGGTTGAGGTTAAAAAGCCTGTGTCTATTCTTTGTGATAACACAAGTTCTATCAATATGTCAAAGAATCCTATAATGCATTCAAGAACTAAGCACATTGCTATCAGATATCATTTTTTAAGGGAAAAGGTGATTGAAAATGAAGTTGCTTTGGAATATGTGCATACTAGTGATCAATTGGCTGATATCTTCACAAAGCCTTTGCCAAAGGAGACATATGAAACTCTGAGACAGAGACTGGGAGTTCTGTCTCTTATCTCTCTTCAGTAAGTTACAGAGATATTAGATTCAGGGGGAGTTGTTTTCTAGATTACTTTAATGTCCTGAATCTCATTTGTACATAGTCTGTATATAGTTTTTGTACACATTTTTTGGTTGGCAGTGTTACAGTATTGTGCATTTGATCAGTGTAAAGTTAAGTGTTGGTTTTTTAGCAAAATTTTTTAGAGGATTGCATTTACAAGAACAGGAATCTATTAGTTGTGGTATTTTTTTTGCCTTTGACAATTTTATGTCAAAAAGGGGGAGAAATGAGTTATGGTTTTGCCATCAATGTCAAAGACAAAGGGGGAGTTTTGTAGCACATTTCATAGTTGAGTATATTGTCTTTTCATTGATGTCAAAATATCAAGATATCAGGATGTTGCATTTCACAGTTTTCACAAGATGCAGTTGACAGGATATCAGGATGTTGCATTTCACAGTTTTCACAAGATGCAGTTGACAGGATATCAGAATGTTGCATTTCACAGTTTTCACAAGATGCAGTTGACAGTGGTTTGGTATCATCTTAGTTTTCAGTGATGTGGTCTTCATGGTAATGATTTCAGTGATGTGGTCTTCAGTGAATAGTTTTGTTTCAGTTAAATGGTGTGGATATGTCATGTTAGTTCTATGTCATGTTATATAATTATCAATTGAATAAATGGTATGTGTGACATCTATGATATCTGATCTATAGTCATCTGTAGTTAGCAAATGTGGTCAGGTTAAGAACTTGGAGAAAAGTTAGATCATATGGTATGAAGATCAAATTGTCATATTTGTTTATTACCTTACAAAATCTAAACCTAGAAAGAAAAACCAAAATCAAACTGTCATAGCACTTTTATTCTATTCGACAGTTGACCGGCTGGAGCGGTGATTGTCACTTAAGTGACAACTTAAGGGGTGAAGACTCGTTAGTCTTACCGGCCCCATTGCCTAGGGTGCCCGGTAACCGGTTACAGTTTTGTGTGCTCCGCGGGAAACAGCAAATCAACGACCATCTTTGAATCCTCATGTGGTGGGCACCGCAGATTGGAGGGTTATATTTTAAATGGAAAGTTTAGTCAAACGGTTAGTTCGTGCCTTTAAAGTTGACGTCCTCCATTGTTCAAAAAGGCAATAAAACTGTTTTTCTTGACCTATCTCACCGAATTTCAAGGGCCACTAAAGTTGATTTTTGTGTGAAGGAAAGAGTAAGATTTAGAAGGTTTCTAATTGATAAGAAGATGAAAAGGCAGAGTTCTTCGAAAGGGTTTCATTTTTCTTGTTTTGTGTTTTTTTATTTTGATTAGAGAGAAGATGATAAGTTTGTGAAAAAATATAATGTTGAAGTTGAACCGATTTTTGAAGACTTTTTTTTGATGAAAGTTTATTTTGTATATAGAGAGATTTTGTATTGCAGGTGAACAATCATTGCAGATAAGGGGATGATCTTGATGAGTGTGAAAATATTTTCAGAGCATGAGAAAATAAGTTGATTTTTGAGTTGAAGAGTTTTGAGAGAGGTGTTTTAGGATGAGAAAGATTTCTTGAGAAGATGAAAGATTTTATTATGAGATGAATGTTTGCAGGTATGATGGTGCAATTCAGATTGAAAGGTTTTTATGATTGAAGAGCAGAGCATTAATTTTTTGTTGATAGGAAGATGCAATCAAGATTGAAGTGTTACAGAGTAGATTGAAGTTTTGAAAGATAATCATTTTTAGAGAAGGTTAATTTTTCAATTTTGCAGTCAGAGAGTTTATTATATTGTGAATTGATTTTGGAACTGTATTGCAGAAGAAAAATATATTTATTTGATTCTTTTTGAAAGGGAGAAATAAGGTATTGTAATTATTGAAACAGGGAAATCCCCTGATTTGTTCTTTTCATTGAATGTTGATGTTGTAATGTCAGTGAGACATGCAGAGAAGTACAATATGCCAGTGAGGCAGAATTGTAATGTCAGTGAGATAATTGTAATCAGAAATTTGTGTTAAGCCAGTGAGGCAATTGAGTGGTTTTTATACCCCAGGAGGGTTTTCCACTCGGGAAATTTCTTGTGTCAAGTTTTTGTTTTGATACTCTGCATATTTTCTTTGTTCAATCTGAAGAATTCTACAATTGTGAATTTAAATTAAGAAAGGAGTAAAAAGTGTTAAAATTGTTAACAACACTGATTCACCCCCCCTCTCAGTGTTGAGTGTATTCCTACAATGTGGACAATCCCTCTACAAATCAAGAGGCATGGTAATCCCATGAGATACATCTACTATTTCTTTGTGTCTACTAGTAGTCCCAGACTCAGAGATGTGAAGAGCTATATACTTATTCTGCAGATCCTCCAACCTTATATTAAAATTTTGGTATGCCTTTCTTAGATTTTGTGATCTTCCATCTGTCTGCATGGAATCTTCATTTCTAGTCACAGAAGAACCTTGTACAATAGTCTTTAGAAGTCTCTTAAATTAAGAATCCAATGAAAGAACTACCTATAAGAATAAGTCAGCAAGTGTGAGTGTTAAATCAGACTCAGTAAGGCTTCTTTTCCTACCTTGAAAATGGTCTTCGTTTCTTAATCTCCACAAAATCCAAAGAATTTTAGTTGTTAAAGAGAGCCAAAAAGCATTAGTTTTAGCATTAAACTTAGAAATAGAGTGAAATAAAATTTCCAACTTACATTTACCATCATTCAAAGACTGGTTTGATATATTACTCATGAAAAAGATCCAAACTTGGCAAGTAAAGGGACATTCAAAGAAGATATGATCACAAGGTTCAAAGACATTACAAACTGCACATACATAATAGTTATGACCAACATGCAACTTCTTCAACATTAATAACCATCTAAAACATCCTTTTTAAGGTTCTAAGTGTTTAGACCAAAAGGACCTAAAGAATGCAACAAGATCCTAGACATTAACGTTCAAGTTCCATGACTTGACACTATACTCATATATCTCAATTGTGTTTGTAAGTAAATTGTAAATCTTTTTGGATTCACAAACTTTCACCTTAGTTCCATCTTCCAACTTAGCTTTTCCAACCAATCCTCCTCACCCAACATTTTGGGTAGAATAGGATTAACTACAAAAGCTGTAAAGACCACTGAGTAAGTCCTTTTTTGAATATCTTTCAACCTAAATTCTAATCTTAGACTATCCCAACTTTTAATACCATTATCAGAGAATAGATCTTGAAGAGTTGAGAGGCCTAGACTATGCCATTTCAGACCTATGTAGCCTTGAATTAGTGCCAAGGGTCTATCTTTATACTTCCAGTTCCACCAGACAGAACATTGACCTCCCCATTGCTTCAAAGGGCAATTCACCTCAGAAAAGGAGATTTGGTTTCTAACAACCTCCCAAGCCTTCCAAATGGATCCGAAAACCATTGACCCAAAAGGTTTTACCTTGAAGTCCCCAAAAAGACAATCATAAGGATGTAACTTGCTCCAACTCTGAGCCCTTCTAGGGTGAGATAACCTGATATTATTCCAAGTAAGGACTTTCCAAGGTTCATCACCTTCCAAAGAATTAATGATCCATTTTTCCACCAAAGCCATGCCTTGAAGCCTTAGGTCCTTCAACCCCAAACCCCCAAAATCTCTGTTGACACAACACCATTTCTAGTTCACAGAATGTTTCTTATTCTTACCTTTCCCATTTGACCAGAAAAAACTTTTGCTCACTTTTTGAATACTTTCAATTTGCACATTTGAGAATAGCCACATGGAAACATAAAAAATAGTATATGCAGATAAAATCTTTTGACAAACCTGAAATATCTCGGCCAAGGACAACACTTGTCTTTTCCAAATAGCCAATCCCACATGTTCTTTAGAATGGGATCAATGGCGAAAGGAATCCCCATAAATCAAACCAACCTTTTGGGGCCATCCCATTGTCATTCCCCCTCACCAACCCAATTAGGGAGATAGTTAGAATAACCTAGAAGAATAGATTTACTGAAAGACACTTTAGCACCTAAAGCCCTACAAAATGTATTGAGTTTGATCTTAAAATTCTCTAAGTTTTCTTTTTCCAAGATAGGATATAAGGCAATATCATCTACAAACTCCATGTTTAAAAGTGAATTGCCATCAGGAAGTTCAATTCCTTTAATGCTACCTGGGATTCTGTCTGTTCTCAATATGTAAAACAAGGCTTCTGAAGCAATAACAAAAGGAGTAGGGGCCAAGGGGCGGCCTTGCCTAATGGATCTCCCCATAGAAAAGGAGGAAGTAGGGGACCCATTGATTTCAATTTGAGCTAAAGCATCTCTAAACAGCATCTCTACCATTCTCCTAAATTCCTACGAAAAGCCAAAATCCTTGAGAATAGTTAAAATGAAAGACCATTCCACTCTGTCATATGCCTTCTCAAAGTCTAGCAAGAGAATACCAGCATTCTGACCTGACATCTTAGCCTAGTGAAGTGCTTCCCAACTAGTCAACAAGTTTTCAAGAATGTATCTTCCCTTGATGAAACTAGTCTAAGTCACATTAATCATAGAAGGTAAAATGTCAACCAATCTTCTTGCCAAAACTTTGGCTATAATTTTGTAGAAAACATTTAGAAGGGAGATAGGTCTCTAGTTCCTCAAGTTGGACTTGTCACCCCCTTTTGGAGCTAGTTTAATAATGCCTCTATTGATCTCCTTTCCCAGAGAGCCAAGTCTAATAGCCTCATGATAAACCTACGAAAGATCATCCACCACCCAGTCAATATTAGCTTTATAAAATTCAACAGACAGTCCATCTACCCCTGGAGACTTACAATTACTCATTGAAAGAATGACATTTTTAATTTCATCTTTAGAGATTTCTTGTTTCAATTTTCAGCCATTGACACATCCACCTTCCTCAGACATATAAGTGAACATGAATTTTGAGCTTCAGCACACTCAATCCTTCCATCTTCTACCTTGAAAATATTCCCATAGAAATATCTAAAGAGTTCCTTAATATCATTCCAATCAGTGTAAGTAATACCATTTTCATTGATTGATTTTATATGTTCTTGCTTGAATTTTCTTCTCAACAGAACAAAAAAATACTTAGAGCCTCTATCCCCATCTTTGATTCAATTCATTCAAGCTCTAGTTTTATCCCCCTATGTTGTGTGAGTTTCAAAACACCTAAACCTATTTTTAGTTGCCCCTAGTTGAGAAACTAAATCAACATCAAAGGGAGAAAATTGCAACCTTCTCTCAATGTCCAAAAACTCAACTTACGGCTCCTTTTCCTCCCTTCTTCTATCCATGGCAACCTTCATTCCACAAATTTTAAACATCTCCTGACAAGATTTAACAAGTTCTTCCCAATATTTGATGGCACTAGATTTATCATAAGTGACTTTTAAAATATTCCTTAAACTGATGATGCCCAACATACAATCTCTATTTTCCAATAGTTGCACATTAAGTTTAAAAGAGTTTTTGTACTTTGTCTTAGGGGAAGACTCATGGTTAATAAAAAGAATATTTGTAGAAATGGGATGATGATCTGATAATGAACTTGGGAGACTTTGATAAATTAAGTATCTTCAACTAATGGTTATCTGATAACAATAGAATATTGAAAACATGTGAATATCATTAGAGAGGGCACTTTGGATCTTTAGAGGAAGCTCTGCAAGTTGTTTGATGGTTTGTTCTCCCTTTGTGAGCAAGTTGTAGGGATTCCTCTTGCTTTGAAAATTGGTCTTCTTGTTTCTTTTTTCTGCAAGATTCATAAATTACATTGTTTGCCTTCTGATGCATTAGTTTTGATTGGTTTTAATGCCTTGGGTTTTTCTTCCTCATTGTTTGTTCCCTATAGGTCTATCCTTAAAGTTAAATTTTCTTCATTTTAATTTTTTTAATATTCCCGCTTTTTTGGGTTGAGAGTTCATGCTTTGGTCACATATTCTTGTTGGAGTTTGTGCTGCATGGATCTGGCCGAGGCGCTTGCTCGTCGACAAGGCACATTAATGGAAGCACAAGAGGAAGTTAATAAGATTGCAGGGGATTTTAATAGTGATGTGAAAGCCTTGAAAAGAATGTTTATGGATGCTTTGGGAGTTCATGATGCCACTTCTCCACCCAAAGATGCATGCTTCCAGGCATGGGAGGAGGTAGAAGAGGGTGATGGAGGTTGCGAGAGTGACAATCTCAGGGACGATGGGAAGAGTGGTGGAGTCGGAAGAGGTAAGGCTTCTTTGTTGCCAAGGAAGTTGGTGCTTCATCCAAATTTGGGTATACAAAAGATTATTAAAGATGACGAAAATAGATTAAAAGATGTTGCTCTTTTTTTTGTTTGTTTAGATTTAGAAAAGCTGCCTGCAAGAAGAATTTTTGACAATTGGCTCAATACTATTTGGGGAAAAAAGATGGGTGTCCATGCGTCTTTCTGTAGAATAGTTTCAAAAGGCATCTTTGTTATCTTCTTGAAAAACCATGCAATGCAAAGAAGAGTTTTAGATAGAGAAATTTGGAATGTTGGGAGGGCTTTGTTTAAGGTCTTCCCATGGAGCCCAGAGGCCTCATCTCAAGACATCAAGTTTTGTGTAGTCCCGAGATGGTTTCTAATTAAAGACCTCTCAGTCCAATTGTGGGAATTTTTTCCTAATTTGTTAAAGTCTTTGGGAAATATTATTAAGGTGGAGGATCCAAGGATCTCTCTGCCTCATCCGGACATAAGGGTGTTGGTTTCTTTAAAGCTTAGGGCTGAAATCCTAGAGGTATTACAAATTAGCCTCAGTGATAAATTGGTTGAATGTGTTGCAGTGAGTTTGGGGGGACTTAATTCATGTTTTCTCTGTAAATTAGATAGTCATAAAAAAAAGGACTGTCTGATGATAAAGTTTAGAAATATTGTTAATAATGTTGAGCCAGGGGTCTCTGTTAAAAATGGTTTGGGTTCAATGGGGGGGACAAAGAGGTACCATAGAGCTTAGGAGAGAGGTTGTTTCTCCTCCTATCTCTGAGTCAAGTCTTGGTTCTCAACCCATTCAGCCAAATGTTGGACCTCTGGATGGTGCTCTCAAAGAAGTGCATGATAGTCTAAAGATGCTGGTCCTTGATGATCCCCCTTCTTCTGTGGATACCTCAGGCTCATCCCCAGTGGCTGAGGTAGCTTCTAGCTCTTCTCCCACTTCTAATAGATCTAATCTAGTCTTTGGTAGTTTGGGAACTAATAAATAAGTTAATCTTGTCTCTGAGAATGCGGTCTCTCCAAGGATGGATGCTACATGTGACTCCCCAAATATTGTTTCTCCTCTATTTAAGAAGGATAGAGTTATTTGGAACTCACTCTTAAATGACTCTAATAACCTGGTCTCTAGAAGTATGTTGGATGACTATTTTGTCATTAACTCGCTAACGGCAAAATGGGTATATCAGCCACAGCTATGATGAGACAAAGTCTCTCCTCTCAGCAAGGGGAGGTTCCCTCTAATTACTTAACTTTTGCAAATCAAACAACTTATCAAATTTATGTACACTAATAACTATGTTTGTGGTGGTTCCATCTCATCTCATTGTCTTTTTTCAGAATAGATGTTTATATTTCAAACTCTTGATATAAGATTTGTAGATTATCACAATATCACAGAAACACAAAGTTTTCTGTTACCTTACTTATTACTTGTAAACGGAGCTATTTGAAGTAGAATGCAACCCATAGTCTTCACTCCTCTTCAAGATGATAAAAGTAAATCAAATATAACAACTTGCAGCACAAAGTCTCCAAACTATTGTATTCTCACAAACATGAACATATAACCCACAACCAATTTGATAACATAAAGTTTACCAGGATCAAATTAAGAGCGCTCTTCAATCACTTGTAACAAACTCCACACTTCAATTATTATCAAATAAGTTTATGATAGCAAGACGTAAGAACAAAACTATCACAACACAAGTAATCCCAAGACAAAGATTGGAATTAAACTTGCTTTCTTGTATTGATAAATATTTGAATATTGATTTTCACAAAAAGCACAAAGTCTTGATTTGCTTCTCAATTCGCCAGAGTTTTCTTGCAATAGACAAAAGATAGTATTTACAAAAGAGGTCCCCTTTATTTATAGGGAAAGACCTTGAGAAAATCTAGGAAATCTACAACTAATTTGACTTATTCAACAAGAGAGTCCTATTTGACTTATGACTTCTCTTGTTTCACATGTAATTACATTTTGGAAAATTACATGTGAAGATGTCCAAAACAAAATTTCATTTACATAATATCTAAGAAAAATAAGCTAAGGCATTAGCTTCCTCCATCCTTTTTCCTTAGGAAGTTCTGATACATGGTTTGAACAACTGACATCTCGCATGCATCTGGTTTTGCTATGTTTTCAGAGATGGTGCGAGCTCGGAGGATTGAATCTTTCACTGCCTTTATTGCCTTTTCATGCTTTTCTAAATTATCCTTCAGGTTCTCCAGAGTCGAATGTTGATCATACAGGTTGTCCATTGAGAGCACAGAGGGAGCTTCCTCTTCAAATTTCTTCTGTACCATTTCTTCAAAAGAACTTATCATTTCCTGTGCCGTGAGGAAGCTATGATCTTCCCTTGTCAAGGTGCAAGGAAGTTCTTCTAGCTGATGTAGGAGTGTGACATCACTATCTTCGCTGGCTTCTCGAGCTTGGCACAGATCTTCAAGTAGACTCTTTATTATGAAAATACGATGAGCTAGAGTCTCCTTGGTCTTGAGATATGATTCCCTGTTGGTGACGACCCCAATGGTGATCAAATTCTTTATCTTGATCTTCTTCATATCTGTCCACTCTTCTAGACTCTCTTCTTGATCTTGCAACTCTTGTGAGAGTAGATCCACCAGATTATCTAGCTGAGCTTTAGCTTTGTCCATTTTCTCCTTTCTTTCCATAGCGGTTTTCAATAGAACTCGTCCTTGTGCCAACAACCGCTCCACCACATCCCCCACAATCTTGCCTCTAGCTTGGGCTTTTTCAACCTTCTGTATCAGGGGATCTTCCACTTTCACTGCCATTGGTTCTACTATCTCTAATGACTTTACTATTTTCTGAAGGACAGTGGCCAGTTGTTCTGCTTTTGCTTTGTATTGCTCTTTTTCCCTTTTGGCTTCATCATACTTTTCAAGTAGAGTAGTGGCAGTGGTTTGGAAATCTGCTTTGACACCCTCATGAGTCACTTTACCAAGTTCAACCCTTGAAATGACATAACTGCTCATGTCAAAAGTATCAACTGTGGCATCTTCAGGAGGTTTGGCAATTTCGGCGTATCTGATTCCCTTTTCGATGACTAGCCTAGAAACAGTCTTAGGCTTCTTCTTTTGGTTCTTAGCTTTTACGGGCAATAGCTTTTCAATGTCAATCTCATCAGGTGAGATGGCTTGTTTCTTCCTCTTTGGAGTATAGGCAGATAACCATGGAGGAAGTATAGATGCATCGACAGCTGGAGGGGGATCCACTACTTGCTTGGTTGGCTCCGTGCTTATACCCGTGATGGTGACAATTGGACTTGTGTTGGTAAACACAACACCTGTATCAATAACCTTTTGTGAAGCATTAAGAAGGTTCTCCAGAATAGTCTATTCCCCGATATCAAAAGAAGGGGAAGATAATCTTGGAATGGAACTAGAAGAATCAAAAACGGTTCCAAGACTAGCCCTCATGGATTGAGGAGTATTGTCAAAAGAAACAACAAAAATGGGAGAAAGAGAAACATTTGAAATTACTGGCAAACCATCAAAAAATGGAACATGAGGAGGAGGTGTAAGGACTTGTGTATCAAAAGGAAGGTCTTTCACAGGAGTCTGCGGGGAACCATCAAGTCGCTCTACCTCTGTATCTTCATCTTCACCTTGTTCAGCTTCATCAGATACCTTAGTTTTAGACCTTTGAACATTTTGTTCTTTAGTCTCAACATCCTCAATTTCCATATGGTCATCATTGATGTCTTCAACATCTGACTTAGTGGCATCAGAAGCCTCTGTGGTTTCCTTCTTCTTTCCTCCCTTGGATACAAATTTGATCTTTGGTTTGTGTACCTTGGAGGAAGAAGGGGTATCACTCTTGTTCTTGGTTTGGTTCTCAACCTTCTTACCTGTTTGCTCCTGTGTCCCCTCTTCGGACCCTGTAAGGAACTCTTTCAACTTGATCCCTTTACTTTCCAACCACAAGTTGGTGTTTGCCAATATATGTTGGAATCTTTTCCTGATGGATGTCTCCTCCTTGACTGACCATTTCACCTCTGGGAGAGGTGAAGCTTCAACATTCTTTGCCTTATATTCATGATCTAGGACATTTCCATCATCCTCCATCCCATCTGGAATATCAGCTAGTCCTAGTTCTTCAATTTGGCTCAGATGAAACCTACAGAAATCCAGTTTTCTGATCTCATTTTGGGTCCTGAGATTTGTCCATATGTCTTCCACCATTGGTTCATGAAAATTTGACTTCCTCTTGATTTTATCTTGAACCCTTCTCAAGTCAAAATGATTTCTCTTCTTGTAGGTCTTCATGGTGACTAACTACAACTCAGAGTCAATTATTTTAGCTTTGTTGGCAGATTGAACTGAATACCTCCCAATTTCAATGGGAAACTTTATTCCTGACTTCTTAAGCTCCATCTGTTTGTTATGAACCACAATCAGTTGTCTGCAAAGCCCCATAAGAACAATGTGATCACTGGGATACCGTGGCAGCATGTAAGGGTAACTAGGATAGTATCCTACCCGAAGATAAGTGAAGGTGGGGAATTGTAGGAACAAACAACCAAAAGAATTTACAACCTGCCATGCTTCATCAGAAACTCTTCTCTGAACCAGTTCACCATTCCACAAGCACATGAAAACTGAGAAGAAAGCATCATTGACTCTTCTGAAATGATGAATCGACCCCTTCAGAGTGATTTGGGGGTAGTATTCATATACTGGGACCAATCTCCTGTCCCCTACTTGGGTCAAACCTAGAAAGTTCCTCATACGTGCAGCAGCGTAGACAAGGTAAGAGGTCATGTAAAATTTGAAGGTAGTATTGACCCTTACCAGTTGCTCATGCAAAGCATTACTGATCTGTTCACCCCAGAATATCTTCTAGTTACCCCGAAGAATTACCTTGATGTAAGTGTACATCTAGTCTTGGAATTTAGAAGCAGAAGGGAGTCCTCTGATGCGACTCAAGAGTGTAATCAAGTCACACACTTCCTCCACAAAATCACTCCTGTGAAGATCCTTTGGCCACCTGGTCAAAGTTGCCCTAGGAATTTTCAACCATTTGCTGTTTATGTGTCTTCTAGCAGCTTCCAAATCATTGTCGTAGTCTTGTTGACCCTGAGCAAAATCAATCTGCCTGACATTTTCAATTGGTGGACACATGAAGATTTTGTCCATGAACTCTGCATCCAATCTCATGATAACATTCCCCTGTGAGTCTGTCATGGCTCTAGTGTCCCTATTGTAGTGGTTGGCCACTTGTAGAACAAATTCAGGATTATGAGCACTGACAGGAAAGGATGCTACCAAATGGATATTGCTGTCAATGATTTTCTACATATGCCGGGAGGGGTTTGCTTGTTTAGTTCTATCTATGAATTCAGCCATATCTATGTGTCCAATCTCAGTGTCTCTGATTTCATCAACATTTGACTAAACTGCTGTTACCGGAAAGACACCCTGGTACTTGTACTTCATGGCTCTGGACTTTGAAGGAGATAATTCTGACATGAGCCCTGGAGAAAACTGTGAATTCGAACACCACCACGAACGCTAACTGAGAACTGCAAAAGGCCATGACCTCGTAGTTAGGGGAAAATTGGATAAACTGGTTCAACTATGTTTTGACGATCATGGATGGGAAAGCATGCGTTAAAAGGGCTTGAGCGCGCAAATCGAGGTGAGGGTGGAAGCGGGCTTTCGGCTTTGAAAAGTGAATTTTCTAGTGTTAGGGAAAAATCAGGGACATGTGCTTGGGCGGGTGAATTGGCCGCTCTCGCAAGTTGGAAGGACTTCTAGGTGTAAAAGCGGTGAAAAAGGCCGCTTCTACATGCACTTCGGGAGTTTATTGGTTAACATGCACAGGCGGTCAAAATGACCGCTCTTGCATGTAATGGGGAGTTCGGAACTTCAAATGCTAGGGTGGGGGATTTCACCGCTGTTGTAGATAGGAGTCATGAATCAGTAGACGTTCAGGTGGTGAGAAACACCGATCATGCAGGTAAATGCTTTTAAACTTCATGCAAAGGTTTTTTTATGTAGGGGCAGATGATTTAGCCGCCTTTGCATCAAACGGGAAAACATTGGTTTTGCAATGGTGGGTGTCTTGGCCGCTTTGGTAGGTAGGATGGGAGTCAACAATGAAGGGTTTTGGTAGCGGAAAACGCCAACTAACATGTAACGTTTTTGGTATTCGAGCGGGGATTAAGGTCAACGATATATGTGAGATATGTGAGGTATGATTTGGTATACTTTGAGACCTAAGAAGTATCTAAAGGCTTGAGTGGTAAATCCGTAGTCCCAAATACAATGAAACTTTGGGCATAAACATTGATCATCCAAAACATATTCAGGGTGAAGAACCGACCAGAGATTGAGCAAGACGACCAAAATAGTTTTAAGAAAACAATCTATTAACGAAACGCATAACAAAAATAAGACAAAGGAAAACCATCGAAAACTAACTAAAACCCTAGTAAAGAAAAAGATACAATTAGAAGGTTTACCTGTCAAAGGTTTGAAACTCTAGGCTCGATGTTGGTGGATTAGGTTGAACTCTTCAATGGTGCAGTCGAGCGATGCGAGAGGATCCAGAGAGAACTAGGAGGAAACAAATAACCAAAACAACAAACAAAAAGACATATTTAAAGCTCGAGAACAAGCTTCAACAAGTGGCACAAGCAGCCATTAATGGCACTCGACGTTCAAGATTCTAAAGATCTTGTTTGGGCAGGAGTTTCGGCCGCTCCAACAAGTAGGGTTAACAACCAAAAGCAACGGCGGGCTTTTTGGCCGCTTTGGCAAGTTCTACCAAATAAGATATGTAGAGCTGGGTGAATTAACCGCTGTTACACACAAAACAAAAAAAGGTTTAACATATGTAATAGCGGCATTATACGCCGCTCTTACATGTGTTAAAACAAAAAAAACTTCCAAACGTGTAATCACGGCGAAGATAACAGCTTTCACAATTTAACATAACCTTTGACATGTATGAGCGGCCGAAATCACCGCCTTTACATGTTAAAACTTCGAAAGTTTTCTAACACCTGAAATTGACTAAAAATTGACAATCCTCATCAGTTTACAACTTGAACGATCTTCACAAATATCGAGAGACCAATTCAAGGAAAATGTCGTAGACCAGTTTAGAATGTCAAATAACTTTGCACGAGACCAAGGGAATCTTGTCTCGATCTACGATCTTAGATTGTAGATTCACGAAACGGACAAGTTTCGTGGGGTTGTCTACAAAACAAGCGTAGCTGATTTTGAGAACAACAAAGTATTGAGGTGGCTAATTCTAATCAAAATCCCTATCCTTCATCTTTTGCAAATACTATGGGGGACCCTTTGACTATGACACCCACAAAGAAGAACGCTCAACAATTAGCTCTAATGAAAATTAGAGAGAATATGTTGACGAGGAGTATGGAAAATGTTTTAGAAGATTGTGGCTTCCCTATTCAATTCACACCACCAGACCCTTCAAAGTTTAACAGTGAAACCCCCATTGAAGGCATTGAGGATGAGAAGGAAGATAGAGAAGATATTGTCTTGAAAAATGAAGAGGGAAGAAAAGAAAGGAAGTATGTTAGGAGAAAGTTGAGTGTAGGAAAAAGGGTTAAGGGAGGGAAACTTCCCAAGTGGTTTGATAATATGGGTATTGCTAAAGAAGAGACTCGCTAAGAACCCAGTTTTATATCCCTTGAAGTGCTACAGTTGGAATGTGTAGGGTTTAGAATCTCCAAATAGGAAATACATTGTCAGGGACTTTGTTAATAAGCATAGAAACATGGATTTTCTAATGTTGTAGGAAATTAAAGCTACAGGGTTTCAACTAGATAATGCTCGAAGATTCATCTGAAAAGATTCAGTAAAGTTTTTTACTAAGCGTGAGAAAGGAAAAGGAGGTGATGCACTGCTTATCAAGAATGAATGGGGTCAATTCATTGCTTGGTGTGGGTTCTCCCCATGTAATAGATGTGCATGAGTATCTTTAATAGACAAGATATGAAATTTGGTATTTGTTCCTTGTATGCTTCTAATGATCACAAAGAGAGGGGTGTCCTGTGGGAATGGATATCTAATCATCTTCCCAAAGTCCCTTGGATCTTCATCGGGGATTTTAACATGGTAGAACATAATGAGGATAAAATTGGTGGAAAGAATGCAGAATGGAAAGGTAATTAAAAATATTTTTAGACAAGATTTAAAAAGTCTCTCATGTTAATAGACCCATTGGAAGGCAACAAATGTAGAAGTAATCGGATTTGGTATACATGGTGCAATGTACAATCTTGTAATAAAAGGATCTACAGTAGGTTAGATAGAATGTATGTTAATAAAGAATTTTTTCAGTTTTACTCCCCTCAAGATGATGACCATAATTGAATCTTTACCTTGAATAGATTTGTAATTCATTGTAATGAGAATGCATCTCCTTCAATTTTCCCTTCTGAATATGGCATTCCTATGTTTACAATATAGCCTTGCCAATTTGCAACACACATAGTACTTTGCAGGATATTGTCTCCTAAATAATTTTCCAAGCAATAGTTGGCATTGTAGTCACTGTCTTTTTTGCATTGAAAAGGATTGTGCTATGTAAAGTCTTACAGATTGAATATCAACCTCATCTTGGATCAAATAGCATATTGCATTGAAAAGACTATCACCATAGTTTTTGTAGCTCTAGTTGCTTTTTGTATACCAAAATATTGCATTTTAGATGCAATAGATTCCCAAGTATTTTCAAGATCTGTACAAAGATTTGAAAGGTGACTTGATGAGATTTGTATGTTTCTTTGTAAAGTTTTATTTGAAATTAATGCCTCATTATGACCATGAAAGGGGTTTTCATCATGAAATATAATAGAGTAGACATTTTCATTTGAGTTTTCATTTAATTGTAAATATCTTCTCTTTGTTGTTATTGACCATAATGCAATTGATATTTTAACCACTTGCATATCCATTGTCTGCAAAACATGTCACCCCAAAGTACTCTTTCTTGTTTAGATTGAGTATTTGAAGCGAAGAATCTCATTTTATAGAAATAAGTGTTGGCATTGTCTATTCCATGTAATTTGTATAGTAATTCTGGATGCAATTCATTTCAAAATGCTCGCAATGCATCATTCTCATTATTGGCTCGACATATTAAGAAGTGGTCAATGAATCCATTTCATATCTCAACTGATGTATAACAACAATGAAGCAAGACTTCTAATGTATCAAACAAACAATTGCCTACAATGTAAGAAAATGAATCTAATTGAAATAAGTTTTGTTGTCTTAAAGCTTCATTGATTGTTGGACTTAAGTTTTTTTTTTTAAATTGTATTTGTCGACATCTATAGTTTGAAGCATTGTATCATGTAATGAAATTGAAGTGCTATAAATTTCTCAAAAAAATGTGTTTTAATGAATAGTGTAATGCAAAGGAAAGTACTATATGCTTAGTACCTAATTTTTCAAATTGAAGAATTTCTTCAAATGTGAAGGAAAGATGTCAACTTTAATTCTATGTCAATAGACATTTAGAAATTGAAATTAGCAATAGTTACATACAAGGAAAGTAATAAATGCTCATTACCTTATTTTTGGACATCATACATTTCTTTGTTTTGAAGTAGAAGTCACCAATTTCAGTATTGAACAATATGTCTGTGAAGCTATAAAAAATTATAGCAAAGAAATTACAACTCTAGTTAAAATTACAAACTACTCATTTAATTATTTGAAAAAAATTTAAAGTAAAGATATCTTTAGAGTCCAATTTTGAAATATTACCAATAGTACAAAACCAAATGAATTGGTTACAATATTTATGTCACTTACATTGTATAATTTAAAAGACGTATAGAAAATCCAATTAAATATTGATAAATGTGAGGAAACAAAATGAATAATGAATGATTTTTGAGGGATTTCTTATTTTTGCTGAGGAAAATCTATTTTTTTTATGTTGTATGCACCTCAAACACATCATTAGTAAATGTTAGCTAGGAGTTTTGAAAAATCAAATTTAATCTAGTCTGTGAAATTAAATTGAAATTGTTTAAACAAAATTTTCAAAGCATTGAAATGAAGCTACGTAATGAGAGAGAACTCTGATATAACTACTCTAGAAAATTAAATTGCTTACAAAGGATTTACAAAGTGTTGAAATAAAATAAAAAGGTAATTCCTTGTATCAAGAGTTTTGTTAGAGATACAAAGTTGAAATTATATATACATGGCCAACATGATTCTAGCAAAAAAGCGCAGTAACAGGTTGTAATGAAAATGATAAAGGTAGAGATTTATGTTTTCATTTATATATATATATATATATATAGACACATGGCCAACATGATTCTAGCAAAAAAGAGCAGTAACAAGTTGTAATGAAAATGATAAAGGTAGAGATTTATGTTTTCAAATATGTGTGTGTGTGCATTTAGTTTAGAATTTGATAGTGAAATTTTAATGTTTAAAAATAATATTAATTTTCTTGAATTAGAAATAAAATAATAGTTATAAAATTAAGAATTGACGTGTGTGAGTTTTATATAATTAGATGGATAAGATTCAAAAGATGTGTGTGAGTGACAAATAAAGTACATTTTTTGTAATATATTTATTATAAAAGTGTATATGTTACTCTTTTACTATCTTGATTTATACTCATTTTAGGACTTGTCATAGAATATTGCTAGTGACATTTAATTTGCAATATTTTAAGTATAAGCTATAAGATCATGAATTATATCGTCCATCAACCAACCTTAGTCCCTAATAGTTTGGATTAGCACTCACTATAATCATTCATGCATCTTAACCTAGACTATAGGAGAAGATTTATCCCCTAGATAGAATCACACCTATGAATTATGAGAGTTACCTCATCCTTTAGTTGACAAGTCAATAGTTTTAAACTTTACCTTTGAAGTATGGGTGAAATGTGTTTCACCAATACATACTGCTTAATAAAAGATTTTTTAATCCATGGTTTCAATTAAACTTACCCACATAGAAAAGGTGAAAAGAATAAGTAAATGAAATAGAAGACTAAAAACACAGATGGTAGTGGGACTCAAACAGATGAGACAACAAATAAGAGATCTTCTTGAGAGAGTATGGACACTAACTTAGGTGTAATATGATGAGACAGTAAATAAGAGATCTTCCTGAGAGAGTATGGATGCTAACTCAGGTGTAATATATCAAAGACTATGTAGATGCTTTCTTTGTCCTTAAACACAGTCGTTGAAAACTTGTGCAAGAATCCAGAAGATACACATACACAAAACAAATTCTAATACATTCCATTAAAATATTTCCACATATTTCGATATTTAAGTGTTCTTTCCATGCTACCAATTGTTTTGGAATTGATCAACTTTTCACATACTGGTTCAATTTTTTGTGTGATTCAGAAGAAACCCAAATTCTATTTGACACTCTTCTTTTATTAGACCAAAACATGTTGCCCATTACCATATTTCAGACCCTATGCAATGAAGTTTACTTGAATGTGATCCGAATTACTCTCACCTTATGGGAATATATGCACAAGTTTCTTCTTTTGTTGAAGAACATCTATTGATAGAGTTTGATAGCAAAATCCTACCAGTCATAGAACAATGAGTTAGATCTCCCTCATTTTCCTTGAGGTCTAGTGACTTTTGATATTTGTGCCATATTTTGTTATGGAATCATTAGTTATTTTCAATGCTTACAATGATCTTTCCATTCGTTGTGTTGTACAATATCTTGAGTGTGGTAGGATAAAATTACAGTGAAGATCCACATGAGAGAGTATAAGCCAAAGCTAGGCTCAAAAATATTCTATACATAAAATTTGGGCTATGTGTGCTTACCAGTCATGCAACGCGTTTATCTCTCTATCAAACAAATTGTTTTCCTACAAAGAAGATGCCAAAAATTCAATAAAGTACATAGACTTTTTGCATATTTACTTAACATTTCATTTTATAAAATTGTTTCATGACTAAGTCTTGCAATAACCTTACCTGCTTCAATCTGTCAACAAAAACTAATAGATTTTTGATCTCTAGTTACAAAAGTGACTATAAATCCCAAGAAAAAATTACCAGTTCGCAGCAAAATAACTATGTGTGAAGTTGGATCCATCCAAAACCTTTCCAAAAACTACTCAATACACAAGTGAATTTTTTATTGTTAAATTTGATCGCTTAGAGGACAATGTAACTATTTTCTCTTATTTTCAGTATGGACCATATTTATTGGGTAGGCTCATTTTGAAAAATTAACCCACATGATCATGACTAGAAATCACAATAAATATTATTAGTACCTACCTTGACATGGTACTCTAGCATTTGATATGCAAAACTTTTGCATTTGTCCTCTCCATTGTTAACCAATCATAGTCTTTTATTTTTGTGATGACTGTAGTTTGCAAAGATGGAAAAAATATTTGATTGGCTATGGTTGTTTACCCTCTTATTGTTGCCTTCACGTAAATCGAGGCAAACATTTAATATTCAAGTCAATATCAACCATACCAAAATTAAATGAAACTAGTATGGTCCATACCTAAAATCAATTCATGAAAGAAATAGAATCTATACGTGTCAAAGACCTATACCCAAAAAATAAAATCAATGTTTGCAAAATGAAACTATGACTTTATAGTGCATATCTAAATCACATCCATTGAATATCTTGTACCGAGAATTATTTCAATTTTATTTTTCAAGATCTGCAAAATTAATTGAAATCAAAGCAATCTTCCAAAGTCAAATAATATTAATTAAAAGGTAGTGTCCAATGATAAGAATGTGACATCTATATTAAAAGATTTGACAATTTCTATAGTAGATTTGGTCTTATCAGCCCTGCACTAGATATAGATTGGCTACAGTTCTTATAGCCTCTATTGATTGCCTTTACCATGATGCATGCTCTGTTTCAATGACTTGTTAGTTTTCTCCATCATGCAATGATGCAACTCCAGCAAAACAAAGTGCTTGCATAGGGTGTGAGTTGGAGATGCCAGTGTCTAAATCTTTCTTCTATTGTGTCATTGAGAAAGAGTGGCACGGATACCTAATTAAGATGATTTTAGTGACCAGATCGCTTTAACTCACTTTGGAATAACAGAGTTTTATTGAGATGAACAAGCTCTTCCAATGCTTCATTGCTTTTGCATCCAATTCTTCTGGGCCATTTTTTCTAGTAAATATATGTCATATTTTTGTTTATAGTTAAGGATATTAGAATTCCACTTACAAGAAAAACTCCAAGGAATTTTCCAACCACAAGTTTCTTATCATTCACATGAACATAGAGAGGAACTCTCATTTCCTTTTAGAGTCTTGTTTTTTCTCTAGCATTGACTTGCCTAAGTGGCTCAAACTAGTGTTTTATTTTTATTTTCCTATTAGCTGAAAGCTAGCACTAGTAATTTTGTTGTTGGAGGGATTGATGTTTCTATATTTGATTTAAAGTCGCTTCTAATCTGTTAAAACAGATCTATACTTTTGGGGGGACTTCTTTGGTGTTGCAAATATAGGGGTTGGATCATCTAACAATAGATTACTTTACTGTCATGTTCTATTTACAAAGCCCTTCAAACTCTAGCTTCTTAAAACAAAGCCTGAAGAGATTATGTCTTCAAACATTGTGGTTGCGCCGATTGTAGCTTCCCTATGCAAGGTCTCTTAATGACCACAAATATATGTCATGAATTCAGATTGTGAGTGTGATTTCTATACTAGGTGCTCAATACTCTCTCTCTGCTTCAAAATGTTTGTTTTATAGTTAGATTTTATTAGCTAATAGGCTTTTATATGTGAGCATCATAGTGCTCAGAATTGTCTCATGCCATAAAAAATCACGCCATAAAATGTTCTAAACTCATTGGTTGTTCCTATTGGCGTATTCCTTGAACCTCCTATGGGTCAAGTGCTAGTTTTATTTTGTTTTTCCTTTCAATAAAATCAAGGTGGAACACTTCATAGTTTGTGCAAAATCCACCAAGCAACCCTTAATTCCCAACTTTATCTTGGTTGATGGTATGTAAATATATTTCTTCTAATTCTTGTTTTGTTTGAATCTTGAGTCCAATCTCTTTCATTCCCTTCCTATTCCTTGTATTCATCTTTACTCCTCTTTGATATCATGTTTTCTACACTTCCAAACCTTGAATTTTGCTCTACTTGTCTTGATATTTTTACCATCTCTATCTTAGTCCTATAATAGAAAATCAATTTGGACCAATCCACATGCCAATTTGAAGTAGGAGAGCTCACTTTGGAACCTACAAGTGAATTTGTTTTATTATTTATCTTCTATGCACTAATAAACATGGCCTTGTCTGCAGATATATACTCATGCAAAAATAGCTTGTTAACAAAGCATTTGTAGGGCTATAACTTAGAAGAAATACAAGATGACACTTCCTCCTAATTTTTCCATTATGAAGGTATAAGGTAAAGGTGTTTCTTTAGCTCCCACTCTAGTTAGGATCACAACATGGCCTATGAGATTGCCCTTATAGGAACAAGAGAAAATTTTGAATTCACATTATATATAATACTCAAATTTTGTATCCTTTATCTCACTTAAAAACTACTCCTTTCATTGTATGTATTCTTGCAATCTCATGCATCTTTTTCTACATCCCCCTTTTGTGAATCTCACTTTTATTTTCAAGGCATTCTCACTTTTATTTTCAAGGCATACAAGACATCTATGAGTAAACAAATCATGACAGAACATGAATGCTTATGGGTAGTGAAAATACAATAAACTAGGAAGCAAATTCACAAAACAATAGGAAGTTATCAAATAAAAAAATTAAAAAAAAAGATCAAACATTTTACCTTCTTTAAATTTCATCAATGAACTTGATATGATTTGTCTCAACAAATGCATTGTTTGTTGAGTGTTTCTTTAACATTTACAAAGGCACTAGTTATGTGTAGAAGTCACATACTGATTACTCATAAAGGATTTGGGTTTGTTCTTGTTGGGTGTAATAAATTTAAGGAATCCTTAAATGAATCATTCCATGGATCCATGACTAAACAAATCATGATAGAACATGAATGCTTATGGACAGTGATAAGCCAATAAACTATGAAGTAGATTGGCAAAACAATTCAACCACAAGCAATTGATGGAGAGGATGCCAACAAACCTACATTTTTGGTTCCTGATGGTCATTTTAATGATGATATTGCCCCTAGAAACTAGCTTTTGTCAAATATTATAATCTTCTTAACATATATTCTAGTATATGTTTGTTACAATTACTACATAGTTTGCTTATTTCTCTATCGATTATTCATGATATACATGCAATTGGAGTTATCTTCTACTATGGGTCATTATAATCAAAATTTTGTAAAAGCATATAATATATATTTCCTCCACTGTGTTTTTCTTTGTTTCAGCTTGTAAAAATTAATTATTATATGAGAAGAATATTTTCACATCTCTACACTTTTTGCTGAAGTGTTAGGAAGGCTTATTTGTTGCCACGTATCTTTTGCAGGATATCAAAATAATGAATTAATTCCATATGCAATAGTAGTTGCATAGATTTACTACAATTGATAACAACAACAAATTTGGGATAGAAGATGGCAAAGAAATTGCTACAACCACCAAACTATAAAGATAGTGGCAGAACTAATCAAGCTACTATAGATTGTACTATTAGTCCTATGAACTTCAAAAATTCAAGAAGGAAAGAAATATATATAGGTATTAGAAAACGTGCAAATGGTCATTATGGAGCAGAAATCTATAGTTACATTTATAACTAACGTAAATGGCTAGGTACCTTTGACACATCAGAAGATGTTGCATGTGCTTATGATAAGGCAGATATATCCATTAGAGGCATTAATGCCATGACCAATTTCTCATACAAAAATTTAGAGGCATGCAAGAAAATTTCTAACCAACTCAAAGATTCCATGAATGTACCTAAATATAGAGGTGTTAGAAAATGCCCATGGGGTCGTTATGGTGTAGAAATCCTGGACCCAAACTCCAAGTAATGTCATTGGCTTGGAACATTTTATATAGTGCAAGAGGCTACACATGACTATGATATTGCAACCATTTCAATGAGAGGCAAGAAAGCAATTACAAATTTTGTTCACATGACTTCAAATCCAAGTGTATTTTTTTTGCATATGCAAAAATTGTAAAGGCTATACTTTTGCATACGATCTCATAATTGAGTTGTTAAAAGGCAAAAGTGCCTAATTTTTCCATCTTGTACCATTCTAACCTGTCAACGCACTATTATTATAAAGTGCTCATGCATGTTAGTTTAGAGTGACAAAAACACTTCTTTAATAAATTGAGCAATCTGGGGGAGAAACCACAAACAATCAAGGGGCCAAATCTATGTGTTCAAATTGTAGACTTCTTAGGGAAGTGTTTTTTGTGAGTGTGTTACCATTTTCATGTCTCACTTTCACTTTCTCTATTTCTCTTTCATGTTTTCTACATCTACTATTTGTGTGACTAAAAGGCATCATGGAGTCTACAGTTCCTATCCCTCCACTAACACCTTTCAATTATCAAGATTGGAAGCTTAAACTCGGTCTTGTGCTAAAAAATAAGGGCCTATATAGGATAACTATGGGAACAGAAAAAGAACCTAATGCGGCTAAAGAGAAAGAAAAGTTTTTCAACAAATGTGATCAAGAATTTGGCTTTTTGTGTTTAAATATATATCTAGAATTATTGTTTCATGTCGAAAACTTAACTACACCTAATGAAGTGTGGCATACTTTAGACAAACTATTTGGAAAAAATGATGAACTCAGAAGTCATGAATTGGAAAATTATCTCTTAGGTCTTAGTCCTAGAAATTACTCAACTTTAGAAGATTTCTTCACAAAGTTTAAATATTTAAAGTTACAGTTAAAAGATTATGAAATTGACAAAAAAGAGGATCAATTAATCATTTTGGTACTTTCCAAATTAGGTCCAAAATTTTTTGTGTTTGTATCAACTTTCTATTCTACTAAAAGTGCTCTTGGAGCATCATGGAAAATACCCACTCTAGACAAATTCCTTTCTGATCTCACAAGGGAATAGGAGAAACTAATTCGGATGGGTTCTTTGAAGTCCTCAAAGCCTCAGGCTCTAATTGTAGGGAATGACAAGCCACAAACTTCAAATTGGAAGAAAAACACTAAGAAGGACAAGGATAGTAAGAAAGCAGATAAAATTGATGATATCAAAAAGAATAAATCTTCTCAACAAAGTAAGTACATTAGAGAGAGGAAAATATGTGCCTTTTGAAAAAAACCTATGGCATGATGAACATAAATGCATGAAGAAGTAAATTGAAAGTCTCTCAAATATTCTTAAAAAGAATAACATTGGGCTACCTGATTCTATCAAGACATCTACATTAACTTAGGATAATAACAAGGACAAAGATAAATCAAAAGGCAAAGCTCTAATTGTTACGTCATCTTCATCTTCATCTCCATCATGGATTATTGATTCTAGTGCTACTCATCATATGGGTTCTTCTTAGGTTGCATTCACATCCTTAGAGCCATCCAGAATATCTTTAGTCAACTTAGGTGATGATACCCCAGCATTGGTTAAAGGGAGAGGGTCTATTGAAATCAAAGGAGGGATTTTTTCAAAAGTTCTTAGTGTACCTTTACTATCAACTAATCTCCTTTCAGTTTATCAAATAACACACTTAGGGAAGGGTATGAGAGTTCATTTCTCTCCAAATTTAGTTGAGATAAGAGAACTACAAAGTAATAACTTAGTTTCTATAGGGGAAGCCAATCATCAATCCAGATTGTATACCTTCTCAAGTTTTTCTATAAATATTTCTCCAAAGGCACTACTAACTCATTTAGATGAAGTTAGTAAATTATGGCATGAATGGTTTGTCCACCTTAACTACTATTATCTTGAACAACTACGACAACAAAAAATGTTTAATGGATTACCAAAAGTCATGTTTTCTAAAGGACTATGTGAAGGATGCGCACTTGGTAGACATCCTGAAGAAAAGTTTGACAAAAGAGAAACTTGGAGGGAAAAACAAGTCTTAGAACTTGTTCATAGTGATGTTTTAGGATCTTTTCCACATTCTTATTTTACAAAGGCTAGATATGTTGTCACATTTATCAATGACTTCTCACATTTTACATGGGTCTACTTCCTTAGGCAAAAATCAGAACTGTTTGATTCTTTTCAAGATTTCAAAGCTTTGGCCGAAAAACAGTCAGGGAAAGTCATCAAGATTCTTCAGACAGATAATGGTAGATAATATGTTAATAATATTTTTGAACAATTTTTTCATAGAAGAAGGGATAGATTTGCAATGCACAGTTCCATATACCCCTCAACAAAATGGTGTAGCAGAACGTAAAAATAGGTCTTTAAAGGAGATGGAAAACTGTATGATTCATTCTAACGGGTTAACACCATCTTATTGGGTTGAAGATATCAATTGTGCATGTTGCATTCAAAATATAGTTCCTCATAAAGTCTTAAAAGGAATCACCCCTTTTGAAGCTTGGAAAGGATGGAAACCAACAGTTGATCACTTCAAAGTTTTTGGGTCACCTACTATGGCCTACATTCCTAAAGAACATCGCAAGGCAGTGGATGGACAATCCAAACTTTGTATCTTTGTTGGATATCTAGAAGGTGTTAAAGGCTATCGTCTACTACACCCAACCACACACGAGGTGTTCATCAAGAGAACAGTCAAGTTTCAAGAAACACCCCTTGAAACAGTTCTTGACATTCCTCAACGTACTATTGATTCTCTAGATCATGAAAATACCTCTGACAGATAATATCATTTGCAGCAGTCTTATAGTTCAGAAAGCAGTTCTTCTTCTTCATCTAGTTCACATAGTGATGATACAGAGCATTCGTCTTCATCAAGTTCAGGGATTGAATTAGAAGTTAAGATATTTTCACCAAACTCACCCACATCAAGATCTTCACAAGTAGATTCTTGGGTATAGACTACTATAGATAATAGACAGAATCAAACAAACTTTTAGGGGGAATCTCATGCTTTCTTTTCTTTAGTGTCTGATCCACAGACATTTAAAGAAGCATCAGGCATACATGAGTGGGATGTTGCCATGAATGAGGAATATGATTCCTTAATCAGAAATCACACTTAGGTCTTAAATTCTCTTCCTAAGGGAAGAAAAGTAGTCTGATGTAAATGGATATATCAGACTAAATATGCAGTAGATGGGTCAGTTGAAAAGTACAAAGCATGGTTAGTTGCAAAAGGTTTTTCTCAAGTCGCAGGGATTAACTACATAGAGACCTTTGCACTTGTTGCAAAGATGACTTCAATCAGACTCACACTTGCTATAGTTGTAGTACATGAGTGGTTAGTACATCAAATGGATGTAAAGAGTGCCTTTCTTCATGGAGACCTTGAGGAGGAGATCTATATGGAATAGCCACCAGGGTTTGTTCATGATTCATCCTTAGTATTTATGCTAAGGAAATCTATCTATGGCCTAAAACAAGCACCCAAAGTTTGGTATGGTAAGATGGATTCCTACCTTCTATCTTCATGATTTACTCGATGTAATTCAGATCCCAATGTGTATCTTCTACGGCATGATGATTCATTGTTAATACTGGCACTTTATCTTGATGACCTTTTAATCACTTGGTGTGCTTCCTCTACTATTGTTGCAATAAAATTAGCACTTCAAGAAAGGTTTGACATGATAGACTTAGGGTTACTACATTACTTTCGTGGTATTGAGATATCTGAATTAGATTCAGGGATAGTTCTTTCTCAACCTAAGTATGCTCTCGATTTACTTAAACATTTTCACATGTCTAATTGTAAACCATCTCCAACTCCCTTCTTATCTGGTGTTAAGCTTGAGACATTTTGTCCTACTCCATTAGTTGATGCAACATTGTATAGACAACTAGTAGGTAGCCTCATTTACTTAACACACACCAGGCCTGACATTGCATATGCAGTTGGCTTAGTTTCCAAATTTATGTAGAAACCTCATGAGTTGCATTGGAAAGTAGCTAAGAGGATTCTTAGTTACCTTCATGGTACAATTTTATTTGGGATACATTACAGAGTTGGTTACATAATTGATTTGGTTGGATTCACATATTCAGATTGGGCTGGTGATACAAAAAATTGCAAGTCTACTTCTTGGTACAATTTTTCACTTTGTTTAGATCCTATCAGCTGGTCTAGCAAGAATAAAAATGCTATTGCTATATCTTCTATAGAGGCAGAGTTCTGAGGAGCTGTTCACTCAGCTACTGTGGCCATATGGCTTCAAGGCATCATTTCTAAATTGGCATTCCTCTCAGATGACCTACAATTATCTATTGTGATAACCAGAGTACAATCCGAATATGAAAGAATCTAGTTCAACATCAACAAACCAAACATATTGAGATTCATATGCATTATATTTGTGAGCTCATTCATGATTAGATCATCAACATAGTATTTTACTAGTCATCAGAACAAGTCACTGACATATTCACCAAACCCTTTATAGAAAGCAAGTTCATCCATCTATGAGCTCTTCTTGGCGTGCAGTCTACATTGGCATCATCATCATCTGGAGGGGCCATCTAATGTCCTCTCTTTATTTTCTCTCTTTAGGAGGAAATTTTTTTCCCATAGGGTTTTCTTTCTTTCTCCATTTTATGAGAGATGTTTTGTAAATGAGTACCTATAATGGCGCACAGTCGGGACTCATATTTCATAAACCCACCTAAGCTATGCTTAGGGGGGGGTGTTGGTGTGTAAACTCATACGAGTTATACCTAACTTAATCATAGTTAGTGGTTTTCCTCACATGTAGAAAGACTAAGTCCTCTTTTGGGTCATTAGTCTATGTGTCGATCCATCTTCGACACATCACTACTATTTTGGAGGGAGGTTAATGTTAGCATATTACATTATTGGTTACTAGGTTGTTCAACAATTGGTTCAGTTCGTTGTTTATAACTGCAATGTCCTCATAACTGCAATAACTGCAATTCCCTTAGATTTTATATACACTATTGTTTTGTATCTAAAAAATATCGAATGAATAATAAAGTATTTTACTCTTTCTCATATGTGGTATCAGAGCATCGATAGTTATGTTCCTATGAATAGCATCTGATACACTAGGAGATGCATAAGGCTGCAATGAACTTGCTCCACTACTCCTGCAGGACACAGGCAGTAGGATAGAAGGCGATGGAGTTTTGCTGAGGTGTGCAAGAAACAGTCTCTTGGAAGGAAGCATCGAGTTTAGAGTCCTTTACATGGAGATTAAAGTCATTCTCATTATCCATTGTGCTCTCTGCTATAGCAGTTGTTGCCTAGACTGAAGTTTCCCTATCCAAGCCATTTGTAGCACTCTCCATAAGGCATTTGAATGAGGAAGATATAGTCTGCAAAATCTAGCAATCATTGGTATGTATTGAAGTGTGTATTTAAGTCTGAGTAAGAAGTCAATCTTTTGGAGTATTATCTAAATGGAGATTCCATTAGACAAGTATTCTAGTTTCAATTTTCATACTTGGAGAATGAAAATTCAAATGCAACTAATGAATAAAAACTTATGGGCAATAGGAAGTGGAAAGGAAAAAGCACCTACAGATGCAAATAAGTTATTAGATTGGAGTAGTAGACATGATAAAGCCAAGGCTATAATTGGTCTTGCTATTTCTAACACTGAATTGCACCATATTGATTTGGATAAATCATCAGCTAAAATTTGGGATAATCTAAATAAATTGTTTGGAGCAAAAGCAATTAATGCAAAGTTTTCTCTAAAACTACAATTATTTCAGTTTAAGATGGAAGATGTAATCACAATGTCAAATCATATAAGTAACTTGTAATCTCTCATTAGACAACTAGTAGAGGTTAAGGTTACAGTAGATGATGATGATGCTAGGGCCATCCTATTAAATAGTTTACCTTCAAAATACAACAATGTTGTTTTTACACTCAGTCAAATACCTTCACAAACTCTAGGAGGTATGATTTCTTCTCTTCTATTAGAAGAGAAGAGAATAACAGAAGATTTAGAAGATGACCCTCAGGAGAAAGCATTATTTTCAAGAAGCAATTACAAGAGATCAGAGAGAATCAAATGTTTTTATTGTAAGAAAAATGGTCACATAGCTTGGGATTATAGAACTTGAGCTAGTGATGTTCTTAAAGGAAAACTTAAAAATGAAGGAAATCTTGCTTGCATTGAAGATGATAAGGATCCACCAGATATTGAGGATGAGGATCCACCAGATGGTACTATTAATTTCTATGGATATGCTCTTTAAGCAGGGTCAAATTGGAGGCAGGCAGCATCAGAGGATGGAGGATTTTCTATCATCTCAAGTTAGCTTCTCACTTTGAGATGATGCTTTGCATGAGAAGTATTTTTGGTTTTGGTTGTTTTATTTTTCTTTGTTGTTGCTGACAGAGCTGACAGATTTGAAGAATGTATGTTTTGTGAAGATTTTATTTTGGAGACAGGTTTTAGGTTTGGTGTTGAGCTCAAAATGGATTGTTGTCCAGCGAGCTTCAAAGAGTATATGATCTTGAATTATACCCTTTCACGGTCACTAGACAACATGGTAGAGATCTGTCATATCTCTTAGGGTCCATTGTCGAATAATTAAAGACTCTGTGATTTGAGAGATTAGGACTAAAGAGCTCAAGAACACAACTCAAAGCTACGCCTTTCTGAGGGTAGAGGAGATAGCATGATGGAGCCTCGTTTGGTTCAGGATTTGTTCTTTGGGAGAAGATCTTCTATAAATATGTATTCATATTATGTAATCAGCTTTGTTGAGTATTTTAGCATTACGGGGGGGTCACTTGGTACTATTGCAAGAACAATGTAATAAGGGGGGGAATGTTAGCGTATTACATTGTTGGTAATTGGGTTGTTCGGTGGTTGGTTCAGTTCATTGTTTATAACTGCAATTTCCTCATAATTGCCATAACTGCAATTCCCTCACATTTTATATACGATGCTATTTTGTATCTAAAAAATCATCAAATGAATAATAAAGTATTTTACTCTTTCTCATAGTTAAACCTTGAGCTATTCTCTTGGTTCCTATTTTTCCACCTTTCCTATTCTCATGGAGACTTGTTCCTCAAGCTTCACCTATTTATACTGGTTCGATTGGAAACCAATTTTGTTCATTTTCAATACATTGCATTCATATTTGATTTTTTCTCCATGATCTTGGACTTTCGCTCACACATAGTTGTTACAATTACTACATAGTTTGCTTATTTCTCTATCGATTATTCATGATATACATGCAATTGGAGTTATCATCTACTATGGGTCATGATACTCACTATTTTGTAAAAGCATATAATATATATTTCCTCCACTTTGTTTTTCTTTGTTTCAACTTGTAAAAATTTCTTATTAAATGAGAAGAATATTTTCACATCTCTGTGCTTTTTCCAAAGTGCTAGGAAGGCTTATTTGTTGCCACGTATCTTTTACAGGATATCAAAATAATGAATTAATTCCATATGCAATAGTAGTTGCATAGATTTACTACAATTGATAACAACAACAAATTTGGGTTAGAAGATGGCAAAGAAATTGCTACAACCACCAAACTATAAAGATAGTGGCAAAAATAATCAAGATACTATAGATTGTACTATTAGTCCTATGAACTTCAAAAATTCAAGAAGGGAAGAAAAATATATAGGTATTAGAAAACATGCAAATGGTCATTATGGAGCATAAATCTATAGTTACATTTATAACCAACGTAAATGGCTAGGTACCTTTGACACATCAAAAGATGATGCATGTGCTTACGATAAGGCGGCTATATCCATCAGAGGCATTAATGCCACGACCAATTTCTCATACAAAAAATTAGAGGCATGCAAGCAAATTTCTAACCAACTCAAACATTCCATGAATGTACCTAAATATAGAGGTGTTAGAAAATGCCCATGGGGTCACTATGGTGTAGAAATCCTAGACCCAAACTCCAAGCAATGTCATTGGCTTGGAACACTTGATATAGTGCAAGAGGCTACACATGACTATGATATTGCAACCATTTCGATGAGAGGCAAGAAAGCAATTACAAATTTTGTTCACATGATTTCAAATCCAGGTAAGTTCATCTCTAATCAATTCATTCTTCCTTTCCCTACTTTCATTTCTGCCTCCAAATTCAATACAAATTATACTGACCCTGTCAATATCTTGCAAGATGCTTTCTCTAATTATACATGTAGGAATTCCAACATTGAACATTCTGCACCAGATGAAAAAATGTACACCTCTGCTGAACTACTCATAAACAATTCTATGCACTCTTCAACAACAATGATAAAGAACAATCATCAATTTATTGGAGGTTCTTCAAGCAATTTCCAACTATCTGTCTCTCTTCCTAAAGATGCTGCCTATAGTAGAATGAACATTACCATTGACAAGCATTCTCAAAAAGATCCATCGACCAGTTGTAGTCAAAATCTAGAAATATCATTTTCATGTTCATAGACCTCCTCCATTTCAATTGGTCACTCTCCTTTTCAAACAACAACAATGCTAATATAGAATTAGAATTGTTGGATCAAGTAATCGAAAAGTTCATTCCTCAATAGGAACAACTACATATGAATAAAAATACCACGCATGTTGCTCAAAGTCAATGCTCAAGTTCATCTGTTAAGATACAAGGAATTTCAAAAAAAATATCTCACATTGAGCAACAATCACTTGTCATCAACTTCAATTTTATTTTTTCATATTTCAACCTTCAAAGCACAAATACATATTGCTTTATGTTTGTAAACTATACAATGTGATGATGTCTCATTCCAATGCATTCATATCTGTCAATCCTACTGCAATACATATACAAACACAAACAAATGGCAGGTACTAGCCACTACGTGGTACTTGTTTTATTGGCATGCGATTGATTTTAATTTTTGGGTATGGGTCACTTTAACACATATAGACTATATCTATTTCTTGAATTAATTTTATAGCTGAATTCATCCAAAACCTTTCCAACAATTACTCAATACACAAGTCAATTTTTTATTTTTAAATTTGATAGCTTAGATGACAATGTAATTGTTTGCTTTTATTTTCAATATGGACCATATTTATTTGGTGTGGCTCATTTTGGAAAATTAACCCGCGTGATCATGACTAGCAATTGTTGTAAATATTATTTTATCGGTAGGACATTGCTTTTAATTTTTGGGTATGGGTCACTTCAACACATATAAACTATATTTATTTCTTAAATTGATTATAGGTATGGACCATACTCATTTCATTTAATTTTTGTATGGTTGATATTGATTGGAGTATTTAATGTTTGCCTTGATTTAGTGAAGGCAGCAATAAGAAGTAAACAAGAATAGCCAATCAAATATTTTTTCAAACTTTGCAAACTATAGTCATGATCGAAATACAATAAACTGATTGGTGGAAACTTGCAAAAACCGCAAAATTTTATATATAGAATGCAAGAGTACCATACCATGACAGGTACTAATAACTAGCACTTGCACCCATAGGAAGTTCAAGGAATACACCGATAAGAACAACTGACAAGTTTTAGAAAATTTTCCAAGGTAAGACAATTCCCAGAACTATAATGCTCACATATAAAAGCCTATCGGCTAATTATCCTATATGAGTGCAGTTGCTAGTTTAGAGCCAACTAATTGCTATTTCTTATTCACCTGTTACATTAAGACCAAAAAAGATCACGGAAAAGTTGCTGTCGGTGGAAGACAACTCTCCACTTGAACAATTAAATCAGTGGTTCAAATCAATCAAGTTCTTTCTTTCTTTCCCTTTCACTTGTTAGTGCGCATCAAGTTCTTTCTTTCTTTCCCTTTCACTTGTTAGTGCGCATCTTTCCGTACTCCTGCTTAGCTTTGTTCTGATTTCGCTGAAATCATGCCTGTCTACTGACTTCCTATTAGTATGTATGGCTCCTGTAATTTACTAGCTAGTAATAACGTTCTTCATTCTTATTCCTTCCTGCCATTATTCGAGTCCTGCAAATGGGGGACTTCAGGCATTACAAACCTCACTCATCACAATTTCCCATTCATGAGAGAAAAGCATACGACGTTTTTTTGAGCTTTCGAGGTCCCGACGTGAGAGAAACCTTTGTGGATCATCTCTACCATTCTCTCTCCACTGCAGGATTGAATGTCTTCATAGACAGTGAGAAACTAAAAAAGGGGGAAAATATCGGAATGAGTCTGCAGCAGGCCATTGAAAACTCTACCATCTATATACCCATATTTTCTCCCGAGTACGCGAGTTCAGCTTGGTGCCTTTGGGAGGTCTCGCTTATGTGGAAGCTCAAGTCCACACGCACACAGAAATTACTCACTCCTCTCTTTTATAATGTGAACCCATCAACTGTTAAGTATGTTCTAGGACCATATTCTGATGCTTTCGATAAACATCGCAGACAAGGTAGGCATAGCCCAGAGGAGATTCAAGGTTGGAGAGAGGCGCTACGTGAAGTCTCTTGTTTATCTGGGTGGTCTCTCAAGGAAACGTCCTCCGGGTACTTGTTCTCTTTTACATGTGTTGTTTTTTTTTATGGATCCGCTAAGATTTGAATCCATACTGTGTAGGTGTTCTACACTCAGCCTCTTTGTAATTGGGGTCTTTTACATGTGTTGTTATTTTTTATGGATCCGCTAAGATTTGAATCCATACTGTGTAGGTGTTCTACACTCAGCCTCTTTGTAATTGGGGTCTTTTACATGTGTTGTTATTTTTTATGGATCCGCTAAGATTTGAATCCATACTGTGAAGGTGTTCTACACTCAGCCTCTTTGTAATTGGGGCTTTTTAGTAAGCTTATTTTTACAATTCAGGTGTGCCCCATTTTCCCTGTGTAAGATCAAAGATAAAATTGACGTGTCCATATCTGGAATATCGCAGGTACGAAGGAAAGCTTGTGAAGCAAGTGGTAAACGACATTCTCCAGTCATTAGATTTTGGAATATTAGATGTGGCTAGACACCCTGTAGGACTCAAAGCTCGCACTGACGAGGTGATACAGTTGTTGAAATTGAGGGGTAACACAAGTGATAGGCTCACGCTTGGTATTTGGGGCATGGGGGGTCTGGGTAAAACCACCCTGTCAAAAGCCCTTTATAACAAGATCCATCACCGCTTTGAAGCTTCTTCTTTTGTATCTAATGTAAAATTTGAGGAGCCCAGCCAGGGCCTTAGAAAATTGCAGCAACAGATCCTTAAGGATCTGCTGAAAACACACATAAAGCTGAATGATATAGATCATGGAAAAAATCTAATGAGAAATCGTTTGGCTTCCTTAAAAGCACTGGTGGTTCTGGATGATGTTGACAATGTGGGACAGTTGGATGCTCTGATAGGTGACTGGCTTGGAAAGGGTACCAGAATCATCATTACAACCCGAGATAAACGTGTCTTGGAGCTGCGACAAGTTGATGTGATTTACCCCATGAGAGGACTTGAGCTTGCTGAAGGTGTGGAGTTATTCAGTTGGCATGCCTTTCTCAGAGCCCGCCCGGACAGAGGTTATGAAGATATGACAGAGACAATTGTGAAAGCTTGTTCGGGTCTGCCTCTATCCTTGGAGATTATAGGCACAAACCTATACAATAGAAATCACATTATATATTGGACCGAGGCTTTAGACGATCTTGAAAATGTCGGCAACGGTTCTGTCTTTGAAATCCTCAAAATCAGTTACGATTCTCTAACTCATGTAGAAAAACACATTTTTTTAGACATAGCCTGCTTCTTCGTCAACGTCAAGAATAGCGTCTTCATCCAGAATAGGGCTTTCAGTATGGATTTTTATGCTAGATTCTGGAGTGCTTTAGGGTGGAAGCATGTGCTTACCAGTCTTAAAACTCTTGAAGAGAAGGCACTCATTGTAATAAATGAGCATAGATATAATGAGGCCATAGATGAGGATGTAGATGAAGAGGACGATGCGGGTCACTACTTTTGTGAATTTTCTATGCATGAACAGATAAGAGACATGGGTAGACGAATTGTGCGCGAGGAATCGGGGATTGATCCAAGCAAAAGCAGTAGAGTTTGGCAGAAGGATGATATAGTTACTCTAATGACTGCTAGTACGATCCAGGTACTTCTCATCCTCTTTAACAAACTATTTTTCAATAAGTTGTTCATAAGTTTTGTATAAATTAATTCTCATATCTAAAATCTAAACTCAATTTAGTAGAAATGTTGCTAAGCGACACCCTGCCTTTTATCTTAAACAGGAAAACTCATGTGTGGAGGGCCTCGTGTGGAGAAGGCGCATGGAGCTTAAGCATATAGCAAATTTGGCATCATTACAGAAATTGAAATTCTTGCTGTGGTGGAAATTGCAGGTAAAGACAGAGATAAAAAGGTTACCTACAAACTTAAAATATCTGGTCTTGTCCGATTGTCAATTGAAGGACTACAAGCCCCAGGTCAGTTGCTCTGCTCAAATTTTAGTAGAAAGAGACTATAAAATCATTAAACAATTCATTCTTTACTCTGCAGGGATAATATTTCTAGGCACGATCTCACAACACTTTTTGTTCTGACAGAAATCTCGAAAAGTGGTCGGTAGTGAACATAATGGGTCATCTGTCCTTTCCCCTGTTCTGCCTAAATCCATAGCCCAACTCATATATCTGCAATACCTTGATATGAGCGGCACTAAACAGACTTGTCTTCCAGAACAAATCTGTGAACTTCACTGCTTGGAAGAGTTATACTTAAGCAAATGCAGTTTAGAGGTCCTGCCTGAAGCTTTTGGGAATCTAATCAAGCTAAAGACGCTTGACGTTAGCAACAATTCCATGACAGAGTTTCCACCAAGCTTTGGACGTCTGAAATCTTTAGTGAATCTAGAGATGGCCTGGAATATAAAACTTGTAGTATTTCCCGCTCTTCCAAAAAGCCTCATTCATCTCAATGCCAGAAGATGCTCAAATTTGCTACAAATACATGTCACCTATGATATGAAAAATTTGAAAACTGTGGATCTATCTCACTGCAAAAGCCTTACTACACTTCCGGCATTGCTCTGGTGGAAGTCTTTGAGAGATCTTAGAATAGATGGATGCAAGCAACTTCTCCCATTGGACCCTCTTCCAAAAACTCTCACTTCTTTATGCATTTCAGGATGCTCACAATTGCAGAAATTCTTGTTCAATCGAAATGATGGTCCTCCTCGTCCTCTTCCTATTCGTACTTGCAGAATGATGAGGATCAGTGTTAATGATGGTCCTCCTCCTCCTCGTCTTCCTTCTCCGTCTCTTCCTCGTCCCCCGTCTCCTTCTCTTCCTCGTCCTCTTCGCCCCCCTTCTCTTCCTTCTCTTCCTCGTCCTTTTCCTGCTATTCCCGCAATGTATTCTCCTCCTCGTCTTCCTTCTCCCTCTCCTCCTCTTCCTCTTCCTCGTCCTTGTGATTCTAAAATGAAAGAGCTATGCATGATAGGCTGGGACAACATTCGTCTAAACATATACTGGTTGTTGAAGGTATGTATTTTCCGCGCCCATCTTCCACTCGGAATTTTTCAGTGGCATGTTTATAATGTTGAAATTTGTGAAATCTTCTCTATCACATTGGAACACAAATTATAAAGATTTTCTTTCCAAATATTTAATATAACTTTTATGCTGAGAGATGCCGTTTGAATAGTTAAAATTCTCAATCTGCAAAAAATAGTGAATAATTTAGATGAATAAGAAACTAAATACACAGTTATCAAAAAACTTTTTTTCATTTCAAACATAACAAAGTTAATCCACTGACTTGCTTGAATAACAGGATCTTCCTGATTTGGAGCAACTAGATCTGTCAGTGTCCCCTAGAAAGGAGTTTCCTGGTGAAACGCAACATCTTGTAGGCCAAAAATATCTAAGAGTGCAAAGGGGCAATTCATGTGCAACAGTTTTATTTTGCTTCGTCTTAGAAAGCAAAGAGAATGTCCGTCTTCCACAGATGGAGGTGGCAATGGCATTTTTGGCTGAAGGCGGTGACCGCTCACTTTATAAAACTTTGAGAGTCCCTTCGCGTAGGAAAGGAGATGACAGTGGAAAATATATCATGCGAATATGTGTTTGTAAGGGAGAGGGTACTCCAGTTGTCAGAGGAGGTATGATAAGCTGTTCGTACTCTGTAGGACAAGGATTCTCACACGCTGAAAGTCAGGTGGTTCTAAGGCAGGTTAAAATTCTTCTCCTTGAACAAAATTAAAATTTTCGATATGACAATTTCTGCGAAAGTGGAAATTCCTGCCTACTAAAAAGGATGGGAGATGACGTTAAAATAGTTTGTTGAAGATCGGTGTTAATGGAACACCAGAGCAAAGAAATGTTTCCACGGTCCAAGTTTCAAATTCTCGAGTAGATCTCGAGTTGAAATGTAATATTTTTTTCTTTAGTTTCTAGGCAATTTTACTTGTGCGTTTTTTAATAATAAATGTATTTGTGTATTGTTTTTATTATTGGTTAGTTTGTATATTGAGGGTCATTCTTAAATATCATCCACTTTAACAGGCAAAGATCATATTTTAGCCAATAAAAATAGGACAAATATTTACCATTTTTTGTTGTGAATGAGGTGTAAAATTGCTATTGACTCGTTGACCATTGAAGTGGATGATATTTAAGTAGAGTGGTATATTGAGTGGAGATAAATATTGTGAAATTAAAATAGTTTTTGTAATAAGTAATTTTGTTGTTGAAATTATTATTGTTACCATCAAGTGTATGAAGCCTTTCTTATAAATGTGGTTGTCTTACCAACTTATAACCAAAACTTGAAAATGGTAGGATATAATCCAAGTGTATGTTGAATGCTCTCTTCTCTCAGCGTAAATGAAGAATCTAAGACATAAAGGAGTATTAATGAAGCAAGCTTGATAGAAAATATTATGTAGTGTACCTCATTTTGTGGAGAATTTGAAAGGCTTTGGTCCCTTATATATGTATAGATAGTTAAAAACAAGAATAATTGTTTTTTGGTTCTTGATTATTTTGGGTTGAGCTTATTGATTCTATTGCATTGCAAGTGAAAATTAATTTTGTAAAGTATAGTTGGTTAGTGAACCAGAATTTAGAATGATGTGCTAGAGTTTAATGGTAATAATATTGATAATACTAGAAATTCAAGTTTGAACATACAATTTTAAAGAACAATTTTGGTAAAGGAATTTAACTCTTAAGATTATGTATTATTGAAGATAATTTTTTTGTGATTTGAACCACTCAAAATCTAAAATTGTTATAAACCTACTCACTTGGAAGCATGGATACAAGAAATATATATATATATATATCACAACACCTTAATTTGAAAATGCTGGGTATATCCCATATATGTACTAACTATTATAAAGAAGGTTTCTAATTATATTTTATTACAATAAATCAAATAATAATATTTATTATAATATAGTAATTATTTATTATAAATCAATTGGCCAAGTGATGTAGACTCTTTTTTCCCACTCAAAACAAATTGAGGCCCAATTCTATGATATTATTATCAAAATTAGGCCCTATATTTATTGATCTAGAAAGTATAAACTAATTAGAACCTATGTATTTATCCATCTAAACCAATCCATAGAATTCAATGCAACACAAAAATATTGAGCAAACCTTGCTTGACTAACGCATGTGCCTAATTCCTTGTCAAATGTTATAGAAAAAGGGATATAAGGAATGAAATTGACAGCTTAGAATAATTTATTTATGAAGTAGCTAGATAGTAACTCACTCAATTACCTAAAATCGTAGGGGAAAAATTTATCTTAAGCTAGGTCCCAATTTATCCAATTCTTTGGGTAAACTACAAATGAAAGGAACTATATAAAACATATTAAAACAAATTATTTCTCAAGAGTCACATAGATTTAATTTGTCTATGGAACTTATAAAGATTTGAGAATGGGTGACCATCAAAATTGGCATAGATCCTATCGATCTAAGTACACCCCTTTGTTGTAATAACATCCACTCTATTTAACTAGAATAAAATAATATTATCCTAATAAATTAATTCAGAAAAAGGGAATGAGTTAAATTTTTTCCCATAAAATACAACTCAAGGACTAAATAACTTTCATCAATCCATATAGTTAAAGAACATTACAACAACTAGTCAAATAGCTTACAAATAGGACTACATCTTTTACAACATCTAGCCATATGGGTGTGTGCAAGAAGTTGTGTCCACTTTTTGGCCAAAAAGTGGAAGTGTTTTTTCTGATTTTCAGAATTTGTCACATTTGACCTAAAAATTTGAAGCACTTAAAGGTGGAATCTTGAAAAAAGTCACTAAATATGAAATGTAGTACTCGGAGTCTAGTTTCCAAATATGTAATTTTTTTCAATACGCAGATGATAGAAATTGATTTTGAATAGGCATTTCTAAAAACCACTGTTTAAAAGTCACTTTTTTTTACTATACCATGTACGTGTACGTCATCCATATTTTGACCTAAATAATCATATTTTTCAAAATCCTTTTGGAAAAATCTTTTTAACTCACTGAAGCACGTTTTCCATATTTATTTGTAATTTTTTATTGAATTTTTTTTTATTAATTTTTTATTGGTCATTTTTTGTCTTTTAAAAAATCATCGTGTACGTCACGCATAAGATGACCTAAACTTAACATTTTTTTAAATTTTTTTTAAATTGAAAAGAATTGTCTAAAGTACGTTTTCATACAATTTTTTTTACAAAAAAATATTTTAATAAAAAGTTATTAAAATATTAAAAAACCCTGATAATTCAAGGTTATGAACCTATTTCATCAGAAATTGATTAAAAAATAGAAAAATTAATTTAATTGTAAAAAAAATTACATATTTAGAATCTACATTGTCTACTCTATAATGGGTTTTAATTTCGTCAAAATATTCTACAAAATAGACCTATAAATATATGCCCAAAGTCACTATTTTGTTGTGACATTGACAGGGCCTTCAAGTTGCAGGTCAAACTAGGTCCAGAGGTTAGGGTCGGGTCCCCAAAGCATTTTCTGAAGCGGGTTACAAAGCAAAACCTGAGCCTAAAATTTAAATTTTGAATAACGGGATCTCGTTTATTTCTTCATCGGTTGTAAATAAAACAGGATCCCGTTTCTTATTTGCCCATTTTTTTTAATAAGACTGTACTATGACTGTCATTTCTGCAACTTGCCCTACAGTATGGCCGACAGCGACTCTTGCAGCATTCTTTGGCATATTTCTTTCTTTTGCAGGTCCATCAACTTGAAGTATTGTTGGTATTTTGATAGAAGCCATCATGGAGACGCTATTTGAGTAGAATTTTGTTGAATTGGTACTTGTTTGAAGGAATTGAAACACATTCAAGTTTTTGACATTCATTTGTACATGCTTTATAATTTTTTTAATCATGGGATCACAAAGTCGTAATAAGAGAAAAGATAGGAAGCTATTAACCCCTGAAGAAATTGAAGCAAAGAGAGTGAAGGAGTCAAAAAGACAAAGAGATAGAAGAGTAAAGATTCAATCAATGAACAATGCTGAAGCATCCAATTCCACAACTATTGAAGATAAAAACATTGAGGACACCATGGATATAGATGATGCAAGTTTGCAAGAGGTGAATGTGGAAACTAATACGATTATGCAAACTACTCCTGGTATGTCTTCAAATCCCTCTATTAATGCTATGGAGAATGTTTCAATGGGCACAAATCCAGGTACTTCTTCAAATCCACTTTTGAATGAAATAGAAATAGTGTTGATAGGAGATTTAAAACAAGCTGGATATAACAATGTTGAGATTGATAATATTCGTAGAGATCAAAATTTGAAACAAATTGTAGATGAAAATAAAAATGAAAATCCTTTTGTTGAAAATAAAAATGAAAATCCTTTTGTTGTTGAAAATGAAAATGAAAACCGTTTTGTTGTTAAAAATGAAAATGAAAACCGTTTTGTTGTTGAAAATGAAAACGAAAATCCTTTTGTTGAAAATGAAAATGAAAATCGTTTTGTTGTTGAAAATGAAAACGAAAATCTTTTTGTTGAAAATGAAAATAAAAATCGTTTTGTTGTTGAAAATGAAAATGAAAATCTTTTTGTTGAAAATGAAAATGAAAACCGTTTTGTTGTTGAAAATGAAAATCGTTTTGAAATTGAAAATGAAAATGAAAATCTAGGAAGTGATGTTGAAAATAAGAAATATTTTTTCAAAATTGAAAGAGATGTTTTAGATAATCTTCCTAGTAAAATTTCTTGGAGACAAATAAGAACACATGCCAATAGATTATACAAGGAATTTTTTTATCGTAAAAAACTATCATTTCAATGTCAACTAATGATGCAATTAATGAGAATGTGGAAAATGAGAAAAGTAATGAAAATGTTAGGCATTTTTGTCAAACCAAGAAGAAAAGATCAATCACTAAAATATGCTATGTCTACTGTTGCTAGTGCCATTGAGTCTATTAGAAGTAATAGTTGATCCAAAGACAAAAATGCAGCAAGATGAGCTATAACAACTGCTATAGTGAATAAAACAACTTTGGATAGAAGAATGGTAAGCAATATTAGTGGAATTCTAAAAATACATCCTAAAACATTGGTAAGAGCGGCAAAAAGAAGAGAAAGTATAGAAAATGATCCAATTAACCAATGTTGGAGTTTTAGTGGTCGACTCCCGAGATCTGACATGAAACTAAATGTTGAAATCAGATCTTCGATCGAAAAATATTGGCATGATAATACTAGGGTATCGTCTAATGTTAGAGATGTTTTAAAATTAAGAGTGGGGTCCAAAGTTCGCGATCCTCATCCAAAACACCTATTAGATACAATGCAAACTAAATTTTATAGAAAATTTTGTGATGAATTAGTGTTACCTGGTAATATTAAAATAAGTCAGATCTTTTAAAAAATGCAAACCATGGTATGTAAAGATTAATAAGGAATGAATATCTTGTTGTTGTAAAACGCATGTTCAATTTTGTTATTATTATGATGTGTTTTAATATATACGTTGTACTTTACATCGTAACATGATTATACAGGAATGTGATATTAATATGCCAACTGAAGCAATAAAAGAGTTTATATCAAGTTTGTTCTGTGAAAGATCTAATGAAAAAGGTTTTTATTTAAGTTCATGTATTTCTGGACAATGCACTAGTTGTGGCAATCTTTCTTTGTTAAGAGTTTGTATGCATGAAAGTGTTGAAAATAATTTTGGACAACAATTAGTGGATGTTAAAAGATTTAAGAATGTTGAATATTCTTTAAAAGATGGAAAATTTGGAAAGCGTTGTGATTTAATTACAGAAAAGGTTAGTGTGCATGCATTCATATCAGAATTTAAAAGTAAAATTGTACCAAAATATGTCAAGCACTCTCAACAAGCTCGATGGCTTGATGGACAATTTCGTGAATGTAGAAACACATTTCCAGTTGGTACTATACTATCAGTGGTTGATTTTGCAGAAAACTATACTTTAGCTCCGCAAGAGAAAATTCAATCACAATATTACAATTCAGTGCAGGGTGCTATGTTTGTTCATATTATTTATAGACATGCAGATGATAGCACAGAGAATGATAGAAAAGTTTTGAGGGAGTATCATTTCTATTTGAGTGACAACCGGTTACACTCGTCAGAGTTTGTTCAATATTGTTTCAATATATTTTATACAAATTTAAGAGAAAGAGAAATCCAGATGACTGAACATCTTATATGGTCAGATAATTGTACGGGGCAGTTCAAGAATGCTCGAATGTTCTATTGGTTATGTAGGGTTCACAAGGAGAATAATGTCCAACATATGTGGATTTTTTTTGAAGCTGGACATGGTAAAGGAGAACATGATGGAGCTAGTGTGTGTGTTAAAAGAATTCTTGCTAGACAACAATTAAAATTTGAGGATGCAGTAAAATTTAAAGATGCACATGGGATTGTAGATTGGTGCAATACAAGATTATGTACACCTGGATCAAGCGAGTACTCTACAGTTCGTCGATTCTTTTGGTTGGTTGAAGAAGAAAATATTCTACCTAGACTTCATTGTCAAACAATCAGTGGATCTACTAAATGGCATTCATTTAGGAGTTCGAATACAAGTACATGGACTATCTGGACAAGGGAGTTTGCATGTTTTTGTCAGTTTTGTATTTCAGGAGATTGGGAAGCATGTGAGAATACAGAATGGGTTGAAGAGTGGAAACAAAGACCATTGACACTTGCACAAGCACACAATCAAAGTGAAACAACAATTGAAGACAATGATCAACTGTTTGTATCAGACGATTATGACCGTGTTTCAGACCTTGTACAAGAAGGTAATTCAATTCAAATCATTTCATTTTATTTCACTTTGATTACTAATTTGTAGTGCTTTTATTTATTTATGTGTACATATGAATGCATGTATGTTGATTGGTCAAATTTTCTAGACATGTGCAAGTTATTGAATCAAAATTTGTTTTGCAGGACATGTGTATGCTATTGTTGCACCAAAGAATAATGAAGAGGAAACTGAATATTGGTTGGCTTGTTGTGTGGAGACTAAACATAAGTTAACAGCACCTTGAGAAGATGATGATGGCTTTCCTTATCCAACAGGTTTGGCGATCCCCTTAAGACATCCCCTTAAGCAAATTTTGATAACAAGTCTTTGATCCCCTTAAGCATATTTTAAGAACTTCTTTGATCCCCTTAAGCAAATTTTAAGTATTTATTTGATGATGCCTATCATTATCCAATAGGTTCAGTGGTGGTTGTTGGCACTTGGCTACGGAAATACCTAATAAGGAAGTATGGTTTGCCTGCATTTGAAGATTATGAAACACATAAGAAGATTATACACTACTCACATTTGGTGTTGGCAACAAATATAAAACTGGAGAGGTATCGCGGAAAACCTACAAATAAAGAGCTATGGAACATTTCTATGGAAGACCATGAGACAATCATCGATGCATTGGAGAAAAGAGAGGATGGAGATGGTACAATAGAATAAGTAAATACAGGTAAATATAGTTAAATAGATTTATATTATTGTTTTAAATATGTATTAAATACATTTTTTGATATTTCTTGTGCGTTATTAGTTGAAATTGATTTAATTTATCCTTTTATATCCTCAGGCCATCATCACAAATTTATCAAATACTTTGAAACAAAAACTTGAGAGGCACTTGTAAATACAAGTACAAATTGTGTATATCTAGATAGTTTTATATAAATTAAAATACATGTTTTGATTCAGATATATTGATAAATTGCTTGTATTTTTTTATATCAGGTGGCATGAAGACCTACTACATTCTCCTCAAGTTTTGGATTTTCTTGAGATGGCATATAACGACATTTTGTATTTATATTATTTTCAGTTGGCATATATGTACATACATAATTACATTATTACACATTTTGTACAGAAATTTGTATACATGTGTATGTACACAATTTTATACTCTACAGTATTAAATTTATCAAAATTATTATTTTATGTATTTTATTTGTTAAATGTCCTTATTTTTTAACTAAGATGTCCCCTTAAGACATCGTAAATTAGGACCCCTTAAGACATTCAAAAAGTTAGCATACAACTTCCACCTTAAGTGGACACTACAAATGCAAGAAGTTGTTTGATTTTGTTGAAGTTCTACATGGAGAACTCTACAAATGTATTATCTCTGTAATCCCATTCTTGAGATAATACATTGGGTTTGTGGTGCTTTGGAGGCCAGGTTTTTTCTAAAAGGGTTTTCGCAAGGTGCATCTTGTGTTATCTTGTAATTATGCTTTATTCTTCTTTTGTATTATAGATTCTGCATACTATTTAGCATAGTTTCTCTCATTAAGGTTATGTGGAATTAGTATTTGTGGCTTGAAACTCCTAACATTTGGTATCTATAAGTACTAAAATCACATCAAACCTACATGACAATTTGATGATGATAAATAAGTCCTAATCATAGTCATGTAGGTGTGAATTACACTCCTACCAGTAGTTTCACTCTTGGTGGCATGTCCTGTGTGTTCTTCCCCCTCTTGACCATCTTTTTCAACCCCCAAATTGACCTTCCCTACCTCACATTTTTACCTAGTGCCCCCTTCATTTTTCCTACTTAGGGTCACCTCTTTGTGTCTTAGGGTTGCCCCTAGTGTCTCTAGGTTACTTGAGTGACCTTAATTAGTAAAAGTGGTGACCTTATTCCTAAAATAGGTGACCTTGTGGTTTTTAATGCATGAAATAACTCATATTTTTATCTTTTCTTCTTGATTTTTAACCCATTTTAACTCCCATTTTTTGTGCTAACTTGTGCTTTTCCTCACTTTATTTCTATTTTGAACTCATGATCAAATCTTATCTCTTCTAAATTGTTTCCATTTTCTCTTTGAGTTAATTTTAGTTTTCTTTTAGTTTTCTACAATAAACTAGGATAGGTGACAGAACAGACAAAAAATAACTAGAAAATAACTTACAGACAACAACAAAAACAACACCAAACCCTCCATAGAACATAGAGAAATTACTTCCTGCAACTAGAGAGCAGGGAATCCCAATCCTTTCTCATAGAATTCAAGGTGTCATCCCAATTAGCCACACCCAAAACCAATTCTTTCAAATTTGTTATTCCTTCTAATCCACTTTTCATTCCCTTATGTCTCGAAATTCATGTAATGCTCATGAAGACACTTAATAAAATTCCAAATCTTCACTATTAATATCATCTTTTTAGATTACAATGCCCTATCATATCCCTTGAAAGAAAACCCATGAAAATTACAATGAAAATGCTCTAAAATCTATCACTAGAATAGAACCCTAGAGGTTTATGCATGTTTTTCTTTGTTTTTCTTAGTCTCTCCTTTGCAACTAGTTTTCCATCTCTCAGTTTAATGAGATACTATAATATATAGATCGTTCAATGTCAACAAGCAACGTTGGACAAGGACCTTGGTCACTTGAGAGTTAAATGTCCACCCATACTTTCTCGTGTCACTTTCACATGGCACACACTTGATTATCATGCTGAATTATACCATTATCCCATACCTTTATGCCCAAATCATATTTTTGAGGGGTCCACTGATGTTAAGAGGAATTTGGAGGAAATATTACATCATATCATGTCCATTGAAAGTCATTAATCGTGGTCCTAAGTCATGCAGGGGAGTACTTGGGGTGGGTGGAATCTTTTGAAGAAGTTGTAGAAATTTGACTTGGGATAGGGTATATGAACTTGGCAAACTTTTGCAAAAAATGTTACAAAACTTCAGGTGGGAATTGGATGAAATGTATTGAAGAAAGGAATGTTTTCTTCAAGGTAGTTAGGCTTCTACAATTAGGAAGAAATGAGTGTTTCGATGTTATGGGGAAATGATGTAAAACTAGACAATAGGATAGGAAGTGGGATGGGATAAATCATATCCTAAAGTTAATCTAGCTTTCACAAAGTGGAGAGAAGGGAAGATACAAAGGAATATAAATTGTGGGAGAACCATATGGGACCATAGCTAGGAAGTGGAGGGGAGAAATAGATGAGATCCAGGGCCTTTTGTCTAAAAATGTAAAGTATTAAGATCTTATAAGTTCCTGCAGACCTAAACTTATTTTAAAATTTGATTCACATCCAAGGTTTGTGTTCATAGGATGAAACATGTCAAGCACAAGATTTCCTTGAGTCCTAATGGACACTAAAGATCATATTAAAAGGACTAAGGGAAGTTCTCATTTTAGTAGTTACACTAAGATTTGAAATTAAAGTTGACAAATCCTAATGAGCTTGGGCAAGCTTAGGGGAAGGTATAGATTTATATTATTATTATTTTTTATTTTGACAAGTTAAGCTTAGTCCAATTAGATAATGACACCTAGAGTATGATATAGTAAGAACACTTTAGATTAGTCCAATTAGAGAATGACACCTTGATTATGATATAGTAAGTATATTTCAATGATTTGATAGGATAATTAAGGTAATAAATGGTTTCATTTTGTAAAATATTGGAATATCCCATCAATTTTCTTTGCATTAATGAAGTAAATCTATGATGAAATCTTTTGTCTTGTAAATTAAGTTGTTTATTAATCAACTTATCAAATCAAGTGATTTCTCATGATTATTTCTCAAATACATGTATATGAATCTTATTGTGGAGAAGACTGTGAAACAAAATAAGAAGTCAACTAGAACCAAAGTGATGAGAGTTTATTCAACTATAAATAGTTTGTGTAGAAGCATAAATGGAATCTAAGTTACTAGATTGCAAGGACACTCTATGATACCCACATAAGGCCTTGGGATTTAATTTAATATAATATTTCTTCATAGATTAGCTAGAAGACAAAGGAGATGTAGTCACAAATGTTGGTAGGTTAGAGCATCCTACTTACATAGGCTGGATAGAAAACTTGATGTGTTTAACTTTTTAGATATCTTGCTAGATACTTTTAGGCATTGTACCATAAATGTAGACTATATCAATAATGTAGAAAATTAGACTATAATAATGGTGAGAGAAGTAGTTTTCAAATAAATGTTGAATTCACTTGAACCCACATTGAGGTACAATGTTATAGTTGCAAGGTAATGGTCTCAAGAGTATAATGTAATTGAAGTGTTAAAAGATTGGGCTAGTCCTAATGTGGATTTAAAAAGTTAAGGAATGTGGAGGATTACACAATTGTAAGTTTTCCTAGTGAAATGAAAGAGGCCATGATTATGATGTGCAAACTATTTGGGAACAAAGACTCAATACATTTAAATGCTAGATGGGTGTCATTATTACACATGTGATTTTGGAAAGGCTAATGATTCATAACTATGGGGAGTTGAGATCATTGTAGATCTCTAAATAGGTAATTTTTGTAGGCTACCAAAGGGGAAGATTTCTACTAACTTCATTCCTAATTTGTGTCATTTATGCTACAATGAAATTCCCACCTCCACTAATAAATTGTAGGCCTAGTTCCAAAGTTATAGTTCACATGTTTTTTTATCAACAATTATCCTTGTAGGCACTCCTCCACCCATTTGGTGAAGAAGTTGTGTCCACTTAAGACATCATAAATTAGGACCCCTTAAGACATCTTAAATTACATGATCAACACAAGATGTTCAAGCACCAAGGCACTTGGATAAATATAACTATAACCATGCTAGGATCATTTAATATAACTTAGTTGATCTCTAGATGAGAAGATGTGAGAGATTGATCCCTCCTAGTAGGCAAGAGATCCTCATGAACTTATCTCACTTTTTAATGCTTTGTTTTGATTTGCTTACCATTTTATTGCTTAAAATTTGACCAAGACCTAAATATGCATACCGTGAATGAATGGAGGAACTTTATTAGGACCTCATCACTACATAAATTCTTTCAATGCAATTTCTTCATTAAGCACAAATCTAGATCAACACTCTGACACTTGTAGATTTATATATGACAATTGATTATTTCTATTGATGTCAATCTATATATCTTATTATGGTTGATCTCAAATGTTTACATTTCTTTTCCTTCATGCACATGGTTAGATTAGTGTTTGATTTATGATTAAATTTAGGGATGCTTGTATATACATATGTATGTGATGTTATGCTTTTATAGTTTATGATGTATATGCAATGTATGTATGCATGGATAACATATATATAAATATGGATGCACCTAAACTAACATGATGGTTTTACATGATTATTACTTTGACATGTGTATGATTTTGAACTACGACAAGATTGCATTTATTGTGTGACATGTAAAAATATATAGTCCAGGTTCAACAATATATATATATATATAATCCAGGTCCATGTTCAAAAAATATATAAAGTCCACATGTTCAACAATATATATATAAAGTCCATGACAAATAGTATATAACAAATAGTCCATGAAATAGTCAAATATATAAAGTCCAAGTCCATGTTCAAAAAAATATATAAAGTCCATGTTCAACAATATATATATATATATAAAGTCCATGACAAACAGTATATAACAAATAGTCCATGAAATAGTCAAATATATAAAGTCCAAGTTCAACAATATATATATAAAGTCCATGACAAACAGTATATAACAAATAGTCCATGAAATAGTCAAATTATACATAGCCCATGTTTGAAATAACCTATCACATACTATCTCTATCATCAAGAGTCCTCTTCACACCATGCGAACTACTCAGATGACCTGAATCACTCTGCAAAAGAGAAAGATTTATATGAAATTAGATGTAAGATGATAAGGAAATCTAATTTAATGACAATTTTTTAATTTATAATTTATATCATAAAATTAAATTACCGTGTGAGGCTGAGAGGCATGCTCTGGTGCACCTGGACCTATGTCTCCATGCTCTGAATCAATCTATTTAATACAAGAGAAAGTTCAAGTTGAAATTAGATATACTTTACGATTTTAAAAATGATTTAATTCAATTTAATTTATAAGAACTATCATATTTAAAAATTATTATACCATAAGAGGAACTTGTTGTGAATCCTCTATTCTAGGACCTGTCTCTACAGGCTTAGCTCCATGACATGTATCAAGCTATAATTTAAGAAAAAAGAATTTTGAATGTACATGTCAACATATATATATATATATATATATATATATATATATATATATATATATATATATATATATATATATATATATATATATATATATATATCAAGAAATTTACTTTAAGTTCACAACGTATATTTTAATTGTTCAATTTAAATATAATTTAAATTTTAAATTATACCATATCAGGTTGCCCATCTCCTCTGTCCTTCTGCTCTGCATGTGCTGTGTGTTGATCATGAAACGTGTCACTAACAAGCTCCTACAATGTCATTTATATTTAAGTTAGCACATGTGTGTACAAATTAGGTTTTAAAACATATATATAATTGACTTACAGTGTACATGTTATTAAATACATTTTTCAACAACCTGAAATGCAGTCGACTCCTGATATAAACTTGGATTATCCAAGTGTGCTACAATGCCCATCCTCATAGTTGTGTCAACCTGCATAGACATATTTATAAAATATTAAATAGTACATGTGCACGTTTTTAGATACACTAATATCAAAATAGAAAAATTTAAGTATATATACAATTTTTTAAAACAATATACATACTGTAACAGTGTCATGTGAGATGCCCAATGATGGAGGAGCGCTCGAGACACCTTGAGATGGAGGATTCAATGTGGAAGAACCTTGAACTAGTTCATAAATAAGTTCATAAATATTTAATTGTACACACATTCAAGACTGAATTTTACAAAATTACAAATCATTGAAAATGTACCCCAAATGGGTGCCCGAGATGAATAGGTGTCGATGAAAAATTAATTCGATCAATTGTGACCCATGTTGCCATCATCTACACCAAACAAACCAAACAATTCGATTGTTAAAATATTACAATTTAATTGATCATCTATATGTTGATTAAAAACACGTGGTTAAAAAATTGTTTTAAATTCAACATGTGTACATAACCTATATATACCTGTGTCGAATGATCAGTGGGATGATCCTCAGCAAATAGATAATCAACAAATGATTTAGTGCCCACATTATCAGATAATGCATGTGTAGTTGAAGTGGGTGCAACTGCCTGATCAGGTCCATAACACAACTGATTGCAACTCGTACATGTATGAGGCATCGACACATGTGGAGTGGCACTAGGACCACTTACATCATCAACTCCTCCATGCTCTCTAACTCAAGCTACCATCATAGAAGTCTGCTCATGTAGGCTACCTGAGAGTGCACTCAATGTGCCTAGTGTGGATACCACTGCACGATGCTCAAAGGGCGAAGGAATGGCAGCAACAGGAGGGTCAATAAGAGGTTGAACAGGCACCAGTCATTGGTGATCAACCCATGCCCCCAACCTCTGTTGTGGCATGCCACCACCAACACCCTGGAATGATCTAAAATCAAAGTAGTTGGGTTTTTTATTCATAACAAAATCTACATATAATTTTCTCAAAAAATATAAAGGAACCTCACAATTAGCATGAGGTGGATAATCAAACACCATCCACCATCTATCCCAAAAATTGGCAGACATTCCTTCATGCCTACACCACCTGATTGATATTCTTTTCTTATTTGCAGGAATAGGTTCATTTGTAATGGGATGTCTAAAATATTGTGCTAAATGAGCTTTTGTGATTTTAAGATCCAAAATAGTCTTATAGGAGAGGCCATCAGCATAAAATTGGCGCCTCTCCTCTCTCCATTTCTGGAATCCATCAAAATCTGAGTCAATAGACCTCACAGAATCTACAATGTTTTGCATCAAAGATGCAAAACGTACTACGTGAGGTGGCATGAATTGTTCACTGCGAATGGAATTCAATTTTTCTTGTATCGAATCCACATTTTCATTTATTATGGCTCGCAAGTGAGCCTGGTCAGTTCCAGGTGGGGGTGGAGGTGGAGGTGGAGGCGGGTCATCTGCAGGTGGGGCATCTAGAGGTGGGGTATTTGGCGCTGGGGGTGGGGCTGGGGCTAGGGCTGGGGGTGCAGCCGGATCATCTTGTGCATTAAGGAAGTCCTCAACATCAAAGTGAATATCATCTAGATTCATGATGTATATATAAAAATCTAGATATGAACCTGCATATATATACATATAAACATACAAACTTTAGTACAAATTTAAAATTAAATCAAGAATATATATATATATATATATATATATATATATATATATATATATGTTTCAAGAAATTACACTTGAAATAAATTTAAATTAAAAACATACAAATAATGTATACATGCATGTACAAATTTCAAAATGTAAGAGAGCTATTAGGACTACCATAATGATTGATACAATGGGCAATATATATTTCAAAATTTCAATGTGCATTTAAGTAAGGAAACTTCTCTGGACAATCATCATGTATTTCTTAAATGTGAATATGCATCCCAAATTTTGGACTATTTTAAAGAAATATGGTGCATTTAGGAACTTGGTGATTGTTGGGGTAAAGAGGAATATATGATCATGCTAGAAGAGGCACTGATTAGGATCATAATTGGCCAAGGTTGCTTTGAATAAGGTTAAAACAAGGAGATACCCATGTTGATATTCACACCCTTTGGTCCACACCTACATTGGGATGGATTAAGCTTGAAATTTTGATGGGTAGCCAAGGGTAATCCTAGTGAAGTAGGAGGAGTATGTTTATTAAGAGATGATAAGGGAAAACCTCTACCTATCTTAAAGCTTATGATTTTGGTGTCAAGAACAATAATATGGTAGATTCTAGGGCCATGATATCCAGGGCCTCAAGATAACTTGGAAACTAAACAAGATATCCCTTAGTGTGGAAGGAGATTCCAAGATCAACATTGATCATATGAAAAAGCATAGATGAAGCTTGTGGTTATTGGAAACTATTATATATTGGAAGCTAGAAACTTGGTGAATACTTGTTTAAATCTATCTCCTTCAAACATATCAAAAGAAAAGGTAATTATATTCTAGACTAGGCAGACAATGGAAGAAATCATTAAATTGCTCCTAGACATCTAGCATTTGTTGGGAAGAATAATTTTTTTACGTTCAACTTGAAATCCCTAAGTTGTGCCTCCATGCTATCAAATGTTACTTGTATATACCTTCTATACAATGATATTAAAGGGGTAGAAGGTTAGGCTAAGGATTTCTATATTGCTACTTAGATAAATTCCACATCTTCAATGTGTGGCATGAGCATATGCACAAAGCCTTGGAGGATATTTCTAAGATAATGAAGATAAACCTTCATGTCTTGATGCTAAATTGGATGATTCTATCCACTATGAGAATTAAGATGAGGAGGAGGTGACATAAATCCCTCCTATCAAATTCGAATAATGTTAAAAATGTCAAGGAAGTGGTAGAGGCTTTGTAAGGCTTGTGTAATTTGTCCCACCACCCTAGGATAAAGTTTTTTAGTTTATTAGTAATTCTAACACTACTTCAACTTATTACTCTAGGGTTAGGGCCACTATAATTTTCCCTACCACTAATATATCTTAAGACACCTATTGGTTTATGTTTGATGTCATTGTAGTATATTAATTTTCCCTACCACTATTGATTGAACAAAACTATACCATATATATTAAGTACTCTAGCTCAATGATCTTAAGATTAATGAAATCAAGACTAACTATATCATCATTATGCTTAGATACACCCAACATGCTAATCAAGAACTTATTTACCTTCACAACCCTATTAGCATTGTATCACTCCTATTAGGGAGTGGACTTGAATGGGGCCAAAAGATTCTTTACCTCTTACGATTGTGACTTTGGGTTTGGCATGGTCAACTTGGAGAGGTTGTGTGGCATATCCCTATAAGAGGATGAAGGGTGATAGGAGGTTGTAGGATGGCTAAAAGCATTGACATGACGATAATGTTCAAGTTTAAATTTCAAGATATGCATCATGGTCTACAAGGTTCTCTTGTTCAAAAGGTTCATCATATTCTAGACAAGGAACTCACAATCATTGGTACCAAATTCAAGACCTCCTATTACAAGTCTCCATATAGCTTTAAACATAACACCTATAAACACAAAATTTATAGGGCTTGAATACAAGCCCGCCTCCCAGTTAGGAGACTTCCAAATAATTGGTGAACTCACATGCAATAAGGGAATAACACATGCATACAAAATATGTAGAAGAAATCCCTGTAGCATGACTCGTGATTAATTAAAGCTAGAGTTAGGGTTTCAATTAAGATCAGGCTTAGGGTTAGAATTGAGGTTAGGGTTAGAATTAGAATTCAAGGGTTGCTAAATTAGGGTAAGTATTAGAGCTACAATTATGGTTTGGGTTACGGCTAGAGTTAGGGTTACAATTACAATTACAAGTAGCTCGTTAGGGTTAGGGTTAGGGCTAGAGTTAGAGTTACAATTACAATTACAATTACAAGTAGAGTTAGGGTTAGGGTTATGATTAGGGTTATAATAAGGGTTAGGGTTTGAATTGCATATAGAATTAGGGTTAGGATTAGGGTTAGAATTAGTGTTAGGGTTAGGGTTGGAATTGCATATAGAATTAGGGTTCAATCTAGCTAGAAATAGATAAATTAGTCAAGATGGTTCTAGCTCAATTTTGTTTCCTATTTCCTAGAAAATGCAAAACTAGTTATTGTTTTCTATTTAGTTGTTAGTCCCAACTCTTTCCTTTTAAGAAGTATATCAAATCTAATGTAGTAGTAGATACTTCTACATATACAAGTTTCTGTTAGGAAAAAATATATTTTGCCAAATTTGTATAGAGTTGTCTATAGTGTGTTCCAGGGTAATCAAATGATGTAAGTCACAATTTAGAGGGTTGAGGGATAAGTTTGTGTTGATTCTATAGGAGGTGTTTTCTTACATAGACCGAGCTCCATAATCTAGGTGTCTCCATGTCTAACTCAAATGTTTCAACTTGGTCCATATTATATCCAGATTAATGATAAAATTTTATATATATAGCTATGCACAAGATCCACGACCATATCAATGTTTGGTAGAGAAAAGTTATCTAAGCTGGGGTAGATCCTTTTTTGATGTCTCAAAAGTTAGTGCAAACATGAATTCCCTTAGTTTTCTTGTTAACTAAGACCACATTAGATCTACCCATTTAGGATAAGTAATAGTCTGAATAAACCCTGGACATCCAAGAGTTTATACAATTCTTCTATGACCACGAGGGCTACTTGGGGGTGCATTTTGCGTAGCTTTTATTGAATAGGTTTGGCATTGAGGTGAACCACAAGATGATGCATGACTTTAAAGATGGAGTCTCAAGGCATAGATCACCATAAGACCACATGAAGAAATCAACGTAATATTTAACATGGTGACATGGTTATATATGCCTTCTTTGATGTCAAGGTCCAGTGGAGCTACTATCTTAGAGAGTTTAGGGTCCAAGCTTCTATTCACAAGTTGATGTTTATAGCATGTCCTCAACAAGGAGAGGGGAGTCATGTCTTGTATCTAAGTGGTATCTAATGGAAGGTGAAGTTTGTCAAATTAAGGAGCTCTTGGGAAGTGTCCATTTTTATTGTATCATTTTAATCGATCACAAGTTTCTTCTTATATAGATTGTTGCTATTCTGCCTAGACTAGGGTGCCTCAGGACTAAAGGGTTCTTTCTTTCTCTCCAAAATAAGCATATATGTAGGTGTTAAGTATGGTGGAAAAGTCTTTCTTATGATTACAATGGGGATGTGGTCTTGACACTTCATAAGTTTCATGATGGCTTCATCATTTTGGAAAACATCAAATCATAAAGGGTCATGTTGGTCCCAATCGATAAGCTCAAGGTATTCTAGGTCTAAGGAGATGGTGAGGATAGTGACCTATCATGAAAGAGGTTAGTGGTGGAAAGATCTTCGTAAGGATCATGAGTGGAGCCTACATCAATGTCATTAAGATTAGGGAAAGCATTACCAATGAGGTTGAGCTCGTATCATAATTAACATCACGATGTTCATTCCAGGGGCATAACCTAGCTAGTGAGGATAGCTACTTGAGTATATCAAAAGTTACATAAATGTTGGCTTCATTTCATTCTTGATTAGTTGGCTATCACAAAAACTGTAAAATTTTCTCAATTCTTGATTAGTTGGTTGTCTCTAAATGTTTGATTATGAAGGATGTGATAACTTGGTTTTATTATGGTTTGTTGTAATTTTTTTACATGATAGTTAGCTATTCAATAATGCCTTTAAAATACAATGGCATACATTGTTATAAGTAAATTTTATAAAAACCAAATATACATATCATCCCAATGCTATATAATTTTTGACAGTTTGTTCAAAATCTCTCCTTTCATATGATAAATCATTTCAAAATTTCAATTGCATTTTCCAGCTAAAATGTTTAAATACAGCTATTCAACACTCAAATTTTGACAGTTTGTTCAAAATCTCTCCTTTCATATGATACAGTATTTTCAAATTTTCAATTGTATTTTACAGCTAAAATGTTTAAATACAGCTATTCAACACTCAAATTGAACTCAAATTTTGACAGTTTGTTCAAAATCTCTCCTTTCATATGATACAGTATTTTCAAAATTTCAATTGTATTTTACAGCTAAAATGTCTAAATATATCTATTCAATTCTCAATTTTAAACATAATTTTGACAGTTTGTTCAAATTCTAACCTTTTATATGATATAGTCTTTCAAATTTTCAATTGTATTTTACATCTAAACTGTCAAAAATCAACTACTAATTTCATAAACCCTAAACCCTAAATAACAATTCAAAATTTAAATTTTGATTGTATTTTACATCAAAACAAACGAGGGAAGCTTAAAACAATTGATGGGTAATTTGTAGAAGTGGAAAAATCCACTTACCTGGTGGCTGGATGGTCTCTGAACTTGGGATCTCATTTTCGCCTGTCGCCTGTCACTGTTGAAAATGGGGTTCTGCCATTTTTAAAAAAATTTAATACTTTTCAAAAATGGGATCCCGTTTCTGGCCTCTAGGTTCGGGATCCCAGGAAAAAACGGGATCACATTTTTGGTTCTAGGCTCGGGATCCCGAAGCAAAACGGGATCCTGTTTTATGTAAACAGGATTCTATTTTTGGTTCCCCGATTTCGGATTTTTTTCTAACTCTGAAACTTCCACCTTAAGTGGACACAACTTCTTGCATTTACCCATATAGGCTCATAACAAAAGAATGTCACACCATATAATGTCCTCAATACCATACCATATCTTCAACACTAAACTTGGTGGAGAAAGAGAATCATCAAGTAGATTTACCACCTAGTGACAAGGCTTACACCACCCTAGTCTTACTCTTGAATGGAGAAGCTTGACCCTTCACAAGGGGTCTAGCAAACTGAAGTCGGCATGCGTGAAGGAATCTGGTGCAACATGATATATCTAACATTTCTATCATGTATAAAATGCATATGTACTTATCTAATGATATGGCAAAGAGTGAAAAATAAATCAAATATTAATTAATACTATATTGATTAACAAGCTTTGGCCAAAGCATCTTTTGAGCCGCTGATGAGCAAATAGATTACAAATAAAAACTTACCCTTCTTTATAGCTCCATATTCAACACATGTCCATGCTCTTTCTCAACTTATAGAAATAATAGAAACAACATACAGATGCTAGCAATCCTACGTCATCCATAATGCCATAACCAAAAAATTGTTCACATAAAATACATCATTTTGTAAGACAAGTCTTAAACAAACAATCAACTTAATCCTTAGCATAATTCTAAAACACCTTAGCATACTAATCCCATAAAAGGGCATAACATTCATTTTGGTCTAAGACACTTTGCATAAATCTAATCCTCATCATTGATTCAGTTTCACAATTTAGTCTAAGGAATAGTATTCTCATAGTTTCAGTTTCACAAGCTAATAAGAAAAGAATCAAGCTTAGACAATTTGCGTCTTTCAGTTCTATGTAAGCATAATGGTTTTATGAACACATAAATGTTGCAAGTATGAGGTGAGCCATTGTTGTCATTGATGTCAATATACTCATACTGCATTGACAAGAAGGATTTGATGAGCTTTGTGCTGAGGATATTGAGAAAATTAGCCTCAGTCAGGAACAGTGAAGAACAGTGATGAGAAGAAGGTAAATATACTGTATAGGATGAGAACCGGAGGATGCGGATTAAAGGGTTAGTAGATATGAGTCTTGAGATGCTACAGTTAAGATTTCAGAGGTCCGCATGAAGATCTGAAGGAGTTATGGCTGCCGGTATAGAACCGGGTCCGGCAAGTATCCGGAGGTGACAGAGGATCACAAAAAGGTCCGGTGAGGTCCGGAATTGTATTATCATAATCTGCGGATTGGAAGGAGTGTTTTAGATGTCCTTGTGATGTGTCATCCTGATTTGTGTGTGATTTGGAGGTCCGGAAGTACCTCCTGCATTATGACAGTGGCGACAGACTGTGTTCTTGAAGTTCCGGATGAGGAAGACAAGAGATTCCAGTAAGCAGAGGAAGTGCGGATGTATCCGGACATTCAGACAGACTTGTGAAGGCTCTTGAATCATGTTTAGGTTGTGTTGTTGGTCCGCATTGATGGTAGAGCCCGGAATTGAAGTTATTCTTCCGGATGAAGTTATTGCTCTGTTTAGCCGACCGGATGAGTTGTTCATCCTGCGAATGTTCTTGTGATAGCCGACCGGATGTGTCATTCATCTTGCGGATACTCCTATGGTTGTTTGCCGACTTAGATGCTTGTTCCTAAGTCGATGTCTTGTATAAATAATGATTTTTGAATTCATTTCATGTGTGGCATGTGGATGAGCATGGTGTAGCGAAAAAAGGTGCGAAAGGCAGAGCAGAGATTGTTGGGCTTAATTGGAACTGATCCGGACATGGTAGAGATGTCATTCTCCAGTTCAAGACTGTGATTTTTATCACTCTGTAGACAGTGTGTCTCCTTGTAGGCAGTGGGCCTCTTTATGAGCAGTGTGCTCGGGCAGTGAGCCCTTATTGGCATGTGCCATTCATTTTTTCTTATTCTTCTAACAGAGAATAATTCTTGGGTTAATCACCCCGTGGTTTTTCCCTTAACCGGGTTTTCCACGTCAAAATCTTGGTGTTCAATGTGTTGATGCTTATCTACTCTTGTGTTTATGTATTGTGCTTCCATGAATGATTATTTGATATGCTGCTAACTAACAACAGAGAATAAAGTGTTTGAAATAGAACAAGTTCTATACAACTGATTCACCCCCCCCCCTCTCAGTTGTATGCCCTAGATCCAACAATTGGTATCAGAGCTGAGTTCCTCTGATAGGAGCTTAACCGCTTGAGGTGATCCAGGATGTCGTCATACAAGAAGGATAGTCCGAAGTTTGATGGAACCAACTTCACTCTCTGGAAAGGTCGCATGAAGTGTCATCTGGAATGTATGGGAAAAGCATACTTGGCTATGATTTCAAAACCATATATACCCCCACAAGGTGGTCCGACAACTCCTGATGAAACCACAGAAGCTGAAAATAATCTGCGGACCAAGGAAGCTCTTCTAAGCGCATTGAATGACTCAGATCTCTCGAATGTCATTGACCTACCAACTGCATATGAGATCCTAACTAAACTGGAACTTCTGTATGAAGGAGATGAGTTTGTCAAAAGTGTAAGGTTGCAAAGTCTGAAAGGGAAATTTGAAAGATTGAAAATGAGAGATGATGAAAACATTACTACCTTTATGCCAAGAGTAAATGAGCTGGTATGTGGAATCAGAAATGCTGGTGGAACTCTAGATGAAAATGAGATTGTCTGCAAAATCCTAAGATCCCTTCCTGCTGCCTACAAAATCAAAGTTGCTGCCATTGATGAATTCAGAGCCCACACAACTGTCACAAGAGAACAATTGGCTGGCAAACTAGCTGCATTTGAAATGACCGAGTTTGGAGATGATCCACCCAAGACTGAGTCTGCTTTTAAAGCCAGTGCCTATGTGAAAGGCAAACAGAGATTTGATCCGGGTGAAAACTCATCAAGGAAAATGTCATGGTATGATCAAGCAAGAAGAGACATGGAAGAAGAAGAAGCAGAAACAGCTCAACTTGAAGCCCTCATTGCAAAGAGACTGCCAAGAGGATCCGGTAAGTATGAAGGAAAACTACCCTTTAAGTGTTTTAACTGCAATAAGATTGGTCATTTTGCCTCAAGATGTCCGGAGAGATCTGCAAGATCTAATACTCACAGACAAAGGTTTCAAAAGAATTGCTATTATGTTCATGAAGAAGATGACAATGAAGGAGTAACAGATGATGAATCAGATCCAGGAAGCAAATCCGGAAATGAGTGGGTGTTTATAGCCATCAAGGAAGAAGATTCCTTGCTCTCTGAATCTGTCAATCACAAAGTTGTTGAAAAAGCCTTGGCTGCTCAAGTGGAAGAAAAGGATGATTGGGTTATTGACAGTGGATGCTCTCACCATATGACTGGTGACAAGAATAAGTTCTTAGATTTGGAAAGATATGAAGGAGGAATGGTAAAGTTTGGTGACAATTCTGCTGGCAGAATCAGAGGTAGGGGAACTATTTCCTTTGATGGTAAGAGCAAAACAGGTAATGTACTATATGTTGAAGGATTGAAGCACAATCTTCTCAGTGTTGGTCAGTTAGTGGACAAAGGCTATGATCTCCGGTTCAAGAATGGAAAATGCAGAATCTTTACAAGCTCCGGAACTGAAATTGCATCCGGTACTCAGACAAGAGGTAACATCTTTCATCTGGTTGGTTCAAATAAAAGTTGTTTGTTTGTTCAAATTGATCAGAGTTGGTTATGGCATAGAAGAATGTGTCATGTAAATTTTGATAACATCATCAAAATAAGCAATACTCAGGCTGTGAGAGATCTTCCAAAGTTAATAAAACCTACAAACAGTGTGTGTAAAGAATGTCAGTTAGGCAAACAAAGCAGAGTCTCTTTTAAAAGCAAAGATCAGTCTTCTACCGGATTGTTGGAATTAGTACATACTGATCTATGTGGTCCGACAAGAATCAAGAGTCTGCAAGGTGATAGATATTTCATGTTGTTAATTGATGATCATTCCCGGATGATGTGGGTTACCTTTCTGAAAGAAAAATCAGAAGCTTTTGAGAAGTTCAAAATCTTCAAAGCTATGGTGGAGAATCAAACCGGATTGAAACTAAAGTGTCTAAGGTCTGATAGAGGTGGTGAATTTACATCTGGTGAATTCATTGACTTTTGTGAGAAACAGGGTATAAGGAGACAGTTGTCTGCTCCTAGGACTCCACAGCAGAATGGAGTAGTTGAGAGAAAGAACCGGACCATCCAGGAAGCTGCTAGGACAATGATGTTGGAAGCAAATGTTCCTCAAATGTTTTGGAAAGAAGCTATTAGCACTGCAGTCTACACTCTCAATCGAGTTCAAATCAGAAACAACACCGGTAAGACCCCCTATGAACTTTGGTTTGGCATCACTCCTACTGTGAAATATTTCAGGGTATTTGGTAGCAAGTGTTATATTAAAAGAGATGAAGATCTAGGAAAGTTTGATGCTAGAAGTGATGAAGGAATTTTCTTGGGCTACTCCACTCAAAGCAAAGCATATCGGTGTTACAATAAGAGATTGAGGAAGATGATAGAAAGTACCAATGTAAAGGTTGATGAAGGAATTGAGAAGCCTTCAAGATTTTATAAATTTGATGAAGATGACCAAGATAGTGTTCAAGGAACTCAATCCTCTCCGGTGAAACAGAGTCAGCCTGATCCGGTAAATCAGGAAGAAGAGTTAGGTTTAAATGAGCCTGATCAAGAAACAGCAGTACTGGATACTCCCAAAATTCCAAGGTATGTAAAACTGAATCACTCTGAAGATCAGATCATAGGTGACAGAAGCAAAGGTGTACAAACTAGAAGGAATATTGCTCAAGATCAGAATGAATGTTGTCTGATTTCAAGGATTGAACCTAAAACAATAAATGAAGCCTGCAATGATGAAAATTGGACCAAAGCAATGGAAGATGAACTGATGCAAATTGAGAAAAATCATACTTGGGATCTTGTTCCCAGACCTAGAGACAGGAATGTAATTGGAACCAAGTGGGTCTTCCGGAACAAACTAAATGAAGCTGGTGAAGTAATCAGAAACAAAGCTAGATTGGTCTGCAAAGGCTACTCTCAAATAGAAGGAATTGACTTTGAAGAGACTTTTGCTCCGGTAGCAAGAATTGAAGCAGTCAGATTACTTCTTGCATTTGCTGCCTTCAAAGATTTCAAGGTATATCAGATGGATGTCAAGTCTGCCTTCTTAAATGGTGATCTGGAAGAAGAAGTCTACATTGAACAACCGGATGGATTTCAATTGTCTGATAATAATGATATGGTCTGCAAGTTGAAGAAAGCTTTGTATGGATTGAAGCAAGCCCCAAGAGCATGGTATGAAAGGTTGGATAAGCATCTTGTGCAGATTGGATTCAACAAAGGTACTGCTGACAGCAACTTATATTTCAAAATTGATCATGAAAACATTCTGATTGTTGAAGTGTTTGTGGATGATATCATTTTTGGAGGAAGAGATAGTATGTGTAAAACTTTTGCAAATCAGATGAAAAGTGAGTTTGAAATGTCTATGCTTGGTGAAATGAATTTCTTCTTGGGTCTGCAAATTACTCAAACAAAAGAAGGGATCTTCATTTCTCAGACCAAATATGTGAAAGAATTGTTAAAGAAATTTGGTATGGAAGACTCAAAGCCTATGAACACTCCTATGGCAACCGGATGTAAGTTAAGCAAAGATGATGATTCTCCAAAGGCAGATCAGACAAAGTATAGATCAATGATTGGTGGATTGTTGTATCTCACTCAAACTAGACCAGATATAATGCAAGCTGTTGGTCTTGTGGCAAGATTCCAGGCTGATCCTAGAGAATCTCATGTTATGGCAATCAAAAGAATTTTTAGATACTTGAAAGGGACAGTTGAGTATGGTCTATGGTATCCTAGAGATCCAGATTTTTCTCTTCATGCTTACACAGATGCAGATTGGGCAGGAGATGTGGATGACCGGAAGAGCACTAGTGGTGGAGCATTCTTTTTGGGGAAGAGATTGGTTTCTTGGCTAAGCAAGAAACAAGATGCAATATCTCTGTCTACAACTGAAGCAGAATACATTGCAGCAGCAGGTAGTTGCACTCAAATCTTGTGGATGAAGCAGATGCTAAGAGACATCAAAGTTGAATATGAGGAGCCTATCACAATTTTCTGTGATAATTCAAGTGCAATTAATATTTCCAAGAATCCGGTATTGCATTCTAAGACTAAGCACATATCTATCAAATTTCACTTTTTGAGAGAACAAGTAAACAAGGAAGAAGTCAGATTGGAGTATGTTCCCTCCAAGGATCAGATTGCAGATATCTTTACAAAACCTCTTCCCAAGGACTCTTTTGAATATCTCCGGGAGAAGTTAGGGGTCATGGCCCCTCCGGTGATGAACTAAGATGCACTGATGTGCATCAGTCCGGTGGCTATCACAGTCATATCTTGTGATCCGGACTAATGGGGAGCTGCAACTAAGGGGGAGCAGCTGGTATTATTCTGATGCATGAGAGTTGCAAGTATGACCCCTTTGCCATTGATGTCAAAGGGGGAGAGAAGACATGTGAAAAACAAGTGGTTGATGATCAAAGGGGGAGCAGCAAAGGAAGACATATGAGGAGTTGTTGTTGATAGGGGGAGCTGTGACAGAAAAGAGAAGTTCTTGTCTTGATGGTTTTTCACATCATATGTTGCCATCAATGACAAAGGGGGAGATTGTTGCAAGTATGAGGTGAGCCATTGTTGTCATTGATGTCAACATACTCATACTGCATTGACAAGAAGGATTTGATGAGCTTTGTGCTGAGGATATTGAGAAAATTAGCCTCAGTCAGGAACAGTGAAGAACAGTGATGAGAAGAAGGTAAATATACTGTATAGGATGAGAACCAGAGGATGCGGATTAAAGGGTTAGTAGATATGAGTCTTGAGATGCTACAGTTAAGATTTCAGAGGTCCGCATGAAGATCTGAAGGAGTTATGGCTGCCGGTATAGAACCGGGTCCGGCAAGTATCCGGAGGTGACAGAGGATCACAAAAAGGTCCGGTGAGGTCCGGAATTGTATTATCATAATCTGCGGATTGGAAGGAGTGTTTTAGATGTCCTTGTGATGTGTCATCCTGATTTGTGTGTGATTTGGAGGTCCGGAAGTACCTCCTGCATTATGACAGTGGCGACAGACTGTGTTCTTGAAGTTCCGGATGAGGAAGACAAGAGATTCCAGTAAGCAGAGGAAGTGCGGATGTATCCGGACATTCAGACAGACTTGTGAAGGCTCTTGAATCATGTTTAGGTTGTGTTGTTGGTCCGCATTGATGGTAGAGCCCGGAATTGAAGTTATTCTTCCGGATGAAGTTATTGCTCTGTTTAGCCGACCGGATGAGTTGTTCATCCTGCGAATGTTCTTGTGATAGCCGACCGGATGTGTCATTCATCTTGCGGATACTCCTATGGTTGTTTGCCGACTTAGATGCTTGTTCCTAAGTCGATGTCTTGTATAAATAATGATTTGTGAATTCATTTCATGTGTGGCATGTGGATGAGCATGGTGTAGCGAAAAAAGGTGCGAAAGGCAGAGCAGAGATTGTTGGGCTTAATTGGAACTGATCCGGACATGGTAGAGATGTCATTCTCCAGTTCAAGACTGTGATTTTTATCACTCTGTAGACAGTGTGTCTCCTTGTAGGCAGTGGGCCTCTTTGTGAGCAGTGTGCTCGGGCAGTGAGCCCTTATTGGCATGTGCCATTCATTTTTTCTTATTCTTCTAACAGAGAATAATTCTTGGGTTAATCACCCCGTGGTTTTTCCCTTAACCGGGTTTTCCACGTCAAAATCTTGGTGTTCAATGTGTTGATGCTTATCTACTCTTGTGTTTATGTATTGTGCTTCCATGAATGATTATTTGATATGCTGCTAACTAACAACAGAGAATAAAGTGTTTGAAATAGAACAAGTTCTATACAACTGATTCACCCCCCCCCCTCTCAGTTGTATGCCCTAGATCCAACAATAAAACATATTTTCTCCATACAAGGATGAATTAAGTGAACTCATAAACCAGATATAGCTTATTACTAGCTAAGCAATGAACACACATAATAGTAAACTCTAATTACTTTGCTCTTATGGGTTTGCAAACTCTCAAGGAAATAAAACCCTAGGAAATTAGACTTGATTCCACAAGGGATATCACAAATGACCATGCCTTTGCATTAAGTGATTGGAATGACATTAAAAATAACATTTATTGAGCCAAGACACAAGTCTAAATCCTGCCCACATCCAAAGAATATAAAAATTCTTACAAATTAGTGAGAAGGATCAACACATCTAAAGTACTATCTCCCAATGTTAGACATCTTAACAAATTTTGAGGAAACTACCTCATAACACTTCATAAGATCTCACAAGTTTCTCATGTATGGCATACTCCTGTTAGTTCACCATCACAAATAACTCTTACCTAAAGTATAATTCAATCAAATACATGTGTACAATCAATGATACTCAAAAGTAAATAATAATATTGTCTATCAAATATCAAGTTGCTATGTTGCTCATAGAAAAGTGGCTTAAAGAAAAATGGTGGAGTATAAACCAAAATTAGTGAATTTATACCATTGTGTAATTCATTAGTACAAAGCTTGGTCTAATTTTCAATTGGTTTCAGATTTTATGTTGATCAAGATGGATTTTGAGTTGGAGATGACCAAAAGTGTTCTAGTGGCAAGATCAGTATTACACAAACCCATCCCTATGTATGATGTCTTTAGGATAGTTTAGACAAGATCAAAGTATGCACAAGGAGATGTTTGGTCAACAAAAGAAAAAGCTATAATAGAAACTTACTTTTTATAATCAAAAGGTGTAAGTTGACCTGGACCACATCTTTCATTAGAGGACTCAGATATATAAAAAATAGTAAAATGCGGTACATATAAATCATAAATTTCAACCCAATCCTTTACTTAAGATGCTATACTGCATTATGAGGATACTAACCCTATCCATATTAAGATAGGCTCATTCAGTAATAAATATTCTATCCTATGCAAAATCTTGCCAATATCAAGAATGTATGTTAAGTCTCAACCTACTAAACACCCTACGAGTCTTCATTTGGTCAAAAGGAGGGGAAACATATATATAAGGAACGTGAACTAGAAGTCAAAAAGCCTCGATAGGGATGGTCCATCTGTTGATCTCCGATAAGGACAAACAAATGAAAATGGCAGGTGTAAAGCTGATCTGGCCCACATTATATAGATGTTGAAGAGAAAACTTAAATCTTGCAACATTTTAGAATCCAAATCAAATGAAAGCATCGCTATATTTACTCCTATATGCATTAGGATTCACAGGCACCAAGCATACCGAAAGGGGATTTGTTTAAATGTCAAATGCAAAGCAAGTGCCTTAGTAGACATGCATGCAAAACGAGAACATGCACAGGGTAAGAAAATAGACACTTACCTATACTATGCAACATAAAAACTAGTTTGATTTTGTTTTGCTTAACTAAAAGATATCAGATTAACAACTATTGTGGCCTCTGAGCAATTACCTTAATGCAAAAACCTTAATGATCTCTAACAATCTCATGGTATCCTATGGCAATAGGTTATGCACAAAACAGATTGACTAAAGGATTTATAAATTTTCAAGAAAAAGAAATTGGTACCTCTAAGTTAGATTCTACAATTTGTGCCAGCATTGCAAGATGTGCACCAAATAGATCGTTGAGAAGGCTTTCCAAACAAATGCAAGGAAATCACACAAATGAAAGATTTGTTGCATACCTCAGTAATTGCTCTCTCATGGTAATGAATTCAGAATACATATAATACCTCAAAAAAAAATTTCTCCTGGTGCATAAATTGACATCCCTGATCCGAGCTCCTGTGAAGTATAACCCCTTTTGCCTTTTTCATTAATTGACATCCCTGATCTGAGCTCCTGTGAAGTATAACCCCTTTTGCCTTTTTCTTGTTAATGAAAGTTGTGATTCATGGTTCCTATGAAAGCTTCTTGAAGAGAGGTGAGGAAGAAAAGAGAGACCGAGTCATAATTTCTATGAGAAGGGAGAGAAACAGAGAGAGACCCTTACTAATATGTTTCCCTCTTTTTACAAGATTTTTTCCTTTTGCACAGAGCATACGTTCAAAAACAAAATAGAAAAAATAATTAATTCAAACTTCTCCACCTTTCCCACTCTTTTCCTTTTTCTAAATTTAATCTTCCTAGACTTAGAAAACTGATAAAGAATCCAAGATTCCATCAAGAAATTAAATGCCTTTATGACAAGAAAACGCCACTTTAAAATTAGATAGAAGCAAGTAAAATCTTATAATGCATAAATATCTTTTCCAAAAGATATTAAAATATGAGAAATATTTATTTAGAAACATTGTATTTAATTGATTTATTTATTGCGACTAAATATTTAATTTACTCTATCCATTAGAATAATTACTATAAATACAATTAAAAATAAATACAAGTATTTTCACGTACACATATTCACATTAATACAAATTTAATCTATATGTCATGTATGTGGTGTGTGCAGATTCACTTCAACGCAATTCGCCTTCAGTCAGCTAAATGCACTCTACCTTGATGATACCCTCTCTCTACCGAGAGAGTGTTCCTATCGCAAACACAGTTGGAATGAGCCAACAATCAATTAAGCAATATTAAAAATACTATTTATATCCATAATTAAATATTAGAAAATAAGGGTTGTGACATCCTTCCCCTCTTAGAAGAGTCATCGTCCCGATGATCTAGAAATCAAGTCAAATTAAGTACATACTAAGAAGGTTCCATACCTTTCCAACCTTGTTTTACCTTAACATTAACCAAGATGTTGATTAGTCCAAATAGACCTATTTGCTCAACATAATCCATGTGTCTAACAGTCAAACACTTAGACAAATTGTTAGAGCATTCATAGGGAAATTCTTAATATCCTTTGAATTTAGCTAGTCAATTATCATACTTTTTTGCTAAGCCATCAAGATAGAGATAAGCATGCCAACTTCATATAGTTGAACCATCATTTCATAAGATGCATTACTAGCATAATGTAGGAACACCCAAAGTGCATTACTCACAAGAAGTAAGAATACAATCACTACAAAGCGATCAAAGCTCAAACATGATTTCATCAATCCCCTTTAGTATAATAATACATATATGCTTGCCTAGTTTACATTAGATATCATATCCTTTACTATAACCACAATGTAAGAATAGCTCAAGTAATAATTCATAAGAACTTAAAATGTAAAAACTCCACTCACTTTTATTCTAGGATCTATGTTCTCTTTTCTGTGTTAGGCATGGTTCAAGATCCTAACTTATCATCATTCAATAAGCTAAATAAGTCTTCTCAAGACTTAAGACATTTGTCTAAAAGTGACTTTAACATACAGTCTTGCCCAAATGGTACATTTCCCTACTATAGGGACAGAAAATAAAATTCTTTAAGTTCATCTTATCAAACATGCCAATCCTGCATGTGACACTTGAACAATAAACATTCCATACACATAATGGAAGAATGAGTTTCATTACTAAACATCAACTCTATTTATCTAGAGTGTCTTCTCAACAATAATTTTGATTATCAAAGGATCATTTCACTAAATTGAAATGGATGTTTTCAACATTAAATAGTTAAATCAACATAGAAGATCATCAACATTAAATCTCTCAACATGATTACTTCACTAAATTATGATTTCATCAAAGATAAGAAGATCAACAATAAGTGGAAGTAGATCAATATGATTTAATGCTAAACCAATAATGGTCAACTTGGATTTCAACACTAAGTCATCAATGAACAGCATCATAATAAAATCATTTAAAGGTGATTACAACACTAAATCACTAAAGAAACAACAATAAGGATAAGTTGTTCAATACTAAATCTCCAAAAATAAATAATTTGACCAAATCAAAGAGGGTCAAAGATTATAAAGATCATCATGATCTTTTTATTGAAAATAAAATCATTAACATTGAAAAGGTGATCATATTATGACTTTTACTTGGATGGTCAAGTTAAAAGGGTCATGAATATGATAAGGAGATTCACCAAAGACCAAAATTCAAATGGATCGACATGATTTCAACACTAAATCAATTAGATAATGTGATTTCAATAAAGATGGTCAAAAGTCAAATGGATCAATATGGTCACAACACCAAATCAAAGAAGATAAATGTCAACATTATATAAGGTGATCAACTCTAAAATACAAAAAGTGCTTCTACTAACTGCAAATAGTTAAGCTCAAATTCTAAATGTATAAAGACATACTATCACAAATCCACATAGCATCAAATGGCCAATGTTCTCAACAAGTTCCAAGTATAATCAAAACAATGCTTCAATAAGAACTTTAAGACATTCAAGTCAAGGAGAGTCAAAATATCAAAATACAATCATGAATACTTCAATTGATAGGAAAAGTCAAGGAAAAATTCCAAGCTAAAAGAATGACCCAAATAATTCCTACCCATATAAATCAATGCATAGAGTAAGAGTACCATAATAACATAAAGCACATTATTTGCACAAAGTAAGAGTATGATCTCAAACTGCATTACACGTACAAAAGCATTAATTTTACACAAAGTATGAATACATTCATTACATAAGTGCATCTCTCGTACAAAACATGAGAAGTGGATCACTCGCACAAGGGCAATAATTTGCATAAAAGGTGAATACAATCACTTACACAAGTGCATAAAGATAGTATTTATATAATATAATTCAGAGGCTCAGATGATCCCATCAAACACAAATATTAATATTTTCCTTGATGAGCTAACCATTCAACTCCTTATCCTAGGTCATCGACTAAGACCCTAAAGGAAACTTTATTTATCTTCAGAAATAGAATAAAAACTCCAGTAAAGAAAAAAAGAAATAGTGAATTTAATAAACCAAAGGCCTTGCATTAGTTCATCTTGGCATTATATCCATAAGAATTAAATTGTGTTCTTTCAATTACCATCCTACCAGGATTGCATGCCCTGTAGGCATCAAAAATAATAATAATAAACCACTAAGCATAGATGAAAAAACCTACAAACCCTCAAAACCCTATTATCTCTAAGGATGGCAATTGTTTTGAATCTATAATTACTAGTTTTGACCTGATTAGAGATAAAACATTGAGCTCATGGTAATATGAGTTGATGGCATTATCCATAGTGAGAGATCTATATAGTCTCAAATCTCTAATCTTGAAAAGTAGTTGTGATGCTTACCAGGGAGATTTTCTTTTGAATCTTTCCTCAGGTCACTTATCCTCTTGGCGGGGATTCAACTATTGCCACTGGGAGGGTGTTGGTTGTGGTCATATTCCATCATCTCTATTTCATCTTCCAACATTAAGTAAGCTCATTCTAGACCATAACCAATTGTCAGGAACAAAATTCTAGATTCCATTTCAAAGCTGGCTAGTTTAAAAATATTATCATTGTGTTCCAATGGATTGAGAGGCAACATTTCACTTTAGCTGCTCAAGAATCTAACTTGCCTTCAAGAACTGGACCTTTCTAAAAATTAGTTGAATCTCATTAACATCTCAACAAGCTAGCTTCCTTAGTTTGCCCACCTAGATTTCCTTGGATTGGGGTCTAGCAATATAGAAGGTGAATTACCTGCATTTGGTCCTAGCAATATCAGTTGTACCAGCTAGATCTTTCAAATAACAACATTGTGGGAAATCTTCCTTTTTGGTTGTGGGATCTTCCTAATCTTCAATGGCTCAATCTTTCAAACCAACTGGAAGGTTCTCTACTTCCCCATAAATCCCATGATTTTATGCTAGTGGACTTGCATGGGAATAGATTATATGGCTCTCTTCCTACTCTTGATTTTGTTTCAAAGATTTTAGATCTGTTAGATAATGATTTTAATGGATTTGTTCATGCAACAAGTGGTACATTATACTCTGTCATTGTTAGGAAATAATCTGACTAGAGAAATTCTAAGTTCTGTAAGTGCCAATCAAGGTAGCTTAGAGGTTTTGGACTTGTTAAAGAACAAGTTAATAGGTATGATTCTTGCAAACATTGGGTGGTGTTCTGGATTGGTAGTTTTAAACTTGGCTCAAAATGTTTTTCAAGTGGAGATTCTAGAGGAGTTAAGAAATCTGTAGACTCAAATATACTTAAATTAGTTCACCTCAACTCCTTATCTGTAAACTTATGCCCTAGAAATAGTAGTTAGTTCACATCAACATGAGGTGATTATAATTAAAACCAGTAATACAAAATAAAATATCAGTTACATAACATTTATGATAGTAACCAATTACATCATAATGTTCATCAATCATTTAAAAATGACAAACATGTCCCAAAACATCATGAGCAATTAAATATCATTTCAACTATTGAATTGTCTACATGAATATTTTGCATAATCAACGAAATAATAAATTGTCACAATAACATATTGATCATAAATGTCATTGCATTTAATACATCACATCAAAGCATAAAATATACACACATTTAATTATTCATTTAAATATTAAAAAATTATCCACTAAGAGTAAGTGAAAACTTTATTTGACATCAAGAATCCTATTAATCTTTGACAGCACCATCGTGATGAACTATACAATAGCACAACTACATTTTTTTTCAATTCAACAAGTATGCAACAACTTTCACATGACACATGGCCATGGTCATCTCTCTCATGTTTCTTGACACTCTTATTATGGTGTCACACCCAATCCATCTCTAATACCAAATTAGAAAATAGAATAGTTGAATTCTTTATTTAATCAACAAATGAAGGTTACAATTTATAAAGATTACAAACTAATAACAAAGTCCTAGAAAAGTGGATATACACATGACACTTAAATAAAACTAATTGACACAAGTACAACTCTTATTATGGAACTAACTACCAACACTCACACTCATTCAATTATTTATTACTCTAACATTAATTGTTCAAAAAAATCTACATCACCTAAAAAAAATTCACTTCAAAACTACCAATTTATTGCTTTCAAAATAGAATAAGACAATACATTAAATAGATATTATGGTGCATCTTCAAAAATTAAGATGAAATTTTATGAGTATAGATGTGCCAGAATACATTGCATTAATATATTATTTTAAAAGAATTATCAACTTTGTAAATATTGCCTTCATTGATGCATATAATTTTTATTCTAGTGCTCCGTCGACTAGAAGGAGACTACCAATGCTCCTTTTTCAAAGCAAATCTCCCTAGTAAGCAGCACAACTCCTTTTCAAGATTAGAGATTTGAGACTATATAGATCTCTCACGATGGATAATGTCATCAACTCCTATACTATGAGCTCAATGTTTTATCTCTAATCAGGTCAAAACTAGTAATTATGGATTCAAAACAATTGCCATCCTTAGAGATAATAGGGTTTTGAGGGTTTGTAGGTTTTTTCATATGCACTTAGTGGTTTATTATTATTATTATTTATGCCTATAGGGCGTGCTATCCTGGTAGGATGGTAATTCAAAGAACACAATTTAATTCTTACAGGTATAATGCCAAGATGAACTAATGCAATGCCTTTGGTTTATTAAATTTTGTGTATCTTTTTTATTTATCATAGTTTTTATTTTATTTAATGTTTACAAATTGTAAATTGTGGGTAAAGATATTTTGACAAGTTATGATGGAGTGCGCATGTGACACATTTGATTTAATGTGGCTACATGAAAATCTACTCCATGACATCTAGTCCTACAATAGGTATCTTTTTTTTTTTTAAAAGAGGGGTAAAAATTTGTTAATAAAAAAACTACAAGTACAAAACCAGGAGGGAAACCACCCCCAGAATCAATAGAGATCTAGGAAAAAGCACCATCAGTACAACCATCCAAACCATACCCAGGGAAATATCCCCAAATCCAAAGCCCAGACCAGGGGCCTCAACTAACCATCCATATCCTTTGAAATCAGCTATTCCAAAATATGAATACCATCTTGGGAGAACCGGTCCCAATCACTAACATTCCAATCCCCCACCTACTCTGAAGCCCACTTAGCCAAGAAATCAGCCACCCAGTTCCATTCCCTAAGCACATGGACAAAAGAAACAAATTTCATCGAGTGACTCAATCGGAGAATCTGTCGAACAATAGATGCCAACTGCCATTGCACATCATCCATCACCTGCTCATTCAGCTGATTAATCACAATCTAGGAATTAGACTCACAAATAACCCTGCGCCATCCCAAAGCACACCCTTTTTCCAAAGCACAGAGAATAGAAAGAGCCTCTATAAGATTATTAGTTTGTTTCCCCTTATAGATAGAGAAGAAAAAAAGGACAGCACCAGAGCTATCCCTTCCTAATCCCCCAATCCTAGCATGACCTGGATTCCCCCTGGAAGAACCATCTGTGTTAATCTTAAAAATACTTGGAGGTGGAGGGGACCACCTACCATCTCTCTGAACCTTTCTCTTAGATTGGTTTCTTTTCCTAGGCCAAGAAGAGGATGAGCCTCCAACACCTAAACTCAAATTTTGTGCCACCTACAACTCCCCAATGTCCACCTTAGTAAAGAGATCACACTTAGATGCTAAAGTCTCCTAAAGCATTCTAAGGATCCACTTCCACACCTACTGAACCTCCAACTTTCTTCCCTAAAAAATCCTTTGATTCCTTTCTAGCGAAAGATGCCACAAAATAAAAGAAGGACCAATATTCCAAGTCATTTGCAAAAAAGAAGCCTTAGCTGGGGGCTTGCCCAAAATTCTCCAAAAAAGCAACCAAAGAAGAAGCATGAACACAAGCCTACTTCCAAGCACCCCACCAAAGATGCCAAATCTCACAGGCCAAAGGGTACTGAAAGAACAAATGAGCTTGACACTCCACCCCACCATTGCAAAAGAAGCAAATAGAAGGACCCTGAAAACCCCTTTTCTGCAGGTTATCCGAGGTGAGTTAACAATTCTGAGCAACCAACCAAAGGAAGTAATTACATTTTGGCCATCCAAATTTATTCCACAAACTTCCGCCAAGGAGAGTTCCTCACTCCAAACTTCTGCCTGTCCAACACACGGTATCCAAAGGCAACTAAATACATACCTTTTTAATTAGGGGTCCAAGCAAGAGAATCCCTCTCCCCTAGAGAACTGTAAACTCTACCATCAATAATCTTATCTAACTCCTCCCGATCCACCAATAACCCCCCCAACAACCATTTAGACAAATCTTTCTATCTGCGAACCTCCACTCAACCCACATACTGAATCGATTTGATATGCTCCACAGGGCACCACCGCGTATCAAGAAAGATGTAACACAAGGATTGTAAGTGTGGGTACATAGATAAGATAGGTGGGTGCCCATCCCAAGAATCAAACCAAAATAGGGCCTCAGACCCCTTGTTACGAATCAAGAAGAGCACCTGCTTAATTAAATTAGCTCCCATTCTAAGAGTACTCCAAATCATAGATCCCTTACTAGAGAGGAAGATTCTTGGAATGTCAACATTTTCCATCCACCCCCCCCCCCAAAAAAAAAAAATATATTTTAAATTAAGAATCCTATCCCAATCCTAATCCTAACAAGTACACTACCTCCAATACAACTTAGTAGCCAAAGCTTGACTAGTAAGATTAGCCTACCAAAGACCAAGGCCATCTTTTTGTTTCAGCCTACAAACTGAATCCCACTTGACAAGACTCCACTTAGAATACTCCAAATTACCTACCCACAAGAATTGTCTAGAAAGAGCTTCAATTTTTTTAATAAAGCTAGAGGGAGCCCCTAGACAAAGCATCGATATATAGGAAGAGCTTGAATCACAGACTTTAATCAAGTCACTCTCCTAGCTCAGGACAACCATTTGCAAGCCCAATGAGTAACCCACTTTTGAAACTTCTCTAAACTTTTTTTTTTGTTTTTCCATTTTTTTGATTTTTTTTGCTATTTTTCCATTTTCTAATTTTTTTGCTATTTTTTCATTTTCTGATTTTTTTTGCTATTTTGATCCCTTGCATTGGGGTTTAGGTGTAGAACTTGTGAAGATGCATGTTGTTGATGGGATCATTGAACAGTTCACCTTTTGATGTAGCCAATTGATAAGCACCTGATCCATAGGTAGCAATGATGGCATAAGGACCCAACCTGTTGGATTCAAACTTACCTTTCTTCTCTATGTCTTGCTGATTTTTGGAATTCTCTCTGAGGACTAGGTCACCAACTTGAAATACCCAAGGTTTGACTCTGTGATTGTAACTTCTGGACATCCTTTGTTGATAAGCCTTGAGATGGTTAAAGGCATGTTGCCTTCCTTCTTTGAGCAGCTCTAGCTCTTGAAGTCTAGAAACTCTGTACTCTTCATCAAATATGAGGGCCTTTTAACGATACTCACAAGGATGGAATATCAAATTCAATGGGAAAGATGGCTTCAGAGCCATAGATGAGTGAATATGGTGTTGCACCTGTGGGTGTGCAGATACTTTTGCGGGAGGACCACAGCACAGGATTCAATTGGATGTGCCAATCACGGCTAGCATCATTGATAGTCTTTTTCAGGATTTTTAAGATGGTTTTATTTGATGCCTCTGCCTGGTCATTTCCTTGGGGGTAATATGGGGTGGAAAAGTGATGTGGAATCTATGACATAGCTCTTTGACATCTTGGTTGTTAAATGGTCTTCCATTATTAGTGATAATGGATACAAGGATACCATAGCGGCAAATGATGTAATTCAAGATGAAAGAGGCAGTTTTTTTGCCTGTGACATTGGCGAGGGGTATGGCTTCAATCCACTTCGTAAAGTAGTCAGTGGCGGTGATTATGAATTTATGGCCATTAGATGATGGAGGGTGTATCTTGCCTACTAAGTCAAGTCTCCTTTGACAGAAAGGCCAAGGAGTCGTTAAAGGCTGCAGCTCCTATGTTGGCGCATGTGTTAGGTTTCCATGGATTTGGTATTTCTCACACCACTTTACAAAATGATAGGAGTCTTTTTCCATAGTTGGCTAGTAGTATCCCATACATATGAGTTTCTTAGCTAGGGTAGGACCACTAGAGTGGGTCCCACATATACCATCATGAACTTTGCTTATGGCAATTTGATATTCCTCACTGTCGAGACACCTCAGGAGAGTACCATCGAGTCCTTGTCGATATAGGGTGTTAGCGATTATTGTAAAACAAGAGGCTTGATGGATGAAGGTTCTTTTTGGGTTACTAGATAGATCAGGTGGTACGATGTTCTCTTTCAGATAAGTATACACTTTGTTGTATAAGCCCGAGAATCAGATCCTACGATATGACAAATGATATGGGATTCGGGGGTGTCGTATGCAGGATGGGATATTGGCTCTACTAAGAACTCATAATGTGATTGATTTTTAGTTATCTCGAGGAGAGATGCAATCGTTGCCATGGTGTCTATTGCTTTGTTCTCTAGCCTAGGTATCTGCTCAAAAGAGATCACAACAAAGTATTCTTTGAAGTTGTCTACCATACGTTTGTATGGTATTAACTTCTCATCCTTTGTTTGATAGTTCTTGTTCACTTGGTTGATGACAAGTTGTGAGTCACCATACAGATGAAGTTCTATGATTTTCCATTCTACTACCAGCTTGATGCCAATGACTAGGGCTTCATACTCCATCACATTGTTAGTGCATGGAAAGAGTAGTTTGTAGGACTTTGGAATGGTGTCTCCATTAGGTGTGACCAACAGGATACTAAATTCAGACCCATGCTGAGTATAGGATCTATCAAAGTAGAGTTTCTAGGTTGTTGTTGTTACGTGAAAGATAGACTCATCTGGAAATTCAAAACTTAATGGGTTGTCATCTATTAAAGATGCATCTGCCAACTGATCTACAATCACTTGCCCTTTTATTTCTCATCTATCTGTATACTTGATGTCAAATTCACTAAGTATCATTATCCATTTTGATATTCTCCCAATTAGAGTAGCTTTCTTGAGAAAGTATTTCAATGGATCGATCTTTGCCACTAGCTTGATGGAATGTGAGAGCATCTAATGTCTCCATTTTTGTGAAGCAAAGACCATAGCAAGGCATGCTCTTTCAATTGGCGTATAATATAGCTTGTAGCCGACTAGTGTTCGGTTGATGTAGTAGATTGTTTATTCTTTTCCTTCATGGTTATGTTGTGTTAGCAGAGCCCCAAGAGTTGTTGGTGTGGCTGAAATGTAGAGTAGCAATGGCTTGCCCTGGATTGGCAGCATCAAGACAGGTGGGTTCATTAAATACTCCTTTAGATGCTGAAATGCTTGTTCACACATGTCATCCCATTTGAAAGGAATTATTTTTGTGTAGGAGATGCATGAACGGGTGAGACTTGTTTGCCAGTTGAGAGATAAACCTTCTAATGGATTGTAATTTTCCTTATAGAGACCACAATTGACTCAGATTCTTAGGTGGTGACATTTCCATGATTGCTTTTACCTTGACTAGGTCCACCTCTATTCCATTAGCTGATATGATAGATCCAAGGAGTTTACTGGATGTGACTCTAAAAACACACTTTTTTAGATTTAACTGTACATTAAATTGCTAGTCTTGTGAAGATCTTGTCCAGTACTTGTAGATGCCCTTATCTAGTTTTTAATTTGGCTAGAATGTCATCTACATAATCTTCCATGATGGTATGCATCATGTCATGAAAGATTATTGTCATTACCCACTGATATGTTGCTCCTGCATTCTTTAGCCCGAATGGCATAACGCACCAACAATAGGTACCCCATGGACATGTGAATGTTGTTTTATGTTGATCCTCTAGCACTATCTTGATTTGGTTATAGCCAGAGAATCCATCCATTAATGACAACATGGTATGCCCTATCGTAAGATCTACAATGATGTCTATGTTAGGAAGAGGGAAATCATCTTTGGGACAAGCCTTGTTCAGATCCCTAAAGTCATTACATAGTCAAACCCTTCCATCTGGTTTGGTGACATGCACTATATTTGAAATCCACTCTAGATAGTCGATTGGTCTGATCAACCTGACATCTAGCAGCTTCTTTAGTTCTTCTTTTACCATGAGTATGATATGCAGGTGCATCTTCTTGAGTTTTTGTTTAACTGGCTTAGCTCCTAGAGCTAGTGATAAGTGATGAATTATAAGGTTTGGATCTAGACCCAGCATATCTATGTATGACCAAGTAAAGTTGATTTGCTTCATTTTGAAAAATTTGGTGAACTCAGGTTTCTCTTGTGTAGTTAAAGATTCTTCCATATGGATCATCTTTGGGTTGTCACCTATGCTGACATTGATCCATTTTGCTGGTTCCATCAAGATTGAGGATCTCTCATGATGTGTTAGATTGGGAAGAGTGTCAATCATTTCATCCTTTAGTGCCTCAAAGAGGTTTTCAACATTAGATATGTCTTTTATATTTTTACTATTTTCATGATCTAACACTGCCGCAGAGCAGTTTTCACCATTAGATCTATATTTCATATTTACATTTTTGAGACTAAAAGGCTTGGAACTCTCTCCAAAATAAGCCATGTCATTGAGTTCTATAGCATAGCCAGCTCTATGATCCCCTGCGGGTATATGGTCTCTAAGTTCTAGAAAATCAATGATGGCCTCATCATTCTGAAAGGTATCTAGCTCAGGGGTAGTGTCTTGCAAATCCCAATCTATGAGTTCTAGATGCAATAGTGGTAACGGGTCATTGGATTGGTCTGGTTCGAGGCTAGTGATGGTCAAGATGGAGGACTTAAAGTGGTTATTTTAAGCATTGACAATGCCTGTGATGGTACTCTCCACAAGTTGATCTATCAAGTGTGGTATCATTATTTCTTCACGAAACTCACTATCGTTATTATGGGGATTGAACTCTAGAGGTCTAGCCCTTGGACTTTGTCTCTCATGAGTTGTATGGATAGGGATATATTCATGGACCACATCAACATCTTTTTCATCACCAAATAGTTCAGAGAGACTATCCCATTCATACTCATTGGAGTCTGTCTCAGTCCATCCTTGTAGTTGGTGAATTTGCTCTACTAGGTTAGTAGTAGTTGTTTCTGGTTGCTTTCCTTTATGCATGTCTTTTCCCTTGGTATTTGTGTTTTCTTTTATAACCTAGCGGGTTGTAGTGTCTCGAGTTGTTAATGAAGGAGGTTGGATAGGTTTGATGATACCTTCCTTCCTCAATCCTATGGGCCCATGACCTGCATATCCCATTCTTTTTAGTATTGAGAATCCTTGACCATGCTGTACGGTTTACAATGTGGATTGATGGGCTTGTGGTTTTGGTTCACTGTCTTCATCCTTATATAGCCATTGTAGGATGTCTTTCTCATCACTCTCATCTTTGAGGCTTCCCTATTTTACAAATGGACCTTGAGGAGTTTCTAATGCCTTGGGTTTGCTCATGGATGTCTTTCCGTAGGATCTGGGGGATAGAGGTAGTTGTGCTAAGCAAAAGGATTGCACGATTGTATATTCACCGACACCCTTGTCTTTGAGCTTGAGGTTGATTGTGGATGCCTTGGATGTGGAAGGGATTGAAGCTAGGTCAACATGAGATGAGGATGAAGCAGAGGCACAGTTATTGTGAATTACAACGTCAGGTTTGGATTGTATGGAATTGCAATATTGGAATGGATTTGGATCGCCTTGGATGGTGATTTCTTGGCCGTCATGGGGGAATTTGATACATTTTTGATAGGTGGATGGCACCACCTTCATTGTGTGTCTCCAAGGTCTTCCAAGGAGAATATTATATGCAAGTTCCATATCAAGCACTTGACAAATTACATCCTTTACTACAGGTCCCACTCTGATCAGCAAAACAATGGTCCCCTTTGATGTTCTTTCCTCTTCATCATAAGCTTTGATGGTGATTTTCTTTTTAGGATTGATAGCCTTCTCCGAAAACCCCAATGGAAGGACTAGCTTTAAGGTGTAAATATTTAAACCCACTCCTCCATTGATTAGAACCCTTTTTATTTTATGCTTGTGGATGAAGGCTTCAATGTGCAGAGACGCATTGTGTGGTTGGGTGATTGACATATCATCCTTTTCCATGAATGATAGGAAATGAGGCATGGTTAGATGACCTACCATGGTCTGAAACTAATCTTCAGCTAGATTCATTGGGACGGTGGTTTCTGAAAGAGCTTGTTCAAGGATGGCTTTGTGGGATGGGGATAGATGCAAAAGTTCCAAAATGGAAATGTGTGTAGGTGTCTTGTGAAGTTGGTCCATGATGTCATACTAGTTGGATGTAGAGGATGGTTTGGATGTGGCTCCCTTAAGAGTAACCTTTCCATTTGCAGTGGTCACATTACAATTAGGGGTTTTATTTATAGTGATCACATTGATATGTGAATCACCTTCTAAATTGTGGTTAACAACATAGTCATATGACATGTTTGTATAATTGGTGTTATTAGCCCCACTTTTGTTTTGATTTGAAGAACCTCCCTTCTCATAGTTGTGGAGTGGATTCTTGAATGCTATATGATCATCATTAGAGGCATGCCCATCAAGTGATATCCATTTTTGGTCCAACAAGTCTTGAATGGTGTGCTTGAGCACTTGACAATCATTGATTTTGTGTCCTTTGTTTCGGTGATATTCAAAGAATTCAGTGTCTTTCCACCAAGGAGGTTTAACTTTTGGTTCATAATCCTATATCATTGGAAGCATTATGAGATTGTTTGATATTAGCTTCCGTAGGGTGGATTCTAGTGTTTTCCCTAGAGGTGTGAACTTTCTGCGAGGAGGAATGTTTGTCGACCATGATTCGGTGTTTTGGAGTTTTCTTTGTGGGGGGTTGTTTTATGGGTTTGATAAGTTGAAAATTGGTTGCTTTGGCATCACATTTTTAGAATCCACAACATCATCATTGATAATGTTTTTATTCTTGGTCCAAAACCTCGGCCTGTCCGTGTTATTATTGAAGCTAGGGGTTTCCTTGTAGATTTTGACTTGTCCTTTGACTATCAAAGCTTTTTCAATGAGTAACCCCATTTCAATGACCTTACTAAATGAAGTAGGACATTGGATTTGTATTTGGTAGCTAAGATCGGCGTTTAGGTTGTGTATAAACATCTCAAGCATTTATTTTTCTGGCATTTGATATGGACATTTGCTGGCCAGTAGTCTCCATCCTTGCAAGAAAGCGGCAAAGGATTCTCCACCCTTTTGTTTGGTGTTACAAAGATCTAACATTGAGATTTAATGCTCAATGTCATAGGAGAAATGAGTGACAAACTTATCCACTAGCTCATTGAAAGTTCAGATGACGGGAGGTATGCGAGAGAACCATTCCATAGCTTGTCCTCCCAAGCTTCTTGGGAATAGTCGCATGAGATACATTTCATTGTGTGCAACTTTCAGACATGCTGAACTAAATTCTCTGATATGATCCCTCAGAGATCACCTTTTCCCTAATATTTATCAAATTTTAGTACCTCAAATTTTGAGGGGAAAGGTATCATGAGCAAGGTTTTGTCAAAAGGATATGGTGAAATATCCTCTAGAGAGTAGTGCTTTGTGGATGCTCCGGTTTGAATGTCTGCGAGCTATTGTTGTAAGGTTTGGATTTGTGTTGCCAGTATATCCAAGGGATTGATTGTATCCTTAGCCTTCTCCTTATCAATTTTGAGAGCATCTTTGTCTTGGTTGGAGCGATCTTTTGATGACTCAGCTTCATTGGAGGCATTGTTCTCTCTTAGATTGGAGAGATCAAAATCAGAGGGCAATTTAGCTCCTTGTTGAGCTAACATGAGAAAATACTTATGAGGATCTGTGGCAACGACCCCATCCATCATCTTTAGGAATTTTGGATCTTTAAGTTGTTTAAGGAGTTCCTCTTGAGTGACTTCCTCATCATCAGAATTATGCACACTATTGAGATCTATTATTGTTCAAACAAATGTGCTCCTGAGCTAAAAGGTAGTCAAAGTAGGGAGAGTTGATCACCGCTATTGGTATAGACTACTTCTTTTATTAGGATTACACTAGTGTAGTTCTGAGGTGAAGGATGATATATCCTATTATGAAACTATCTAGATTTTTATTCTGAACTTGGAGGATCTTAATGACACCTTAGTGGGAATCTTATGTTGGATCATTTTGATGTTTCTGGTTTGGACAACTAGGTGTGTTATGGCAATGTGAAAAGTTTTTGGGAAAATGGGCACGAAAATGGATTCTTATGGTTTCCCTGAGTTCTCAAATGAAACCTATGCAATAATGGGTATCCGAGAATGAATTTTTTTTCTCCACAAAATGTTGGGAAATGCTCTTTGTTTTGGATGTGTAGTGTTAGATGCGTAGGATAAATGGTCAAATCTACAGCTATGCAGGTTAAATGCACAGATTTGGTTGAAATGCTCTAATTTTTGAATGTGCAGTAATGTGGTTCATATACGCCGCTCTGTGTGTCAAATGCACAGGAAGATCAAAAGCGTGGAAAAATGGCTCAAATGTGCAGTAAAATGGGTTAAATTCATAGTAGAATCAAATGCATAGCAAAACTTGTCATATGCATAGAAGAATGGTTTATATGCATAGAACTGTAGGTAGTGTTGTCCTTTTGTTTTAGTTTTTCAATCTTGGCTTGTTTTCAAAATGTTTCTTGAAGCAAGTCTGCTATTTTTGTTGATGATTTGTATCAATTAGTTACAAGAAAACACAGCAGACAAGAAGATTCCATGTTTGTTATTACAAGTTTTTGACCAAAAAGCAAGCACAATCCTAAGGTTGGCAAGGATAGTATTTGATGAGTTCCAACTTACTTTTCACACCAGCCACTTGCATAAAGGCGTGACAGATAGTAACTTGGTAGCACCGGCTCCCCTCCATGACACTCACTTCTCACGCATACCAAGTTACAGTTCCTCCAAAGAATTGAACTTTTTTGTCTCCACACTAAAGAAGTGTATGATGTTGGATGGCTCTAGAGGATCCTCCTCCTGTGTCACCAAATAGAAGTTTTTTGGCATTCTAAAAAAAATGTCTTTTTGGTATGGACATCCATTCAGGTGGTTACACATGTGGCAATTTGCTCCAATAAGGAGGCTTCCCAGCCTGTAGAGGTTACGCTCCACAAGGTTTTGGGTGAAACATTTGTCGATGTAACACAGTGGCACCAGTTGTTTGCAACTTTTATCACAAACACAATTTATTTATAGTGACTTGGAGGTGGCTTGGCTTTATCCCGTTATCACTTAAGGTCATCCCACTTGGAAGGAAGGAATTCCAAGGGCATGCCTCTCTAAAGGTTACACATATAAAATGATAAGTTTGGCATTCTGGTCACCCAAGAAAGGGGAGAGCATAGGCCTTTTATCATTTCCAAGCATGGAGAACAGTGGTTCTTTATCTTCCTAGTTAAAAGAAAAATAACTAAATGTGTTAACTCTACCAAGCACATTAATTTTATAACAAGGTAGCAATAACTTGGAAAAGATTGTTTATTTTAACCTTCTAAGAAATCTAGGTGTAGATTGTTGCTTGAAGAAATAAACAAGTGTTACTTTCCCTATTAAGCTATGTGATCGATTGTAGTGCAAGATAGTAAAAACATAGAGAAATTGTTCAGTTTTAACCCCTAGGTTGAGACTAGATGCAAGTTGTGATGCAAAAAATGGATTTGCTTTCCTCCTAGTTATGTCTATGTGATGATTTGCATGAACATATTAAGTTACTCTCTCCTAATTAGTTCTAAGTGGCTTAATAATGCAACTAAAATGACTAAGTCTAGCTCCTAACACTTGCAAATCAGAGTTAGTATGGAAGATCTGATAAAAACATTACAACTTTCTCTAACAAATCATATGCGCAGATCTGCAGGTCATATGCACAACACTGTGATTCATATGTGCAGATTTAGAAAAGTGTATTAAAAGATATCAAATGCGCAAGACTGCGTTGTATATGCGTAGGAAGATCAAAAGCATAGAGAAATGTGTCAGATGTGCAGAAAGGTGTATGTGGTGTAGGGCATGTTGAATGCACAAATCTGTGAAGTTGTATGTGTAGGAATATGATGTGGATGCACAGAAACAATAGATGCACAATACTATTTCATGAATGCGCAAGTATATGGCGTGGATGCACAGAAAGAACATATGTGCAATAAGAAGTTGTAGATGCGCAGAACTAGAACGTGGATGCATAGAATCAACCTATTACGATAGTAGCTTCATAGAAAACTCAAGTGGAGGTTAAAATGGGGTAGGGGACCCACAATGGGCACTAGAAATGTTAGTGGAAAATGTGAATAACAGTCTAAAACCACTAATCATCCAATAACTCAATGGAAATTGATGTAAATACAAGTAAACAAATATTATACCTTCGAAGACTATTTTACCTCTATGCTTCTATTGTTCGCCTATCTCTTCTTGATCTTGATGGTAATGGAGCTCTTAGAAGTGTGTACTTCCTTTTTATGTGAAGGTGACAAGAGTAGAATGGCTATAGGGGGACAATGCAATGGAGAACATGCTACAATGCAATACTAATTGAGATGGATTGATGGAGACATGATTGGATGAGGAATGTGATAATGAGGTTGTGTGAATGAAAATGGAGATAACTTTGCCAAAGGCACACTGGTAGGATTCCTGCAAAATAAGATTGCAAATGCTTAGATGGATACAAATGGGTGTGAAGACCTTGCTTATATAGGCTGAGGGAAGACCAAATCCAAGTGTCAATAAATTCATGACTGGAGGAATTACCTATGATGTGTATGGCTGAGAAAGTTTGAGGGAATGTGCGTGAATCAGGAGAGGACAAGTGTCCAATCCTTCTTCATGCGTTATGGGAGTTAACAAAGTAGATTAAGGAGTTAACTGAGATGATTGATTAGTTAACTGGGTTGATTGGGGAGTTGACTAATTTGATTGACCAATGAACTCAAATGACTCATTAGTTAATAGATTTGATTAGTGAGTTAACTAATTTGACTGGAGGAGAAATAGTACATGTGGGTGAGGGAATATTAGCTAATTAAATATTAAAATATTTAATTATGTGTGCAACATGGTGAGGTAGAAAGGTGAGGTGGAATTATGAAATTGGGACTTAGGATAGAGGAATTTGGGATTAATTAAATAATGTAAGATTATTTAATTATATGAGACATTAGAAGAATTTAATTAAATAAATTGATTTTATTTAATTATTGGAGGGATGTGAATCATTTGAATAAATTAAAATATTTATTTAATTGATAGAAGAATAAGAATTAAGATAAATATTAAAATATTTATTTAATTAGACTTAGCCATTTTTAGGTGTATACAATACACATTCAATGTTTTGGAAAAAAATCTTTCATAAATTATTATGTGTGATGTGGCAATTGAAAAGCATGTCAAAAAAGACTGTATATTTCAGAGCTCTTTAGATATGTAGAGGCACACTTAGAACTAGTCTGAGAACTAGTGGAAGGTAGTATGAGAACTCGAATTTCTATTTGTGGCCCTGCAAAATAAGTTGTGTAATGTTAGTAATGGTCATAAATTTTAAGGTTTTGTTTTGTGTTTTTCCTAATTGTGAAAAAAACTTCTGCTACAGATTTTGTTAGTATAGTTTACCTGAAGAAAGATACAATTTCCTGAATATGAATCTATAAGTGGACCTAAAAAAATAACGTATGTATTTTGGTGTGAACTGAGTATTTTGTTGATTATACTAGAACTTAAAAAAACTTGAAGCACAAAAAAAAACAATACTAATCTAGGGATAGGATAAATTCCTCCTACCAGAAATACTAAAGTTTTGTTCTCTTTCCAGTTTAAAAATTCATTTCAAAGTTGGTTTTTTGCAATTTTTGGTTATTTTCAATTTCATGGAACCATTCTCAGTTGTTAAACATTACATATTATTCAAAAATATTTGATATTGTGATGTTTCCAACTTAGGGTTTGTATAAATGTAGCCAACTACAGCTGGGTTCATAACACACCACTTGAGGCAAGAGATCTTATTGAAATGGAGTCTATACCTAATCCCAAGATGAATCATCATAGCACTAGGATCAATAAATGCCTAGTATTCTCACCTCTGCTTAGCCAACATGAGAATTTCTCCTTCTCAGTTGAGTTGAAGCATCACTACCATGAGCTAAGAAAAAAAGCTCTGTTTATTCAAGAGTTGATGCAAATATTCCTACTATAACAAACAATAGGCCCACTAACAATTTTTTTTTGTTTCAATATGTTCACAACTTCATATTCAATGGATCGGATAGAACAAAAAGTTGACAAGTAGTACATTATCATACAACCTTACATAAATGCCCAAACATTAATCAGAAAATTGAAAAGCATGTAAGAGAGAAGTTCAGACTACCCATGTGGACAAAAGAACTCATCAAAAGAAAAAAAAAATACAACCTCAGTGTGATGGGGGGTTTTGAACCTGGGTCACGCTCTTCAAGAGTGCCCCTACATTACCATTACACCTTATGCCCTTAGATCCTAGGTAATAATTTTTAATCTCTTAGTTTGATTGAAAATTCACCTTCAAATAGTAGTTTCTAATAAGAGCCATGGGATGAGCTCAAATGGTGAAATCACTCAATTTTCAAAGAGAAGACTCATGTTTAAATCTCTAGAAGACGTGATGGCATTAAAATAGGTGCAAGTACCCTATTCAACTGGCTGGGTGTGGCATACCCCAAGACTCCCCAATGGACAAGGCCAGATGCGATGGAAGGGAAAATCCTCCTCTGAGTGGCATATGGGCTGAAGGTCACCACGTAACAACAACTAACAAAAGGAAAAAGGAGTATGTGATCTATTAGTAATTGACCATATGATATAAATTTTGATTTCAATTTCCATCTAACATCACTATCATAATTTACCACAAACATAATAGTGTTACAAAAATTGGTGAAATTTAAGAAAAAATAAAGCATAAGCAAGCCAAAAAAAATTTAGGGTCTCTACAATGCAGTTGAAAAAATATAAGGCGATTGAAAACACTAAAACTTTAACTAGTGCAAAATAAACAGTTTTGCCAACATATTCCCCATTTAAGCATTGTCTATATAAACTACTAAGGGAATTTCACTAATCTAAAATAGATAAAGAAAAAGCACAAGTACCTGTTAAAATGGATCTGTTATTTTGCGGATCTGAAATGGATTATTATGTGAAAATGTGGATTTAAAGTATAGATCAGAACCTCAACCTTCTAAACTTTTACCCATCAGACTTATCACTTTCACTCCAAGATTAGCCAAGAAGTGTCATAGGGCTATTGTTGGCTAGTTTGGATTGGTGGGCAATGTGGGTGTAAAAAAAACCACCTCTACGAATACCCGATCACCTCCTTTTGATTACCAATTGAACAAAAAAGCAACCCAAATGACAGTCTCAGCGATGCTCTACTTCTACCTACATTGTTGTTGGTCCATAAGAGCCCTGCGAGCAACTACAGCCTAAATTTATGCATCCCACTTCCATTATTCTCAAGAGTAGCATGAGGAAAATTTTCTTCTTCTCTCAAAGAGGGAAGGCACTGTAAGGAAAGCACAGGTGCGGAAAACTGCTTCCCTAATGTTAATTCCTAGGGGACAGTGTAGACCAGTCACTTTTGAAATTACAATAACACAGATGAATACACAAGAGAAACCAAAATAGACAAAAGTTAGAACACAGACACACAGAATTACGTGGGAAAACCCTTACGGGTAAAAAACCCACCACCACAAGAAAACAATCTTTATTACAGTAAGGTATACAGTTACAATAAAGAACTCAGCTTCTTGCTCAGGTGTTTGATTCTCGACATCATACACAGTTCATCTCCCTGTACATTTACAGAACGAACCTTTATTCAAGTCTCATCATCATAATACCAACGACACCTATAGACATATCATTCTATTTTCCAATCTGCAAGAACAAGAGTCGTTACAGACTTCTGCTCTAACTGATAGAACAGATTCCTCATACGTCGCTGCCATCTAACCGTCGCAACGGTTCACATTTCAGTGAGGCGTTTAGTCCCACATGTACCAAGTCGCAAAGGACTTTGCAGTTTATAACCGCCAACAGGCGAAAGAGTATTGTCAGCAATTTTGTTGCCGACAATACCAAGTCTCCAAGTCCATCGGCATAACAACTCCCATCGGCCCTCAGACTTCACCTCCCACCGATGAGCATTGTCTCCCCGATCACCAAGGTTACCATCGGTATGACATTCTCCATCGGCAAAAGATCTAGCCCTCGCTCCGACAGAGGTTTGTCTCACCGATACCAATAAGACTTCCACCGCAGTACATCGGCCCAACACCTTTAGCCGACGGGTATTCTCTTGCCGATAGACATACACCATCGGAGTGACTACTCCTGTCGGAGTAACTCTACAGAGTTTGGCCGATAGGCCTTGTCTTGCCGACGACCGTAACCTTCGTCGGAGTGACTACTCCTGTCGGAGTAACTCCATAAGGTTTGGCCGATAGGCCTTGTCTTGCCGACGACCGTAACCTTCGTCGGAGTGACTACTCCTGTCGGAGTAACTCCACAAGGTTTGGCCGATAGGCCTTGTCTTGCCGACGACCGTAACCTTCGTCGGAGTGACTACTCCTGTCGGAGTAACTCCACAAGGTTTGGCCGATAGGCCTTGTCTCACCGATGCCAATGGTCTTCAACACGGTCCTGCCGATAGTGCTTCGTCACAGCGATGCCGACATCGCATATCCTCAGACCAATGAACCAAGGAACAGTTGAACTAAAATTCATTGAACCTACCAAATGAACTCTAGAAAGGTTCAACAAAGAGGTTCAAAACATAGGTTCAACTAAGAGGTTCAAGTAGTAATTTGAGACACAAGTTCTCTTCAATCTCCCACTTGTCGAAGACATTACTGCTACCTCTTAGTCCTCATTCGATTATTGAGAACTATGGGCCCGAAGACCCATTTCATCTGAGCACCATTTGAACTTGGCTGTGTTCACTGGTTTAGTTAAGGCATCAGCAACATTTTCCAAAGTGTCAACCTTTTCCAGCTTCACCTTCCTGTCTTCCACCATATCATGAACAAAGTGATATTGGACATCAATATGTTTTGTCCTAGCATGAAATGTAGGATTCTTTGCCAAACATATGGCACTTTGACTGTCACAATGAATTTGTATTTGCCCTGCATTAAAACCAACATCAGAACACAACCTTTTCAACCAAACAGCTTCTTGGCATGCACGAGTGGCTGCCATGTACTCTGCCTCTGTTGTGGACAAAGCGACTACAGCCTGTCGCTTGCTCATCCAACTGATAGCACCACCATGTAACATGAACACGTATCCACTGGTGGATCTCCGACTGTCAATGTCCCCTGCCCAATCAGAATCAACATATCCCTGAATACTGATAGATCTCTTAGACCCTTCTGAGTTTCCATGATAACAAATAGCATAGTCAGAAGTTCCCTTCAAATACCTCATAACTCTTTTCACAGCATCCCAATGTGATCTGCCTGGATTCGCCATAAATCGGCTCAAAACTCCCACTGCTTGGGCAATGTCTGGTCTGGTACAGACCATTGCATACATTAAACTGCCAACAGCACTTGCATAAGGTACTCTCTTCATGTCACCAATTTCATTTGAAGATTCTGGACAATCTTCAACAGATAATTTCATTCCCTGCAAAACTGGAACAACTAACTGTTTAGAATCAGACATATGAAACTTATCAAGAACATTGGTAATATACTTCCTCTGGCTGAGCCAAATTTTTCTCTTAGATCTGTCCCTTTTGATCTTCATTCCCAGAATGTACTTTGCTGCCCCCAGATTTTTCATTTCAAATTTCAAGGACAACTGAGATTTTAATTCTGAGATCATCCCCTTACCATTGCCAATGAACAACATGTCATCCACATATAGTGCAATTATAAGAATCTGGTCACCTTCAGTTTTATAATAGACACAATGATCAGATTTAGATCTCACATACCCCAAGGATAAAACATACGTATCAAACTTTTGATACCACATTCTGGGAGACTGTTTCAAACCATAAAGAGACTTCTTAAGTTTGCATACCAGATGTTCTTTACCTTTTTCCACAAAATGCTCTGGCTGAGACATATAAATTTCTTCTTCAAGGTCTCCATGAAGAAACGCTGTTGTCACATCCATCTGCTCAATTTCAAAATCATATGCTGCTGCAAGTGACAACAGAAATCTAATGGATGTCAACTTAGCTACAGGAGAAAAGATTTCTCCATAATCAATACCTTCCTTTTGGGAATACCCCTTAGCAACCAGTCTTGCCTTGTACTTCTCAATACTACCATCTGGACCATATTTCTTCTTAAATACCCACTTACAGCCTACAGGTTTTCTTCCTTCAGGCAAGGGCACCAGATCCCAGGTTCCATTCTTCTCCAATGATGTCATTTCACTATGCATGGCTTCCAACCAGGAATCTGAATCAGGTACACTAATAGCTTCTTTCACAGTCCTAGGTTCATCAGTATTAGTAAGTAAAGCATAGGCACAAGTTGAATCAGGTACTGAAAATCCATACCTATTTGGTTGTCTTCTCTCACGTGTAGATCTCCTCACAGGTTGAGGTACAGGTTCAGGTTCTTGCTCTGGATCAGAATCTTCGGAGCTACTTGAACTCTTATCTGAACCATCTACACTTGGTGCTTGTTGTTCCTCTTTTACAGGAGTCAGAGGAACATTCACAACACTCTTTTCTTTCTTTTCTTCTGTCTTTTCTGGCTGAGGATCAACAACCAATGGTTTCAGCTCTCTGAAAATTACATTCCTGCTGTAGATTACCTTTTCAGTTTCAAGATTCCAAAGCTTGTATCCTTTAATGCCGACTCCATAGCCAACAAAGATACATTTAACTGCCTTGTTATCCAACTTAGATCTTTTAACTTCAGGAATATGAGCATATGCCTCACAGCCAAAGACTCGAATATGTCTTAGAGAGGGCTTCTTACCAGACCATGCTTCCATAGGTGTCTTATCAACCAATGCTGATGTAGGAGAACGATTCAGCAAGTAACAAGCTGTAGCAACTGCCTCAGCCCAGAACTTCTGTTCAAGACCAGCATAACTCAACATACTTCTTGCTTTCTCCATCAACGATCGATTTAACCTTTCAGCAACTCCATTCTGTTGTGGAGTATAAGGTGTAGTTTTATGCCTTTTAATTCCATGGTCTACACAATACTTATCAAAATCCGCATTGCAATATTCACCACCGTTATCTGTTCTCAAGCATTTTAGTTTTCTACCAGTCTGATTTTCCACAAGAGTTTTAAATTCTTTAAATCGACTGAACACTTCTGATTTGTTTTTCAAAAAATATACAAATGCCCTTCTTGAATAATCATCAATGAACGATACATAGTATCTTGATTTAGATAAAGAAGGAACATCAACTGGACCAAAAACATCAGAATGCACATAGTCCAGAACACCAGAAGATTTATGAGAACTAGAGTAAAATGAAACACGGTTTTGCTTTCCATATATACAATGTTCGCAGAAATCGAACTCCAGATTACAATCAATCAGCCCATCTACCAGATTTTTGTTTTTCAAGGTTTTTAAACCTTTCTCACCTATGTGACCAAGTCTATGATGCCAGAGCATTGTTTTCTCTGCAGGAAGTTTAACTTCCATAGAATTTACGTCATGTGTTACAATAGTAGCCTTTTCAGATTTTGCAGAGACATTATTACAGCACACTGGTTTAGCATCTAACCTATACAGAGTTCCAATGCGTTCACCTTTTGCCAGAACAATAGAACCTCTAGTCATCTTACAGCCACCATTCACAAAAGTAACTTGCACTCCAACATCATTAAGTTTACTAACAGAAAGTAAATTTCGAGCCAGACCTGGTATATGAAGAACTTCATTCATTCCCTTTATTCTGCCATCCGGGAACTGGATTCTGACTCGACCTCGGCCAACTATTTCCAGTGTTGAATCACTAGCCAGGAACACCTTGCCACCAGCATAGGGTTCATACTTTGTGAACCACTCTCTATGAGATGTCATATGAAAGGATGCTCCTGAATCAATCAGCCAAACATCTTCAGAAGCAGGTGTTGCCAGAGCAGCAATGAAAGCATCAGCATCACTGTGTGAAGACTCAGAGTCAGAGAAGTTCTTCTTCTTTTTCTCCTCTTTGCAGTCTTTCTTGACATGACCTTTCTGTCCACAATTCCAGCACTTCACCTTGGACTTCTTGCCAGGAGATTTTGATTTCCCCTCTGATTTGGACTTAGACTTCTTGTCCTTCTTCTTGCCTCTTTCCTTTGATCTACCACGAACTGACAGAGCCTCTTTGGCCATTCCAGAAGATTTCCTCCGCATCTCTTCAGACAACAAGGAGGCAACAATAGTTTCCTGAGAAAACGTAGTTGTTGTACTTCCAATAGCCATCACCAGATGGTCCCACGAGTCAGGTAAGGAACATAACAGAAGCATACAGCGATCTTCCTCTTCTATTTTTACACCTATAGATGTCAACTGAGCAACAATCGTATTGAATGCACTCAGATGTTCTGCTACAGATGCACCTTCATCCATCTTCAGAGAATACAATTTCTTTCTGAGGAAAAGTTTATTTACCAAGGACTTGCCCTGATAAATATTATTCAACTTTTTCCACAAATCACTTGCAGATTTCTCCTCATGGATGTTCAATAGAACAGAGTCAGATAAACTCAGTCTTATCAGTCCTTTGGCTTTTCTGCATATCAGTTCCCAATCTTCTTGCTTCATGCCTGTAGGTTGAATTCCAGACACAGCAACCCAAAGATCTCTATAGACTAACATGTCTTCAACTTTAAGTTTCCACAACTCAAAGTTTGTGCCATTGAATTTCTCAATGTCTATTTTGTCTGATGTACTTGCCATCTCTATTTAATTTTAAAAAATAACTTTCTACAGAACTCCCACACAACAGAATTAACACAAAAAACCCAAACTACCGACAAGGATAACACAACGGGCCAGGCTCTGATACCACTTGTAAGGAAAGCACAGGTGCGGAAAACTGCTTCCCTAATGTTAATTCCTAGGGGACAGTGTAGACCAGTCACTTTTGAAATTACAATAACACAGATGAATACACAAGAGAAACCAAAATAGACAAAAGTTAGAACACAGACACACAGAATTACGTGGGAAAACCCTTACGGGTAAAAAACCCACCACCACAAGAAAACAATCTTTATTACAGTAAGGTATACAGTTACAATAAAGAACTCAGCTTCTTGCTCAGGTGTTTGATTCTCGACATCATACACAGTTCATCTCCCTGTACATTTACAGAACGAACCTTTATTCAAGTCTCATCATCATAATACCAACGACACCTATAGACATATCATTCTATTTTCCAATCTGCAAGAACAAGAGTCGTTACAGACTTCTGCTCTAACTGATAGAACAGATTCCTCATACGTCGCTGCCATCTAACCGTCGCAACGGTTCACATTTCAGTGAGGCGTTTAGTCCCACATGTACCAAGTCGCAAAGGACTTTGCAGTTTATAACCGCCAACAGGCGAAAGAGTATTGTCAGCAATTTTGTTGCCGACAATACCAAGTCTCCAAGTCCATCGGCATAACAACTCCCATCGGCCCTCAGACTTCACCTCCCACCGATGAGCATTGTCTCCCCGATCACCAAGGTTACCATCGGTATGACATTCTCCATCGGCAAAAGATCTAGCCCTCGCTCCGACAGAGGTTTGTCTCACCGATACCAATAAGACTTCCACCGCAGTACATCGGCCCAACACCTTTAGCCGACGGGTATTCTCTTGCCGATAGACATACACCATCGGAGTGACTACTCCTGTCGGAGTAACTCTACAGAGTTTGGCCGATAGGCCTTGTCTTGCCGACGACCGTAACCTTCATCGGAGTGACTACTCCTGTCGGAGTAACTCCATAAGGTTTGGCCGATAGGCCTTGTCTTGCCGACGACCGTAACCTTCGTCGGAGTGACTACTCCTGTCGGAGTAACTCCACAAGGTTTGGCCGATAGGCCTTGTCTTGCCGACGACCGTAACCTTCGTCGGAGTGACTACTCCTGTCGGAGTAACTCCACAAGGTTTGGCCGATAGGCCTTGTCTCACCGATGCCAATGGTCTTCAACACGGTCCTGCCGATAGTGCTTCGTCACAGCGATGCCGACATTGCATATCCTCAGACCAATGAACCAAGGAACAGTTGAACTAAAATTCATTGAACCTACCAAATGAACTCTAGAAAGGTTCAACAAAGAGGTTCAAAACATAGGTTCAACTAAGAGGTTCAAGTAGTAATTTGAGACACAAGTTCTCTTCAGGCACACTGATTGACAAAGCACAATCAAAAATTTGTTCAGACTTTCTAATCCAGGCAGAATGGAAGGATTAAGAATGCATGATGTAAACATGCAGACATAGCTAGAGAAAAGTGGAAAGTAGGATAGACAAGTGGCGTTGAACAGGTCTTCGTGTCCTCCTTATTATGAACCTTTTTTCATATAAATACAGTCTTGGCACTTGGCATTAGGGTTTAGGGTTAGCTTCTACAGCGTTGGCAGTTGGCCTCTATAGCATGGGATTTGATGTAATCTTTGATATGGCTTTCACGTTTCCTAAAAGAAAGTTAATTTAAAACCTGTAATGTTTCCCTGTATGGTTGACAAACAAGTATTTGATTTGCCTTGCAGAAATACATTAGTTATTATGAATCCTGTTATAATTATTATTTAATCATGTTGTTAAAGTGCTAGAAAATTATATTCATAAATCTTTATAAGGTAAAACTTCATAGGGTTAAATTAAACAAAATATAACAATTCGTTTAAATTTTTATATTCCTATAGAAATACCATCATTATATATGATTTGTAAAGAAGGAATATTACATAATTATTAAAGTAAAATATTATCTAGTTGAAACTTATCTTCTATGCGTCATTTTATTACCCTTGTATTTTACTAAACTGAAATGCAATTTTATTCGCTTATTCCTATAGATAAAAACTTTGTTAGTTTTACTAGAGGCCATGAGGGCACAACTTGGTAAGGCCGACACCTCTGCTTCGCCCTCCCCTTACTCATATTTGCTGGTAGATTGATCGCCTCATACCACAGGCTGGAATAAACCCTTAAATCTGCTCGCTTTCTCCTTTGTGCCTCCCGCATTGCCTGTATTGGGTAAAAGAACAATCTTTAAAAAGCATATATATGCCTTTTGTTGCTAGAAAAGCTGTGAGAACAGCTAGGTATAAATTGCTTAGAAATAAAATGTTAAAATTTAGAAGGTTTCTATTACTGCTGTAGTTATGAAATCAAAGAGATCTCCATTACGTGCATAGAAGTTTTAAAGCTTTAGACTCTAATAATTTATATATGATGCACGTTAAGCATAATGTATTAGTAATCAATAAATATTATACCTAAAAGAGAGGTAATGGAGATCTAAGAAAGGATATAATATTTCTTTTAATAACATATATATGACCCTATAATTTGTAAAAAAAATATTCAAACTATACATAATATTCATAATAATTATGATTTCCATATATATAGCGTATACCTATATATAGTATATATAGGTAGTCTCTAGTTGTTGATTAACCTAATTTATATATTTTTTAAACATATATTATTTTAGTAACACCTTTCATTATACTGATGTGAATTAACTCTGAGAATAAATATATATATATTTTATTGGAGGCATACATTGGATAAAGTCCTAATTAATAAATCCCATGTGATTACATATTGCAAAATGGTCGTTCAATTTATTGGACTGCATTCATTAAGGTATTATGCTTTACATATATGGCAGGGCAAAAAATTAGGGTTTCTAAAGATGTCAAAAATAATATTATATATTTATTAGCTAGGTTGTTGTAACATCCATGTTCTAAAAAACATAGTAAAAACCAAAAATTCACCACAAAGTAAATTTACAAGGTAAAAATGAGACAGAAAATTTTTCTTTTATTCAACATATAGTCGAGTAACTACAATTACAAGATATCTCAATACAATCAACCTTATTATCTTTCTCATGTACAATGTGTAGAAAAATAAATCAATTTCAAATATCTGCTTTAAATATTGCTTTACATAGTCTCAATAAACACAAGTCTTGAAGATATATTGCATCCAGAAATTTGACATCTTTATCGCAAGCCTCGGTATGTCTTTTGTGAGAGAGAGAGAGAGAGTATCTTTCCAATGATTTACCTCCAACCACAGACCGGCGGTCTCCCACACATCTTCCACATAGGAAGTGGCCCTACCCTTCATGAGAAGTATAGACCAAGGTGACCGGTGGTAATTTACCTTTCCGAGTACATAGTGTTGTATCTTACACAACTCTATCATACAACCCTAGATACCCTCTAGCTAAGTATGATTCCCGATAGGATGTGCAATCCAGATATAGTGAACCGACAATGCATGCAAAGACATATGCATTACTATGGCCATAGTTTTCAATATAAATCGACATTCACAATGAACGTTGTCGTAATGTTCACCCACCCAAACTCGACTTGGATACTATCATATTCCTACAGTTTGACTTGGTCAACTATCTTTAACTTATGAAGTCATGATGATTTCAACAATTTGGTCTTCCCAACCTAATACATGTTTTCTGTCTCTGTCTAAAATCCATAGACCTATCAACTTTCTTTCTTTACGAGGACTCTAATTGCATCACTGCAATACCCGAGGTCCATGACTTATTGTCTCATAAGAAAAATATATAGATTAATTACGACTAAGATGATAACCTTACCCAGGTTAAGCATTATAGTCTAGGAATCTAATTCCCTTCTATAAAGTAAGAGTACTTATACATAGTTAGGGCACTTGACCCTTCAATCATGATTTATAAATAATCTCAATATAATAATTACCATATTTAGGATTAAGATTTAACTGATGAGTTTTGCCTAACTCAAACCTAGTCTTTCTGACTTAGGTGAATTTCATAAGAACTATCATTAGTCCATAGATCTCATGGATTTCCTTTTATACAAGGATATATCTTTGTATCCTTGCATAACCTACCTCCCATGACTTATCAACACTTAATTAAACTTAAGTCAATTCGTAAACAATCTAATAGGTTAACAAACTAAAGATAAAAATTATCGAAAAGGACATGTCTTCCTTTCCACAAGTATTTAAAATGAACAATATTATTTAGGGTACTCGACATTCTTTGTCTACCCATATATAATCAACTAAAACAAGTTGTAACACAAAAGGTATAATTTATAACCTTACCCTACTGGGTCACTCTAGGGTTTTGTATTTCCTTTTCCATGATAATGGAATATCAAGAATAGAGTTTAAGTAAACAACTTTACTTTAGTCTTCTTTTGACCTAAAGGTCATTTCCAAATAAGCCTAACAATAATGCCAAATGGTTCAACTCCAAGTCTAAGCTTCTCCCAAGTTTAGTTGGACTGTAACTGGTTGGTAGTCTAATCCCATTTGTTATCCATTGAAATCATCTTTAAAGTTCTTCTCCTTTTTCATATTGAACTATATAGAGTCCAAATATAAACGAGTGTTTTTATTCTAATTTGATGTAGGGAAAATCCATTCTCTTTGAACATCCCTAGAGCAAAGTATTCTCCCAATGACATTAAAAGTATAAGAGAATAATATTCTCAAGACTTCTCAAGACTTGTAAATTCTTCTCTGCCAAGTAAGAATAAACATCCATATAAGAGTACTAGCCCTTTTCCTTGTTGATCATTTGGTGATCACAAAAGTTTAGTATATAAAATTTCTCTATTGGGTCAATTTTTAGGCTTTGTCCTTCCTATCCCAACATAATGGAATAACAAACATATATGTTCTTATAATAATAATTTAATAAGAAAATGGCTTGACCTCTTGGTCTTATTCTGACTATGAGATCATTTCTTGGTTTCCCAACTCTTGACAAGGTAGAAGATAGTTTTCTAGTGTTATTACTAAGAGATCATTCAATCCTTACAAAGAAATCATGTTAATAATAACCCTTAGATTCCAAATGAATCCAGATTACTGACTAAGATTTGATTAGATATCAATGATATACCAAGACTAGTTCAAGTTGTTGTCAACCTAGTTTTAAAGTCTAAGTTGTTTTCCACATACCTTAAATATAAATCTAATGTATTCAAAGACTCGCTATTTATTATCAGGTGCCTATTTGCACAAAACAAGCTATAATTTCAATAGCTATTCTAAAGTATTCAAAGCATATTTTCTCCAAACACGGGGTGACTTAGTCATGAAACAAGTATATTAAACCCGTGCTTCACAAATTTATGATTTCATTTAATCATGATCCTTATGCACACGTTAATGTGAAATGATTTTTTTTTGTCTCCAGGAAGGTCAACTATAAACTAACAAGAATGGAGACATTTTTTTTATACATAAAGAACTGAATCTTCAAAACATAACATATATAGATATAGGAACGCATTTTTAATGATTATGAAATATACTCTCGACTTCAATTTGATTTGCACAATCTTACCAAAATATAAGCCTATGTATGACCTATGATTCATATATGCTATCGGCTATATCATTTGCCAAGTTAACTGACAATGGTAAAACTATCTATGCAAGAGAGCAGCTCATAACACAGAGATAAACATTATACATATCTATCGATGTATACTTAGACTTAACAACATTCGACCTTTTGTCATACCAAATACGTTGGTTATTCAAGAATAAAGTAGCAATTTAAACATTGCAAGATAACAAAACTTTAAAACCCGTATTGAAAAGTCTTTGCAGAACTTCATAAAAGGATAAGAACCTGGTCAAGTAAGCTCTAGAAATTCCTAAGAATGATCGTTCTCGTCTCCTGCGGCCTCTGCTTGGCTTATTCATTGTTCAAGAGATTACCCTTGTCGATAGTTAAAGACTTCCTCAGCTTTTTCTTCCTATTTTCTGAGTTCACCTCCTCCAAATATGACCACTACTAGAATACAGTTTTGCCTCCACTCAGTTTTGCGGTTATTCTCCATAATGGAGTTCCAAAATTGGCGAGGCAGCGGCTACCAGAAATAACAATACTCCCCACTACTCAAAAATGAAGGCTTCTAAACCTCTAAATTTGCAACTACACTGAAAAGTGGTGTTTTAGTTCTATCAAGGTGGTAGATTATAAATGAATAAAGTGTCTCCAACATTGATCAAGAGAATAAACGAAGGGCAACTTACCAAAAATAAAGGTTAGATCAATAATAACTCAAAGTCTTAAGCTAGAAGGAAGAAGACTCATTCGAAATGGAAGACATCAAAAACAAACAGAACCTGAACGTGTCCCTACTCAATCTTTGACAAGAATATCGACATCTTTTAGGAATAAGGTAATACCTGATGTTTACCAAAATATAACTAATGTGATTTTGGCATATTCCTCCAAATAACAACTAAAGCGGGTTATAGCTCACCTTGGCTTCAAATTTGACATCCATTGATTTCCAAAAAGGAAAGAGTTCACAACATTTGTCCAAGGCATTTTTACGACAATCACGACGGATTGGGCATAACACAAAACAAGATTTTAGATTTCGTTTAGTTATCACATACCTGTGAAAAACCTCTACCTGAAGTTATTAAAAACTCCTCTATTTGTCCCATTTTGATCACTAAGGATTTTAGATGATGTGAATGGGCCGAGTTTACCTCCCCATCACAATCTGGTGACAATATTCACGTCATCGAACTTGATGAGAATGTCTTGATGTTTAAGAAGCAACAGAAAAACCTCAAGTGACACAAGAAGAATAACACAACCATTTTACATTTATGATGTTGTTTACTTTACAAATGACTATGTCGACTCACCATTGACTTGCAAGATATCGACTACCTGTCGATTAGCTTCGAAAGTAAACTAGCAAGACAAAACTTACCTCTTACGACTCATTGGTTTACATTATCGTTTAACACTATACTCATTTGGCAAATAGACCACTCGTAATCTAAGGTCTATATCTCTCTTCTTGAAAGATACTCTCTCTCTTCTCTGAGAGTCGATAACTTGTAATCCTGTTTCACTTGTCATCAAACAATTGTGTAATTAGTGCATCATTATTCCATTAATTCAACTAGTAAATCAAATCTCATAATAAAATTATTAAATCGATAATAACATAATCATTTCCATGATTTCAGTATAATTCTATGTCATATCCTGTCATAAATCTATAACATCACAACAAATTTACTTATGCCCAAGTAAAAAGTAAAAGTTTAGCAAGTCAATAATTTGGGATGTAACATATCCTTCCCCTAAAGATTCATCATCCTCGATGATATAAAGCATCAAAACGCAACTTAAAAGCATATTCATTGTTCAACTGCTATAAGCATAAAATAAATGAGGAAATTTCTGCTAGAATTCATGGTAATTTCTCCCCCCCATGCAAAACTATTCTATGCATACTGGTCCCACTAGACCTTACACTTTATAACCTCTACGTTACACAAGTATTGCTTGTGATCTTCAAGTATTTCTGAAGCTTGATCATCACCTTTCCTAGGTTCTTGTATTTTTAAATCATCCATAGATTATAACATTCATATATTACATAAATATATTTCTCATATATAAATCACAAAAAGCATGATGCCTCTTGGTAATAACTGGTAATAGATTGATTCTAGATATCAATAAAATTTCTAACCTTAAAATTTAGAAGGGCCCTTTATACTTAGGAATTGGTTTAGAATACATTCCAGTCTTTAGGAAACATTTTCAGGGGTCTAACCCTTAAAAGAATTTTCCTTCTCTAACCGAGAATTGTCTTGGTGTATGTTGAATCATTAACATAGCTTTTCTATTCATTATCCATTTCCTCTAATCTTTCCTGATCAGTTAAAATCTTTTCATTCATTTCTAATAACATTTCCAGACTAATGCTAATCCTATCTTCTAGCTTACCCAACTTATAGGAGTTCGGCATCTTTCTGTCCAATGTTTCAATTCAAGCCATCTTAATACCAAAAGTTAGGTATTGTCAAAAATTTCACGTAATAAGTAGTCTCCCTACTTGTATTGCTATTCCATGCAACATGTTTGGAACAGAACTTCTAAAACCTGGTTAACTTCCTTAGTTTAACCATTTGTTCACAAGATAATAAAGTATACTCTTTTAAATTTCAGTCCTTAGCATAAAGAACAAATTTGCCAAAAGCTTGTCATTACATGCACATTTCTATTTGAGATAACCTTCTCAGGAAACCATGCAATCTAAACACATTGTGCACCAATTTGTCAGTTAATGTTGATGCTTCATCAGTCCACTTCCCTAGTATATAATGTCCTACCATCAAGAGTTTATCAACCATAAAATGACATCGTGTCTATTCCCAGACATGTGAAGTCTTTGCACAAAATCTATACTAATAACCTGTCATTTCCTCTTGGGCACATCAGGTGGGTACATCAATCCTACAGGTGTTGATGTTCTACTTTTTCCCTTTAGCCCTCCAGACAATATGTTACAAATCTCACAACATCATTCTTTATTCCTTTCAAGAATTAAAGAGGTTTTACATCTGTTAGTAGTTGGTGGCCCCTAGAGGTCCTGGTATGGCGGAATATAACATCTTTCCATACCAGTTTTCTTATTTCAGAAGAATTAGAAACACATATTCTTTCTCTGAAACTCAATATTCTGTGAGTCTCAAAATGAAAACCTATCATACCTTGAATCTTTAAAATTTTACCACAAGAGCTTGCTTAATTACTCATCATGTAAAGGTACACCCTTAAACCATCTCCTGAGGCATCAATTTTTCCCTCAAACTATCCTTCAGAACAGGAATTCATAGCATTGCTCCTGTTGTAATTTCTCTTAATCATTATAGATTCACTTGCACATAAGGATAAAGTTCTCCTCCATTCTCAGAATAAATAATTTATTCCTTCTAGAAGATTAGAACAAATATGTCTAAACAATCTCTAGACACACTGCTCATGAGACTCATGAATATGACAAGGCATTTGTATGTTCAAAGGACAACACTGCTAACTCACAGTGCCCATTCTTGTCCAAAAGTTGTTTCAAGAGTACCCTCATCCTTCAATCTAGATTGATGATATATCAATCTTAAATCAATCTTTGAAAACTTAACAACTCAACCCATCTAATCAAAGAGGTCATCGATATGTGTGAAATATATTGGTTCCTTCTCATGGTTTTAATGAGTATACGATACTAAATACACATTTGTAAAGTTATGTCCTTTCTCTTGACAACTATAACTAATGCACCTAATGGTGAAATACCGGATCTAATTCAAACCTTTAGCCAATAATTCTTATAAAGGGGGATTCTAATTCCATGAATCCTATAGTTGTCATAAGGTAAGGTACTTTTCTAGGTAACTCATCCCAAAATTCTAAGAGGAATAAGATTTTCAGTTGATTCAATCTTGTTCCATCAACTTTGGCGGTATAGCTTTCTTTACCAAAAGAAAAATACTAGGTATCTCCTTGGTTTTATACATGGTTAGGATTGCTCCAATTTGATCAAGAGATTAACTAGTGGTTTATTCTCTTTTAGACTTTCACCCTGGTTTGGTTCTAGTATGAAACATGCTCTCATTTTTCCTCATGCTAGATAAATAAGTTATCTAACAGTTTTTATGAATCTAAAGCGACTCTAAACATCCAATATATTTATCTCATAATAATCCAAAGATTGGTATAAAACATTGTCATCTTTATTATAAAGTATTTAGGAGTAACCACATCCTTATTTATATTGTTGATACGACAAGACTATATGTCACTGTCGATTTACAATCTTCCAGTTTGACAACAATAGAGGGTTGATGTACACACAAGTACTCCAACACCTTTTTCCTAAAACAAAAGTACCACATCATCCTTCAAGTGACATGTTGTAACTAGATACAGTTTGATAGGTTTTACTACACCAGTAGAAATAGTAGGATTCTTGGTCAGTTCAAAACATTGTTTTCTTTCTAGCCTAATACGCTTAATCACATCAGCAAAAGTCTCTGAATCCTCCAGCCATGCACCTTAAGAGTAAAAAATATTCTCTTTAAGTTCAACCTCCTCAATAGGTTTCTTCTTCACCACTAATCTAGGCAAATGCTGGGGAACAGACTTCCTAGATGTTTTCCTTGTTCTTCTCCACGTCATTTTGGCAAAAGAAAATTTGAACATTAGCTAACCACATAATGTTGACTATAGGTTAGCACAATGGACTCATAAGCCCTAGTGTTGAACCTGGTTAGCCCTGGTACCATATGTAACATCCACGTTCTAAAAAACATAGTAAAAACCAAAAATTCACCATAAAGTAAATTTACAAGGTAAAAATGAAACAGAAAATTTTTCTTTTATTCAACATATAGTCAAATAACTACAATTACAAGATATCTCAATACAATCAACCTTATTGTCTTTCTCATGTACAATGTTTACAAAAATAAATCAATTTCAAATATCTATTTTAAATATTGCTTTACATAGTCTCAATAAACACAAGTCTTGAAGATATATTGCATCTGAAAATCTGACATCTTTATCTCAAGCCTCAGTATGTCTTCTGCGAGAGAGAGATAGAGAATCTTTCCAGTGATTTACCTCCAACCACAGACCGGCAGTCTCCCACACATCTTCCACATAGGAAGTGGCCCTACCCTTCACGAGAAGTATAGACCAACGTGACTGGTGGTAATTTGCGTTTCTGAGTACATAATGTTGTTTCTTACACAACACTATCTATCATACAACCCTAGATACCCTCCTGCTAAGTATGATTCCCGATAGGATGTGCAATCCAGACACAGTGAACCAACAATGCATGCAGAGACATTTGCATTACTATGGCCATAGTTTTCAATGTAAATTGACGTTCACAATGAACGTTGTCGTAATGTTCACCCACCCAAACTCAACTTGGATACTATCATATTCCTACAGTTTGACTTGGTCAACTATGTTTAACTTATGAAGTCATGATGATTTCAACAATTTGGTCTTCCCAACCTAATACATGTTTTCTGTCTCTGTCTAAAATCCATAGACCTATCAACTTTCTTTCTTTACGAGGACTCTAATTGCATCACTACAATACCCAAGGTCCATGACTTATTGTCTCATATGAAAAATATATAGATTAATTACAACTAAAATGATAACCTTACCCAGGTTAAGCATTATAGTCTAGGAATCTAATTCCCTTCTAGAAAGTAAGAGTACTTATACATAGTTAGGGCACTTGACCCTTCAATCATGATTTATAAATAATCTCAATGATTTAATATAATAATTACCATATCTAGGATTAAGATTTAACTGATGAGTTTTGCCTAACTCAAATCTAGTCTTTCTGACTTAGGTGAATTTCATAAGAACTATCATTAGTCCATAGATCTCATGGATTTCCTTTTATACAAGGATATATCTTTGTATCCTTGCATAGCCTACCTCCCATGACTTATCGACGCTTAATTAAACTTAAGTCAATTCGTAAACAATCTAATGGGTTAACAAACTAAAGATAAAAATTATTGATAAGGACATGTCTTCCTTTGCACAAGTATTTAAAATGAACATTATTATTTAGGGTACTCGACGTTCTTTGTCTACCCATATATAGTCAACTAAAACAAGTTGTAACCCAAAAGGTATAATTTATAACCTTACCCTACTGGGTCACTCTAGGGTTTTGTATTTCCTTTTCCATGATAATGGAATATCAAGAATAGAGTTTAAGTAAACAACTTTCCTTTAGTCTTCTTTTGACCTAAAGGTCATTTCCAAATAAGCCTAACAATAATGCCAAAGGGTTCAACTCCAAGTCTAAGCTTCTCCCAAGTTTAGTTGGACTGTAACTGGTTGGTAGTCTAATCCCATTTGTTATCCATTGAAATCATCTTTAAAGTTCTTCTCATTTTTCATATTGAACTATATAGAGTCCAAATATAAACGAGTGTTTTTATTCTAATTTGATGTAGGGAAAATCCATTCTCTTTGAACATCCCTAGAGCAAAGTATTCTCCCAATGACATTAAAAGTATAAGAGAATACTATTCTCAAGACTTCTCAAGACTTGTAAATTGTTCTCTGCCAAGTAAGAATAAACATCCATATAAGAGTACTAGCCCTTTTCCTTGTTGATCATTTGGTGATCACAAAAGTTTAGTATATAAAATTTCTCTATTGGGTCAATTTTTAGGTTTTGTCCTTCCTATCCCAACATAATGGAATAACAAACATATATGTTCATATAATAATAATTTAAAAAGAAAATGGCTTGACCTCTTGGTCTTATTCTGACTATGAGATCATTTCTTGGTTTCCCAACTCTTGACAAGGTAGAAGATAGTTTTCCAGTGTTGTTATTACTAAGAGATCATTCAATCCTTACAAAGAAATCATGCTAATAATAACCCTTAGATTCCAAATGAATCCAGATTACTGACTAAGATTTGATTAGATATCAATGATATACCAAGACTAGTTCAAGTTGTTGTCAACCTAGTTTTAAAGTCTAAGTTGTTTTCCACATACCTTAAATATAAATCTAATGTATTCAAAGACTCGCTATTTATTATCAGGTGCCTATTTGCACAAAACAAGCTATAATTTCAATAGCTATTCTAAAGTATTCAAAGCATGTTTTCTCCAAACACGGGGTGACTTAGTCATGAAACAAGTATATTAAACCCGTGCTTCACAAATTTATGATTTCATTTAATCATGATCCTTATGCACACGTTAATGTGAAATGATTTTTTTTGTCTCCAGGAAGGTCAACTATAAACTAACGAGAATGGAGACATTTTTTTTATACATAAAGAACTGAATCTTCAAAACATAACATATATAGATATAGGAACGCATTTTTAATGATTATGAAATATACTCTCGACTTCAACTTGATTTCCACAATCTTACCAAAATATAAGCCTATGTATGACCTATGATTCATATATGCTATCGGCTATATCATTTGCCAAGTTAACTGACAATGGTAAAACTATCTATGCAAGAGAGCGGCTCATAACACAGAGATAAACATTATACATATCTATCGATGTATACTTAGACTTAACAACATTCGACCTTCTGTCATACCAAATACGTTGGTTATTCAAGAATAAAGTAGCAATTTAAAATTGCAAGATAACAAAACTTTAAAACCTGTATTGAAAAGTCTTTGCAGAACTTCGTAAAAGGATAAGAACCTAGTCAAGTAAGCTCTAGAAATTCCTAAGAATGATCGTTCTCGTCTCCTGCGGCCTCTGCTTTGCTTATTCATTGTTCAAGAGATCACCCTTGTCGATAGTTAAAGACTTCCTCAACTTTTTCTTCCCATTTTCTGAGTTCACCACCTCCAAATACGACCACTACCAGAATATAGTTTTTCCTCCACTTTGTTTTGCAGTTATTCTCCATAATGGAGTTCCAAAATTGGTGAGGCAGTAGCTACCATAAATAACAATACTCCCCACTACTCAAAAATGAAGGCTTCTAAACCTCTAAATTTGTAGCTATACCAAAAAGTGGTGTTTTAGTTCTAGCAAGGTCGTAGATTATAAATGAATAAAGTGTCTCCAACATCAATCAAGAGAATAAATGATGGGCAACTTACCAAAAATAAAGGTTAGATCAATAATAACTCAAAGTCTTAAGCTAGAAGGAAGAAGACTCATTTGAAATGGAAGACATCAAAAACAAACAGAACTTGAACGTGTCCCTACTCAAGCTTTGACAAGAATATCGACATCTTTCAGGAATAAGGTAATACCTCACATTTACCAAAATATAACTAATGTGATTTTGGCATATTCCTCCAAGTAACGACTAAAGTAGGTTATAGCTCACCTTGGCTTCAAATTCGACATTCGGCGATTTCCAAAAAGGAAAGAGTTCACAACATATGTCCAAGGAGTTTTTACAACAATCACGATGGATTGGGCGTAATGCAAAACAAGATTTTAGATTTCGTTTAGTTATCACATAGCTATGAAAAACCTCTACCTGAAGTTATTAAAAACTCCTCTATTTGTCCCATTTTGATCACTAAGGATTTCAGATGATGTGAATGGGTCGAGTTTACCTCCCCATCACAATCCGGCGACAATATTCGTGTCATCGAACTTGATGAGAACATCTTGACATTTAAGAAGCGACAAAAAAACCTCAATTGACACAAGAAGAATAACACAACCGTTTTACGTTTATGACATTGTTTACTTTACAAACGACTATGTCGACTCACCATCGACTTGACTAGATTATAATCAAGATATCGACTACCTGTCGATTAGATTCAAAAGTAAACTAGCAAGACAAAACTTACCTCTTACGACTCATTGGTTCACATTATCATTTAACACTATACTCATTTGGCAAATAGACCACTTGTAATCCAAGGTCTATATCTCTCTTCTCGAAAGATACTCTCTCTCTTGTCTGAGAGTCGATAACTTGTAATCCTGTTTCACTTGTCATCAAACAATTGTGTAATCAGTACATCATTATTCAATTAATTCAACTAGTAAATCAAATCTCATAATAAAATTATTAAATCAACAATAACATAATCATTTCCATGATTTCAATATAATTCTATGTCATATCCTGTCATAAATCTATAACATCACAATAAATTTACTGATGCCCAAGTAAAAAGTAAAAGTTTAGCAAGTCAATAATTTAGGATGTAACATATCCTTCCCCTAAAGATTCATCGTCCTCGATGATATAAAGCATCAAAACACAACTTAAAAGCATATTCATTGTTCAACTACTATAATATGAGGAAATTTCTACTAGAATTCATGGTAATTTCTCCCCCCATGCAAAACTATTCTATGCATACTTGTCCCACTAGACCTTAAACTTCATAACCTCTACGTTACACAAGTATTGCTTGCGATCTTCAAGTATTTCTAAAGCTTGATCATCACCTTTCCTAGGTTCTTGTATTTTTAAATCATCCATAGATTATAACATTCAGGCGGTCTGGGCTATCTATGCTAGTGGTCTGGGCTGTCAAACCAATAACTATACTGAGGCCATGGCTCTTCTTTGGGGGATTAAATTGGCCATATCCCTTGGTATCAGGAATTTATACATCCAGGGGGATTCGAAAATGGTGATTGATGCAGTCAATAATGTGTCGACTATTGGCATCAAGTTGAAAGATGTTATTAGGGATATACAGATTCTTTTGCAGAAGATTCCCAGTGTGAATATCTCCCATATTTACCATGAGTGTAATGGAGTTGCAGACGCCTGTGCCGATCTGGGACAACTGTATTCAAATTGGCGGTGTTGGTGCCAATTTAATCACATCCCTCCTAATCTTAAGGTGCTCATTCTTAAAGATGTGTCGGGGTATTGATGAGTCAGATTTGTTGGAAAGCCAGCTCATATTGTCAGCTCTTTGGGAGGGGGCTAACGTGGTTCTTGAAGTACGGGTACTTTTGTACCTTCTCCATTGTCATTTCTGCTCCTTGCTTTCATAAGGCGAGCGGGTGGCTGAATCATCATGGCGTACGCCGTGTGATTATGATTAAGTATGGGATGTGTAAACATTGCAAGGTCTCTCATATTTATGATAATGCGTGCGGTGTTATCACCCACATTATTAGCCTTGATCATGCCAGTAATGCTACTGTAAACACGACTGAGGAGATTGGGGGTTTTTGTGACATGCTCTGTAATTCTGTCATGGGTGGAGACCGAATCAGAACCGAGCCCATCTCTTGCTGTGAGTTCAAAGACAACTTGGTGGTTTGGCATTATTGCAAAGAGGGTGGGATTAGTCCCTATCTGGAGCGGCTCAATGGATATAACAAAAATATCTTTGAACAATTCGCCAGGTCTTGGCAGAACCGGTGGGTTTCGGTGGGCAGAATTAGCTTTGAAATTTCTGAAAGAGTGATCACCATGGCCACTGGTATGTCTACCTAGGGTTTGAAACTGTAGAGGAAAACTAAAATTGCGGACCTTTCCAGTCAAAAGCTCTTCCTTGGAGATGGCGAAGAATTAGTCCCATATCAGGGGGGATTTGACAGAGCCAAGTTGCCCTAGCCGTGGGATGGTGTTTGTTTTCTCCTCATGAAGTACTTCACCCTGGAGGGGCGCTTCACCAGGTTTTATAACTACCACCTCCTCCTTTTAAATCATATTATCTTTTTGTTTTATCTGCTTTCCTCCCTTGAACATTCTGTCCTTAGGGTAAGGGCTAAAGTAGGAAAAAACCCTGCTAAAAGACCCATCCCTTTTCACCAGGGCCTTATTCTCTGCCTCTATAATTATCATCTTGCCCTTGAACCCGCTAAGTCCATTCAAACCAATAGTGGGGAACCCTCCTCTAACCCTAAGGATACTCCTAGTGTGGATGAACCTGAGCCATCCCATGTTCCTACTAAGACCAAAGAAGTTGCCTTCTCCACTCCTGAGGATATTCTTGCTGATACTCCAGGTCTTCCTGTTAGTATGAAGGGCAAAAAGAGAAATAATATTGCTACGGATATAAGCACTGGTAGGGCTATGGTTGGGATCCTTCAAAATCTTGGTAGGACCTCGGTGGGCTAGAGTAGCAAGTCTCGTTCTTCTGCCAAGGTTTTTAAGGATAGTCTCCCCTCTGGTGTTAGGCGGTCCGGGCGTATCGCTGGCAAACCTGCTCTTAAAGCTAAACTAATCGAGTACTCTGAGAGCGGTTCAGAAGAATCCACCTGGGGGGAAGAGGATAAGGAGATTGAGGTTCAGGACATATCTAGGGATGCTGAAGGCAAGAAGGAGACTCATGATACGGGGGCTACCACTGAGGAAATTGCTGACTCTGCTGACAATGCTGACGAAGCGGGTGAAATGTTCATGGAAGAGGCTGAGGATGATATGGACACTGATGCTAGTCTGGGAGCTGAACTGGCAGGTCTGAGGGCTTGCATCGAGAAGCTGGAGTAGAACCTCTCCACTGTGCTCAGGAGTTCTATTTTCCTTAACATTTTTGTGCTGAAAAACCTGGGGGTGCCTGTTAATGCTGACAATGATGATCTTGCTAGGAATTTGGATGACATTGTTAAGTCTATGGTTAAGCAAGGAGAGAATTTGCCTCCTTAGTTTCTGTTTATATTTTGTTGCTACTCTTTCTCTCTACTACTCTATTTTACATTCTTGGTTATCGGCTGGTTGTGCTGGTTATGATGGGTTTTCTGTTTTGATGGTTCTGGCTTAAGGCACTTTTTTGTGCTTCCTGCCTTTGTGGCCTGTTTGTTTTTTGTAAGGGTTCAGCCCCTTGTTTTGCTGCCTTATATTATCAAAAACATTCATATATTACATAAATATATTTCTCATATATAAATCACAAAAAGCATGATGCCTCCTGGCAATAACTGGTAATAGATTGATTCTAGATATCAATAAAATTTCTAACCTTAAAGTTTAGAAGGGCCCTTTATACTTAGGAACTGGTTTAGAATACATCCCATTCTTTAGGAAATGTTTTCAGGGGTTTAACCCTTAAAAGAATTTTCCTTCTCTAACCGAGAATTGTATTGGTGTACACTGAATCATTAACGTAGCTTTTCTATTCATTATCCATTTCCTCTGATCTTTCTTGATCAATTAAATCTTTCATTCATTTCTAATAACATTTTCAAACCAATGCTAATCCTATCTTCTAGCTTACCCAACTTATAGGAGTTCGGCATCTTTATGTCCAATGTTTCAATTCAAACCATCTTAATAGCAAAAGTTAGGTATTGTCAAAAATTTCACGTAATAAGTAGTCTCCCTACTTGTATTGCTATTCCATGCAACATGTTTGGAACAAAACTTCTAAAACCTGGTTAACTTCCTTAGGTTAACCATTTGTTCACAAGATAATAAAGTATACTCTTTTAAATTTCAGTCCTTAGCATAGAGAACAAATTTGACAAAAGCTTGTCATTACATGCACATTTCTATCTGAGATAACCTTCTCAAGAAACCATGCAATCTAAACACATCATGCACCAACTTGTGAGTTAATACTGATGCTTCATTAGTCTACTTCCCTAGTATATAATGTGCTACCATCAAGAGTTTATCAACCATAAAATGACATCGTGTCTATTCCCAGACATGTGAAGTCTTTGCACAAAATCTATACTAATAACCTGCCATTTTCTCTTGGGCACATCAGGTGGGTACATCAATCCTACAAGTGTTGATGTTCTACTTTTTCCCTTTAGCCCTCCAGACAATATGTTACAAATCTCGCAACATCATTCTTTATTCCTTTCAAGAATTAAAGAGGTTTTATATCTGTTAGTAGTTGGTCGCCCCTAGATGTCCTGGTATGGTGGAATATAACTTCTTTCCACACCAGTTTTCTTATTTTAGAAGAATTAGAAACACATATTCTTTCTCTCAAACTCAATATTCTGTGAGTCTTAAAATGAAAACCTATCATACCTTGAATCTTTAAAATTTTACCACAAGAGCTTGCTTAATTACATAGGAATTCATAGCATTGGTGCTGTTGTAATTTGTCTTAATCATTATAGATTCACTTGCACATAAGGATAAAGTTCTCCTCCATTCTCAGAATAAATAATTTATACCTTCCAGAAGACTAGAACAAATATGTCTAAACAATCTCTAGACACACTGCTCGTGAGATTCATGAATATGACAAGGCATTTGTATGTGCAAAGGACAACATTGCTAAATCACAGTGCCCATTCTTGTCCAAAAGTTGTTTCAAGAGTACCCTCATCCTTCAATCTAGATTGATGATATATCAATCTTAAATCAATATTTAAAAAGTTAACAACTCAACCCATCTAATCAAAGAGGTCATCGATACGTGTGAAATATATTGGTTCCTTCTCATGGTTTTAATGAGTACACGATACTAAATACACATTTGTAGAGTTATGTCCTTTCTCTTGACAACTATAACTAGTGCACCTAATGGTGAAATACCGGATCTAATTCAAACCTTTAGCCAATAATTCTTATAAAGGGGGATTATGATTCCATAAATCCTATAGTTGTCATAAGGTAAGGTTCTTTTCTAGGTAACTCATCCCAGAATTCTAAGAGGAATAAGATTTTTAGTTGATTCAATCCTATTCCATCAACTTTGGTCGTATAGCTTTCTTTTCCAAAAGAAAAATACTAGGTATCTCCTTGGTTTTATACATGGTTAGGATTGCTGCAATTTGATCAAGAGATTAACTAGTGGTTTATTCTCTTTTAGACTTTCACCCTGGTTTGGTTCTAGTATGAAACATGCTCTCATTTTTCCTCATGCCATGTAAATAAGTTATCTAACAGTTTTTCTGAATCTAAAGTGACTCTAAATATCCAATATATTTATCTCATAATAATCCAAAGATTGGTACAAAACATTGTCATCTTTATTATAAAGTATTTAGGAGTAACCACATCCTTATTTATATTGTTGATACGACAAGACTATATGTCACTGTCGATTTACAATCTTCCAGTTTGACAACCATAGAGAGTCAATGTACACACAAGTACTCCAACACCTTTTTCCTAAAACAGAAGTACCACATCATCCTTCAAGTCACATGTTGTAACTGGCTACAGTTTACTAGGTTTTACTACACCAGTAGAAATAGTAGGATTCTTGATCAGTTCAAAACATTGTTTTCTTTCTAGCCGAATACACTTAAGTGCATTAGCAAAAGTCTCTAAATCCTCCATCCATGCACCTTCAGAGTAAATAATATTCTCTTTAAGTTCAACCTTCTCAATAGGTTTCTTCTTAACCACTAATCTAGGCAAATGCTGGGGAACAGACTTCCTAGCTGTTTTCTTTGTTCTTCTCCACGTCATTTTGGCACAAGAAAATTTGAACATTAGCTAACCGCATAATGTTGACTATAGGTTAGCACAGTCGACTCACTAGCCCTAGTGTCGAACCTTGTTAGCTCTGATACCATATGTAACATCCACGTTCTAAAAAACATAGTAAAAACCAAAAATTCACCATAAAGTAAATTTACAAGGTAAAAATGAGACAGAAAATTTTTCTTTTATTCAACATATAGTCGAGTAACTACAATTACAAGATATCTCAATACAATCAACCTTACTATCTTTCTCATGTACAATGTTTACAAAAATAAATCAATTTCAAATATCTGCTTTAAATATTGCTTTACATAGTCTCAATAAACACAAGTCTTGAAGATATACTGCATCCGAAAATCTGACATCTTTATCGCAAGCCTCAGTATGTCTTCTGTGTGTGAGAGAGAGAGAGAGTATCTTTCCAGTGATTTACCTCCAACCATAGACGGGCAGTCTCCCACACATCTTCCACATAGGAAGTGGCCCTACCCTTCACGAGAAGTATAGACCAAGGTGACCTGTGGTAATTTGCCTTTCTGAGTACATAGTGTTGTATCTTACACAACTCTATCTATCATACAACCCTAGATACCCTCTAGCTAAGTATGATTCTCGATAGGATGTGCAATCCAGATACAGTGAACCGACAATGCATGCAGAGACATATGCATTACTATGGCCATAGTTTTCAATATAAATTGGCGTTCACAATGAACGTTGTCGTAATGTTCAGCCACCCCAACTTGACTTGGATACTATCATATTCCTACAGTTCGACTTGGTCAACTATGTTTAACTTATGAAGTCATGATGATTTCAACAATTTGGTCTTCCCAACCCAATACATGTTTTTTGTCTCTATCTAAAATCCATAGACCTATCAACTTTCTTTCTTTACGAGGACTCTCATTGCATCACTGCAATACCCGAGGTCCATGACTTATTGTCTCATAAGAAAAATATATAGATTAATTACAACTAAGATGATAACCTTACCCAGGTTAAGCATTATAGTCTAGGAATCTGATTCCCTTCTGGCAAGTAAGAGTACTTATACATAGTTAGGGCACTTGACCCTTCAATCATGATTTATAAATAATCTCAATGATTTAATATAATAATTACCATATCTAGGATTAAGATTTAACTGATGAGTTTTGCCTAACTCAAACCTAGTCTTTCTGAATTAGGTGAATTTCATAAGAACTATCATTAGTCCATAGATCTCATAGATTTACTTTTATACGAGGATATATCTTTGTATCCTTGCATAACCTAGGTTCCATGACTTATCGACACTTAATTAAACTTAAGTCAATTCGTAATCAATCTAATAGGTTAACAAACCAAAGATAAAAATTATCGATAAGGACATATCTTCCTTTGTACAAGTATTTAAAATGAACATTATTATTTAGGGTACTCGACGTTCTTTGTCGACCCATATATAATCAACTAAAACAAGTTGTAACCCAAAAGGTATAATTTATAACCTTACCCTACTGGGTCACTCTAGGGTTTTGTATTTCCCTTTCCATGATAATGGAATATCAAGAATAGAGTTTAAGTAAACAACTTTCCTTTAGTCTTCTTTTGACCTAAAGGTCATTTCCAAATAAGCCTAACAATAATGCCAAATGGTTCAACTCCAAGTCTAAGCTTCTCCCAAGTTTAGTTGGACTGTAATTGGTTGGCAGTCTAATCCCATTTGTTATCCATTGAAATCATCTTTAAAGTTCTTCTCCTTTTTTATATTGAACTATATAGAGTCCAAATATAAACAAGTGTTTTTATTCTAAGTTCATGTAGGGAAAATGCATTCTCTTTGAACATCCCTAGAGCAAAGTTTTCTCCCAATGACATTAAAAGGATAAGAGAATACTATTCTTAAGATTTCTCAAGACTTGCAAATTCTTCTCTACCAAGTAAGAATAAACATCCATATAAGAGTACTAGCCCTTTTCCTTGTTGATCATTTGGTGATCACAAAAGTTTAGTATATAAAATTTCTCTATTGGGTCAATTTTTAGGCTTTGTCCTTCCTATCCCAACATAATGGAATAACAAACATATATGTTCATATAATAATAATTTAATAAGAAAATGGCTTGACCTCTTGGTCTTATTCTGACTATGAGATCATTTCTTAGTTTCCCAACTCTTGACAAGGTAGAAGATAGTTTTCTAGTGTTGTTATTACTAAGAGATCATTCAATCCTTACAAAGAAATCATTTTAATAATAACCCTTGGATTCCCAATGAATCCAGATTACTGACTAAGATTTGATTAGATATCAATGATATACCAAGACTACTTCAAGTTGTTGTCAACCTAGTTTTAAAGTCTAAGTTGTTTTCCACATACCTTAAATATAAATCTAATGTATTCAAAGACTCGCTATTTATTATCGGGTGCCTATTTGCACAAAACAAGCTATAATTTCAATAGCTATTCTAAAGTATTCAAAGCATGTTTTCTCCAAACATGGGGTGACTTAGTCATGAAACAAGTATATTAAACCCGTGCTTCACAAATTTATGATTTCATTTAATCATGATCCTTATGCACACGTTAATGTGAAATGATTTTTTTTTGTCTCCAAGAAGGTCAACTATAAAATAACAAGAATGGAGACATTTTTTTATACATAAAGAACTGAATCTTCAAAACATAACATATATAGATATAGGAATGCATTTTTAATGATTATGAAATATACTCTCGACTTCAACTTGAATTCCACAATCTTACCAAAATATAAGCCTATGTATGACCTATGATTCATATATGCTATCGGCTATATCATTTGCCAAGTTAACTGACAATGGTAAAACTATCTATGCAAGAGAGCGGCTCATAACACAGAGATAAACATTATACATATCTATCGATGTATACTTAGACTTAACAACATTCAACCTTCTGTCATACCAAATACGTTGGCTATTCAAGAATAAAGTAGCAATTTAAAGATTGCAAGATAACAAAACTTTAAAACCTGTATTGAAAAGTCTTTGCAGAACTTCGCAAAAGGATAAGAACCTGGTCAAGTAATCTCTAGAAATTCCTAAGAATGATCGTTCTCATCTCCCACGGCCTCTGGTTTGCTTATTCGTTGTTCAAGAGATCACCCTTGTCGATAGTTAAAGACTTCCTCAGCATTTTCTTCCTTTTTTCTAAGTTCACCTCCTCCAAATACAACCACTACTAGAATACGGTTTTGCCTCCTCTCAGTTTTGTAGTTATTCTCCATAATGGAGTTCCAAAATTGGCGAGGTGGCGGCTACTAGAAATAACAATACTCCCCACTACTCAAAAATGAAGGCTTCTAAACCTCTAAATTTTTAGCTACACCGAAAAGTGGTGTTTTAGATATAGCAAGGTGGTAGATTATAAATGAATAAAGTGTCTCCAACGTCGATCAAGAGAGTAAACAAAGGCCAACTTACCAAAAATAAAGGTTAGATCAATAATAACTCAAAGTCTTAAGCTAGAAGGAAGAAAACTCATTCGAAATGGAAGAAATCAAAAGCAAACAAAACTTGAACATGTCCCTACTTAAGCTTTGACAAGAATATTGACATCTTTCAGGAATAAGGTAATACCTCATGTTTACCAAAATATATCTAATGTGATTTTGGCATATTCCTCCAAATAATGACTAAAGTAGGTTATAGCTCACCTTGGCTTCAAATTTGACATCTATCGATTTCCAAAAAGGAAAGAGCTCACAACATATGTCCAAGGTGTTTTTATGACAATCACGATGGATTGGGCGTAACGCAAAACAAGATTTTAGATTTTGTTTATTTATCACATAGTTGTGAAAAACCTCTACTCGAAGTTATTAAAAACTCCTCTATTTGTCCCATTTTGATCACTAAGGATTTCAGATGATGTGAATGGGTTGAGTTTACCTCCCCATCACAATCTGTTGACAATATTCACGTCATCAAACTTGATGAGAACGTCTTGACGTTTAAGAAGCGACAGAAAAACCTCAAGTGACACAAGAAGAATAACACAACCGTTTTACGTTTATGACGTTTACTTTTCAAATGACTGTGTCAACTCACCATCGACTTGACTACATGATAATCAATATATCGACTACCTATTGATTAGATTCAAAATTAAACTAGCAAGACAAAACTTACCTCTTACGACTCATTGGTTCACATTATCGTTTAACACTATACTCGTTTGGCAAATAGACCACTCATAATCCAAGGTCTATATCTCTCTTCTCGAAAAATACTCTCTCTCTTCTCTGAGAGTCGATAACTTGTAATCTTGTTTCACTTGTCATCAAACAATTGTGTAATCAGTGCATCATTATTCAATTAATTCAACTAGTAAATCAAATCTCATAATAAAAATATTAAATTGACAATAACATAATCATTTCCATGATTTCAATATAATTCTATGTCATATCCTGTCATAAATCTATAACGTCACAACAAATTTACTTATGCCCAAGTAAAAAGTAAAAGTTTAGCAAGTCAATAATTTAGGATGTAACATATCCTTCCCCTAAAGATTCATTGTCCTCGATGATATAAAGCATCAAAACGCAACTTAAAAGCATATTCATTGTTCAACTGCTATAAGCATAAAATAAATGAGGAAATTTCAGCTAGAATTCATGGTAATTTCTCCGCCCCATGCAAAACCATTCTATGCATACTGGTCCCACTGGACCTTACACTTCATAACCTCTACGTTACACAAGTATTGCTTGCGATCTTCAAGTATTTCTGAAGCTTGATCATCACCTTTCCTAGGTTCTTGTATTTTTAAATCATCCATAGATTATAACATTCATATATTACATAAATATATTTCTCATATATAAATCACAAAAAGCATGATGCCTCCTAGCAATAACTGGTAATAGATTGATTCTAGATATCAATAAAATTTCTAACCTTAAAGTTTAGAAGGGCCCTTTATACTTAGGAACTGGTTTAGAATACATTCCATTCTTTAGGAAATGTTTTCAGGGGTTTAACCCTTAAAAGAATTTTCCTTCTCTAACCGAGAATTGTCTTGGTGTACGCTGAATCATTAACATAGCTTTTCTATTAATTATCCATTTCCTCTGATCTTTCCTGATCAGTTAAATCTTTTCATTCATTTCTAATAACATTTCCAGACTAATGCTAATCCTATCTTCTAGCCTACCCAACTTATAGGAGTTCAGCATCTTTCTGTCCAATGTTTCAATTCAAGCCATCTTAATACCAAAAGTTAGGTATTGTCAAAAATTTCATGTAATAAGTAGTCTCCCTACTTGTATTGCTATTCCATGCAACATGTTTGGAACAAAACTTCTAAAACCTGGTTAACTTCCTTAGTTTAACCATTTGTTCACAAGATAATAAAGTATACTCTTTTAAATTTCAGTCCTTAGCATAGAGAACAAATTTGCAAAAAGCTTGTCATTACATGTGCATTTCTATTTGAGATAACCTTCTCAGGAAACCATGCAATCTAAACACATCGTGCACCAATATGCGAGTTAATACTGATGCTTCATTAGTCCACTTCCCTAGTATATAATGTGCTACCATCAAGAGTTTATCGACCATAAAATGACATCGTGTCTATTCCCAGACATGTGAAGTCTTTGCACAAAATCTATACTAATAACCTGCCATTTCCTCTTGGGCACATCAGGTGGGTACATCAATCCTACAGGTGTTGATGTTCTACTTTTTCCCTTTAGCCCTCCAAACAATATGTTACAAATCTCGCAACATCATTCTTTATTCCTTTCAAGAATTAAAGAGGTTTTATATCTGTTAGTAGTTGGTCGCCCCTAGATGTCCTAGAATGGTGGAATATAACTTCTTTCCACACCAGTTTTCTTATTTCAGAAGAATTAGAAACACATATTCTTTCTCTGAAACTCAATATTCTGTGAGTCTCAAAATGAAAACCTATCATACCTTGAATCTTTAAAATTTTACCACAAGAGCTTGCTTAATTACTCATCATGTAAAGGTACACCCTTAAACCATCTCCTAAGGCATCAATTTTTCCCTCAAACTATCCTTCAGAATAGGAATTCATAGGATTGGTGCTGTTGTAATTTCTCTTAATCATTATAGATTCACTTGCACATAAGAATAAAGTTCTCCTCCATTCTCAGAATAAATAATTTATACCTTCCAAAAGACTAGAACAAATATGTCGAAACAATCTATAGACACACTGTTCATGAGATTCATGAATATGACAAGGCATTTGTATGTTCAAAGGACAACACTGCTAAATCACAGTGCCCATTCTTGTCCAAAAGTTGTTTCAAGAGTACCCTCATCCTTCAATCTAGATTGATGATATATCAATCTTCAATCAATCTTTGAAAACTTAACAACTCAACCCATCTAATCAAAGAGGTCATCGATACGTGTAAAATATATTGGCTCCTTCTCATGGTTTTAATGAGTATACGATACTAAATACACATTTGTAGAGTTATGTTCTTTCTCTTGACAACTATAACTAGTGCACCTAATGGTGAAATACCGGATCTAATTCAAACCTTTAGCCAATAATTCTTATAAAGGGGGATTCTAATTCCATAAATCCTATAGTTGTCATAAGGTAAGGTACTTTTCTAGGTAACTCATCCCAAAATTCTAAGAGGAATAAGATTTTTAGTTGATTCAATCCTGTTCCATCAACTTTGGCAGTATAGCTTTCTTTTCCGAAAGAAAAATACTAGGTATCTCCTTGGTTTTATACATGGTTAGGATTGCTCCAATTTGATCAAGAGATTAACTAGTGGTTTATTCTCTTTTAGACTTTCACCTTGGTTTGGTTCAAGTATGAAACATGCTCTCATTTTTCCTCATGCCAGATAAATAAGTTATCTAACAATTTTTTTGAATCTAAAGTGACTCTAAATATCCAATATATTTATCTCATAATAATCCAAAGATTGGTATAAAACATTGTCATCTTTATTATAAAGTATTTAGGAGTAACCACATCCTTATTTATATTGTTGATACGACAAGACTATATGTCACTGTCGATTTACAATCTTCCAGTTTGACAACCATAGAGGGTCGATGTACACACAAGTACTCCAACACATTTTTCCTAAAATAGAAGTACCACATCATCCTTCAAGTGACATGTTGTAACTGGCTACAGTTTACTAGGTTTTACTACACCAGTAGAAATAGTAGGATTCTTGGTCAGTTCAAAACATTGTTTTCTTTCTAGCTGAATACAGTTAAGCGCATCAGCAAAAGTCTCTGAATCCTCCAGCCATGCACCTTCAGAGTAAATAATATTCTCTTTAAGATCAACCTCCTCAATAGGTTTCTTCTTAACCACTAATCTAGGCAAATGTTGGGGAACAAACTTTCTAGTTGTTTTCTTTGTTCTTCTCCACGTCATTTTGGCACAAGAAAATTTTGAACATTAGCTAACCGCATAATGTTGACTATAGGTTAGCACAATGGACTCATAAGCCCTAGTGTCGAACCTGGTTAGCTTTGATACCATATGCAACATCCACGTTCTAAAAAACATAGTAAAAACTAAAAATTCACCATAAAGTAAATTTACAAGGTAAAAATGAGATAGAAAATTTTTCTTTTATTCAACATATAGTCGAGTAACTATAATTACAAGATATCTCAATACAATCAACCTTATTGTCTTTCTCATGTACAATGTTTACAAAAATAAATCAATTTCAAATATCTGCTTTAAATATTGCTTTACATAGTCTCAATAAACACAAGTCTTGAAGATATAATGCATCCAGAAATCTGACATCTTTATCGCAAGCCTTGATATCTCTTCTACAAGAGAGAGAGTATCTTTCTAGTGATTTACCTCCAGCCACAGACCAGCGGTCTCCCACACATCTTCCATATAGGAAGTGGCCCTTCCCTTCACGAGAAGTATAGACCAAGGTGACCGGTGGTAATTTGCCTTTCCGAATACATAGTGTTGTATCTTACACAACTCTATCTATCATACAACCCTAGATACCCTCTAGCTAAGTATGATTCCTGATAGGATGTGCAATCTAGATACAGTGAACCGATAATGCATGCAGAGACATGCATTACTATGGCCATAGTTTTTAATATAAATTGATGTTCACAATGAACGTTGTCGTAATGTTCACCCACCCCAACTCGACTTGGATATTATCATATTCCTATCGTTCGACTTGGTCAACTATGTTTAACTTATGAAGTCATGATGATTTCAACAATTTGGTGTTCCCAACCCAATACATGTTTTCTGTCTCTGTCTAAAATCCATAGACCTATCAACTTTCTTTACGAGGACTCTCATTGTATCACTACAATACCCGAGGTCCATGACTTATTGTCTCATAAGAAAAATATATAGATTAATTACGACTAAGATGATAACCTTACCCAAGTTAAGCATTATAGTCTAGGAATCTAATTCCCTTCTGGCAAGTAAGAGTACTTATACATAGTTAGGGCACTTGACCCTTCAATCATGATTTATAAATAATCTCAATGATTTAATATAATAATTACCATATCTAGGATTAAGATTTAACTGATGAGTTTTGCCTAACTCAAATCTAGTCTTTCTGACTTAGGTGAATTTCATAAGAACTATTATTAGTCCATAGATCTCATGGATTTACTTTTATACAAGGATATATCTTTGTATCCTTGCATAACCTAGGTTCCATGACTTATTGACACTTAATTAAACTTAAGTCAATTCGTAAACAATCTAATAGGTTAACAAACCAAAGATACAAATTATCAATAAGGACATGTCTTCCTTTACACAAGTATTTAAAACGAACATTATTATGTAGGGTACTCGACGTTCTTTGTCGACCCATATATAATCAACTAAAACAAGTTGTAACCCAAAAGGTATAATTTATAACCTTACCCTACTAGGTCACTCTAGGGTTTTGTATTTCCTTTTCCATGATAATGGAATATCAAGAATAGAGTTTAAGTAAACAACTTTCCTTTAGTCTTCTTTTGACCTAAAGGTCATTTCCAAATAAGCCTAACAATAATGCCAAATGGTTCAACTCCAAGTCTAAGCTTCTCCCAAGTTTAGTTGGACTATAACTGGTTGGCAGTCTAATCCCATTTGTTATCCATTGAAATCATCTTTAAAGTTCTTCTCCTTTTTCATATTGAACTATATAGAGTCCAAATATAAACGAGTGTTTTTATTCTAAGATGATGTAGGGAAAATCCATTCTCTTTGAACATCCCTAGAGCAAAGTATTCTCCCAATGACATTAAAAGTATAAGAGAATACTATTCTCAAGACTTCTCAAGACTTGCAAATTCTTCTCTGCCAAGTAAGAATAAACATCCATATAAGAGTACTAGCCCTTTTCCTTGTTGATCATTTGGTGATCACAAAAGTTTAGTATATAAAATTTCTCTATTGGGTCAATTTTTAGGTTTTGTCCTTCCTATCCCAACATAATGGAATAACAAACATATATGTTCATATAATAATAATTTAATAAGAAAATGGCTTGACCTCTTGGTCTTATTCTGACTATGAGATCATTTCTTGGTTTCCCAAGTCTTGACAAGGTAGAAGATAGTTTTCCAGTGTTGTCATTACTAAGAGATCATTCAATCCTTACAAAGAAATCATGTTAATAATAACCCTTGGATTCCAAACGAATCCAGATTACTGACTAAGATTTGATTAGATATCAATGATATACCAAGACTAGTTCAAGTTGTTGTCAACCTAGTTTTAAAGTCTAAGTTGTTTTCTACATACCTTAAATATAAATCTAATGTATTCAAAGACTCGCTATTTATTATCGGGTGCCTATTTGCACAAAACAAGCTATAATTTCAATAGCTATTCTAAAGTATTCAAAGCATGTTTTCTCCAAATACGGGGTGACTTAGTCATGAAACAAGTATATTAAACCCATGCTTCACAAATTTATGATTTCATTTAATCATGATCCTTATGCACACGTTAATGTGAAATGATTTTTTTTTGTCTCCAAGAAGGTCAACTATAAAATAACAAGAATGGAGACATTTTTTTTATACATAAAGAACTGAATCTTCAAAACATAACATATATAGATATAGGAACGCATTTTTAATGATTATGAAATATACTCTCGACTTCAACTTGAATTCCACAATCTTACCAAAATATAAGCCTATGTATGTCCTATGATTCATATATGCTATCGGCTATATCATTTACCAAGTTAATTGACAATGGTAAAACTATCTATTCAAGAGAGCGGCTCATAACACAGAGATAAACATTATACATATCTATCAATGTATACTTAGACTTAACAACATTCGACCTTCTGTCATACCAAATATGTTGGCTATTCAAGAATAAAGTAGCAATTTAAAGATTGCAAGATAACAAAACTTTAAAACCCGTATTGAAAAGTCTTTGCAAAACTTTGCAAAAGGATAAGAACCTGGTCAAGTAAGCTCTGGAAATTCCTAAAAATGATCGTTCTGGTCTCCTGCGGCCTCTGGTTTGCTTATTCGTTGTTCAAGAGATCACCCTTGTTGACTGTTAAAGAATTCCTCAACTTTTTCTTCCTATTTTCTGAGTTCACCCCCTCCAAATATGACCACTACTAGAATACGGTTTTGCCTCCACTCAGTTTTGTGGTTATTCTCCATAATGGAGTTCCAAAATTGGTGAGGTGGCGGCTACCAGAAATAACAATACTCCCCACTACTCAAAAATGAAGGCTTCTAAACCTCTGAATTTGCAGCTACGCTAAAAAGTGGTCTTTTAGTTCTAGCAAGGTGGTAGATTATAAATGAATAAAGTGTCTCCATTGTCGATCAAGAGAATAAATGAAAGCCAACTTACCAAAAATAAAGGTTAGATCAATAATAACTCAAAGTCTTAAGCTAGAAGGAAGAAGACTCATTCGAAATGGAAGACATCAAAAACAAACAGAACTTGAATGTGTCTCTACTCAAGCTTTGACAAGAATATCGACATCTTTCAGGAATAAGGTAATACATCATGTTTACCAAAATATAACTAATGTGATTTTGGCATATTCCTCCAAATAACGACTAAAGCAGGTTATAGCTCACCTTGGCTTCAAATTCAACATACGTCGATTTCCAAGAAGGAAAGAGTTCACAACATATGTCCAAGGCGTTTTTACGACAATCACGACGGATTGGGCATAACGCAAAACAAGATTTTAGGTTTTGTTTAGTTATCACATAGCTGTGAAAAACCTCTACCCGAAGTTATTAAAAACTCCTCTATTTGTCCCATTTTGATCACTAAGGATTTCAGATGATGTGAATGGGTCAAGTTTACCTCCCCATCACAATCCGGCGACAATATTTGTGTCATCGAACTTGATGAGAATGTCTTGACGTTTAAGAAGCGACAGAAAAACCTCAAGTGACACAAGAAGAATAACAAAACCGTTTTATGTCTATGACGTTGTTTACTTTACAAATGACTATGTCAATTCACCATCGACTTGACTAGATGATAATCAAGATATCGACTACCTGTCGATTAGATTCAAAAGTAAACTAGTAAGACAAAACTTACCTCTTATGACTCATTGGTTCACATTATCGTTTAACACTATACTCATTTGGCAAATAGACCACTCGCAATCCAAGGTCTATATCTCTCTTCTCGAAAGATACTCTCTCTTTTCTCTGAGAGTCGATAACTTGTAATCCTGTTTCACTTGTCATCAAACAATTGTGTAATCAGTGCATCATTATTCAATTAATTCAAATATTAAATCAAATCTCATAATAAAATTATTAAATTGACAATAACATAATCATTTCCATGATTTCAATATAATTCTGTCATATCCTGTCATAAATCTATAACATCACAACAAATTTACTTATGCCCAAGTAAAAAGTAAAAGTTTAGCAAGTCAATAATTTGGGATGTAACAGTTGTTGGTTATAAGGATGTCAATGATGGCAGATCCTCATTAGCTACATTGTAGGTGCAGACAATTGTTTAAGTAAAAGATAGTATAAATTTGAGCCTAAGGGATGGAAATTGGAACCAAGGTGGGTAGTTATCTAGTTCATCGCTGGATTTTGATGTATGCAACAACTAAACATATCCAAGTACAAAATTCAAGTCACAGAAACAATTGGGACAATCATTTATAATTTTGTTCAATGTCAGCGTTCCATGTATGTAACTTGCCCAGTTTATGATAATAATCAAGAGATTACATTTACTATGTTGAAAATAGATATTCAAGTCTCAAAAGAAATTATTAGATGTGCGATAATGCACACCACCATAAAATATTTGCCAAATGTAATAAGTCTCACAAATGAAAATTAAAAAGAACATTGAATTCAAAGTCATAACGTTCGATGTGATTTCATACATATGCAAATGCACAGGGAATGCACATACATCTTTTTTGTAAGTGAATCTGAGAGTGTAATAAATTTCAGAGAGTCCTCTTAAAAAACATAATAGTTAATACTATCCTTTCTACTACTATTGTTGGAAAAGAGATGAGATTCGAAGCATCAACAAACACAATGGTTTGTACTTGAAGCATAAACAAAATAAGATCTATTAGCCTTACTAAGAGCAACAAAATGTAGTAGATACACACACTGACCATCAGTTATGGGATTAGAATCCAGTTAATAAAATAACTTTGATCAAGGCTATTTCTCAATAGCTGAGTATTACCATAATTCCTACTTAATTTTGTATTTTGTCTTCTGTAATCTGTTCACAAAAATTACAGCTTCACAAAGATCTATTGATTTTAGATATTCAAAGGATTCACTATGTGTCCAACAAATAGGATAACTCCAGTTAGCTCTTCTTTGATCACAAACATGAAAGGATGATCTGCAATAAAGTCCTCAAGAGGGTCCATTAGTATGCTCCTAAGGAGAATAGTGGCTGCAGTTGCAGCTACTGCTTCAGTGCCATCATTAATATAATAAGCAGCTAGCATAAGCAGGCCGATTAGTAGGGTTAGCAGGGCTGAGTATAGCAAATTATGTTTGACAGAAATTAGTGGCAATTCAGTGGGTTAACGCTGGTCAAGGTGACGTTGTTCATATTTAATACATGTGATTCATATGCATGATCAATATGGATTGTGGCTGGTCACTGGTCAAGGTTGTGATGTCCATACATAGTTAATAAAAGTGATTTTTATTTGTATAGATATTATGTATTTAGAACAAATTGATAACTGTGATTCATATTTCCTGTATAACTACTAACAAATATTCATAGAAGCTACAATCTGACTTAATGAGCCAAAGTTGCTTTGTGAATAAAGAGATACAATGTGTTTGGACCACTTCACAAGAGTTGAGTATAAGAGTACTTTATAATTTATACTATATGATAGATGACCTATAACTGCATAATAAATATTTGGTTTTTTTTATGGGATTAACCCTTGAAAATTGTTGAAGTGAAATAAAATTGAGTAGATTCCATAAAACATTCCATTCATGATATTACATTATTAGATGGAAAAGGGGGTTGGAAAAGAAGTTCACAAAGAGAGAAAGTTCTTATGAACTTTGTCCCACAAGATGGTTTTTGGTAGACTGTTCTTTTTCATGTATTCTTCCTAGTTCAATTTCATCAATAGTTTCAAGTGATTCAACTTCTTGATCACTTTTATTTTCCATGCCAAATATTTCACTTATTCTATGAGGTCCAGTGGGTCTTGTTTTCTTTGATTAGATTTGCTCAAGGATCTAGTGTCACACTTATTATTTTTGATACGGATCCCATTTTTCTTGTTGTTGTTGGTCTCCACCATGTGGCAATTAAGGGACAAATTAGATTAAGCCTAAGCAAAGTTGGAACATGAGTTGCTATCTTGGGTGCCATTAGACTTTATATACTTAATTTACAAGAATAGGAAAGTAAACCTTAGGGGCCTTAGGAGTAAAGTTTGATAGAATTGCCTTAAAACAAGATATGTTTGGAAGCAAGGGAAAAAGATTGGATCTAAGGAAATGAAAGTAGAATAAAAAATTGAGGAAGTAAGTTTCGAAAATGGAGTTTGATAGAATACTGGTTTAAATAAATAGGGAAGCATGACAATGACCCAACCAAACAAAGGGTATGATTCATGTGGGGTTCATTAAAATGTAAAGGATAGGATATCCCTTAGATTTTGGCGGAGTTGTGAAACTGACCCAACCAAAAGGTGAAGTCAGATTCATGTAGGATTCACCAAAATGTAAGAGATAAGATATCCCTTAGATTTTGGGGGATTCGTGAAAATGACCCAACCAAACAAAGGGTATCTTTCACATGGGATTCAACAAAATGTAATGGATAGGATATCCCTTAAATTTTTGTGGAGTAAGATTCACAGGTCAAGCTCACCAAGATGTATGCACTAAGATAAGTATTCTACTAAATGAATCTATAAATAGGAAAAGGTAGGCCCCTATTAGCATACACTCAAAGAAAACAAGGTACTCAATGGGCAGCAAGTATGCATTATGTGTGGGTAATGATGCATACAATGAAGCAAATGAAAGGAAGTGTGCAAGGCAATAAGTATGCCATCATGTACCACAATATGTATAACAATAAGGCAAAAAGAGAGGGATTAGTGTATGCAATAATGTAAAAAGGTAATATGTCAACCTATGTAAATGAAAAACATGCAAGAGGTGCATGGTAAAGAGATACTTACACATGGACAACCTGATAGAAAAATGATCTCACCCTTTGATAAGAGCTTCTGCATCACAAGCTTCAATGGCTTTAGTTGAAACTTTTGAAGTCAAGAGATGGCCTAGAAAGTTAGGTAATGTTTCCAGTGGCTCTAATCTTGGTCTGCAGCAAAACCTCAACTTCAAATTTTCAAGTTGTGCACTCTTGAATTCCTTTACGTAAGAGTGATTATTTTCCTCCTACAAGGGGAATTAAAAATCCATAAGTAAGTCTATTAAAATTTGCCAAGGAAAAGATGATTTGGTGGTTGTTCTTCACATACTAGCACAAGAATTGAGTTATAAATATAGGTACCAAGCCTCTTGAGAAAATTATAATAATCTTATAAGTTTTAAAATAATTCGTCTTTCTTAGAAGGTTTGATAGATATAAAAATTAGGTCTTGTTCGACTCCAAATCAAAGTCAGTGTTGTACAAATTTCCTACAATTTCACATCCTATATTTCATCACATATGCCATTTTTAATTTTAGTGTACATTGGCATGGCTTTAGGTATAGCTTTAATAACATCCCAATTTATTATTTATAGTAGATTATTTACCCATGTAATGTACTGCATAACATCCATGGGATACCAATATTGAATGATGTGGGGAAAATAAATTGTAGAGAAATCTTTGCTCTACCAGACTTTGCCATTAGAGATGCACCATTCATTTTCACAATTATAATTACAATGTAATTGATATTATAATGTGTCTTAGCTTCTTATCTAACTTCCAGCAACATAGGTTCTTATCCCGTGGATACTCTTGGGATTTAGATCATTTTCTCCATGAAATAGACCAAAATGAAGAAATGAAATGCGTAAACTATACAATTTCTTCGAAGGCACCCATTTTCCTAAATTGAGCTCCTCACTACTTGAATCTAGAAGGCTAATTTCCTTTTTACATTGATATTGCATCTACCTACCCATAATGTAAACAGAACTCACAGTCATGGAAAACAACCTTCCTTCCATCTAAGTCCATCGATACAACTGATAAAGGTAATCCTCACACTATCTTTGTAACTTACAACAATATTTAATATAATTAAATTCTATGTAAACATATAATGTCACAATTATTTATGAAATTTGTATCTTTTGCAACCTTGTAACCACTTTACATATTCTCTTCCTAATGTAGATGATGGAAAATAAACATTCCTAATTACACAAACTGCCATATATAGATAGGCAGTGACCAAACTATGTAATTGAATATTCAGTAATTAATAAGTTCTATTGGCCTCCTTTTGTCTGCCAAACTTGTAGTGGCGATCAATGAGTGTGTTGAATGTGAAATAGTTGGTTTATATTTCTTTCTTCCTTACTGAGTTGGCTTGTTAATTTGTTGGTTTGTTTTCCTAACTTGCTTATTAAATTGGCTTTATTTTTTATTCTTCCCAGGCATGTTGTCATCAGGCAGCAATCACAATGAAACTTATTCATGTGAACAACCTCATAGAAATTGGTTTGACATAACTACTAATATGTTGGTGGCTAAATCCAAAGATGTAGTAACTAAATCTAACAACCTATACCGAATGTCTTACCAGTTTGATAGATGAACATTTATGAGCACAGCCCCAGTTCATGATAGTGATGTTCACAAAATTAAAGATATACAACACAAGATTTCTAAAGCAATCGATACCTTGACAATTACGAAAGAAAGCTTGAATATAGTTGCATTCCCAATTGGCAAATGTGATCATTGTTTAGTGACAAAATTGCATCTTGTTCTCGTGTTTTTTTCAACCATTCACTACTGCCTAACTAAAGGTACACTCATACTCCACTCCATCATTCTTATCTAAATAATAATTATATCAAACAAAATAATGTGTTGCCCAACAATGTGCTATTTCTTTAACAAATTATTTCTTCATTATTTGCATATTAATGCTACTTAGACCTTCTTATCTACTACAAAAACAATGTACTAACAACTATTGTTCTATCCATATTGCAGGTACCAAATGAAGCATAAAATCACACAGCAGCCTTTTTGAATCAACCAGACGTTATCTTTACTTCTTAGATAAGACTTTCAATAATGATTTTGTCATCTTTCATAGTCTATACGTCTATAGTTTCCTATTTCAATACACCACCTACTCTAAACAATTTAAAAACAATATTTGTATTTCATATATATTATACACCTTGACATAAAACTGAATTAAAGGGAAATTTTTGTTTTCCCATATCTCCTGCAATCACTAGTTCCATGTTTCTTTTCTTTTTCTCTAGTTCTTTTCATTTTTGTCAATTACTAAATTGCTTCTACAAATATTTTCTTTCCTGTTATCTGTATCCACAAATGGAGTCCATGTAATTGTCATACAAATTCTTAGTTTCTGTATCTTTCTTTTTAGATATTAATGCTTTTCCTTTATTCAAGAAGAGCCTTCTAAGGTAACCCTTAGACCCAAGCAGGCCATAGCTTACTGGACATAGCTAATGGCTCCAAGAAGCAATGCATTAAACCATTTACTAGATTGCTTATTGTGCTTGTTTCTGGGTCTAGTTCCTTTGAAGTAGCCAATTCATTCTCCTCTACCTTCTAACACATGGAAATGCCTTCCCAGGCTCTTGCCCGACCCAAGTTTACCAATGGATTTCTTTTACCACAAACCTTTGCTAGCATCATCCCTGCCTGTGCCAAAATTGCAACATTAGAACATGGTATGGACGTCTATCAAAGCATAATGGAATGTAGATTTTTGTCCGCTATTGTAGTTGCAAATACTCTAGTAGACAAGTATGCAAAATGTGAAAAATCTCTTGAACTGTTTGCAAGTTTAAAGCTAAATTCTACAACCTTTGCCATCATCCTCCCAACCTGTACCAAAATGGGTGCTTTGCAACAGTGTATGGGCATCCATCAAAGCATGAAGGTGAAAAAGATCATACTAAATCATACTAAAATTTAGCAATCTCCAAGATCTATTGAACAAGCCTTTGATCTACTTCCAGTTATCCTGACTTAATGTATCATTTTGCCAAAATAGAACACCTTAAGTGCTCTCCCAGAAAGTAGTAGCAACCCCATAATGCAGAGTATGAAATGTGCAAACTGTATAGCCCAGGTTATATAGTACATTTTCTTCCCTGCATGGTAAATAATATACAATCCCACCACTGCTAGTTTTACAAAAAATAGTGTCCAGTTCTAAGTGTTCCAAAATCATTGAAGGAAGCTGGTTAACTATCAAGTTCATCTTATGAAATTAAAATAGCATCTATTATATGTTCAAATACTATTATTGGAAAAAATGTTTAGATAGCTAAGATAGATAGTTCACATGATACTCAATTGCAATGAAATCATGAATTTGCCAAGTCTCTTCATTCTACCAAAATGGAGCACCTTAAGAGCTCTCCCAGAAAGTAGTAGCAACCCCATATTGTAGAGTATGAAATGTGCAAACTATATATGCAAATAAATAGTGTAAAGTTCTAATTGTTTCAAAATCATTGAAGGAAGCTGGTTAAATATGAAGTTCATCTTATGAAATTAAAATAGCATCTATTATATGTTCAAATACTATTATTGGAAAAAATGTTTAGATAGCTAAGATACATAATTCACATGATACTCAACTGCATTGGAGTCATGAATTTGCCAAGTCCCATCTTGGTGTGGTGTATATAAAGTAGTACGATGTTGATTTTGTGTTGGTTGAACTATTTTAAGCTATATCAATTACGTTTAATGACTGAACTACATTTTTGTCTCATAAAGTTTCTAGAAGTGAAATAAACATAACAGAACATTGATTTTTTTATCATGTTCCACAATAGTCTTTTAGATTCCTCTTGATTTGACATTCTGTAGAGAGTCATCCTATAATAATGGGTTACACTTTTTAACCAAACTTGACATTGAAATCAACATTTTGAACTAAATCTTCACTTTCTGACACCTATTGCTGCTAAACTGTTAGGAATTTGAAGATGATACGAACTAGTGATTTGTGAAATTTTGTTTGTAGATTCTAAATATATTTTTTTTAAAAAAATTGGAGTTAAATTGTAAAATTTTTTGCTTCTTCTTTGATAACTAGTTTTTAATAGTAAACAACATTTTTTAAAGTCGTGTGTATTCTGTAGCCCATAACTTTTTTTCTACAAAGGATAAAATTCTGATTCTTTTGAATTTAGATTAGTAACACTGATATATAGGGCATGCATTTGGTTTTATATTTTTTTGTGGCATATTTTTTTTTTAATTAAGTTTTCAAGTCAAACCAATTATAATTTAGACATAGGCGTATTTCGTAAAACATAACTTTTTCTGTATGTATCGAAATTCAATTTTTTCTTTTCTTTTGTTGAAACAAAGACATCAATACCTAGGGCATAGATATTTTTTAGAATTTTTTTCACTAATTTACTAATTTTCTATGTGTGTAGAACAGAGAACTTGATGTTCGGTGAAAAACCTACATTCACAAGAAATATAAAATAAATATAATAATCAAATTATATATATTTAAAATTATACTTTTTGGGAAGCTTATAATAAGGACTACATACTTATAAAACATTAATTTTAAATGAATTCATTTGATCCTCCAAAAGGTAAATCAAAAGTAGTTTTTTATCAGCATTTTGATAGATGTAGAGGAGACTCCATTATAGGTATGGTTTAAAACTAGCGGGGTTCTATCCAAGGGGGTTTGAATCTAAGGGGGTTTGAGCAAACCCTCTTCAATTAAAATCCTTTAAATGGAACCTTTCAAGGCTTAAATCATTGTATTTTCTAAAAATATGTGATTTCACCAAAAATTAGGATGTCCGAGAAAGTGTAACCCATTATTGTGGCAGCACCCTAGATATAGGAGAAATTCTAGGATCAATTGTTTACCGAACCCACAAAAACATCATGACTCTGAATACATAATGGACCCTCTGTTTAATTTTTACTACCATCAAGTAGCCCTATGTAGGTGGCCCTATGTCTAATGAATTATTGGGTCATTGCTGCTTCATTGTATTTCTTTCTTGTCGTTGAATTATTGGGTCATTATTGTTTCATAGTATTTTTGTTCTTCATAATGCCCTTCATTAGTCTTTCAATACCCACTTGTTTTTTATTTTCTTTTTTTATATACGTAGAACTAAACTTATTTGCACAGTTTTAGTAGGATATTTCACTCATAATCAACTCATCCAACAACCCTATGGATTCTTCCCCATCACTGAATAGCTGCCACTTAAATAGAATCGATGCTTTATAGTGTTGCACAACATGATTTAGCTTCTATTTCAGTAGGAACCTGAGGCAATGTGTCTCTTGTTTTTCTATTGCTTTGCAATAAAAAGTTATTTCATTTCTATCCTATAAACAATACATTTAATAAACTAGCATACATTTTGTATCATTTTCCATATAATTAAAAATTTAATTATGAAAAATTTATCTCTAACAAAATTTTACTATAATAAATAATTGTCCTATATAAATGCAGTTGCTAGTTTAGTGGGAACTAGTTGCTATTTCTCATTCCCCGGTCACATAGTTGCTAATTTACAGCGAACTAGTTGCTATTTCCAATTCACCTGTCACATCTGCACAAAAGAGATCACGGAAAAGTTGCTGGTGGGTGGAAGACAACTGTCCACTTGAACAATTAAATCAATGGTTCAAATCAATCAAGGAGTTCTTTCTTTCCCTTTCACTTGTTAGTGCGCATCTTTCCGTACTCCTCCTTAACTTTGTTCTCATTTCGCTGAAATCATGCCTGTCTACTGACTTCCTATTAGTATGTATGGCTAGTGAGTCCTGAGCTATAAGCCTGTATAATATACTAGCTAGTAATAACATTTTCCATTCTTACTCCTTCCTGCCATTATTCAAGTCCTGCAAATGGGGGACTTCGGGCATTACAAACCTCAGTCATCACAATTTCCCATTCATGAGAGAAAAGCATACGACGTTTTCTTGAGCTTTCGAGGTCCCGACGTGAGAGAAACCTTTGTGGATCATCTCTACCAGTCTCTCTCCACTGCAGGATTGTATGTCTTCATAGACAATGAGAAACTTAAAAAGGGGGAAAATATCGGAATGAGTCTGCAGCAGGCCATTCAAAACTCTACCATCTATATACCCATATTTTCTCCTGATTACGCGAGTTCAGCATGGTGTCTCAAGGAGGTCTCTCTCATGTGGAATACCTAAAGACATTCCACCGCATTGTTTGATGTGTGTCCGAGTTCTTTTTTTTCTTTTCATTGTTGTCTGAGTCGCTAAAAGAAAAACTTAACGACTCCGGCAACAAAGAAAGGAGAAGAAAGAATAACTCGCACACACATCAAACAATGCGGTGGAAGCCTGTGTTTAGCACTCAGCCGTAAACAGTCGGTGAGTTGTAACTCACCGACTGTATGGCTGAGTCGACAGTTGCTGCAGTCGACAGTATCTAACGGTCAAAATTGTTCAATTACTTTCAACCATTCTCGCGGTACTATACGTTGATAGGTTTTCACCGATTTCAACCTACCAGCCGGTCGCTTACAACGCACCAGCTGGTTAAGACTTTCTAAAACTCTTGAAGAGAAGGCACTCCTTGTAATAAATGAGCATACATATAATGAGGCCACAGATGAGGATGTAGATGAAGAGGACGACGCGGGTCACTACTTTAGTGAATTTTCTATGCATGAACAGATAAGAGACATGGGTAGACGAATTGTGCGTGAGGAATCGGGGAATGATCCAAGCAAAAGCAGTAGAGTTTGGCAGAAGGATGATATAGTTACTCTAATGACTCCTAGTACGATCCAGGTACTGCTTATACTCTTTAACAAACTATTTATTAATAAGTTTTTCATAAGTTTTGTATAAATTAATTCTCAAATCCAAAATTTAAACTCCATTTAGTAGAAGTGTTGCTAAGTGATAGCCTGCCTTTTATCTGAAACAGGAAAACTCAAGTGTGGAGGGCCTTGTGTGGAGAAGACGCATGGAGCTTAAGCATATAGCAAATTTGGCATCATTACAGAAATTGAAATTCTTGCTGTGGTGGAAATTGCAGGTAAAGACAGAGATAAAAAGGCGACCTACAAACTTAAAATATCTGGTCTTGTCCGATTGTCAATTGAAGGACTACAAGCCCCAGGTCAGTTGCTCTGCTCAAATTTTAGTAGAAAGAGACTATAAAATCAGTAAACAATTAATTCTTTGCACTGCAGGGATAATATTTCTAGCACGATCTCACAACACTTTTTGTTCTGAGAGAGATCTCGAAAAGTGGTCGGTAGTGAACATAATGGGTCATCTGTCCTTTACCTTGTTCTGCCTAAATCCAGAGCCCAACTCATATATCTGCGAAACCTTGATATGAGCGGCACTAAACAGACTTGTCTTCCAGAACAAATCTGTGAACTTCACTGCTTGGAAGAGTTATACTTAAGCAAATGCAGTTTAGAGGTCCTGCCTGAAGCTTTTGGGAATCTAATCAAGCTAAAGACGCTTGACGTTAGCAACAATTCCTTGACAGAGTTTCCCCCAAGCTTTGGACGTATGAAATCTTTAGTGAATCTAGAGATGGCCTGGAATATAAAACTTTTAGTATTTCCTGCTCTTCCAAAAGGCCTCATTCATCTCAATGCCAGAAGATGCTCAAATTTGCTACAAATACATGTCACCTATGATATGAAAATTTTGAAAACTGTGGATCTATCTCACTGCAAAAGCCTTACTACACTTCCGGCATTGCTCTGGTGGAAATCTTTGAGAGATCTTCGACTAGACGGGTGCAAGCAACTTCTCACATTAGACCCTCTTCCAAAAACTCTCACTTCTTTTTGCATTTCAGGATGCTCACAATTGCAGAAATTCTTGTTCAATCGAAATGATGGTCCTCCTCGTCCTCGTCCTTTTCCTACTATTCCCGAAATGTATTGTTGTGTCTTCGAAATGAATTCTCTTCGTCCTCTTTCTCCTCCCTCTCCTCCTCGTCTTCCTTCTCCCTCTCCTCCTCTTCCTCTTCCTCGTCCTTGTGATTCTAAAATGAAAGAGCTATGCATGATAGGCTGGGACAACATTCGTCTAAACATATACTGGTTGTTGAAGGTATGTATTTTCCGCGCCCATCTTCCACTCGGAATTTTTCAGTGGCATGTTTATAATGTTGAAATTTGTGAAATCTTCTCTCACATTTGAACACAAATTATAACAAGTATATTTATATTTAGAAAAATATATCTCATAGCTTTTGTATTTTCTCCACCTTCTTTTCCTTCAACTATTTCTAATTTGTTTTTTTGGTTTTTATTTTCCATGGTTTTTTGTGATTTTATGACCTTTTTTCCAATTCCTTTGGACCTTTTTTTCCATCAACATTTCCAATTTCTTTTTTAATTATTATTTTTTATTTTTTTGGCATAGAAAAAATGAGTGTTCTCATCTCCATCCACATATCATTGTAGAATGCCTATCCCGCATAAAGATTTTCTTTCCAAAAAATTTAATATAACTTTTATGCTGAGAAATGCCGTTTGAATAGTTAAAATTCTCAATCTGCAAAAATAGTGAATAATTTAGATGAATAAGAAACTAAATACAAAGTTATCAAAAAGTTTTTGCCATTTCAAACATAGGAAAGTTAATCCAGTAACTTCCTTGAATAACAGGATCTACCTGATTTGGAGCGCCAGCCATAAACAGCCGGTGAGTTGTGCCAACCGGCTGTACGGCATTTCAATGTCGACCCACCAGTCGACTCCAACTAGACAGTCGACAGACACAGTCGACTACCACCATTGTTGCTGTACAAGTCGCAGTTGCTGATTCAACTGGGAAGTGGAGGCCGTATAGGATGTCGACCAGCCGGTCATTTACAACGCACTGGCTAGTTAAGCTCTTCCGATTTGGAGCAACTAGATCTGTCAGTATCCCCTAGAAAGGAGTTGCCTAGTGAAACACAACATCTTGTAGGCCAAAAGTATCTAAGAGTGCAAAGTGGCAATTCATGTGCAACAATCCTATTTTGCTTTGTCTTAGAAAGCAATGGCATTTTTGGCTGAAGGCGGTGACCGCTCACTTTCTAAAACTTTTACAGTCCCTTTGTGCAGGAAAGGAGATGAGAGTAGAAAATATATCATGCGAATATGTGTTTGTAAGGGAAAGGGTACTCCAGTTGTCAGAGGAGGTATGATAAGTTGTTCGTACTATTCCCAATAGGCCTGGAATTTGATGGTCACCCCTATCTGTCATATAGAAATTTTATGACGGTTTGGTCATTTAACTACCTTTCAATTGACGTTATAAGATAACTGTAAGTTGTCAAAAAATGTTGAGTGAATTTTTTATATTGAAAGAAAGCAGGTTACAAAAAAAGGTCTAAAACTACGAAAAAGAGCAACAATCAACAACACAATCATAAACAAAACTACAAATAGCAAAACCAACAACTCCCAACCATCTCAACAACTAAACAGGTAAAAGTGTTTCAATGTGGAATGTTTTTTTTTTTGGACATTGAATTCTATCAAAAGGGACATAAATGTAAGGAAATGAAGACCAACAGACACATTATTTTTTTCCTACCAATTGCTTGTCTTTTCACATTCCTCTTGTGATGTATAATGAAGCATTATATATGCTTGATATCTCATTGTAAAACATAATTCATAATCAATACAATTCCTTTGCTCAGTGTGGATGTAGCCAAGTTTGGTGAACCACGATAAATCTAGTGTCTTATTTCTATTTGCTTTCTAATTACATCTGTGCACTATTTTTACTTCTCTCTTTCTGCAATTGAGTTCTACTTTCAGTCCTAACAATTGGTATCAGAGCTATACAGTGACGGTATAGCTGATTGCAAAAATCGGTGTTGGATTTTCGAGCCATGGAAGAACCAAAGATTGAGAAGTTCTCTAGTCATAATTTTGGACTATGGAAAGTACATATGGAGTCTTTGCTGATAAAACAAGGCCTATCACTGGCAATTGAAGGGGTAGCAAAGAAACCAAGCTCAATGACGGATGAAGAGTGGGACAAGATGGATAAGAAGGCAAGAGCTACGATTTTCCTCTCGCTGTCCAGCAATGTATTGTTTAATGTTTCAATGGAGAAGACTTCGAAGGAGTTGTGGGATAAACTTTGTAAGATGTATGAGATGGCTTCACCATCCAATAAAATTTTTATTATGAAAAAGCTTTATAACCTGAAAATGAAAGAAGGCAGAATCATGTCAAACCATTTGAATGAGTTTAATACCTTACTTACCCAACTGACTTCGATGGAAATAAAGTTGGAAGATGAAATTAAATCAATCTTGCTACTATGCTCATTGCCAACAGCTGGGAAGGTGTCGTGATGGCCATAAGTACTTCAGCTTCAGCCAAAACAAAATTGGTGTTTGATGACGTAGCAGCTACACTCCTTAGTGAAGATATGCATAGAAAGAACCAAGAAATATCTTTCAGTGAAGCCTTAACCATTGTTAGTAGAGGAAGGCCTCAGAATAGAGGCAAAGACAATAACAGAAGAAGATCAAAATCAGTGAAGAGGTCAAAATCCAGAGGTAGAGTTGGTGACTGTTGGTTCTGCGGTAAGCCCAGTCACACCAAGAAAAATTGTTATTCCTATAAGAAGGCACAAGAGAAGGTTAAAGACAGCGAGGTCAATGCTGTTTATGACAAGGGTGATAATATTTTGGTTTTGTCCATAAGTGAAACCACTTCAAATTCATGGGTTCTAGATTCGGGTGCATCCTTTCATGCCTCCTCTTGCACGGATGCCTTCTCTAATTATCATGGAGGATAGTTCGGGAAGGTCTACTTGGGGGATAACAATTCATTGGACATCATTGGTAAAGGTGATGTTCTCCTACAATCTCAAAATGGAAGCAAATGGCTTTTGCAAGATGTTAGGCATGTCCCAAAATTGAAAAAGAATCTGATTTCTATAACCCAATTGTTCTCACAATGCTGCAATACTACCTTCTATCCAGATTCATGGAAGGTTACTAAAGGTGTCATGCAGATTGCCAAAGGAAATAGAGAGGGCAGTTTATATGTTTTTGAGAATGACTCTCAAGTGGGAGCTGCTATGACAGTGACGGACAGCGAAACCGAGCTGTGGCACCAATGGCTTGGACATATGAGTAGTAAAGGTCTTGAAGTCATGATCAAAAGAGAACAACTACCGGGCTTGAAATCCGTGGATTTCGATTTTTGCCAACATTGTCTCTATGGCAAGCAGAAGTGAATCAGCTTCATAAAGACAGGTCATGAGAAGAACACCTCACCTTTGGAGCTGGTTTATTCAGATGTTTTTGGGCCAACTGAGGTAACTTCTCTTGGAGGTGCTAATTATTTTTTAACTTTCCTTGATGATTGCACTAGGAAAGTTTGGATTTTTATGCTTAATAAAAAATCTGAAGTGTTAAGCAAGTTCAAAAATTTTAAAGCTCTAGTTGAAAATCAGAGTGGGCATAATATCAAGTGTTTGCAAACTAACAATGGTGGTGAATTTTGTTCACTAGAGTTTGATAGTTTTTGTGCTGACAATGGTATTCGAAGAATCAAAATTGTTCCTTATACACTACAAGAAAATGGGGTTGCAGAGAGGTTAAATAGAATGATTTTGGAAAAAGCACGGTGTATGCTTTCTAATGCTAGACTGGGAAAAGAATTCTAGGCAGAAGCTGGCAGCACAGCGGTTTATCTCATTAATCGAGCTCCCTCATCTCGGTTAAATCTTGACATTCCCGTGGAAAGGTGGTTGGGCAAGCATATTTCTTATAGTCATCTACGGGTGTTCGGATGTGAAGCGTTTGCTCTTATTCCTCTTAAGAAATGATCCAAATTGGATCCCAAATCGTAGAAGTGCATCTTTGTTGGGTATGGCGAGGATCAGTATGGATTCAAGTTGTGGGATCCCATCGCCAAAAAGGTCACTCGCAGTCGGGATGTCGTCTTCAACAAAAGAGTTTTCCCAAGTTTGCACAAAGTAAATACACCATTAAATGAATATATAATAGTTGACTCGTTTGATAATGGAGCTAGTGTGGCTAAGAACCAGAACAATATTCCCACTGTTAGTTCTCAGGTTTCCAGTATTAGCTTGCAGAGTCCTAGGCAGCCTTCTGAGATTGAGTCACTGCCTTCAAATGTTCTTATGCCACCTCTAATCTACACGCTGCCAGCCACTGTTCCATCACACTCAGCAAATGCCACTTTAGAACCTTTATATGACTCACAACTCTCTTTAAATTCAACGCAGCCTCCCTTTGGTATACGCTGCCCCCAAATGAGTATTCGCTAACTGTATTGGAAACACAGCCTCCTCTTATTCCCACGATGCCTTCCTCACTACCCACGTAGGCTTTTAATGATCAAATACTGCCAGCTTATACCTCGCTGCCCCCACACTCTAGTTTGCTGCCTTTATTTGCAATGCAGTCTTCAGCATTAGCAACGTAGCCTATTTTTGCTAACCCGTTGCCTCTAACTTCTACACTACCTGCCTTAGCTTCTACGCTGCCTGCCCAACTTCATACGCAGCCTATGATTGATACAACACAGCCCCTATCAGCTCTAATGTAGCATGGTCAAACAAGTTCGCTGCCTGGTCAAGTACACACGCAGCTGCTGTCTGGTCCAACTCATTCGTTGCCTCTGGGGCAGAACATGGAAGAAATTACACAAGGAAATATGCAGGCATAGGGGACTGTAGAAATATAGAGGCAAAGTCTTGCTCAGAACAATGGGAATTTACAAAATGACATAATAAACATTCAAAATCAGTTGCAGAAAATGAATTTGGAGGACTCAAATTTGCAACAGGAGGTTTCTCAATTAAGGAGGTCTACCCAGGAGAGGAGACGTCCTTCCAAATTCTCAGATTATGAATTGTTGTATTTAGAGGAGGCACAACCAGAATTATTGATTTCTGATAAACCTGAACCAGCTACCTATAAACAGGCTTGCAAGGCAGTTGACTCTTCAAAATGGCAAGAGGTGATGCAAGATGAAATGATTTCATTGCAGGCTAATAACACTTGGGATTTAGTGCCACTTCCGCCTAATCGAAGACCCTTGAAGAATCGTTGGGTATACAAGTTGAAAGAGGAAGATGGAGGCAACAAGTGCTATCGCGCTAGACTGGTTGTCAAAGGGTATGATCAACAGAAAGGCATAGATTTTAATGAGATTTTCTCACCAGTTGTGAGAATGACCACAATCCGGGCAGTTTTGGGTTTGGTTGCAGTTTGGGATCTTGAACTTGATCAGTTGGATGTCAAGACAGCGTTTTTACATGGTGACGTTGAAATTCATTTCTATTGTGTAAATTGAAGTCCTAAAAAAATCAATAATTATATATTGAAAAGAAACACAAAAGAATTCTTTTTGCTTGAACCAAACACTCCAATACAAATCTCGGTTGCAAATTGCAATCATTCAAACAAAATTTCAAAAAAATAGATAGCAATAAGTTTCAAAAAATATTGAATGGCAATGGAGGAAGTAGCAGCAATTCTTTTTTATCCCTATAATTGTAAATAATAAACAATGAATAAAGCAAATATTTGTTTCTAAATTGATTTTTAAAAATAAAAAACAATAAATAAAAAGTATAGACAAAGCAAAAATTTGTTTCTAAATTGATTTTTAAAATTAAAAAACAATAAATAAAAAGTATAGACAAAGCAAAGATTTGTTTCTAAATTAATTTTTAAAAATAAAAAATAATAAAACAAAACAAAGATTTGTTTTTAAATTGATTTTTAAAATTTATTGAAAATAAACATTCATTCAAAATATTCTAATTTTATATATATTTCTATATCAATTTAAAAAAATGTTAAAGATAAAATTAAAACATCATTTATATTTCTCTAACAAATTATTATAATATAATATATATTACAAATAAGAATTTTATATTATATTTACCCTATAATAAAATTTTATGGTTTACTAATAATTTAAAGTGTCATAAAAATTTAGCAAGTCAAGTTATACGGTCTAATAAATTTTAAAGTTGTAAAATACGATCTAAAATGCCAAAAACGGCCAAATAGACCATCAAATTCTAGGCCTGATTCCCACAAGCTGAAAGTCAGGTGGCTCTAAGGCAGGTTAAAATTCTTCTCCTTGAAAAAAATTAAATTTTTCAAAATGACAATTTCTGCGAAAGCTGAAATTCCCGTCTACTAAAAAAGATGGGATGACGTTAAAATAGTTTGTCGAAGATCTGTGGTTCTAAGGCAGGTTAAAATTCTTCTCCTTGAAAAAAATTAAATTTTTCAAAATGACAATTTCTGCGAAAGCAGAAATTCCCGTCTACTAAAAAAGATGGGATGACGTTAAAATAGTTTGTCGAAGATCTATGTTAATGGTACACCAAAGCAAAGAAATGTTTCCAGGGTTGAAGTTTCAAATTCTCAAGAAGGTCTCGAGTTAATATGTAATATTTTTTTCTTTAGTTTCTAGGCAATTTTACTTGTGCATCTTTGGTAATAATAAATGTATTTGTGTATAGTTTTTTATTATTGGTTAGTTTGTATATTGAGTGGAGATAAAGATTGTGAAATTAAAATACTTTTTGTATTAATTAATTTTGTTGTGGAAATTCTTGTTGTTACCATCAAGTGTATGAAGTCTTTATTATAAATGTGGTTGTCTTACCAACTTATAAGCAAAATTTTCAAAAATGTAGGATATGATTCAATCGTATGTTGGATGCTATGTTCTCACAGCCTAAATGAAGAATCTAAGTCCCAAAGGAGTATTAATGAAGTAAGCTTGACAGAAAATTTTGTGGAGTGTACCTCATTTTGTGGAGAATTTGAAAGGCTTTGGTCCCTTATATATGTATAGATAGTTAAAAGCAAGAATAAATTTGTTTTTAAGTTTTTGATTGTTTTTAGTTGAGCTTATTGATTCTATTGCATTGTAAGTGAAAACTAATTTTGTAAAGTATAGTTGGTCAGTGAACAGAATTTAGAATGATGTATATACAATTTTAAAGAACAATTTTCGTAAAGGCATTTAACTTTTAAGATTATGTATTATTCAAGAAATCTTTTTGTGGTTCGAACCACTCAAAATCTAAAATTGTTATAAACATGCTCACTTGGAAGCATGGATACAAGAACAATATCTAGTTCTCTCTCTCTCTCTCTCTCTCTCTCTCTCTCTCTCTCTCTCTCTCTCTCTCTCTCTCTCTCTCTCTCTCTCTCTCTCTCTCTCTCTCTCTCTCTCTCTCTCTCTCTCTCTCTCTCTCTCTCTCTCTCTCTCTCTCTCTCTCTCTCTCTCTCTCTCTCTCTCTTCTCTCTCTCTCATCTCTCTCTCTCTCTCTCTCTCTCTCTCTCTCTCTCTCTCTCTCTCTCTCTCTGTGTATCCTCATATATGTACTGACTAGAGTCCTAAATCTCTTACTAACTATTATAAAGAAGATTTGTAATTATATTTTATTAAATAAATCAAATAATAATATTTATTATAATATAGTAATTATTTATTATAAATCAATTGGCCAAGTGATGTAGACTCTTTTTCCCACCCAAAAACAAATTGAGGCCCTATTCTATGATATTATTATCAAAATTAGGCCCTATATTTTATTGATCTGGAAAGCATAAACCAATTAGAACCTATGTATCTATCCATCTAACCAACATCCATAGAATTCAATTCAACACAAAACTATTGAGCAAACCTTGCTTGACTAAGGCATATGCTTAATTCCTTGTCAAATGTTATATCAAAAGGGATATAAGGAATCAAATTGATAGCTTAGAATAATTTATGAAGTAGCTAGATAGTAACTCACTCAATTACCTATAATCGTAGGGGAAAAAATAATCTTAAGCTAGGGCCCAATTTATCCAATTCTTTGGGTAAACTACAAATGAAAGGAACTATATAAAACATATTAAAACAAATTATTTCTCAAGGGTCACATAGATTTAATTTGTCTAGGGAACTTATAAAGATTTGAGAATGGCTAATTGGCATAGATACTATTGATTTGACTACACTCCTTTGGTGTAACAACATCCACTCTATTTAACTAGAATAAAATAATATTATCCTAATAAATTAATTCAGAAAAAGTGAATGAGTTAAATTTTTTCCCATAAAATACAACTCGAGAAATAAACAAATTTCATCAATCCATATAGTTAAAGATCATTAAAACAACTTGTCAAATAGCTTACAAATAGGGCTAAGTCTTTTACAACATCTATGTTAGTGTAGGTTTTTTTATTTTCCTTAGGGATATTTCTTTTTCCTACACATTATTAAGCTTGCTTAGGTTTATTACTTGTAGTTAATATGAGGACATGTGGTGAAAGACTTCAGATACATGTGTAATTCTCTCCCACACATGGGTAGTTGAGTTACACGCCTTCTTTTAGCTTTTTGTGCCACCTCTCATAACCACTATTCTGTCTTTACCTGAGTATGTTATGGGGTAGTTGTGTTTCTCACCCTCTTGTGGCTTTATGTGCCACCTCCTTTCTATCTTCACTTGAGGAGGTTATGCCACATGTTTTGTCATTTACCAAGTAGGTAAAACCTCCCACCTTTTATGGGTAGTAGGAGTTAATGCACCTCTTGGATGTATATGCCCTATTTTTTCTATATATACAATGCTCTACTCTCACTTTCACTAGTTCAATACTAGTTCAGTGAAAGCTCTGTGAGAGAATCAAGAGTATTCTCAAATTCTCTTGCTTTGTCTCTATTTTTCTCTTTTCAAATTCTCTCTCCATTCTGCTATTTTGATCTTCGATCATTTGTCGATTGGAGTGTATGCGATCTACGACTGACATCAGATTCTGTCTTGGTTCTCACTTCTCATAGAATCTAACATGGTATAAGAGCCTGTTTGTTTGGTTTAGTTCATTTTTTGTAATCTTGATATTTAAGAGATTTGAGACTATTAGATTGCTAATATTTTCTCAAAAACCTAGTATGCTCTTCTCTTGCATCCTCAGATGATCTGGATAATCAGAATAGTTTGAAAGAAAATAAGAATTTGTATTACTCTAGAATGCATATTTGTGTTCTTGTGAGATCTAGGTTGTTAGTGTATATATTGCATCTTATACATACACTTAGGCTTTAAGCCTAGTTAGGTGTCCCATTGACCCTTTCTCAATGAGGTGTCAATGTAGATAGGTGTCCTATGAGGTGTCGACTTACTTTCGACACATCTTCCTTCATTTTTAGTCGGCAACTCACCACCACTCCATGAATGAGGAGTCCTATCTTCATTTCATGGAGGTTAGGTACCTTCTTCACTCCTATTTATGTATGCCTGATTTGCCTAATTTACTAGGCAAACATTATGCAATCTTGCATCATTTGTGCTTGCTTTCAATCTTCATGTTTGTAGGTTCTTTCATGGTATCAGAGCTGGACGTGGATTTTTACAGGTCGTAATCACACTTTGATGCAAGGTTTCGAAGTCTTAAACACCCACATATGGCTTTGTTGGGGTTGAAACACTACAAAATGTTGCACAGCAAGCAAGGAAAATATGCCACCCAACAAGATTAAAAGTGCATTGTTTCTTTATTTTTTAAAGATTTTTTGAAACTAATATTTTGAATCTTCATATGTGCATCGAATCTGAGCCAAAGACTGTGAATCGAGCACCTTTTTTTGATGCAACAAAGAGGGTTTTCGTGGAAATCATCACCAGATTTAGACACTGCAAAAGGCAACAGAGGATGTTTTCATTTGGTGTACACAACCCCGATGCCTTCTTAAAGAGGTTGACGCAAGGAAGGAAGGGTTTTGACCCCTGTTTTTTCTGTGGCATCTGTAATAGAGAGCCACAAAAGTCTTTGTGTGTGGAGCAAATCAGATGAAAATCACCCAAAATAGGGCACTACAGCTACAAATCACCCCTCACGCCCTTGTTCTAGTACCCTCAAAGGCCATTTCTTGTCCCGAACTTGCCATTCCATAGCAAAGAGAGGCGTCATTTTCTAGCATCAAGGAGCAAGAAGTATGATTTGGCAGCATTCTTCCTTCAAATCTTTTTAGCATTCTAGGCCAAAGTCAAGGTTTCAAGATTGCTATTGTGCACTCTTGGCCAATAGATCTTCCTCTGAGCACCGACATTTCCACTCTTTTTGGCCGCCCTGCAACTCCATATTCTTGGAAATATTTTGACCTAATATGCCCCTGCCCAATATGCCCTAATTTGGGCTTTGTAAGTTGTGCCTCCAATATTTTTTTTATTTTTGCAAAAGTGTTTTTTTAAATCTATGTTAAAAAAGGACTACAAAATTTTTTTAAAAAAATAGGAAGGGGGAATTTAATATTTGGGCAAATTTCCTTGACAAGATTTGTGGTTTTAAAAACCCTTGTATCTTCATCGGACGAAGATGAAGGGTGAGGTCTAGGTTGGCAGGAGGCCAATTCCCCCTCACGTATAAAACTATTGTAATCTTCATCTCTTGCCAACTCCAATGACTGGTTGGAAGGCTAGGTCAACTCAAAGTATAGGCATTTTTTTTCTATTTGTAGTGCGCATGCATTAAAATAGGTTTTTTTTTAGTTAAATTAATTGTGTAATAACTTTTTCTCAGTAGCTCGAAAGTGAGCACCGTTTTTTGTAAAAGTTAATGTTTTTCCATTTCCCACGCTTTGAGCCTACTTACATTGTAAAATGCACTAAGTTATAAAGTGCCAAAACTGGGGGGGTCACCTAATCTGGGTTACCTAATGTGTTGATTTCTATTGTCTAAAAGAATTAACTTGTTCTAATCATGGGATATGAAACTCATTCTTCTGTAATTAGCCTAAACAAGGGAAACTATAAGTCCTGGTGTGAAGGCAACCTGAAACATCTCAGGATCCATAATCTCATACCCCATCTATATGGACTTGTCCCTGAACCTACTAAACAATCTTAGAAGGCTAAGTGGTTTAATCATCATGATCATATTTGTGGATTAATCAGTTTAAATATTCTAGATGCCGCTTTGTATGCCATCATAGATATTGACTGTCCACATGCATTATGGATCAAAATTTGGGAGATATATGGAGACTTGAATGTTTCTTCATTCCCACATGATCTTGCTTTGATCACAACTCACATCCCTAATTATGATACAAAACCAAAATGTTCTAGTGACATAGAAGAAGTCATCGCTCCTACTGTTGCTTCATTAGATTCCAGAGTCACTTCTTGGAAATCCTCTGGTACTTCTTTGCAACAGGATATCAGCCTTCCTAGCATTGTTGATTGGGATAGATTTCTACTTAACATCACTTGTCTGTTTGTAGAGTCCCACGTTACTAACATGGAAGCACTCATTGAGGACATCAGTGTTCTCTTCGATGATAGTTTAGATGAAGCTACATCTCCATTGTCCTCTTTGGATATTCATTCTTTACATCATCCTACACATGGTTCTGGATCATCATCATCCTCATTTATTGGGCATGCACCTAATTTGATTATGGCATCCTTCGACATCGACATGGGTATAGCTGAGCACTCTTCAAAGACATCGACATGGGCACCATCATCCTTGGATCAGCTTCAACATGATTCAAGATCATACATACATCTTCTCGCATGGGAAGATATCCTGCATCTTCAAGTGGTTTCTATATTCAAGAAGTTTGAACAATGAAGATAAACATATTAAATGTAAATTTACCTTTATGTCCAACTTTCCAAATACCTCAAATGATCCATGCAAGATTGATTCGATGTAGATGCTCAGATGTTGATTGCACACAATCGCAGCATAATAGTGAGAGATGATTCGACAAAGTAAGGATGCTCAAAAAATTAAATGATGATCTCTCAAATGGCTTGAAAGTGGGGGTATTTATAGATTTTCAGGGATGAGGAGAAGAAGATAAGGATAAGATTTGATAGGATTTGATTTTTCAGATAAGATAGGGAAAAAGATAAAAAGATTTGTTTTTCTATTTTAAATCCTAATAAATCTTCGAAAAGAATGGGATAAAAGAAAGCAGTCTTTTTAGGATTTTATTAATTAAATAAATATTTAATTTATTTAATTAATTCTGGATTGGGGAAAGATAATTAAATAAATATTTAATTATAGGAAAAGGATAAATGACTAATTAAATAATTAGAAATAATTATTTAACTAGAGAGGATTAATGGTCATGAATAATTAAATAAATAATTAAGATTGATTTAATTATAGAAGATACGATAGATGGATACAAAGGGAATAAATGAAAATTAGTTAAATAAATAAGATTTATTTAACTAATTAGGTGAATGATATGGGTACCTAGGGCAAAACATGTTAATGACAGGGTGTTGGACATTTTTAGGTGTCTACATTTTACCCCTCTTTGAGATGATGTTCAAAATAATTAAATTTGTGTCGAGTAACATCATTTCAAAAAAGCTAAGGTATGGATAGAAGAAAAAGATGGTAATGGAACAATAGATTAAGGATGCCCCGTCAAGAGGATAGGTGGGTTGGACAAACATGGGTAGGCTCTCGACATGAAAGGGATTGGTTGAAAAAGATTAGGGAAAGGATAGAAGAAAGGATGATGCATTATGCTGCAATGAAAGTGAGCAATCATGATGTTTGATATAGCACTAGACATTATGCACCAGAGTATAAGGACCAAGGTGACGATGTGTCTTGTGCCCCAGCGTAATACAACCTTGTCTAACACATGAGGAAGAAAACTTAGAGCATTAAAGTCCAAACACACAAAAGGTATGATGTGACCTTAGATGCAAAGGATAATACAAAAAGCTATTCCAACATACACAAGATATGAATATTAGCTAGAATGATATAGATGTGATACAAATGCAAGAAAAAAAGATAACACACACAAGCAAGTAGGCACGCATGCATAAATGATACAAAAACAAACAAGTTATTTCCCCTATCAAGATATAAACTGATGATTGATTGTTGATTGATTGATTGATGATGAAAGTGTTGTCACGGCGGGGAACGATATATCCCTAGAGCAACACGATATGAGTGTCTAGTTTCAGTTTAAATGAGACATGTCATGTAAGACGCATGTGTTGGTCTGATTTTGACAATGCCACATCCTGTATAAGATAATTGATTGAGGTGGTTTACGACCAGACAAGGATCAAGACCACTGATTGTGATTGAATCACTTGACAAGATTGACTTGACTCAATTGGTATAGATTAAGGATGGACTTGCATTCGTATTACTGCTCGGATTGACAGCTAGAAATGCTGACGAGAGATACAATGATAGATAGAAAGAGAAAATTGACAGAAGGACTCACAAGCTTTTGTAAACACTGGTACTCTGCATAGAATTTTTTTTATTACATGGGATATGGTATGGAACAGATATGGATCAGATAACACTGATGACAGAGGCTATGCTAGGCTGACACTGTGGACAGGATACTGGATAAGAATTTTGGATAGCCTTAATGCTAGATATTGATGATAAGGGAAACACCACGGATAGGTAGATGGGTGGGCAAATAGGGGATCAATGACAGGGTAGGTAGAAGGAAACAAGGATGTGATCTCTAAGGACTATGTCGCATAGGAAAAACATGCCCCATTCTAGGTAGAATACTTAGGATTTTTCATGACAATGCTTATGATGACAAGAGGATGAGAGGATAATGAAGGATTTGCATGGTTTGGAGGGGTAAGGTATGTCAAGAGACATCTAAAACATTTGTCAACATTGTGCCCCTAATCTTTATCAAAATAAAAAGTAGAGGAAAGGAATATTTAGGATGGATGGACATGACATGATAGGTATGTAATAGATAGAAGGATATGATAGGAAATGGTACGGAAGGAAACTGATAGGAGAAGAGTGATATGCCGATGAGACAAGGTGCCCCCAAGTGTAGGTGATGTAGGAGATCAACTTACACATGACACCTGTTTGCTAGGTTTTCATCATGGTACTTATCCAAGGTGCCTGTTTACCAAGTTTTCACCATTGGACGAAAGGATTTTTCGTTACTTTTTTTTCAAACTTTTTTTTTGAATATTTGGATAGGATAGGTGGAATACGGCCGAGAGGGACTCAAGAGTTGGTCTCCATGAAAGGTGATAGTCCCTCTAGATGGATGTTGTTGCATGGACTATGTCAAGTGTACTCATAGATGTTGGTAGGGATCGCATGAAAGTGAGATGGAGAATGGTAGATAGTGGATTATGGAAGGTGTGATAGTGGATTATGATGTGAATTACAGATGGAAGGCTTGTGCAAAAGCATGGACCATGGGGGTAGGATGGGGAAGATATGTAGGATAATAGTTGAGGGAAGGGGAGATGGAGGTATGTGGAAATGTTGTGAAATGAAAGGGGATCATGACCAATGGTTGCACATACCATGATAAACATTGAAGCTGATGATAGGAAGGTGCTATAGGAAGCAATGGAGAGTTGTACTTGGTGGATGAATGATGTAGGCCTTTAGGGACCCACATAGACTGAGTACTTTTTTTATTTTTGCTTGTCATGCGGGATGGAAGGATTGAAAATTTGTGGATAAAAGAGGAGAAAGTGGATGGTTGGGATTTGTGAGAGGTGGTGCCTCATTTGACTTGATGGTTTTTTCCTAGGTACCCAAACCATTTGTCTTTTAGATTTTACCTATGAAGGTATGGGCTTGGGTATATGCAACTTTTATGCAGCTTCGGAGGTAATTAGTTGTTTCTTGGGGACCCACACCTTTTTTAGTTTTGCTTTTAGGTGTGTGGGTGTATGCATCTTTTGAGATGGGTTTTTCTTTGATTCTTGGCTTTTGTATCCTAGGTAATGCGGACTCTTAGGATTTTTGACTTTATAGGTAGAGGCATCCAGATTTTTGTTGTGGAATTCCATTGGGAAGGTGGAAGTGAGGTTGGTGGAAGCTCTTTGTTTAGACAACATGTGCATCTGTTGGCCATGATTAGGATTTTTATAAGATCTATGGATGGATGGATAAGGTGTTGGAAGTAGTGGAGGTATGTTCGATGGAGGGATGTTGGGAGTTGGAAGAAGCGGAGGCAAAGTGGATGGTGGGAGGTGTATGGTCACATGCTTTTGCAATTTATAGGATGATGGAGGTGGAATGGCAACATATGATTTAGGTATATGATGGGATTTGTGGTGGAAAGAGGTAGATTTTGGAGGAATGGAGGAAGTACCAACATCATTAGATTGTTGACCTTGGGGTGTATATCCAAGGCTGTATGAGCGAGGAGGAACATTGACATGGACAGACTCCAAAATACCTTGTTCATGAAGGCCTAAGCCTTTACCTTGATAGTTTATATGTTGGAGTATACGGTGGACAGTGGGATTATGTATCGGTGGAACACTAGACATGAGTGCCTTATTGGATGGAGGAGGAGAGATAGAGGATAATAGTTACTGGTGTTCTAGGGAGGAACATTCATGCATGAAGGTAGTGAGACCAAGGGGATAGGGTAATGGATTTGCAACATGGTCGATAATGGATGGTGGGGGAGCAATAGGATCTTGATTATCATTATGCTCAGTAGGATCCAAGTTATTGGTTTGATCATCTATGTGTACTTGGGAGGCAATTGTCTCATCAAGGGAAGTTGTTGGATCATGGATAGGAGTAATGGGGGTTTCTTGCTCATGGATGGGTATGGGATCAAGTTGTTCATGGATATCTTCTTCATAGGGAATATCTTGATCATATAAAAGATATAGATTATGGATGGGTTAGAATTGGATCTCTTGCTCATGTATAGGATCAAGTTGCTCATGGAGAGGTTCTTCATTATGGGTATCATCTTGATCATGGAAGAGATAAAGATTATGAATGGGTTTGAATTGGATCTCTTGCCCATGTATAGTTGTTGGGAGATAGATAGGATCAAGTGGTTCATGGAGAGGTTCATCATTATGGGTATCATCTTGATCATGGAAAAGATACATGTTATGAATAGGTTGCATAAAAGTGATTTGATCTTGACTTGGACTAGGGATTAATGTTTCCACATGCTCTAAGTTGTGCTCTTAACATAACTCTTGGGTTGTTTGAATGGAAGTGGATAGCTCTTGGATATCCTTGACATGTTCTTGAGGGTTATTGACATGAAGGTACAATAGCTCTTGACTTGGGTTTATGGTAGGAAGTTCTTTGATAAGCTCAAAGGGTTGAGGATCACATGAAGGGGTTGTAGGATTTGACATGTTATTGGAAGTATCTTTTGTAAGGTCGAGGACCAGATTTTGGGGACATGGTTGACTCTCTTCTAGTAGTCCTTGGATCACATCTTTCGTAGGTGTAGAGGAGTGAGGTAATGAATGGATGGATTTGGAGTTCTCCATAGCTTTTCTTTCTTTTTTAGGCTTGTAGAATAGTCTTTGGAGCCAATCATCGTGGGATTCTTTAGGTGGTTTCAAACTAGGAGTAGGATTAGTATGCTCTGGGCTATATGCTCTGGGAGATGGTGAAGGAGGTCTAGTAGATGGGGTGGTATATGATTTCTAACTTGACGTGGTGCATGCCTTGTCAATAATACCATTAAGACGGGAAAAGAAGGTATGATTTTGGTGCGAGGTGTAGCTAGTACTGGCATATTCATCTTTTAAGATTGCCATTTGTTGTTGTACGACTTGGAGTTCTTGAGCAATTGCTATACAATCTTGGGGTGAGGGACCTAAGTTTATTTGCAATTGTAGGTATTGGAGTTTTGGAGCAATATATTCTGATTGGTTTGTCATCTCCACAGAAAGTAACACAAGATTGGAATGGGTATCTAGGAAGGTTGAAAATATTCTCTCAACAGACTGGGAAATGCTCACTATCTTGGATGCGCAGCTATAGAGTGTATATGCACAGCTCTAGTTTTTAGACTATTTTTGCAAAGTTTTTTGGCATGTTTTTCGATATTTTTTGTTTTTTTTTTAATTTTTTTTTGGACTCTTTTTGACACAAAAAACAAATATAATCCTAGTCTAGTAAAGACAATCTTTGTTGGATCCCCTAGCTATGCATATTCAAAGTGGATAGCTTCAGGAACTTTGTAGCACTAGCTCCCCTCCACTGTACTCACTTCTCACGCATACCAAGTTCTGAGTTTTCTAAGGCTCGTACCCCCACTGAACCTTAAGATTGTCCCTACTATCTCTACTAAGAACCACAAGAATTGGGGTGGCTTCAAAGATCCCACCTTTTGCACTAACAAATAGAAGGATTTGGGCTACTAAAATAATGGTTCATAGTGGGGGAACATCCGGGGGACCGGCACCTCATGAGCATCCAGCAAGCCACTTAAGGCTCTAACTAACCTTACTAGGAGTTTAATATACACAAAGGTATGCCTCCTTTCAAGATAGTACTGTATGGTGAGCGCTCATACCAGTTAGACTTGGCTTTCATCTTATCCTCAATTTGCATATAGCGGACCAGATGAAAGTACCGCTTGGGGTCACCAATGAGTTCTTCGTATGAATGCGTCTCAAGGGCAAGCTCACGTCCTAAAAAGAAGAGAATAGAACCATTTCTCTTACACCCAAGATCCTTTTGATGGTTAGGGGAGAGGATACTTCGATTCTAGCCCTTGGGTAATACAAAGCGTCCAAGTGCACCAAACATGATAAACAAGTGCTAATGTTCTTTTTAAGTCCAAATCCAAATGTTTATTAGATCAAACAATGGTTATTTTTAAGCCTAAATGAAATGTTTGCCTAACTAAACACACAAAGGTTCATTTTAAAGCCCAAAACAAAAGTGTGCCTAATTTAGCGATAAATGATTGTTCTTTGACCACTTGAACATGCAGGAGATATGTCAGTAGTTTGTTTGCTCCATTCTTTGACAAGAGACTAGGACAAGCTGCATAGATGGATGGTAGCTGCCAAAGAGGATTAGTTCAAAAGATAAGGTCTGATAAAAACCTACAAATAATGATCTGATACAGTAAAAAAATTGGAAAATTAGAAAGTTCAGACTATTCTATGCAATTTTTAAAAAAATCGCTGAAAAAGGACAAGTTTTGCAAAAGATATGCTCAATTGACGTTTTAAAAGTATCTGATGTTCAACTAAGAAAATAACTGATAAAATGATGATATTACCTGATAAAACTTTCTCTGTTGTGAAGTTTGTCCTATTAGTTTTCCAACGAGTGTTCGTTTGCAAAATTTTACCACTGTATGCTCTTGTTACAGCAAAAAAAAAAATTCCCATTTTATGGCATGTAGAAGAAGGGAGGATGGAGGATTGTTGGATAAAATGATGCACCCTATGGAAGCACTCTTTGCACCATTGGATAAAAGGATGGACCCTCCAGAAGCACTCTTCAGACTGCTGGATAAAAGAATGCACCCTTTGAAAATACTTTTCAGACTGCTGCTGCTGGATAAAAGGACGCGAAAGAACCCTTCGGACCGCTGGGTAAAAGGATGCACCCTCCAGAAGCACTCTTCGAACCACTGGATAAAAAGATGCACCCTGCGAAAATGCACTTTAGACGGCTAGATAAAAGGACACGGAAGCACCCTTCAGACTGCTGGATAAAACGATGCACCATGCGGAAACACCCTTTGGACCATTGGATAAAAGGATGTACCCTACGAAATTGCTCTTTTGATGACTGGATAAAAGGACATGGAAGCACCCTTTGGACCGCTGGATAAAACAATGCACCCTGCGGAAGCACCCTTTGGACCGCTAGATAAAAGGATGCACCCTCAAAAAATCCCAGATATTTTTTCAGTCTCTAATTTTTGTGAATTAACAGGCGATTCTAAGGTTTTCAATCCTTTTGAGTACGTTGGTGATGTTAGTTTCAGCCCAGGAGGTCACCTTTTGATAGATCCTTGCAAAAATTGACAACGGGGGTTAGAGAAACACAAATTTTTTTACCATAAAAACTTACAAAAACATAAAATTGAATCACGAGAAGTAGGGATACCAGGTGTGGCAGAATGTATTCAAGAAATTTGAACAACTAAGATAAACATATTAAATGTAAATTTACCTTTATTTCCAACTTTCTAAATACCTCAAATGATCCATGCAAGATTGATTCGATGTAGATGCTCAGATGTTGATTGCACACAATCGCAACATAATAGTGAGAAGATGATTCAACGGAGTAAGGATGCTCAAACACTTAAATGATGATCTCTCAAATGGCTTGAAAGTGGGGGTATTTATAGATTTTCATGGATGAGGAGAAGATAAGGATAAGATTTGATAGGTTTGATTTTTGAGATAAGATAGGGAAAAAGATAAAAAGATTTGTTTTTCTGTTTTAAATCCTCATAAATCTTCGAAGAGAATGGGATAAAAGAAAGCAGAGTCTTTTTAGGATTTTATTAATTAAATAAATATTTAATTTATTTAATTAATTTTGGATTGGAGAAAGATAATTAAATAAATATTTAATTATAGGAAAAGGATAAATGACTAATTAAATAATTAGAAATAATTATTTAACTAGAGAGGATTAATGGTCATGAATAATTAAATAAATAATTAAGATTCATAGAAGATATGGTAAATGGATAGAAAGGGAATAAATGAAAATTAGTTAAATAAATAAGATTTATTTAACTAATTAGGTGAATGATATGGGTACCTACAGAAAAACATGTTATGACAAGGTGTTGGACATTTTTAGGTGTCTACAGTTTCATTTCTTCCCAAGGGAAGGAACATTGTTCGACATTCTTGGATGTACATTTACATCCTTTGTCAACTATCTAGCATCATTGCAGCAAGACATGTACTATGGGGGGGGTCTCATAGACCTTCTCTCATTTACTCTCCTATGGGGGGAATCTTATATTGTACGTAGTGAAATAAGTAGTACTTCTTCACTTGTATAATTTCTCTCTTTTGGAGGGTAGTTTTTTCCCACTGGGTTTTCTACCTTTCTCCATTTTCTAAGAGATTGCATTGTACTTGGGTACCTCATCAGGCCTAGTTGCCAGGACCCAATTTCATACTTGCATTGTTCACGGGTACTTCACCAAGCTTTGTAGCTGGGACCCATCTCATTTGTACCCACCTAAGCTATGCTAAAGGGAGGGTGTTAGTGTATATATTGCATTTTATGCATACACTTAGGCTTTAAGCCTAGTTAGGTGTCCCATTGACCCTTTCTCAATGAGGTGTCAATGTAGATAGGTGTCCTACGAGGTGTCAACTTAATTTTGACACCTCTTCCTTCATTTTTGGTAGGAAACTCACCAACACTCCATGAATGAAGAGTCCTATCCTCATTTCATGGAGGTCAGGTATGTCCTTCACTCCTATTTATGTACACCTGATTTGCTTAATTTACTTGGCAGACTTTATGCAATCTTCTGTCATTTGTGTTTACTTTCAATCTTCATGTTTGTGGGTTCTTTATAGGTGATAGCAGCTCTTTTGGTAATCCTGAAGGTATTTTTTAGCATCTCCATAGCATCTAGAAGGCTTGAAAAAGTCAAAATTGGCTTTTGTTTCATCAAAATTAGAGATCGGAGGACTCAGTTGCACCAAAGGTTTTTTGAGGAGTTCTTGGAGGTAGCTGATAAATTGGTGCATTTTTAGCCCAAACAAACCTCACCAACATGTTCAGAAGGCCTAAAAACCTAAGAATCGACTATTCAAAAGTTAAATTTGGAAAAATTGATTTCTGATGCAATTTTTTTTATTCCACGCCATACAAACTCTTCCCCTTCATACCGTACAAAAATTTAAAAAATTAAAATAAAATAAAATATTTAAGTGTTGTTTTTAAGCACTTTAAGCGCTGAATCTTAAGTGCTTGTGCTAAGTATAAAAGCGCACAATGTTGAAAGGGCTTCGGCCCTATGCTTAGCGGCCCAAGTGGCCTTACAAACTCGACGCCCCAAGCGGCTCCATCGCTCTACACACCGCCTGAGCAGCTCTTTTCCTCCACCACCACCTCAGCACAACCCCTTTGCCACTCACCCATAAACCACTAAAGTTAGCAAGGTTTTGGCGGTTTGCCAAAATAAAACCCTCCTAAATTTATGTGGTTGTTCACCGATTTTGGCAACAGGTATAACTGCAACTAAAATAATTTGCAGTTCTACTAAAACTAGAGATATTCCACTAAAGTTAGTGCTGACATCAGCATGACACAAGCAAAGGAGTTTTGATTTTTCTCCCCCTTCACCATTGAAGATTTGCCTTTTGAAGTCAAACTTTGAAGAGCCATAACTTGAGCATTCTGACTCCTTTTTTAGCGATTTTTTTTATTTGGGTTAGAATTTCATGCTTTATGCCATGGTGAAGTCAATTTTCTGATTTGATTCTCTAGATTCCCATAAATTAAAGATTCCTCCAGAATTTGTTGCACAATTCTTGTTTTGAGACCTTCTGAGAGCCATAACTTGTGTAAACAAACTTCGTTTTTTGTGCTATTTATTTTCCAAAGTTCATATTTTTCTATGTACTCCACATTAGTTCTCTCAATTTGATCTCATATTGTACTTGAGCTATAGTTTCAATGTTTTAGCTATTTTGGGCTCTGTAAGAGTCTAAATATCTAATTTTTGTATTGTAAATCACACTAATTATGAAGTGCCAAAATTGTAATTTCTAGGGGGTCATTTCAGAAACTAGTAAAAAGTGAGGGTGTCTCATGTGTCTCTTTTTCACACTTCTCTTTCTACTTTACAATCCACTTTTCTGCACTCGTGGATGCTTCAACAGTTCCTATTTTAACACCATATAACTATTTTGAATGGAAATCAAAAATGATAATCTATCTCAAAAGACATGGATATCATAGGGTTACAATGGGACTTGAAACTGAACCTCACGATGCTATAGAAAAGATAAAATGGTTTAATAAATATGATAAAGCCTTTGGTACTCTGTGTATGTCAGTCTCTCCTAACCTTCATTTTCACATTGAATTTGCCACTACACCCAATGATATGTGGACCACATTGGAAAAACTCTTTGGTAAGCAAGATGAGTTAAGGGGTCATCAATTAGAGAATGAACTCATAGGGTTGAGTCCAGGCAATTTTGATACCATACAAGACTTCTTCACAAAGTTGAAAGCCATTAGATTATAGTTTAAACAATGTGGAATAGAAGAAGATAAATAACCAATCTTAAGCATTCTTTCTAAGCTTGGTCCAAACTATTTTGTCTTTGTTACTACCTTTTATGCCACAAAAAGTGCCCTAGGTTTGAACTATAAAATGCCTTCTCTAGATGAGCTTACTGTAGAACTCACCCAGGAGCAAGATAAACTGGTTCACATGGGTACAATTAAACCCTCGGAGTCACATGCCTTGGCTGAAAATCAAGGTACAAAAGACTAGAAGGGGTATGATAAACAAGAAAAGAAACAAAAGAACCAAGGAGAAAAGCAAAAAGATCAAAAACCTGCTGCTCCAAATGTAGCTAATTAGACCTCTTCATCAAAAGGTGGTCAACCTAAGAAGGCGAAGGTCAAGTGTTCTTATTGTAAAAGACTAGGACATGATGAGCATAAGTGTTTAAAGAAGCAGATTGATCACAGGTGACATCTTCCTGAGAAGATCAATATTAAGGTGCCTGACTCTATCAAACAGAGTTCATCAGAAGGGTCTTCAAAGGACATAGAAAAGAGTATGGGGAAAGGGAAGGGCAAGGACCTAGTTGTAGTTGCTTCACAACCTGATACCTGGATAATTGACTCGGGTGCTTCGCACCACATGGATTCCTCACATGATGGTTTTGCCTCCTTAGAGCCATGTACTATGCCTACCATACTCATGGGTGATGACACTCCTGTTGAAGTACATGGGAGAGGGTCTGTTGATGTGGACAAAGGAACATTTCAGGATGTTCTTTGTGTTCCATCTTTGTCAACTAATCTCTTATCTATTTATCAGATCACTCACACTGGCTCTGGCAAGTCGGTTGAGTTCACACCAAATAATGTGGTCATCAGTGAATTGCATGATGGGTCTATAGTTGCTGTGGGAAACATAGATCATCAATCTAGATTGTATCAATTTTCTCATTTTGTTCTTGACTCTCCTTCAACAGTACTACTCACTCACTCAGATGAGGTGAGTCATTTGTGGCATCAATGATTTGGCCACTTGAATTATTGCTACTTGCAGCAGCTCAGTCAACACGACATGGTTTCAGGGTTGCCTTCAATTCAATTTTCTGATGGAGTTTGCCAGGGATGCATTTCCTCGTAAGCATCTAGAGGAGAAGTATGACAAAGACAAAGCTTGGAAGGCCACACAGCTTCCGAAGTTGGTACATAGTGACTTGGCAAGACCATTTCCACATCCTTCTTTTAGCAAGGCTAGATATGTTCTGACAGTCATTGATGATCTTTCTACATACCCTTGGGTTTATTTTCTCATGTAGAGGTATGAGGTCTTTGAGTCTTTTCTAGTCTTCAAAGATTTTATAGAGAAACAATTAGGGAAGGCCATCAAAGTTCTATGTACAGACAATGGAGGGGAATATGTAAACCACATATTTGAGTAGTTTTGTGCCTCTGATGGCATTGATCTTCAGAACATAGTTCCCTATAGTCCACAATAGAATGGTGTTTCAAATGCAAGAGCAGGTCTTTCAAAGAGATGGCCAATTGTATGATTCACTCCAGGTCTACGGCACCTTAGTACTAGGTGGAGGCCCACAATTGTGCATGTTATATCTAGAATTGCCTTCCTCACAAAGTTGTGAAGGGGGTAACTCCTTTCTAAGCTTGGACTGGTTGGAAACCCATTGTTAAGAACTTTCAAGTGTTTGGTTCTCCTACATGGGCTCACATTCCAGCAGAGGAACACAAGGTTATGGATCCATAGAGGTAGTCTTGCATATTTGTTGGATACCTAGATGGTGTCAAGGGCTACAGAATTCTCCACCCTATAGCTCATGAGTTGTTCATTGAGAGAAGTGTTCATTTTAAGGAGGACTCTTCTAGGTCTTCTCCTACCACTTCTCCATCAACAATCACATTGGATACATTGCAGCATGATGATAGTTCTTTATATGATCTTAATCCTCCTAATCATGATGAGGAGTCTTCTTCCTCCACTTCAGATGGCAATAGTGATGATGAGGATTCACCCTCTTCTCCTTATCATCATTCAAAGGTTGATTCTCCTCCAGATTCTCCTACCATAAGGCATATTTGGGCTCATTAGACTTTGCAGTCAGTAGGTGATTGGGTTGGTGATCCTTTAGATACAAGAAGAACAAGGTCACAATTTTAGTAGGCTTCAGGTCTCTTCGTTGCTTTAGCTTTTGATCCATAGATTTTTCGAGAAGCTTCTGGTGTCCCCAAGTGGGATACAACAATGCAGGAAGAGATCAGTTCCTTGGAAAGGAATCATACATGGGATTTAGTCCCTCTTCCTAATGGAAGAAAATGTGTTCAATGCAAGTGGATCTATCAGACAAAATTTGTAGTAGATGGGTTAGTTGATAAGCATAAGGCTCACTTGGTCACTAAAGGATTCTCCCAAGTGCTTGGGATTGACTACTCTGAGACTTTTGCGCCAATAGCCAAAATAAATTCCATCTGACTTGTACTTGCTATAGTTGTAGCCCATCATTGGGAAGTTCATCATATGGATGTGAAGAGTGCTTTTCTTCATGATGACCTTCAAGAGGAAATCTACATGGAGCAGTCACAGGGGTTCATTCAGGATCCTTCATTAGTTTACCAACTTCAAAAATCTCTCTATGGCCTCAAGTAGGCTCCTCAAGCCTGGTATGCCAAGATGGACTCCTTCTATCAGTTGGGTTCACTCAATGCCATTCTGATCTAAATGTATACATTCTGCAGCAGGATGATACTCTGACATTTTTGGTTCTCTATGTCAATGACTTGTTGATCATAGGGAGTCACTCATCCACCATCAAAGTAGTGAAAACTGCTCTACATGATCAATTTCTGATGTCAGACTTGGGTCTTTTGCACTTCTTTTTAGGGATTGAAATCACTCAATCATCTTCAGGTATCTTCATTGCACAACCCAAGTATGCACTCGCCATGCTCTCCAAATTTTGCATGGCTGATTGTAAACCTACACCAACTCCATTTCCGTCAGGGGTCACACTTGAGGCTATGTGTTCTTCACCGTTGGTTGATGGTACTTTATATCGATAGCTTGTTGGGAGTCTCATCTATCTGACTCACATGAGGCCTGACATTTCATATGTCATGGGCATAGTCTCTCAGTTTATGTAGGAGTCACATGAGTTGCATTGGAAAGCAGCTAAGCAGATTCTCGACTATGTTCATTGAACTCACAACTATGGGATTCATTATGCAACAAGTGTGGATTTTGACTTGGTGGGATACACAGATTTAGATTGGGCAAGAGATTCTCAGGATCACAAGTCTACTTTAGGGTATTGCTTCTCACTTGGTTCCGGTCCAGTTTGTTGGTCGAGCAAGAAGCAGCCTGTAATTTCTCTTTCATCTACAGAGGCTGAGTATCGAAGGGTGGTTAATGCTACTACTCAGGCCATCTAGATTCAAAATATTCTCACTAAGTTTGGCATTCATTTAGAAAGTGCACAAGCATCTTTTGTGATAATCAGAGTGCAATACAGATGTCAAAGAATCTAGTCCATCGCTAGAGGACCAAACACATTGAGATACATATGCACTACATTCGGGAGCTGATTCATGTAAATATCATTGATCTCAAGTACATTCAAACATCAGAGTAGATCACAGACATCTTCACCAAACCCTTCACTGAGAGAAAGTTCCTTCATCTGCGAGCTTTTCTAGGGGTGCGGCCAATGTCTACTCCATGAGGGGCTTCTTTGTCCTTCGCTTCACTCTCTCTACTCTAGGGGGTGTTTTCTCTCTCTATTTAGAGGGGGCTATTCCTTTATGAGAGGCTTCTTCTCTTTTGGGGAGAATTCTTTGTACATGGGTACCTCACCAGGGTTCACTTCCTGAGACCCATATCTTTTCACCCACCTAAGCTATACTTAAAAGGGGGTGTTAGTGTAGGTTTTTTATTTTCCTTATGGATATTTCTTTTTCCTACACATTATTAATCTTGCTTAGGTTTATTAGATGTGGTTAATATGAGGACATGTGGTGAAATACATCAACTACATGTGTAACTCTCTCCCACACATGGGTATTTGAGTTACACACCTTCTTCTGGCTTTTTGTGCCACCTCTCATAACCACTATTTTATCTTTACCTGAGTATGTTATGGGGTAGTTGGGTTTCTCACCCTCTTTTGGCTTTATGTGCCACCTCCTTTCTGTCTTCACTTGAGGAGGTTATGCCACATGTTTTGTCATTTACCAAGTAGGTAAAACCTCCCACCTTTTATGGGTAGTAGGAGTTAATGCACCTCTTGGATGTATATGCCTTATTTTTTCTATATATAAAGCTCTCTACTCTCACTTTCACTAGTTCAATACCAGTTCGGTGAAAGCTCTGTGAGAGTATTGAGAGTATTCTCAAATTCTCTTTCTTTGTCTCTATTTTTCTCTCTTTTCAAATTCTCTCTCCATTCTACTATTTTGATTTTCGATCATTTGTTGACTATAGTGTATGTGATCTATGACCGACATTGGATCCTAGCTCAGTTCTCACTTCTTGCAAAATCTAACAATCTAGCCATATAGGCTTATAACAAAAGAATGTCACACCATACAATGTCCTCAATACCTTCAATGTTGGACCTGGTGGAGAGAGAGAATCATTAAGTTAATTTACCACCTAACAACAAGGCTTACACCACCCTAGTCTTAATCCTGAATGGAGAAGCCCAACCCTTCATAAGGGGTCTAGATCAAACTAAAGTCGACATGCATGAAGGAATCTGGTGCAACATGATATATCTAACATTTCTAGCATGTATAAAATGCATATGTACTTATCCCATGATATGACAAAGAGTGAAAATAAATCAAATATTAATTAATACTAAATGATTAACAAGCTTTGGCCAAAGCATCTTTTGAGCCACTAATGAGCAAATAGGTTACGAATAGAAACCTACTCTTCTTTATAGCTCCATATTCGACACATGTCCATGCTCTTTCTCAACTTATAGAAATAATAGAAACAACATATAGATGCTAGCAATCATACATCATCCATAATGCCATCAACAATAAACGTTCACATAAAATACATCATTTTGTAAGACAAGTCTTAAACAAACAATCAACTTAATCCTTAGCAGAATTCTAAAACACCTTAGTATACTAATCCCATAAAAGGGCATAACATTCATTTTGGTCTAAGACACTTTGCATAAATCTAATCCTCATCATTGATTTAGTTTCACAATTTAGTCTAAGGAATAACATTCTCATAGTTTTAGTTTCACAAGCCAATAAGAAAAGAATCAAGCTTAGACAAATTACCTCTTTCGGTTCTATGTAAACATAATGGTTTAATGAACACATAAAACATATTTCTCCATACAAGGATGAATTAAGTGAACTCATAAACCAAATATAGCTTATTACTAGATAAGCAATGAACACACATAATAGTAAACTGTAATTACTTTCCTCTTATGGTTTTGCAAACTCTCCAAGAAATAAAACCCTAGGAAATTAGACCTAATTCCATAAGGGATATCACAAATGACCATGCCTTTGCATTAAGTGATTGGAATGACATTAAAAATAACATTTATTGAGCCAAGACACAAGTCTAAATCCTGCCCACATCCAAAGACTATAAAAATTCTTACAAATTAGTGAGAAGGATCAACACATCTAAAGTACTATATCCCAATGTTAGACATCTTAACAAATTTCAAGGAAACTACCCCATAACACTTCATATGATCTCACAAGTTTCTCATGTATGACATACTCCTGTTAGTTCACCATCACAAATAACTCTTACCCAAAGTATAATTCAATCAAATACATATGTACTATCAATGATACTCAAAAGTAAATAATAATATTGTCTATCAAATATCAAGTTGCTAAGCTACTCATAGAAAAGTGGCTTAAAGAAAATTGGTGGAGTATAAACCAAAACTAGTGAATTTAAACCATTGTCTAATTCATTAGTACAAACCTCGGTCTAATTTCGAAGCCAGGCAATTGGTTTCAGATTTTGTGTTGATTAAGATGGATTTTGAGCTAGAGATGAACAAAAGTGTTCTAGTGGCAAGATCAGTATTGCACAAACCCATCCCTATGTGTGATGTATTTAGGATAGTTTAGACAAGATCAAAGTATGCACAAGGACAAGTTTGGTCCAAAAAAAAAAGGCTATTAGAGAAACTTTTTATAATCAAAAGGGGTAAGTTGACCTGGACCACATCTTCCATTAGAGTCAAAAGGTGTAAGTTGAAAAGGTATAAGTTGACCTGGACCACATCTACCATTAGAGGACTGAGAGATATAAAAAATAGTAAAATGTGGAACATATAAATCATAACTTTCAACACAATCCTTTACTTAAGATGCTATACTGCATTATGAGGATACTAACTCTAGCCATGTTAAGATATGCTCATTCAGTAATAAATATTCTATCATATGCAACAACTTACCAATATCAAGAATGTATGTTAAATCTCAACCTACTAAACACCCTACGAGTCTTCATTTGGTCAAAAGGAGGGGAAACATATATATAAGGAACGTGAACTAGAAGTCAAAAAGCCTCGATAGGGATCTGTTACGTAGTGATCTCCGATAAGGACAAACAAATGAAAATGGCAGGTGTAAAACCGATCTGGCCCACATCATATAGATGTTGAAGAGAAAACTTAAATCTTGCAACATTTTAGAATCCAAATCAAATGAAGCATCGCTATATTTACTCCTCTATTCATTAGGATTCACAGGCACCAAGCATACCGAAAGGGGATTTGTTTAAATGTCAAATGCAAAGCAAGTGCCTTAGTAGACATTCATGCAAAAGGAGAACATGCACAGGGCAAGCAAATAGAAACTTACCTATACTGTGCAACATAAAAAGTAGTTTGATTTTGTTTCGCTTAAACAACTATTGTGGCCTCTGAGCAATTACCTTAATGCAAAAACCTTAATGATCTCTAACAATCTCATGGTATCCTATGGCAATTTAGGTTATGCACAAAACAGATTGATTAAAGGAATTATAAATTTTCAAGAAAAAGAAATTGGTGCCTCTAAGTTAGATTCTACAATTTGTGTCAGCATTGCAGGATGTTCACCAAATGGATCGTTGAGAAGGCTTTGCAAACAAATGCACGGAAATCGCACAAATAAAAGATTCTTTTGCATACCTCAGTAATTTCTCTCTCATGGTAATAAGTTCAGAATACATATAATACCTTAAAAAAAAGTTTTCTCCTGGTGCATATTGACATCCCTGATCCGAGCTCCTGTGAAGTATAACCCCTTTTTCCTTTTTCTTGTTAATGAAAGCTGTGATTCTTGGTACCTCTGAAAGCTTCTTGAAGAGAGATGAGGAAGAAAAGAGAGAGAGTCATAATTTCTATGAGAAGGGAGAGAAACAGAGAGAGACCCTACTAATATGTTTCCCTCTTTTTACAAGATTTTTTCCTTTTGCATATGTTCAAAAACAAAATATAAAAAATAATTAATTCAAACTTCTCCACCTTTCCCACTCTTTTCCTTTTTCTAAATTTAATCATCCTAGACTTAGAAAACGGATAAAGAATCCAAGATTCCATCAAGAAATTAAATGCCTTTATGACAAGAAAATGCCACTTCAAAATTAGATAGAAGCAAGTAAAATCATATAATGCATACATATCTTTTCCAAAAGATGTTAAAATATGAGAAATATTTATTTAGAAATATTGTATTTAATTGATTTATTTATTGCGACTAAATATTTAATTTAGTCTATCCATTAGAATAATTACTCTAAATGCAATTAAAAATAAATACAAGTATTTTTCACGCACACATATTCACATTAATACACTTTTAGTCTATATGTCATCTATGTGGTGTGTGCAAATTTGCTTCAACGCAATTCACCTTCAGTCGGCTAAACGCCCTCTACCTTGATGATACCCTCTCTCTGCTGAGAGAGTGTTCATGTTGCAAACACAGTTGGAATGAGACAACAATCAATTAAATAATATTAATAATAATATTTATATCCATAATTAAATATTAGAAAATAAGGGTTGTGACATCCTTCCCCTCTTAGAAGAGTCATCGTCCTGATGATCTAAAAATCAAGTCAAATTAAGTACATACTAAGAAGGTTCCATACCAAGTTCCAACCTTGTTTTACCTTAACATTAACCAAGATGTCGATTAATCCAAATATACCTATTTTCTCAACATAATCCATGTGTCTAATAGTCAAACACTTACACAAGTTGTTAGAGCATTCATATGGAAATTCTTAATATTCTTTGAATTTAGCTAGTCAATTATTATACTTTTTTGCTAAGCCATCAAGATAGACATAAGCATGCCTACTTCATACACTTGAACCGTGATTTCATAAGATGCATTACTAGCATAATGTAGGAATACCCAAAGTGCATTACTCACAAGAAGTAAGAATACAATCACAACAAAGTGATCAAAGCTCAAACATGATTTCATCAATCCCTTTTAGTATAATAATACATATATGCTTGCCTAGTTTACATTAGATATCATATCCTTTATTATAACCACAATGTAAGAATAGCTCAAGTCATAATTCATAACAACTTCATGTAAAAATTCCACTCACTTTTATTCTAGGATTTATGTTCTCTTATCTTTGTTAGGCATGGTTCAAGATCCTAACTTATCATCATGCAATAAGCTAAATAAGTCCTATCGAGACCTAAGACATTGTGTAATGCCCCTCATTTTTGGCTTGTGACAGTTGTTAGTTTTTCTATTGCTCTTAGACAGTTTTGAGACATTTGGTTGTTAGACTTATGGTTCATGCTTATTATGTTCATGATGGACTATGGTTGACTGATGTGGTTATTGACATGTGTTATAAGTAGGATGGTGACATTAATGTTATTACAATTTATGATGTAGTTTGACATGATTAGTTGATGGATAATTGATTATGCAGAATAATGTTACTATGCTTTATGGATTGAATGTTATCCGATTATCAGTTAGAGATGTTTGTGTTTATTGTTATGCTTGAGAGTAGGGACGGTGTAGTTGAAGAGAACGTGTGTCTCAAATTACTGCTTGAACCTTATTCTATCATTGGTCATCGGCCACACTGAAGCTATCGGTAGATCTTGGTAATGTTACACCGATAGTTGTGTTCACATCGATAAAGGAACAAGCTATCAGGCAGACTTTCACTATCGGTGAGAGTGAGAAGCCTGTGGCCGATATGCATGGTTTCACAAATGACTTATGTCTATCAGCATAAGGTTGGCCATCGGCCAAGATCTTGGTAGTCGCTCCAATGTGAATGGTCACCCCGATGGAATTTGGTGAAGCATTGGGCATCGGCGTGAGAACCATCATTGGCACAGTGTAAAGTGTCTGGGTTGATGACAAAGGTCACCCCAATGAAGGGAGATGAACTTGGGGATCGTGGAGACTATGTGTTATCGATGAAGGAAGCAATCTGATCACCGATGGAGCGGGTTAGGCTGATGGATCTTTGGTTTGGTATCGTCAACAACAAAATTGCCGACAATAGTATAACAAGTCATTGGCCATATAAATTGCAAAGAAGTTTGTGACCTGATACATGTGTGACTAAAGGTCTCACTGGAATGTGAACCGTTGCGATAGTTGGAAGGCAGCGACATTGGATCATTTGAGATGATTAGTTAGGGCAAAAATAGTGTAACAATTTTTTGCTCTTGGAAATTGATAATATAATCTTATCGACTAACATCGATGATGATTGATGAAGAGATTAAATTACATAGTTTATTCTGTAAATATGCAGATGCAATGAATGGTGTGGTGTAGTTGTTGAGAATCGATACCTAAGCAAAAGGGCTAGGATCTTTATTGTAACTATTTTGTTTACTATAATAAAGATAGTCTCTCTTGTGGTGGTGGGTTTTTTCCCCGTAAGGGTTTTTTCCACATAAATCTAGTCTCATTCTTTGTTGTTTTTTAATGTTTATTCTATTCTTCTGGTGTATTCATCTATTGTTTATTGAATTGAAAGTTACCTGGCTGCATTATCCCCTTAGAACTAACATTAGGAAAGCTATATTCTGCACCTCTGCTTTCCTTTCAAGTGGTATCAGAGCTTGGCCAGTTGTGTTATCCTTGTTGGTAGGTTGGGTTTTTTGTGTTTAGTTCAGTAAGTGGGAGTTCTGTAGAGGTCTATTCTATTAAATAAGATGGCAAGTACATCAAGAAAAATAGACATTGAAAAGTTCAATGGCACAAACTTTGAGTTGTGGAAGATTAAGGCTGAAGATTTGCTGGTCGACAGAGATCTTTGGGTTGCTGTGTCTAGGGTTAAACCTACAAGCATGAAACAAGAAGATTGGGACCTAGCTGACAGAAAAGCTAGAGGACTGATAAGATTAAGTCTTGCAGATTCTATTCTATTGAACGTCCATGAAGAGAAGTCAACCAAAGATTTGTGGAAGAAGTTGGGAGATATTTACCAGGGCAAGTCCTTAGTGAATAAACTGTTCCTCAGAAAGAAGTTGTATTCTCTGAAGATGGATGAAGGTGCATCTGTAGCAGACCATCTAAACACATTTAATCTAATTGTTGCATAGTTGACATCTGTAGGTGTAAAAATAGAAGAGGAAGACTATTGTATGCTTCTTTTGTGTTCCTTACTTGACTCATGGGATCATCTTGTGATGGCTATTGGAAGTACAACAACCACGTTTACAACTGAAGCGGTTGTTACCTCATTCTTATCTGAAGAGATGCAGAGGAAATCTTCTGACATAGCCAAAGAGGTCCTATCTGTTCGAGGTAGATCAAAGGAAAAAGGCAATAAGAAGGACAAGAAGTCAATGTCCAAGTCAGAGGGGAGATCAAAATCTCCTGGCACTAAGTCCAAGGTGAACTGCTGGAATTGTGGGTAGAAAGGACACATCATAAGAGACCGCAAAGAGGAGAAAAAGAAGAAGAAGAAGAACTCTTCTGACAACAATTCTTCTTAGAGTGATGCTGATGCTTTCATTGCTGCCTTGGCAACACCTGCATCTGAAGATATATGGTTGGTGGATTCAGGAGCATCTTTTCATATGACATCTCACAGAGAATGGTTCACTAAGTATGAACCATATGCTGGTGGGAAGGTGTTCCTGGCAAGTGATTCGACACTGGAAATTGTTGGCTGAGGAAGAGTCAGAATCCAGTTCTCGGATGGCAGAATAAAGGGAATGAATAGAGTTTTACACATACCACGTCTGGCTTGAAATTTACTTTCTGTTAGTAAGCTTAATGATGTTGGTGTGCAAGTTACTTTTGTGAATGGTGGCTATAAAATGACTAGAGGGTCTATTGTACTGGCAAAGGGTGAACGTATTGGAATTCTGTATAGGTTAGATGCTAAACTAGTGTGCTGCAATAGTGTCTCTGTAAAATCTGAAAAAGCTACTATTGTAACACATGATGCAAACTCTATGGAAGTTAAACTTCCTACAGAAAAAATAATGCTCTGGCATCATAGACTTGGTCACATAGGTGAAAAAGGTTTAAAAACCTTGAAGAACAAAACCCTGGTAGATGGGCTGATTGATTGTAATATGGAGTTTGATTTCTGTGAACATTGTATATATGGAAAACAAAACCATGTTTCTTTTTACTCTAGTTCTCATAAATATTCTGGTGTTCTGGACTATGTACATTCTGATGTTTTTGGTCCAGTTAATGTTCCTTCTCTATCTAAATCAAGATATTGTGTATCGTTTATTGATGATTATTCAAGGAGGGCTTTTGTATATTTTTTGAAAAATAAATTAGAAGTGTTCAATCAGTTTAAAGAATTTAAAACTCTTATAGAAAATTAGACTGGTAGAAAAATAAAATGCTTGAGAACAGATAACAGTGGTGAATATTGCAATGCGGATTTTGATAAGTATTGTGTAGATCATGGTATAAAAAGGCACAAAACTACACCTTATACTCCACAGCAAAATGGAGTTGCTGAAAGGTTGAATTGGTCACTGATGGAGAAAGCAAGAAGTATGTTGAGTTATGCTGGTCTTGAACAAAGGTTCTGGGCTGAAGCAGTTGCTACAACTTGTTACTTGTTGAATCGTTCTCCTACTTCGGCATTGGTTGATAAGATGCCTGTGGAAGCGTGGTCTAGAAAGAAGCCCTCTCTAAGACATCTTTGTGTCTTTGGCTATGAGGCATATGCTCATATTCCTGAGGTAAAAAGGTCTAAATTGGATTACAAGGCAGTCAAATGTATCTTTATTGGCTATGGAGTCGGTGTTAAAGGATACAAGCTTTGGAATCCTAAAACTAAAAAAGTAATTTACAGTAGTAATGTAATTTTCAGAGAGCTGAAAACTTTTGTTATTGATCCTCATCTAGAGAAGACAGAAAAGAAGAAAGAAAAGAGTGTTGTTACTATTCCTCTGACCCCTGTAAAAGAGGAACAACAAGCACCAACTGTAGATAATTTAGATGAGAGTTCTAGTAGCTCTAAAGATTCTGATCCAAAGCAAGAACCTGAAACTGCACCTCAGCCATTGAGGAGGTCTACATGTGAAAGGAGACAACCAGATAGGTATGGATTTTCAGTACTTGATTCAAGTTGTGCCTATGCTTTGCTTACTAATACTAATGAACCTAGGACTGTGAAAGAAGCTATTAGTTTATCTAATTCAGATTCTTGGTTGGAAGCCATGGATAATGAAATGTCATCATTGGACAAAAATGGAACCTGGGATCTGGTGCCCTTGCCTGAAGGTAGAAAACTTGTGGGCTGTAAGTGGGTATTTAAAAAGAAATATGGTCCAGATGGTAGTATTGACAAATACAAGGCAAGACTGGTTGCTAAGGGGTATTCCCAAAAGGAAGGTATTGATTATGGAGAAATCTTTTCTCCTGTAACTAAGCTAACATCCATTAGATTTCTGTTGTCACTTGCAGCAGCATATGATTTTGAAATTGAGCAGATGGATGTGACAACATCATTTCTTCGTGGGGACCTTGAAGAAGAAATTTATATGTCCCAGCCAGAGCATTTTGTGGTAAAAGGTAAAGAACATCTGGTATGTAAACTTAAGAAGTCTCTTTATGGTTTGAAGCAATCTCCCAGAATGTGGTATCAAAAATTTGATACGTATGTTTTATCTTTGGGATATGTGAGATCTATATCTAATCACTGTGTTTATTATAAAACTGATGGTGATCGAATTCTTATAATTGCACTGTATGTGGATGACATGTAATTGGCAATGGTAAGGGAATGATCTCAGAATTAAAATCTCAGTTGTCTTTGAAATTTGAAATGAAGAATCTTGGGGCAGTGAAATACATTTTGGGAATGGAAATCAAAAGGGACAGATCTAAGAGAAAACTTTGGCTCAGCCAAAGCAAGTATATTACTAATGTTCTTGATAAGTTTAATATGTCTGATTCTAAATAGTTAGTTGTTCCAGTGGTGCAAGGAACAAAACTATCTATTGAAGATTGTCTAGAATCTTTGAATGAAATTGATGACATGAAAAGAGTGCCCTATGCAAGTGTTGTTGGCAGTTTAATGTATGCAATGGTCTGTACCAGACTAGACATTGCCCAAGCAGTGGGAGTTTTGAGCCGGTTTATGGCAAATCTAGGAAGATCACATTGTGATGCTATGAAAAGAGTTATGAGGTATTTGAAGGGAACTTTAGACTATTCTATTTGCTATCATGGAAACTTAGTTGGATCTCAAAGGTCTATAAGCATTCAGGGTTATGTTGATTTTGATTAGGCAAGGGACATTAACAGTAGAAGATCCACCAGTGGATATGTATTCACATTAAATGGTGGTGCTATCAGTTGGATGAGAAAGTGGCAGGCTGTAGTCGCTTTGTCCACAACAGAGGCAGAGTACATGGTAGCTACTCATGCACGCCAAGAAGTCGTTTGGTTGAAGAGGTTGTGTTCTGATGTTGGTTTTAATGTAGGGCAAATACAAATTCACTGTGATAGTCAAAGTACTATATATTTGGCAAAGAATCCTACATTTCATGCTAGGACAAAACATATTGATGTCTAATATCACTTTGTTCATGATATGGTGGAAGACAGGAAGGTGAAGCTGAAAAAGGTTGACACTTTAGAAAATGTCACTGATGCCTTAACTAAACCAGTGAGTATATGGCCAAGTTCAAATGGTGTTTAGATGGAATGGGTCTTCGGGCCCATATTTCTCAGTAACTGAGTGAGGATTAAGAGGTAACAGTAATCTCTTCAACAAGTGGGCGATTGAAGAGAACGTGTGTCTCAAATTACTGCTTGAATCTTATTCTATCCTTGGTCATTGGCCACACTGAAGCTATCGGCAGATCTTGGTAATGTTACACCGATAGTTGTGTTCACATCGATAAAGGAACAAGCTATCAGGCATACTTTCACTATCGGCGAGAGTGAGAAGCCTATGGCCGATATGCATGGTTTCACCGATGACTAATGTCTATCGGCATAAGGTTGGCCATCGGCTAAGATCTTGGTAGTCACTCCGATGTGAATGGTCACCCCGATGGAAGTTGGCGAAGCATTGGGCATTGGCGTGAGAACCTTCATCGGCACAGTGTAAAGTGTTTGGGCTGATGGTAGAGGTCACTCCGGTGAAGGGCGGTGAACTTGGGGATCGTGGAGACTATGTGTTATCAGTGAAGGAAGCAATCCGATCACCGATGGAGCAGGTTAGGCTGATGGGTCTTTGGTTTGGTATCGTCAGCAACAAAATTGCCGACGATAGTATAATCGAATCATTAGCCATATAAACTGCAGAGAAGTCTGTGACCTAATGCATGTGGGACTAAAGGTCTTGCTGGAATGTGAACCGTTGTGACAGTTGGAAGGCAGTGACATTGGATCATTTGAGATGATTAGTTAGGGCAAAAATAGTGTAATGATTTTTTGCTCTTGGAAACTGATAATATAATCTTATCGACTGATATCGATGATGATTGATGAAGAGATTAAATTACACAGTTTATTTTGTAAATTTGCAGATGCAATGAATGGTGTGGTGTAGTTGTTGAGAATTGATACCTAAGCAAAAGGGCTAGGATCTTTATTGTAACTATTATGTTTACTGTAATAAAGATAGCCTCTCCTGTGGTGGTGGGTTTTTTACCCGTAATGGTTTTTCCCATGTAAATCTAGTGTCATTCTTTGTTGTTTTTTAATGTTTATTCTGTTCTTCTGGTGTATTCATCTGTTGTTTTTGAATTGAAAGTTACCTGGCTGCATTATCCCCTTAGAACTAACATTAGGGAAGCTATATTCTGCACCTCTGCTTTCCTTTCAGTAGTAATAGTCATTTTAAGCACCCTACTATGTTGTGATTCCCTGACTCTGTGTGTTTGATATATATGCATATGTTCGTATACAACCTATCGTTTTGATGCAGGTTGCAGGTATCGAGCATCGACTCCACCTGACTTAGTAGGTTTGAGCATACCCTTACTCTAATGGATAATGTTGATGGGAGATAACATGGGGTTTCCCTAGGTTAGTTTCCGTCTTCAGTTTGTGGTCGTGAGTCTGGATGTCACTCTTTGGTTCTTGCCTCGAATTTGGTCGTCATGTGGTATGTAGATTTATTGTCGAGTTTTGCTTATAAAGCCAATGTGTATTTTTTTGGTAATGCATTAATGAATTTATTAATATAATAATAATGTTTTAATAAGTTAAATATAAAAGTATTTTCTTTGTCGTAAATTATTAATGAGATTTGGGAATATTATTTAAGTAATTTTTAATAAAGATTAAATTAATTATTTTAATGATTTTAATAAGATTTGAGTCATAAGTACTTAATATTATTTTATTATTAAAATAGTATATGGTAATTTGAAAAATAATATTAGTTAATAATTTATTCCATGTGAGTTGTCATATAAGATTTTTGTCTTAGAGAATCTCTCTGGAAAGTAAAAATTAAGTGCTTTCAGTTTTTAGTGAGTAGTGGGATTCTGTAACAGATTTTGAAGTAATGGGAATTAATGGATTTTTCCTATTTTTGGTTTATGGGGAGTTATTTGTGGGGAGGATCATTCGGAGAAAGATAGACAGAAATTTGGGAAAAATTGTTAGGGGAAAAGGAGAAAGATCTTGAGGAAGCTGAAGAATTTGAAGCCTAGGAATGAAAGTCTGGGTATGTTTACTTGTAATTTTGTACAAATTTGATAAAACTAGTTATGTCTCTATTGAATTTCTTGTGTAGATTTTGAACATGCCCCCTTAATCCATTGGTCCTCTCTTCCCGTCGCCATTTTAATTGGAAGTTCTCTTTATCCTTGAACATGATAGTTGTTTGGTCACCAAAAATTCATAAGAAATTGCTCTATTCAATCTTTTTCCACATCCTTACCTATCTTGCTGCTCTCATTACCGTTAAATTGCTTACCTAGCATTTGCATCTCAGAATCCATTGCTAGAAAATGAGATTTTAAGCCATGTTTTGAATTGAAATTTAAATAGAATTCTATCAAAATCTTACCTCTACCTAATATACACATCTCATGTCCTTAACTTTGCTAGACTATTTTAATGTCATATTGGGGTGATTTTATCTGAATGTAAACTGCTAACCACAATCCCCCTCAACCTTCCTCCTAAATTTTGCATGAAGCCAATAAAATTTAGTCTTTGCTTAATGGGTCGATGTTGTTTAATTTTGTTTCATACTACAATCAACTCATTCTTTTGTTGCCGTACTACCACATTTCCTACTTCTTTTCTAATTTGTATTTGCCTGAAGAATCCACTTAGGACTGAAATTGTAGATGTATACCTGATATATATTTCAATTTTAGCTTTTAACCTTGTCCTCCTCTCCTACGTGACCATACATCTCATCGTACACCGCTGGCAAGAGATTTGATCTGGTATCATTTGCACATGGATCTTTGCTGCCAGACATTTTTGTGGGATCTCTTGTCTCTTTGCAAACTTCTTGCTTCCTTCATGCATTGGAATCTCTAAAAATTTTATATTTGATTCATCATGTGCCTCTAAAATCTCTATTGCCAACTTGCTCTCATGGCTTTCCTGGTAACCATTCTCCATTGTTTATTAAAAACCTCAGAAGTCTTCTTTCAATTTCTCCTCTCTGAAGTAAAAAGGCTCTCATTTAAAATTGTATTTTTTATGGCTTCTTTTCTTATTGTGAAGTTTAACAAGAATGCATTGAATTAATAGGAGGATAGACAAATGAGTTTATTTAGAAATTTGCTAATAGTTACTCCATGAATGTTTAGTAAACATTGCTTAAGTGAATATCACTTTGAGTTAGTAAATTATTAACTAGATTTTTTACCAACTCTTTAGGAATAAAATTTGGTGGACTCATATTTGTGTTAGAATAGATTTGAAATATATTTTTAAGAATAGAATTTAATTAGTAGATGTATGTTTGTTAAATGAATTAAATTAGAGTATTAATAGGTTATAATGGTAATGCTAGTGAATAAACAAATGATGAATGGTATTACAATTCTAGAAATAAATATATTGAGTTAAATATTAGTTATACTCATTTTATCTTGTTAAATATAAATTTGTTTATCTATGATTTAGTAATATACTATCCTGTGGTACATTGATTATAATAAATAAATAATAAATTAGAGATTTATTGTGAATTGAATTATTGTGGTAATGGTTAAACAAATATTAGATGAAATTATAATTCTAGAATGGAATAGTATTTTGATTTTATTTAAAAGAGAGTGAAAACCTTATAGTGTTTTTATGTTTTAAAATTGTTCAATGGTAATATACTGAATTAATTTTAAGTATGGTCTTGCTTGAAATTCCATTGTTAGTTAGTAGTGTCAAGTAGTAATGATGTAATTGGTTTATTATATTATTCTTTGGTTCTAAGTCATATTGTTCTAATGGAATGTAATAGTCATTTTAATCCTCATTTTTTTCCATATCAGAAAATGGATGTAGTAATAGTGGTATTGTGTCTCAATTTACCCGACTCCAGAGGCTTGTCTACCTTGAACTTTTGATGGCTTTGAGTACTTGCATTCTAGAGAGAGAAAGTTGGTTTTTGTTTCATTAAATTTGGACTTTTGCATGCCTCAGGTTATTTTGGCTTGTTATAAATGATGGAGGTATGCCATGTGTGTTCTTGTATAGTACTTGTTTAGGTTGGGTCAACTAAGTGCAGGAAGGGGAGTGGCTTCTAATGTGGGGTCGGTGCCCAAAGTGGCTATCTGGGTAACCCATTGGAAGTGTTTAACAAGTGAAAATCTAATAATTGACTAGGGGGGAAAGGTAGACTTCACATTAATCAAAATAAGGAAGACCGCATGTGTGACCTATGGGACCGACGCCTGGAGAGAGGCTGTCAAGGTAACCATATATGGGGGCCAGCATCTAGAGAGAGACAGTCAGGGTAACCCATGTAGAACCATGCAATGACACTCTTTCCTACTATACTCCAGCTTACCCTATTATATTGCTTCTGGATGTTGATTGTTGTGTTTAGTGTTGTTCGTATGTGAAACCTTTGGTATTTTTGTCTTCTGTTAGTCCTCATGTCCTTGCTTGGGTTGGGGGAACCTCATTGTTATCTCCTAGCTTGGGGGGTGGACCTCAGGGTTCCACAAGGTCAGGTGGAAGAGCTTAATCCATTGGTTTTCTTGGTCGACCTGATTCGTGATCACTGCATAAGTGTTCCAGTTCTAGCTTGTATTGCATCCTCAGAGCAGTGCTATACTTCTAGAATTGTATAATCTTGTTGTATATTGTGAACTGATGTAATCGGTCATGAATCTTGTAATCATGTAATCTATATGTAAATGAATAATGTTATCTTCTTCTATTATATCATAATGTATATTACTTGTGTTTTTATAAATTATGGTTATTTGATGCAGTTATTGAAACTTTTGTAACTATTCATATATGTAAATGAATAATGTTATCTTCTTTTGTTATATCATAATGTATATTACTTGTGCTTTTATAAATTATGCTTATTTGATGTAGTTATGTTTTCCTAGAGGTGTTAGTTGATCATCTTGTTTTAATTCTTAAAATAGTATCTAGTGTAAATGCATTTACTTGCTTCAAAGAAAAATATTTCTGTAATTTTATCACCTGTTAGCCTAACTCTCTAGAGTTGTATGACGAGGCATCACACATTGTATACAAGTGAATTTAAGATGCAGTCTTGCCCAAATGGTACATTTCCTACTATAGGGATAGAAAATAAAATTCTTTAAGTTCATCTTATCAAACATGCCAATCCCGCATGTGACACTTGAACAATAAACATTCCAAACACATGATGGAAGAATGAGTTTCATTACTAAACATCAACTCTATTTATATAGAGTATCTTCTCAATAATAATTCTAATTATCAAATGATCATTTCACTAAATTGAAAGGGATGTTTTCAACATTAAATAGTTAATTCAATGTAGAAGATCATCAACATTAAATCTCTCAACATGATTACTTCACTAAATTATGATTTAATCAAGCATAAGAAAATCAACAGTAAGTGGAAGTAGATCAATATGATTTAATGCTAAACTGCTAATGGTCAACTTGGATTTCAACACTAAGTCACCGATGAACAACATCATAATAAAATCATTTAAAGGTGAATACAACACTAAATCATCGAAGAACCAACAATAAGGATAATTTGTTCAATACTAAATCTCCAAAAATAAATAATTTGACTAAATCAAAGATGGTCAAAGATTATAAAGATCATCATGATCTCTTTATTGAAAATAAAATCATTAACATTGAAAAAGTGATCATATTATGACTTTTACCTAGATGGTCAAGTTAAAAGGGTCATCAATATGATAAGGAGATTCACCAAAGACCAAAATTCAAATGGATCCACATGATTTCAACACTAAATCAATTAGATAATGTGATTTCAATAAAGATGGTCAAAAGTCAAATGGATCAATATGGTCACAACACCAAATCAAAGAAGATAAAGGTCAACATTATATAAGGTAATCAACTCTAAACTTTAAAAAGTGCTTCTACTAACTGCAAACAGTTAAGCTCAAATTTTAAATGTATAAAGACATACTATCACAAATCCACATAACATCAAATGTCCAAGGTTCTCAACAAGTTCCAAGTATAATCAAAACAATGCTTCAATAAGAACTTTAAGACATTCAAGTCAAGGAGAGTCAAAATATCAAAATGCAATCGCAAATACTTCAATTGATAGGAAAAGTCAAGGCAAAATTCCAAGCTAAAAGAATGACCCAAATAATTCCTACCCATATCAATCAATGCATATAGTAAGAGTACCATAATAACATAAAGCACATTATTCGTACAAAGTAAGAGTACGATCTCAAAGTGTATTACTCGCACAAAAGCATTAGTATGAATACATTCATTACATAAGTGTATCTCTTGCACAAAACATGACAAGTGGATCACTTGCACAAGGGCAATATTTTGCATAAAAGGTGAATACAATCACTTACACAAGTACATAAATATAGTATTTATATAATATAATTCAGGGGCTTAGATGAACCCATCAAACACAAATATTAATATTTTCTAGATGACTTAACCATTCAACTCCTTATCCTAAGTCATCGATGAAGACCCTAAAGGAAACCTTATTTATCTTCAGAAATAGAATAAAAATTCTAGTAAAGAAAAAAGAAATAGTTAATTTAATAAACCAAAGGCCTTGCATTAGTTCATCTTGGCATTATACCCATAAGAATTAATTTGTGTTCTTTGAATTACTATCCTACCAGGATTGCACGCCTTATAGGCATCAAAAATAATAATAATAAACCACTAAACGCAGATGAAAAAACCTACAAGCCATCAAAACCCTATTATCTCTAAGGATGCCAATTGTTTTGAATCCATAAATACTAGTTTTGACCTGATTAGAGATAAAATTGATGCAGAGAAGGGGCAAGGAATATGTAAACAACACCAAAAAAATATTTACCAAAACCCTAGACTTCTATCCATAGGGTGTTCCTTCACAACTAAACCCTTTCCCTTGTAGTCTTTCAAAAAGGCATTTTTGGACATAATCTCTGTTCTAGACCTAACTTTCAAAAAGTATGAACTATTTCAGATACCCTTTTGGTCCTTACATCACATATTAAGAAATGGGGTGGGTTGTTTTGTACGGTCTATCCCAAAATTGGACTGTCCTCTATGCAATTAGGCCTAATTAGGCTTGTTCCCCTCTTACCACTATGACACCAAAGAAAAAATAGAGGCTATGGACTTTAGAACAAGGGCAAAGGCATTCATGATCCTCCATTTAATACATATTGAGGGATTTTGTACTTGTTCCAACATAGAAGACTTAAACTTGGACTGCACCCAACCTTATCTATCATTATCCAACTCTATCAAGATAGGACAGTCTGCTAAAAAGGATATAAACCTTAACAAATGTTCACACTATGATTTGGTATGTTCTTTCTAGACTCTTAACATCCTTCTCAAGCACCTCTAACCTGAAAGGGGTTTGGATTCAACATCAAACCATTCAAAATCCTCTCTTTACTTATTGTTTCATCCTGATATATGAAGATATCAGAATCTTATGCCTTCACCACACGTGCCAAACTATACCTCTGTACCTGCATGCTTGAAGAAAACAAAATATATATAATCATAGGCCATTCCACAAGGTTTCATCAAAATCCACCCATGGAAGGCCTCTACTTTACATTTTATTTGTCTATTGTTTACCCTAGTCTAGGGTTTTGACAGTTTTCAGTAAAAACCCTATAACTTTCTCAAAATCTAATGAACTCATATGGCACAAACTAGAATAGAAAGTATATTCACCACACAATATTCCAAAATTGGTTTGGATTCATTAAATGATCGTACAGATCCATACTACAGCAAGGAACAACAGAAAAATGTTTGGAATGCAAAAAAACACGGGGTTTTATTGCTTTTTAATCTCTAAAACTTCAATCCTCCTCCTTCCTCAACCACACAAAGTCTTTTTAAACATTTATCAAACATGTTCTAATAGTTCATGACCAATTTTCAGTTACATTGGTTCATATTATTGACACTTTTCATATTCCTTCTTTGTGCAACATTGAGACTTTTCATATTCCTCTAGACTCCAACTTACACCTAATGACTCATATTAGACTCCAACACATAAGAATGGTCTTAGAAGACCTTATTACATGAAAATACCAAAATAAAACAAATTGTTAAAAAACTTTTTGACCCCTTAAAGACATGAAAAGTTATGGGTGCCCCTGCACCATACTCCTGGGGAAAAGAAAGCTCAAGTTCCACTTGAGGACAGACCTGCAACAATATAACCATGTTTGATAATATCATTCTCGGTCATCCAAGTTGCATCCTCCATAGGAAGACTTCACCATTTGACTAAATATTGGTAGTAGACCTTTCTCCTTGTCTTCTTAAACTCCTTGTCCAAGACGCATTCCAACTCCAAGGATTGGCTTGGTGGAAGATCCCTGATCCAATCTTCATCTTGAAGCACTAATGAACCTACATTATCATCTACAACATCATCCCCTTTATAAGGGTAAAGATTAGAAACATTAAAAATAGGAGAAATGGCAACTCCAGGAGGAAGTTCAAATTCATATGCATTCTGTCCAAACTTGTGCACCACTTTGCATGGCCCTATCTTTTTCATTTGTAGTTTAGAGTACTTCCTTTTAGGAAATCTCTCCTTCCTCAAATGAGCCAAAACCAAGTCTCCAACCTTGTAGTGAACCTCTCTCCTTTTTTTATCAGCATTATGCTTATACTTATCAACATTTTTTTGACGAGTATCCTTAACTTGTTGGTGGATTTCTTGCATTTCCATAGCAAATTGCTCACCTTCAGCACTCCTCTTTTGCAATCCCATTGACATCTCTCAATTCAAACACACCCCTAAACTGCATACCATAAACAATTTCAAAAGGACTTTTGCCAACACTTCTATTCACCAAATCATTGAATGCAAGCTCAGCTTGAGGCAAAATTAGACCCCATTGTGTTGAATGCTTCTTTGTGAGACACCTTAGGAGGTTTCCAAGGCTCCTATTTACTACTTTAGTCTACCCATTAGTTTGAGGGTGATAGGCAGAACTAAAACTCAAATTTCTGTCAAGTTTCTTCCATAGGGTTCTCCAAAAGTGACCCACAAACTTGCTATCCCTATCTAATACAATGCTAAGGGGTAAACCATGGATTCTTACCACCTCTTTGAAGAAGAGTCCTACACTATATGAAGCATCATTAGTGCTCTTACAAGGTATAAAGTGTGTCATCTTTGAAAACCTGTCCACAACAACATATACTGAATCAAAACCTCTTTGAGTTGTAGGTAATCCCATCACAAAATCCATGCTAATTGATTCCCAAGGGCTATTGGGAATGGGAAGAGGTTGATATAACCTTGTATTAGTGCTAGATCCTTTGTCCCTTTGACAAATAGTACACTTATCCACAAAGTTTCTCACATCAGTTTGCATTTTTGGCCAATAGTAGTGCATCTTCAGCTACTCCAAGGTCTTATCAAGACCAAAATGACTTGCAAGTCTGCCACTATGTTTCTCCTTGATCAAATTAGTCCTCACAAAATAGTTAGGAACACAAAGTTGTGCCCCTTTAAACAATAAATCATCTTGGATCAGAAATTCAAGCCATTTCTCATTATTGCTACTACAAGGTTGCCTACAACATGCATAAATCTCTTTAAAATTTCCATCCTCAAGATACATACCTTTTAAAGAATGAAATCCTACACTGTGTAACTAAATTTCCTGCACCATTAGAGCCCTTCTACTCAATCCATCTACCACTTTATTACACTATCCCTTCTTATACTTAATGGTAAAAGTGAAACCTTGCAAATACTCAACCCATTTAACATGTCTATGACTAAGTTTATCTTGACTATTAAGAAATTGGAGTGCATGATTATCAGTGTATACTACAAACTCTCTAGGGAGTAGATAATTTCTCCACTTTCTTAATGCTTGTACCATTGCATACATTTCAAGGTCATATGAGGAATACTTTTTCTTAGCTTCATTCAATTTTTCACTGAAAAAGGCAATAGGTCTTTTTTCTTGACTTAGGAAAACACCTATAGCATGGCTACTTGCAACACATTCAATGGTAAAGACCTTATCAAAACTAGGCAATGTCAAAATGGGTTTCTCAACAACTTTCTTTTTCAAATATTCAAAACTCCTATCAGCGTCATTAGTCCGAACAAACTTCTTCCTTCTATTACCCTTTATTGTATCAATCATGGGAGCACAAACATGACTGAAACCTTTGATAAATTTCCTATAAAAGCTAGCTAAACATGGAAACTTTTTACCTCAGCATCTGCCTTGGGTGTAGGCCAAGTTAGAATAGCCTCAACCTTGCTTGGATCCATCTTCAAAGTGTCATTAGTGACCACAAAACTAAGGTAAACCAATTCTGTTTTCAAGAATTTACACTTCTTCAAGTTTATCATTAGCTTTTCCTCATGCAACCTTCTCAAAACTAAATCTAAATGTTGCAGATGCTCTTCTTTAGTTTTTCTAAAAATAAGAATATCATCAAAATACACTACCATAAACTTACCAATAAAAGGTTTAAGTACCTCGTTCATCAATCACATGAAATTACTGGGGGCATTTGACAAACCAAAAGTCATTACCATCCATTCATACAACCCTTCATTTGTCTTGAAGGATGTTTTCCACTCATCACTAGGTCTGATTTTGATTTGATGATAGCGACTCCTAAGACCAATCTTAGAAAAGTACCAAGCACCACTCAAATAGTCCATTAGGTCTTCAATTCTTGGAATAGGGAATCTATAACTTATTGTGATCTTGTTGATGGCCCTAGAATCAGTGCACCACCTCCACTCACCTCCTTTCTTTGGTGCTAGGACTACAAGAATAGTACAAGGACTCAAACTCTCCCTAATCAACCCCTTGTCAAGAAGTTCTTGCACTTGTGTTTTTATCTCTTCATTTTGTTGTGGAGTCATCTTATATGTAGCTTTGTTGGGTAAACTAGCCCCCTGGAATGAAGTCAATGTGGTGGCTTATGTCCCTCATAGGTGGCAAGGTATTAGGAATCTCATCAACCACTATTTCATCATACTTCTTCAACAATGTTTGCACCTCTAAAGGCAACTCCTCTTTCTTTTCTATTGTCATGGCAAATTAACCCACTTTCTCCTCTTCCAAGGTCTTTAAGAACTCCCTTTCTCCTACCAACATCACACTAGACCCTGTTTATGATTCTTGGCCTTCATCCTTCAATGGTGTGAGGGTAAATGAGACCCCATCCTTCTCTATAACATAGATGTTCTTTCTCCCATCATGGTGTGCATTCCTATCATATTGCCATGGCCTCCCAAGAAGCATGTGGAAAACATCCATGGGAATGATATCACATAACACTTTATCTTTATACCCTCTAATGTGGAACTCTGCCCAAGCTTGTTCATTAATCAACACTTGCTTCCCATTGTTCAACCAAGAGACCTTATATGGTGTGGTATGAGGTATCCTTTTCAACTTCAACTCATCTACCATCTCAATAGAAACTAAGTTGTCAGTACTACCAAAATCAATCACAACGTTGCAACATTTACCTTGGCACTTACATGTAGTTCTGAAGAGTGATTTCCTTTGTGGAGGTTACTTTTTCATTGGCATTTTAATTAAAGTTCTTCTCACCATAAGAGATTCTCCAACTTCTGGTGCAACATCATGTGATGGAGAGTTCACACTTTCACTATCTTCTCCATGAGCAATCTGATTTCTTCTTTCACCTCCAGATGAAGTAGTGGACTAATTTTTAGTGCATTGCCATGCTTGATGGCCTACAAACTTATTACACTTGTAGCATTTCCCAATAAATCTATTTGATCCTCTTCCTTGGCCTCCAAATCTACCTCTATTGTTGGGTCTCCTTCCTCTGAAACTACCCTTTGAATTTGAGTTTTGTTCTCGGTTGCTACTTGTTTCACCTTGTGCTCTTTGGGACTATCCTCTACCAGAAAATGTCCATCTTCCTCTGAAGTTTGTTCTTCATCTACCCCTACTTTGCTTTTCTTGTCTCCTCTTCAACTTATCTTCAACCTTCATGGCAAATTGATACCATTCCTCCAACGTCCTAAGACATGTGAGACTCATTTCATCTTGTATACTGTATTTGAGACCATTGACGTATCTTGCAATCTTGTCCACATCATTCTCCATGTGCCCTGATCTAGTACTCAATTTGTAGAACTCCTATGTATAGGTCTTAATATCCATGTATTTTTGCTTTAGATTTTGAAGTCTTTTGTGTAATTAAATGGCATAGTCATTAGGCAGGAATTGGCCTTTGAGTTTGGCAACCATCCTATCCCAAGAGGTAATATTGGGTTTTCCCTTTTTCATCCTCTCATCTTGCACACGGTCCCACCAAAGTAAGGCATGGCCCTTCAATTTTGTCTTGGCCAACTTCATTCTTTGTCCTTCTAGTACATCTTCATATTCAAAGTAGTTATCTAGTGCTCCTATCTAATCTAGGAGTTCCTCACTATCTAAGTTTCCTCTATACATTGGTAAATCCATCTTTATCTTGGGACCTTCTCCTTTGACTGCCTTCAATAGCTTTGCAAATCTCAAGTGATCAGGATCCAACTCTTCTTGGGACCCTTCTTGGGAGTTTACCTCCACCTCCTCGTCTTCTTCTTCTTGGTCACTCAAATCTCTTTTGACCACACTTCTCTTCTGACTTGTCTCAACTGCAGCAAGCCTGGCTTGAAGGGATTATGTAAACTCTTTCATCTCCCTTATCTCTTTTGCATGCTTCTCCCTTAACTCGTTCAATTCTCTAGCTATTGGATTCCCTTTTGGAGGCATCTTTGTTTCTTCTTCCCTTGAACTTTTCATTTTTTAGATCAAACATAAGCTCTGATACCAATATGATGCAGAGAAGGGGCAAGGAATATGTAAATAACACTAAACAAACATTTACCAAAACCCTAGACTTCTGGCCATAAGGGGTTCCTTCACAACTGCTCCTTTCCCTTATAGCCTTTCAAAAAGGCATTTTTGGACATAATCTCTGTTCTAGACCTAACTTCAAAAAGTATGAACTATTTCAAATACCCTTTTGGTCCTTACATCACATACTAAGAAATGGGGTGGAGTTATTTTGTACGATCTGTACCAAAATTTGATTGTCCTTTGTGCAATTAGGCCTAATTAGGCTTGGTCCCCTCTTACCACTATGACACCAAAGAAAAACTAGAGGCTATGGACTTCAAAACAAGGAGAAAGTCATTCATGATCCTCTATTTAATACATCTTGAGGGATTTTGTACTTGTTCCAACATAGAAGACTTAAACTTGGACTGCACCCAACCTTATCTATCATTATCCAACTCTGTCAAGTCTGCTAAAAAGGATATAAACCTTAAAATGTTCACACTATGATTTGGTATGTTCTTTCTAGACTCTTAACATCATTCTCAAGCATCTCTAACCTGAAAGGGTTATGGATTCAACAACAAATCATTCAAAATCCTCTCTTTACTCATTGTTTTAGCCTGATACATGAAGATATCATACTCTTATGCCTTCACCACACGTGCCAAATTGTACCTCTGTACCTACATGCTTGAAGAAAACAAAATATATATAATCATAGGCCATTCCACAAGGTTTCATCAAAATCCACCCATGGAAGGCCTCTACTTTACATTTTATTTGTCTATTGTTTACCCTAGTCTAGGGTTTTGACAGTTTTCAGCAAAAACCCTATAACTTTCTCAAAATCTAATGAAATCATGTGGAACCAACTAGAATAGAAAGTAGATTCACTACACAATATTCCACAATTTGTTTGGATTCATGACAGGATCATACAGATCTATACTACAGCGAGGAACAACATAAAAATGTTTGGAATGCAGAAAAACATGGAGTTTTATTGCTTTTTAAATCTCTTAAACTTCAATCCTCCTCCTTCCTTGACCACACAAGGTATTTTTAAACATTTATCAAACATGTTCCAATGGTTCATGACCTATTTTTAGTTACATGGGTTCATATTCTTGGCACTTCATATTCCTTCTTTGTGCAACATTGAGACTTTTCAGATTCCTCTAGACTCCAACTTACACCTAATGACTCAAATTAGACTCCAACACACAAGAATGGTCTAGAAGATGTTATTACAGGAAAATATCAAAATAAAACAAAATGTTAACTTTTTGACCCCTTGAAGGACATGAAGAGTTATGGGTGCCCCTACACCAAAAACATTGAGCTCATGGTAATATGAGTTGATGGCATTATCCGTTGTGAGAGATCTATATACTCTCAAATCTATAATCTTGAAAAGGAGTTGTGATTCTTACTAGGGAGATTTTCTTTTTAATCTTTCCTCTTGGCGAGGATTCAACTATTGCCACTAGGAGGCTGTTGGTTGTGGTCATATTCCACCGTCTCTGTTTCATCTTCCAACATTAAGTAAGCTCGTTCTAGGCCATAACCAACTATTAGGAACAATTCTAGATTCCATTTCAAAGCTCGCTAGTTAAAAATATTGTCACTGTGTTCCAATTGATTGAGAGGCAACATTTCACTTCAACTGCTCGCGAATCTGACTCGCCTTCAAGAACTGGACCTTTCTAAAAATTAGTTAAATCTCATTAGCATCTCAACAAGTTGGGTTCCTCAGTTTGCCCACCTAGAGTTCCTTAGATTGGGGTCTAGCAATATAGAAGGTGACTTACCTACATTTGGTCCTAGAAATATCAGTTGTACTAGCTAGATCTTTCAGATAACAACATTGTGGGAAATCTTCCTTTTTGGCTGTGGGATCTTTCAAACAATCTTTCAAACAACCAACTAGAAAGTTGTCTACTTCCCCAGATATCCCATGATTTTACACTAGTGGACTTGCATGGAAATATATTATATGGCTCTCTTCCTGCTCTTGATTTTGTTTCAAATATTTTAGATCTGTCAAATAAAGATTTTAATGGCTCTATTCCTGCAACAAGTGGTATATTATACTTTATGTCATTGTCAGGAAATAATTTGACTGGAGAAATTCCATTGTTCTGTAAGTGCCAATAAAGGTAGCTTAGAGGTTTTGGACTTGTCAAAGAACAAGTTAACATGTATGAATTCCTACAAACATTGGGTGGTGTTCTAGATTGGTAGTTTTAAAATTGGCTCAAAATATTTTTCAAGGGAGATTCTAGAGGAGTTGGGAAATCTGCAGACTCGGATATACTTAAATTAGTCCACCTCAACTCCTTATTTGCAAAATTATGCCAATAGTAATAGTAGTTAGTTGACATCAACACCAGGTGATTATAATTAAAACCAGTAATACAAAAAAAAATATCAGTTGCATAAGATTTATGATAATAACTAATTACATCATAATGTTCACCAATCATTTAAAAAATGACAAACATGTCCCAAAACCATGAGCAATTAAATATCATTTCAACTATTGAATTATCTACATGAATATTTTGCATAATCAATGAAATAATAAATTGTCATAATAACATATTGATCATTGTATACACCTAAAAATGGCTTGAGTCAAATTAAATAAATATTTTAATATTTATTTTATTCCTATTCTTCTATCAATAAATAAATATCCTAATTTATTTATCTGATTCACATTCATGTTAATCTTCCAAAAATTAAATAAAAATCAATTTATTTAAATAAGTCCTCCAAATTCTCTAAATCACCCCTAATTAAATAATCCCAAATTATTTAATTAATCATCATCTATCCTAAGTTCTAATACTATAATTCCACCTCACTTTACTCCTCATCATGTTGCACACATAACTAAATATTTTTAATATTTAATTATATAATTATCCTCACCCACATGTCCTATTTAGATCCTCTAATCATCCCTATTTCTTCTCCACATGTGTCCTATTATTTCTCAATCATCTCCATGGGTCAAAGACACTTGTCTTTCAAATCCTAGTTTATCTCTCACATTCCAACAAATCAAGAGTCCTTCCACAATTTGCTCATAGTCTTCCACTTTTAACTCACAGGTCTTTGTGAGCACAATGACATGTGGCTTATGGATCCACATATTCCTCTACCCTTGAAATGTAGGAGGAACGTTTCCCCATGATTACCTCCCTCATCTCAACCCAACTCCATCTCATCTGTACATGTCATAGATAACTCCTCCAATCGTGGATCTTATGACACTTGGAATTGGTCCATCCTTAGCCTTGAAAGCAAGGTTCACCCACTCATTTTTTACCACTCAAGCTTTAGCAAACTTATTCTGCAGAAATTCCACCATATTTATCAGTGTGCCTTTGGCTCCCCTCATTTGCATTATCATCTCATTATCCTCATTGCATAATCATCATCCATGGCTTCATATCATCATATCCTTCATTCATCTTAGTCCTGCATTGTAGAAACCATTCACATTGCATAATCCTCCACAAAGCCATTCTCTCTTTGTCATCTTAAAATAGCGAGGAAGTATAATTCTGAGAGCTCAATCATATTCTACAAGATCATTGAAGAGATAGGCAACAATGGAAGACACGAGGTAGATCAGTTCAACAAGGTATATCTTTGTTTGATTGCATTTATCTTATTTTCATTGAAGTTATTGAATATTTAGGTGGTTTCCTACTGTAGTTCATAAATTCAATCACATTTTGGTACCCACCATGGGGCCAATGCCCTATTTTTAACCTCCATTTTTGAGTTTTTGGTAAAGTTGCAGTCGTGATAGGTCATTCTAGTGCATTCAATTTTCCAGTCTTGCGCATCCAAGATGAAAAGAGCAGTATGGCGCATATGAAACATCTTTCTACGCATCTAACCATTCTTTCTACACTTTTGTTCTTCCTACACATGAAGACTTCTTTCTATGCGTTTACAAATTCTTTTCTATGCATTTAATTTGTCTTCCTTACGCATCCATTGTCTGTTTCAGTACATTTGATTCCTGTCAGAGATTTGTATTAATTTTTGTAAAATTTTTGATACTAAATTGGTTATAGGTATTATCAATCATCAATGGAGGCTATTGACATAATGTTCTTGCAGGTTTAAGAGCTAGTTTAGGCACTTTTAGTTGCATCTTGCATATAATCTTCATCTAGTTTTTAATTAGGAGTAAATCATTTTCATGCAACTTGCATACAATCTTCATCTAGTTTCTAATTAGAAGGAGTAATCATAACCATCTTGCATACAATCTTCATCTAGTTTTTAATTAGGAGGGGTAATCTTACATCTTTGCATACAAATTTCACATAGTCCCAAACTAGGTTGTTAAAATTGAACAAATCTTTCATGCCAATCTTGCACTTACAAATCCACATCTAGCATAAGTAGGGGAAAGTAACTTGAATCAAAATCTTCAACAACAATCTTCACATAATTTGTTTAGGAGGCTAAAATCAACTATCTTTTCATGTTTATGCTATCATGTCAATTTTGTGCTTGGTAAATCAAATCACATTTAGATTAACTCTAGAAGGTTAATGAACCAGTGTCTACTGTGTTTGTAAAATGGTGATAGGCCTCTGCTCTCCCCCATCTTGGGTGACCAAAATGCCAAACCCATCATTTCATTTGTATAACCTTTAGAAGAGGCATGCCTTGGGATTGCATTTCTTCCAAGTGGGACGACCTCGAGTGGTAACGAGCTAAAGCCAAGCCACTTTCCAGCCGCTATAAATAAATTGTGTTTGTGACGAAAGTCATAAACAACAGATGTTGTTGTGTTATATCGATGAATGTTTCCTATAGTACCCTTGTGGTGCATTTAAACCTATAGAGCCTAACCTCTACATATTGGGAAGCCTCTCTAAATGGAGTGAATCACAACACATATAACCACCTAAACGAATGCCCTTACTAAGAACCAACTGTTTGTAGAATCCCATATCTCTCTATTTGTTGATGCACGAGGTCAGACCTATGAAGCCACCCAACATATTCACTAATCATGTGTAGAGACAGAAAATTTAGCTCTTCGAAGGAATTGTAACTTGGTATAATGGAGAAGTGAGTGTCATGCAAGGAGAGCTAGTGCTACCAAGTTGCTAACTGTCTGCCCTTGATTTAAGTAGCTAGAGAAATCCAAGTTGGGACTCAATAAATATTGTCCTTGCCAACCATAGGAATTAGACTTGTTTGCAAAATGTTTATCAAAAATTTGTATAAAACCATGAGATCTTCTTGTCTGTTGTGTTTTCTTGCAACAAACTAAAACATAAATCATCAGCAAAAACACTTAGGTTTCTTAGAAAAATGTCCTTGAAAGGAAGAAAAATTGATCAAACTCTGCAAACAAGTATAGAACTGTGCATTCAAGACTTTTTCTTGTGCATTTGACAGATCTTGCAGCGCATCTAATTTATGTCATGCATTTAAACCTTTTTGCTATACATTTGAACATTCTTTCATTGCATACATAAACCTGTGTATTTAAACAATAGAAGCTTGCATTCAGAATAGCGCATATGATTCATAGAAATGCGCATTTAAACTCTGTTTTGGCACAAATAAACTTGCGCATCTATGATTAGGGCTTGTTCCCAACAATTTGAGATAAAAACAAAATAATTTTTAAGTACCCATTACTGCATAGATTCAATTTGTGAACTCAGTTAAACCATATAATATTTCATTTCATACTCGTTTCCAAAACATTCCAATTACCATAGTATACCTAGCCATCCAAAAATTAAAAAAAACCAAGATTTTCACTAAGGTATCATTGAGATCCTCTAAATCAAGCAACCTAGTATGTTTCCTATTAGGATTAATCATCCTCTACCTTCAAACTACACTAGAGTATCTTAATAAAGGTCTAGTCTACATCAATAATGGTTACCAGTTATCCCTATTTGACTTCCTTTATATTAACACTTTGATAGCTAATACCATTTTAGCTCAAGACCATTTTGTTTGACCAAATAGATCAAGAGAAAACCTTAGAAAATCTTATCACAAAAACTTCCAAATCCTATCAACCATACCTCAACCACTTCTTACCAAAAACATTTCATTTACTTTCACAAGCATTTCATCCAACTTCACCCATATCCAAAAAAAAAATCTTATGGTTCAAACTAGATCCCAAACCAACAAAAACAAAGAAATAGATACCTCAAACCATAGTGTTCACTCCGCTTCATCTAGCAATAATGAGGAAAGAAATCCCACATGAGGAACTTGTTCTAAGTTGTTTGCAAGATCCCAAATTCCAAAAAATGATGGACAAGGTCATGACCATGGACCTCCAAAAATACTTCCTCATGCTATCACAACAAGGAGCTAAATTACCCCTTGATTTTTATGTCTCAAAATTGAGAGAAGCAACCCCATCAAATGACACCGATGCTCCAAAAAATGAGAAGAATAAGGATAGATCAAGCCCTTTGGACACACTAACACAACAAATCCAAGTCTTGCAACAACAACTTGTGGACATCCAAACCAGAACATCCACAAAGCACTACTTACTAGAGGATATCTCACTATATCCTTTTGACAAAAGTTTGGTCATGATACCTTTTCCCTCAAGACTTGAGGTTCCAAAATTTGATAAATATAGACAAAAAGGTGACCCATGTGACCATATAAGAGAATTTAGTGTTGCTTGCTTAGAAGTCACTCACAATGAAACATACCTTATGCGACTATTTCCTCGTAGCCTAGGAGGACAAGCAATGGAATGGTTCTCCTGATTACCTCCCAGCGTCTAAACCTTTAATGAACTAGTGGATAAATTTTTGACCCATTTCTCCTACAACATTGAACATGAAATTTCAATGTTGGACCTTTGTAATAACAAACAAAAAGGTAGAGAATTTGTTGCCTCCTTCTTACAAAGATGGAGACAACTTGCTAGCAAGTGTCCATACCAAATCCCAGAGAAACAAATGATTGAGATGTTTGTCCACAACTTAAACACTGACTTGAGCTATCAAATACAAATACAATGTCCTACTTCCTTTAGTAAGGTCATTGAAATGGGCTTACTCATTGAGAAAGCCTTGATAGCTAAGGGATAAATCAAACTCTACAAAGACACCCCTAGTTCAAGTAATAACACGGACAAGCCAAGGTTTTGGACCAAAAACAAAAACATTGTAAACGATGGTGTTGTATCCACAAAATAACACACCATCAACAAACCTCAAAACAATGAACCACGATCCACAAACTTTCCTCCTCATCGAAAGTTTACACCATTAGGGGAATCAATTGAATCTGCCCTAAGGAATCTCATATCAAACAATCTCATAACACTTCCAACAGTGTGAGATTATGAACCTAAATTTAAACCTTCTTGGTGGAAAGACTCAGACTTTTGTGAATATCATAGAAGCAAGGGTCACAAAACCAACAATTTCCAAAGACTAAAGAATACCATCCAAGACTTGATTGATCAAAAAGTAATATCAATTGATGGACACATATCCAATGATGATCATTTGGCATTCAAGAATCCGCTCCCCAATTATGAGAAGGGAGGTCCTTCAAAGCAAAATAATAATGGTGGTAACAACTGTTGGCAAGAGACACTGTGTGGATTTATGATTGTTGTCATTGATGGCAACAAAGTTTATCCCACACATCCGTGGCACATGGTATGTCTTTAACGGAAGTCAAATTGAAGAGTGTTTTGGTCTAGTGAGCAAGAACATAGCATGCAGCAAGGTCTGACAATCAGGTCTGGATCTCTCAGAGGATGTATCTCAGCAAAGTACAGACTTGGGGAAGTCAAGAGGAGTACCATGACTACTACATTCTAGAGATTGAGCCTCCAGTGATGAAAGAATGAAAATATATGAGCATCTAAGTGTTGGGTTCTTGACAGGCAGAGTAGACTGAGGAAGAACTGATCGGCAAAGCATCAGACTTTAATCCAAATGAGAAATTGATAATGGTCAAGTTATTTAAGAGATCATGCATGGTTGGATGACTTGATTGATGACTTATAACTCTATGCCTTGGATATGCATCTCAGTTTGAGCATGGATTTAGCTGATAGATTAGGGTTTAGTAAATATCTTGAGCATTCTGGTTGCCGACTAGAAAGATTTTGAAATCCTTGGTGCGGATATATATACCAGATGGATTTCAGTATGAAGGTGTGTGTGTTGATAAATAGTGTGTGAGAAAGGGTAGAAAGAAGTGTGGAGACTGCAATTCAAGTCTGGTATGTGACAGAATAGTAGCACTTAAGAAGAGGAAGTATGAAGTGCAGTAGATTAGTATATTGAGCTTAACCGAAACTGACCCTCAGCATATGTGGATACCTCTCTTCAGTTCAAACATCTAGTTACCTTCTATATCCTTGTAGACAGTGAGTCTCTTGTAGGCAGTGTGCCTCTTATGAGTAGTGTGCTCAGGTAGTGAGCCCTAATTGGCAAGTGCCACTTGTACTTCTTATTCTTTTAACAGAGAATACAATCTTGGGTTAGTCACCCTGTGGTTTTTCCCTTAATAGGGTTTTCCACGTCAAAATCATTCTGTTATGTGTGTTGATTTTATTTCTGCTCTCATGGTTATGTTTGCTTATATGTTTTGATCTTGCACTAATTGTTAAAGAAGAACAAAAAGTTAAAATATTTAAGATAACTGATTCACCCCCCTCTCAGTTATCTACCTTGTTTCCAACAATTGGTATCACAGCTAAGTTCCTCTAAACAGAGCTTAACAGCTTGAGGAAGATCTGGGAATCTCAATGGATATGTATGGTATGAGGGAACAACTTCAGTCTACCCTAGATGATCTTGAGAAATCTCACTCTGAAGTCAATAACCTGAGGGAAAGACTCAAACAAGCTGATGATTTCATAAATGAACTCAAAGAAAAACTGAGTATCTCTGTGAAAAAGAGAAAGGGACTACTTCAACAATTAGCAAGTCAAAGTGAATCCAATGATACAAATGAATATCTGAATGAGAAAAACAAGTTATGTGAGAATCTATCAAAAGAGGTCATTATGGTAAGACATGAAATGGAATCAGGGGTTATGAAATTCACCCAAGAAATTGAAGAGAAAAGAAAAATTGAAGATAATCTAAAAAAATCTCTCAAGGAGAAGTCAGAAGACTGCCACAAAATGGATAGAATAATCAGGCATCTGGAATCTGATCTTGAAGAAGCCAGAGCTAATGAAGAACAACTTGAGAATCAAATAGACACTCTTAAAAGGGATCTTCAAACAGCAAATGAATACAAGAGAAATTCAAGATAAGCTCTGCTCAACTTGAAGTTCTTCTTGAAAGACAAAAGAGGGTAGATGACAAGCATGGCTTGGGGTATGAGAAAGGTGAAAGCTCTAGATCAGGTCAAAAGAACTCTGGATCAGGAAATCCAAGGAACAAGCGTAGAAGACCTCTGGTAAGACAACCAAATGCTCAAAGATATCTATCCTTCAATAGATACTGCCACAATTGCAATAACTTCGGTCATAAAGCAAATTAGTGCAGAAGAAGAATGAATCGGACTAATTCATCCTTCTCCAGACAATGTTTTAACTGCAAAAGGTATGGTCACAAATCACATGAATGTAGAAATATGCAAATAAACAATTCATTCAATGGTAGATGCTTTGCATGCAATAGAATGGGACATATGGCTAATCAATGCAGATCAAGAGGATATCAGTCAAATTTGCAAAGAAATGTTGTTTGCTACAATTGTAATAGATCTGGTCATATTGCCAAATTCTATAGAAGTAAGAATCAGTATAAAAAGGGTCCAATGCATCATAATCAAAATCAAGACAAAGGAAAAAGAAAAGTGAATGCAGATGAAGTTCAAAGGGAGATGAACAAGATTTGGGTGAAGAGAAATATAAAAAATGTTGGGGATGGATCCGCACTAGAATCTGGTGCTGATATTCCTTCCGGAAACTAAATTAGATGAGCTCTGGCTCAGGGGGGTCACAAAAGAAAATAAATTCCCCCAGCCAATCAATCGATGCCTGAAATTGGCACATGGAAAGTTGTGGATTAAAGGGTTCTCAGAGAAACATCTAAATAACCCTTGGTAAAAATATGAAAGATCCACAAGGAGTTTGAAGAGGTTAATCATCCAAGATTAATCCGATTTGACAGTCATTCAGCAAAAGCAGGATTTTTCACAGTTAGATTCGGTATGATTCAAAATTGAAATATTTGGATCTATGAATAAATGGAATGATTGGAGAAAGGGAGATACATTGTCAATTATCACCAAGAATAATTCTAAGTGCATCTCAGTGATTCGAAAGGATCTCTCTAAAAACAAGGGAACTAGAATGACTTAAGGTGTGCATTTATTGCAATAAGAAATTAGGGTTTGTGCAGAGATATAGGGGTTCTTTTATTCATCATTTGCACATTTGCACTCAAGAAGAAGAAATAAAAGGCTATCCAAACAAGATTGCTTCAACCCTCTCAAAGATCAATCAAAGAATCTGACTCAACCAACGATCTTTTCCGGCTCATATCGTGAACCCTAGAAGCGTAAAAGGTATTTTCATTCTTTAATATCTCTCTCTAAATCTTTTGCAAGATGGCTACTCCAAATGTTGTTAAGATCTCTAATAGGCCGCGCCCTAAGTTTAAGAAACATCCTTACAAATCCCTAGAAGTTGATCCCTTAGGCGTATTCTCTAGCATTCCGCATGGGGTTCTACATGTAAAAGATGTTAAGGTATACATACATGCCAATATTGAGGAATTTGGGGAATCCAAGCTGATGGATATCTATCACAAGCAATTAGTAGATGAAACATTTGAGCTTAAACCTTAATACAAGGCCATCTGGGATAAGCACTTTGGACATTGCATCCATTTCCCTTGTTTTGCAGAAGATGAATGGGTCCGGTATGTTCTTAGTAGAATTCATGATAACTTCATATGGTTGTTGAAGCCCTTCAAGATAACCAAGGATGCAATCAAGTCAGTAACTAGTTTGCACTCATCTAGTGGGTTGTCTGCTCTCAAATCGATCAAGAACCAAACTGTAAGTGAGGCTACCAGATCAAAATTTGATAAAAGAGAAATGACAATATAGGATATCACAGATTTGGATATCAAATTTGTTTCTATGATAATTGCTTATAAAATATATCACTCCAACAAGGAGAATTATATGTCCGGAATAGCAATATACACTACTTATCAGATGCTAAGAGAAAATGTTGATTATGATCTTTGTGAGCTTCTCCTAAACCAACTGTTAGAAAATTTGTAGAAAATAAAGAAGGATAAGAAGAACTCATTTAAGTACAGTGGCCTGATACTATGTCTCTTCTTTTACTATATGAATGAGCTACCCAGATCCAGTGGTTGGGTATGGCAAAATAACAAACTAGTTGCCATACAAATCAGAGATTATATGTATGGGCTTGGTGATGCCAAGGCTCAAAGTACAACACTTTGGAGTTACTTCAAAAACTTCCAAAGTATGATGTAGGCCAGAGAAAGAATTCCTCAGATAAAAGTTGAAAAATATAAGGATACAATGTGCTTCATGGTAGACACTGATCAATGCCTAATGGAAGTAGTAGAACCCAGAACAGTCTGGATTATGCCAATGGACTATGAGGTAGATGAGAAAATCCTTGACCTACATATCCAACACCTACTGAGTCAGCCTAAGGACCCTGAGGCAGAAAGGTTTGGAACCTTTCAAGAACTAAGTGTGAAAATTCATGTTGAGCTAAGGCAACCGGAGATGAAAAAAAAAGTGAGAAGAGAAGTAGAGGAAGTTGCCAAAAGATATGGCATTTCAAAAGAGGCAGTTGATGCAAATAGAGAGAAACTAGAAAGAGCAAAGAAAGAGAGACAAGATGCAGAAAAAGAAAGTGATCCGATGCAAGCCCCCTCCCAGACTAGATCCTCAAAGAGTTCTGCACCTACCACCTCTAAGAGCTCAAGATCCTCCAAACCGGAAGCCAAGACATATGGTAAGGGAGAAAAGAGAACAAAAACCAAGGCCACAAGGTCCTATACAAGTCAAAAGGATGATGAAGAAATAGAAACTGATGACGAAATTAAGAAAATGAGGAAGAAGAAGAAATCATCAGGTGAATCCTCTTCTGGTGCAAATACAGAAGAAGAAGCAGAAGAATTTGTTGAAAGGCCTACTCTCTCCCTTGATGATGTTATCAAGGCAGTCACTGTGGATGGGAATATGCAACCAATGATAGAATTCGATGATGAGCATAGTGACACAGATAAAAGGATCTTGGAAGAAGCTACAGTTAAGTACCTAAACATTTATAATAAAGCATTCATTGAAATTATCTCTCTAATTCCCAAAAGTTTAGAGAAGGTACTTGAGCTCAGAAAATACAATGCCAAGGAAAAGGATTTAGAGATATGGGAGCAGATTGCAATTTAGCTCTATCCTTCCATTACTCCAAAACCAATGACCATGATCTTCAAGGACTGCAAGGATGAGTCCTGGAGAAAAGAAATAATGAACAAACTTATGCTTGGAGAGACTGATCAGGTGGCAAAAGAGACTAAAGACATCCTCTAGAATGCATATAAAAGATTCAATCTTCCTATTATAAAGGACATAAGCGATGAACCTTCTGCCATGGATGTCAAAGGATTAAGTGAATCAAAGGAAGATTCTACTGAGAAAATTATAGAAGAGTCAAAGAAGATAGGTGAGGAGAAGACTAAGGACTTGGATTCCTCTGATCCAGAAGAGGAAGTCCATGAAGAAGTAAACATCTATCTTTCGGATCCCCCAGCAGATTCTGGAACTGAAGGAGAAGTAAGAAAAGAGGAGAAAGCAAGTCAAGAAAAGAAAAAGGGAAGAGAAGAACAAACAGAGAAGATCTCTGATGACAGCTTTGAGGCTGCACAAGGAAAGAAGTCTTCAGCAAGAGACACTGCAGAAGCAGTGAAGAATTTCTTGACCAAGGAATTAATGGAGATAGATGAACCAAAACTGTTTCATGGACCACTCAATTTTGACTCCCTCTCTCCAGTCCAGACAATGAAGGTAGCATCTTTTGCTCAAGCTAAAGCAAAAGAAAAGATTCTGAAGTCTCACATGGAAGACTATGAGCTAATAGAGATTGCATCTGGTGTGCTAGAGAAAATCATGCCATCCTTCCAAAAGGATCTTTCGGCCTCTTCATCCGGTAATCTAAAATCTCTTGTTAATTCTGTTAGCACACATTTTGATTCCTTGGACAAATCAGCAGAAGAGAAAGTTCAGAAAGAGTTTTTAGGAAAGAGATTCTCTGAAGTAAAGGGACTCATAGCAAATGATAGGAGAAATCTGGATGTTGGGATAAAGAGCCTAGAAAATGCTCTTAGAGATGGCAGAGAATTATACAAATTATGTTTATCTTGGTCCACAGTGACAACAAAGATTGCAAAGAAGGTGGAAGAACAAGAGGGTAAACTATCAAGTTTATCTCAGAATTTTGATCCTCTCACCTCATCCATAATGAATCAAGAGTGCCAGGCTATTGCCACTATAAATGAGATAAAGAGGCTTGAGAAGGAAAAGAAGAATAGAATAAGCAGAATGAGTGAACTAAGAGGGATAATTATCCCTAAGTTAGAGGTAGTGCATGAGGCCCTAACTGATGCTCAGACTACAGCTTGGACTAGTGATCTGAAAAATTAAAGAGGGTAGAATTTGTCTAGTTGAAAACCACTTTTGCAGATATACTTAACTATATGTAAGTATAACTTGTATATATCATTATGCGGCTATATATAGGTTAATTTTTGCAAATTATGGTGTGCAGATTCCACCCTTTTCCATTGATGTCAAAGGGGGAGTGAGGAGTAGTGAAAAATGTGGAATCTAGCTAAGGAGGAGCTCTGGTAAAAGTATACAGTGTGCTATGACACTTAGTCATTTTTCACTAAGTGTTGCCATCAATGCCAAAGGGGGAGATTGTTGGCAAGAGACACTGTGTGGCTTCATGATTGTTGTCATTGATGGCAACAAAGTTTATCCCACACATCCACAACACATAGTATGTCTTTACCAGAAGTTAGATTGAAGAGTGTTTTGGTCCGGTGAGCAAGAACAGAGCATGCAACAAGGTCCGACAATCAGGTCTGGATCTCTCAGAGGATGTATCTTAGCAAAGTGAAGACTTGGGGAAGTCAAGAGGAGTACCATGACTACTACATTCTAGAGATTGAGCCTTCGGTGATGAAAGAATGAAAAGATATGAAAATCTAAGTGTTGGGTTCCTGACAGGCAGAGTAGACTGAGGAAGAACTGACCGATAGGGCATCAGACTTTAATCTGGATGAGAAATTGATGATGGTCAAGTATTTAAGAGATCATACATAGTTGGCCGACTTGATTGATGACTTCTAACTCTATGCCTTGGATACGCATCTCAGTTTGAGCATGGATTCAACCGACAGATCAAGGTTTAGTAAATATCTTGAGTATTCTGGTTGCTGACTAGAAAGATGTTGAAATCCTTGGTGTAGATATATATACCAGATGGATTTTGGTATGAAGGTGTGTGTGTTGAGAAATAGTGTGTGAGAAAGGGTAGAAAGAAGTGTGGAGACTACAATTCAAGTCTGGTATGTGACAAAACAATAGCACTTAAGAAGAGGAAGTATGAAGTGTAGTAGATCAGTATATTGAGCTTAATTAGAAGTGAACCTCAGCATATGTGGATGCCTCTCTTCAGTTCAAACATCTAGTTACCTTCTATATCCTTGTAGACAGTGAGTCTCTTGTAGGCAGTGTGCCTCTTGTGAGCAGTGTGCTTGGGCAGTGAGCCCTAATTGGCAAGTGCCACATGTACTTCTTATTCTTTTAACAGAGAATACAATCTTGGGTTAGTCACCCCATGGTTTTTCTCTTAATAGGGTTTTCCACGTCAAAATCATTGTGTTATGTGTGTTGATTTTATTTCTACTCTCATGGTTATGTTTGCTTATATGTTTTGATGCTGCACTAATTGTTAAAGAAGAACATAAAGTTAAAATATTTAAGATAACTGATTCACCCCCCTTCTCAGTTATCTACCTTGTTTCCAACAACAACGCCAACTACACAAATGTGTCATATGATTATGTTGTTAACCACATCTCTGAAAGTGACTCACATGTAAATTTGATCACTATAAATAAAAAGTATGATTGTAATGTAACCACTTGTAGTGGAAATATTACTCTCCAAGGGGCTCCATCCAAACCATCCTCCACGTCTAACCAATACAACATCCTTGACCAACTCCATAAAACACCTGCACATATAGCCATTTTGGAGCTTTTGCGTCTATCTCCATCTCACAAAGTCATCCTTGAAAAAGCTCTTTTGGAAACTACAGTCCCAACCAATCTAGTCGAAGAGCAATTTCAGGGCATGGTAGGTCATCTAACTACACCCCATTTGTTATCTTTCATAGAAAAAGATGATATGTCTATCACCCAACCACACAATGCGTCCCTCCATATTGAAACCTTCATCTGTAAACATAAAATAAAATGGGTCCTAATAGATGGAGGGTAGATTGAAATATTTGCATGTTAAAATTAATCCTTACATTGGGGTTTTCAAAGAATGCCATTGATCCTAAGAAGAAAATTACAATCAAGGCATATGATGAAGAAGAACAGACATCAAAAGGAACCATTGTTTTGCCACTAAGAGTGGGACCAGTAGTGAAAGATGTGGTGTGCCAAGTGCTTGACATGGAACTAGCATACAATATTCTTCTTGGTCGACCTTGGATACACGTGATGAAGGCCGTGCCATCCACCTACCATTAGTGATCAAGTTTCCTCATAATGGCCAAGAAGTCACTATCCAAGGTGATCCTGATCCATTCCAATATTGCAATTCCATCCAATTCAAGCCCAAAGTTGTAATCTCCACCAACCATGCAGCTTCCTCATCTTCATCTGTGTTGACCCAGCCTCACTACCTTCTACATCCAAGACATCTAAACTCAAATTCAAGATCAAAGACAAGGGTTTAGGAGAGTATACCATCGTACAAACCTTATGTCTAGAATAGCTACCTATATCTCCCAAGTCCTATGGAAAAACATCCATGAACAAACCCAAGTCAGTGGAGACTCCTAAAGGTCCTTTTATTAAATGGGAAAGCCTATCAGATGAGAGTGATGAGAAGGATATTCTACAATTGCTATATAAAGATGAAGATAGTGAATACAAACCACAATACCCTCAATCCAAATTGTAAACCGAACAATATGGCCAAGGGTTCTCTATCTTACAAAGAATGGGATATTACGGTCATGGTCCCATAGGATTAAGGAAAGAAGGTATCATAGAACCTATCCAACCTTCTTCTTTAATAGTACGAGACACTACAAGACTAGGGTACAAAGGCAAAGAAAAGTTCAAAGGTAAAGAAAAGCATAAAGGAAAAGAAAGGGAAACAACTACTACCAATTTAGTAGAGCAAATTCACCGACTACAACAATGGAGTGAGACAGACTCAAATGAATATGAATAGGATAGTCTTTCTGAACTATCTTGTGAAGACAAAGGTGTTGATGTGGTTCAACAATATAGGTCTACCCATACAACTCATGAGGGACAAAGCTCTAGGTCTAGACCTCTAGAGTTTGATCTGTAAAATACTGAAAGTGATTTTCACGAGGAAGGTAGGATGTCACACTTGACAGATCAACTTGAGGAGAGTACCATCATAGACATTATCAATACTTCCACTAACCTATACAACTCCTCCATCTTAACCATCACTAGCCTTGAACTAGACCAACCCAATGACCCATTACCATTAGTACATCCCGAACTCATAGACTGGGATATGCAAGACGCTGTCCCTGAGCTAGATACTTTCCAAAATGACAATGCTATCATAGATTACCTAGAACTTATAGACCATCTACCCGCAGGGGATCACAAAGCTGGCTATGCTATAGAACTCAATAACAAGGCTTATTTTGGAGAGTGCCAAGCCTTTCAGTCATAAAATATAAAAATAAAAAATAGATCTAATAGTGAAAATTGCTCTGCGACAATGTTAGATCATAAAAATAGTAAAAATAAATAAAAGATGGATCCAATGGTGAAAACCTCTATGAGGTGCTGAAGGATGAAAGGCTTGACACTCTTCCCAATCTGGGAGAGGTCCTCAATTTTGATAGAACCAACAGAACCTGTCACCATTGGCATAGAAGATAATTCAAGGATAATCCATATGGCAGAATCTTTATCGAAACATGAAAAACCAGAATTCATCAACTTCTTCAAGAAGAGATAGATTAACTTTGCTTGGTCATATGCGGATATGTCAGGGTTGGATCCAAATCTTATAATGCATCATTTATCACTAGCTCCAGGAGCTAAGCTAGTCAAACAAAAACTAAGGAAGATGCATCCACATATCACACTCTTAGTGAAGGAAGAATTGAAGAAGCTACTAGATGTTGGGTTTATCAAACCAATTGATTATCCAGAGTGGATTTCAAATATAGTACATGTTTCAAAACCAAATGGAAGGGTTAGACTATGTAATGACTTCAGATATTTGAACAAGGCTTGTCCCAAGGATGACTTTCCTCTGCCCAACATCGACATCATCGTAGATCTAACAACAGGGCACACTATATTCTCACTAATGGATGGATTTTCTAGCTATAATCAAATCAAAATAGCACTAAAAGATCAACATAAGACTACATTCACATGTCCATGGGGTACCTATTGTTGGTGCGTCATGCCATTTGGACTGAAAAATGCAAGGCAACATATCAAAGAGCCATGACTACAATCTTTCATGACATGATGCACACCATCATGGAAGATTATGTAGATGATATTCTGGCCAAATCAATCACAAGGGAAGGACACCTGGTAGTATTAGATAAGATATTTCAACGACTGGAGCAATTCAATGTACACTTAAATCCAAAGAAGTGTGTTTTCAGAGTTACATCCAACAAACTTCTAGAATATATCATGTCATCTAATGGAATTGAGGTGGACTTGGCCAAAGTGAAAGCAATCATGGCTATGCCACCACCCAAGAATCACAATTAGTTCAATTCATTACAAGGCGAGCTACAATCCATCCAGTGGTTTATCTCTCAACCGGCTGACAAATGTCATCCGTTCACACATCTCCTACACAAGAATATTCCTTTTAAATGGGATGACTCATGTGAACAAGCCTTTTAGCATCTCAAAGAGTATCTAATGAATCTACTAATATTGATGTTGCCAATCCAGGGGAAACCACTTATACTTTATATTTCAGCTATGCTAACTAATCTAGAAGCTTTACTGGCACAACAAAACTATGAAGGAAAGGAACAAGCTATTTACTACATCAGCTAGACACTAGTAGGTTATGAGCTTCAATACACACCCATACAACGAGCATGTCTTGCAGTAGTTTTTGCATCATAGAAGCTAAGGCACTATATGCTCACTCATTCCATCAAATTGGTAGCCAAGATAGATCCATTGAAGTACTTACTTAGCAAGGCTATTCCAATAGGTAGGCTATCAAAGTGGGTGATGATACTCAATGAGTTTAACATCAAGTTTGTAGACAGACAAGCTACTTTTAGGTCAAGTAATTGCAGATCAGTTGGTAGATGCACCATTGATAGACGAGAATCCATTAACCTTCGAGTTTCTAGATGAATCCATCTTTAGCATCACAACCCAAGAATGGAAACTTTATTTTGATGGATCATATACTCTACATGGGTCCGAAGCAGGTATCTTGTTGGTCACACCTAATGGAGACATAATTCCAAAGTCATACAAACTACTCTTTCCATGTACCCATAATGTGGCAGAATTTGAAGCACTGGTCATTGGCATCAAAATGGCAGTAGAATGGAAAGTCAAAGAACTTCATGTGTATGGAGGTTCACAACTTGTCATCAACCATGTGAATGATGACTATCAAACTAAAAATGAGAAGTTAATACTGTTAGTGTGAATAGGGACATTTGAAAACTAGTTTTATATCTCCTAGTTAATTTCCCTTTGTGTGAGGATAATTCATATTATTTAACTATTTATTAGTTAAATAATATTCTCACACATTCACATGTTAAGTTGACTTAGTGAGTTTTCTAGGAGTCTAATTGTGTGCTGAGTTGTTGATAGTTGGAGTGAGGTGTCTTATCCTCCACATGTGTAATTAGTTGGTATCCTCTAATTGTCACATGTTGTAGGACACTCTCCACCTTTCTAGCTCTCACCTTGTCTTTATAAGCAAGGCTCTCTTGTAGCATTGTAACATACACGATTTTGCATTCGTTGATAGAATACATTATTATTCTTTCATATTGTCTCTCTTGTGCTTTCATGAAGTCCTAGATCTTGGGTGGCTCCTATCTAGTGAACTCTTACATGGTATCAAAGCTCTCTAGGTGGAATCTCTTCTTGTTAGCCAAATTCTTGAGAGATTGAATGCAAATTCATGGTGGATTTTGATAGTTGAGTATGCTCTTCTCTTGCATTGAATGATGACCTCGAGAATCAAAAAGACTTGATGGAAAAGCCAAATTTCTGAGGGTTTCATCTTTGTGGCATTGTATTACAGGTTGCAACATGTATTTTATTGACTTAGGTGGTTGATTTAACTTCTACATGTCATTTTTTTGCACTAGGTCCACATCTTCTACACATCAAATCAAAAAATTCCTTCTGGATTTTGTTCGTCACATCAAAAAACCATTTGGGTATCTTTTATATTTTGTATGCAATAAATAGATCATCCATAATTTTAATCAGAAAGTTTCTCCAGGACCCCTCTCGAATGAAGTTTTTGTTTTGACAGTCCAACTTTGAAGGCTCATATCTTGCTCAAATTTGCTTTTTATTTGGATCAAAATTTTGCAGGCTTCTCAGTGGTGCAGACGTTTTTTTTTATTTTGCTTTTTGGATTTTCCAAAAATTGCAGATTTTCATCATTGTTGATGAGCAGTCCTCATTTTCAGAACTTCCAAGAGCCATAACTTTTGGCCATGATATCAAAAATTGGAAAAAATATATTTTTGGAAAGGTAGTTCCAAGAACTTTGAATTGGTATAGGTATTTTTCTAATATTTTGCTGCAAGTGCCTAATTTTTCTATTTGAAGCCAGAACTTATATTTTGCACTCCCAAGCTCACACTTCATCAAAACATCAACTTCTTATAGGCATTGGAAAGGTAATTATGTGTTCTGCAGTTTTGTCCATGCACTTTTTCCATATTTTTCTTTAACATTAGATTTTTAGTTTGAGGCACTTTGGGTACATATCACTCATTGCTTGGAAAAAAAGTTGAAATTGGTGGTTGTTTTGGTTTGGGGGGGCTTCAATTACAGTATTGATTCAGTTTGTTCTTTGATCTAGCTTCTTGTGCTCTTCTTTTCCTATAAAACATGGATAAATCATAGATAAATCAAAGGTTCCATTGTTAACACCATATAACTATAAAACTTGGAGTCAACATGCATGGAATTCTCTCATGGATCTTGGGCATTCTTTATATGTTGAAAACAAGATACCTAAAACCACATATGATAAGGAAGAGATAAAATGGATGATAAATCATACTAAAGCTCTTGGATGTCTTCGTAGTTTCATTTCCCTAGATTTCTTGTTTCAGATTGAGGCATGTTCAAATTCACATGATGCTTGGGATAAATCGAAAACATTGTATGGTACAAAAGATGAAGTTAAAAGATATTAAATTGATAATGAATTGATGAGCCTTGATCTTAAGAACTTTAGCAACATCCAGGATTACATAACTAAGGTTAATGATCTAAGAGCAGAATGTAAAGCATGTGGTATTGAGAAAAAGGACATGCAAGTGATTTACAATGTGTTGAACAAACTAAGTCTTGAATATGCAACTTTTGTTTCTAGCTTTCACACTCACAAGTTGACTATGGGATCTGCTTTCACTATGCCTTCATTTGCATCTTTTTCTAAGATGTTGGTGCATGAGAAACAAAAGCTTATTTCTATGGGTATCATTAAGCCATCACAAAATCATGCTTTGGTGGTTGCACAACCTAAGGAACAGAAAGCGTCGGGTTCTTCTAACAAGAAACAAAAGAAAGCTAAGAACAATCCACAAACAGATCAAGCACAAAATTCACCTAAGAAGGAGAAGCCTACATGTGGTTATTGTAAGAAATTAGGACATGATGAACATTCTTGTTATAAGAAACACATTGACATGTTGATGCAACTTGTTCAAAAGAACAAACTTTCATCTCCTAATTCTTCTTCTACTCCTTCATCATCTATGCAACTAGTACTTTCTGAATCTCATGCAAAGATAGCTAAGGAACCTAAACATAAATGTAGAGCACTTTGTGCAAGTACAAGTTCTACATCAGGTAAATGGCTTCTTGATTTAGGTGCTTCTCATCATATGGCTTCTTCCAAGGATATGTTTTTTTCATTTGAGCCGTGTGATATGCCACCTATCTTGATGGGTACTAATACATATATGAATGTATTTAGGAAGGGAACCATTGATATTGGTGAAGGTACTTTCAATGATGTACTTTGTGTGACTTCTTTGGCCAATAATCTTCTTTCCATATATCAAATTACTCACAGTGGTACAAGGAAGACAGTAGAGTTCACACATGAGTTGATTATTATCAGAGACTTGGAAACCATAGAGTTAATTGCTACTGGGGTGCTTGATCATGCTACTCAGCTATACACCTTTCATGGTTTCTCTTCTGATGATGATTCGGATCCATTGGTTGGCATTCACACTCCTAGTGTGAATCATATTTCTAAGGAGAAGTTTGGTCACTTGAACCTAGGTATTCTTGCCTCTTCATTGGTTCTTGAGACATGTGCTACACTTCCATCTTCTCCACCTCCTTCTTCTTCAGAGTTCAGTGCTTCAGTTCAGCAGGATACTTCTTGTCTTTGAGATACAGCTTTGTGGGATGAGTACTTGACATGTGTTTCATACTTGTTTGTGGAGTTTCACATTGATGATTTTGAGGACACATTTGAGGGGTTATCTCTCCTCTTTGATGATAGTCATAGCACAATTGTTGTCAACCCATCTTTGTCTTTGGAGGTTGATGATTTTCAGTTTCCACTAGATCCTGGATTGTCACTTTCTTCAGTGAGGCTCGAGACTCCTGATTTGATTGTGGTATCATTCAACATTCACATGGAGACACATGATCAGTTTTCAAAGACATCATACTTCATGAGACTTCCTTCCTCATCTCTTGGTTTGGAGTTGGAGTTTCTTCATGCACCAGTGGATTGGTTTCTTCCAAGGGAAGACATGTTGTTTGTAGGTCTTGGATCCTCTTTGGTCTTCTTCTTTTAGCATTCGCCATTAGCACTAGAGCTTCTTCATTATGAGGGGGACATCTTGTCTCATGCTTTCCATCTTATGGGGGGGCTATTCATTGTATATATGTGATGGATGTTGTATTTGGGGGGTGTTGATTCTTCCTTCATTCTATCTCCTAGTTAATTTTATATAACTAGTTTTATATCTCCTAGTTAATTTCCCTTTGTGTGAGGACAATTCATATTATTTAACTATTTATTAGTTAAATAATATTCTCACACATTCACATGTTAAGTTGACTTAGTGAGTTTTCTAGGAGTCTAGTTGTGTGTTGAGTTGTTGATAGTTGGAGTGAGGTGCCTTATCCTCCACATGTGTAATTAGTTGGTATCCTCTAATTGTCACATGTTGTAGGACACTCTCCACCTTTCACTCCACCTTTCTAGCTCTCACCTTGTCTTTATAAGCAAGGCTCTCTTGTAGCATTGTAACATACAAAATTTTGCATTCATTGATAGAATACATTATTATTATTTCATATTGTCTCTCTTGTGCTTTCATGAAGTCCTAGGTCTTGGGTGGATCCTATCTAGCCAACTCTTACAAATATCATACAAGCGTATGGTAGACAACTTCAAAGCATACTTTGTTGTGATTTATTTTGAGAAGATACCTAGACTGGAGAATAAAGAATCACACGCCATGGCAACCATTACATCTGTCCTTGATATACCTGAAAACTAGTCATGCTATGAGTTCTTGGTGGAGCTAGTATCCCATCCTGCCTACGACATCCCCGAAACCAACATCAAATGCCACATAGTAGGATCTGATTCTACCTTATATAGAAAAGTATATATACCTATTTGAAAGAGAACACCCTACCACCCATTCTATCTAATAACCAAAAAAGAACCTTCATCCTCTAAGCCTCTTGTTATATCATAATTGCTAACACCCTGTATCGACAAGGACTAGATGGTACTCTCCTTAGGTGTCTCGATAGTGAGGAATATCAAACCGCCCTAAGCAAAGTTCACTAAGGTATATGCAGAACCCACTCTAGTGGTCCTATTTTGGCTAAGAAACTCATATGTATGGGATACTACTGGCCAACTATGGAAAGGGACTTCTATCATTTTGTGAAAAGGTGCAAGAAATGCCAAATTCATGGGAACCTAATACATGCACCAGCATAAGAGCTGCATCCTTTAATGACTCCTTGGCCTTTCTATCAATGGGGACTTGACTTAGTGGGTAAGATACATCCCCCATCATCCAACAACCATAAACTCATAATCACCGCCACTGAGTACTTCATGAAGTGGATTGAAGCCGTACCCCTAGCCAATGTCATAGGTAAACAAATCGCCTCTTTCATCCTGAATTACATCATTTTTTGCTATGGCATTCCCCTATCCATTATCACTGATAATGGCAGACCATTTAAAAATTAGGATGTCAAAGAACTATTTGACAACTTCCACATCCAACACCACTTTTCCACCTCGTATTACCCCCAAGGAAATAGTCAAGCGAAGGCATCTAATAAAACCATCTTGAAAATCCTAAAGAAAACTGTCAACAACGCCTGCCATGATTGGCATATTGAACTGAATCCTACTCTATGGGCCTACCATACAAGTATCCTCACACCAACAGGTGTAATACCATATTCTCTAGTCTATGGCTTTGAAGCTATCTTTCCCATTATTGAAGTCGAGTTACCATCCTTGCGAGTATTGTTAAAAGGCCTAATATTTGTTGAAGAATATAGGGTTTCCAAACTTCAAGAGTTAGAGTTGTTGGAGGAAAGAAGAAAACACGCCTTTAATCATCTAAAAGCCTACCAACAAAATATGTCAAGAAGTTACAACCATAGAGTCAAACCCTGAGTCTTTCACATTGGTGACCTAGTACTCGAAGAGAATCCCATAAATCAGCAGGACAGGGAGAAGAAAGGCAAGTTTGAACCCAACTAGCTTGGTCCCTATGTAATCATTTCTACCTATGGATCAGGAGCCTATCAATTAGCCACATCAGAAGGTGAATTGTTTGATGATCCCATCAACAACATGCATCTTCGCAAGTTCTATACCTAAACCCCAATGCAAGGGAGTCAAAAACATGTCAAAAGAGATAGAGAGAGAGTGGTGAAAACCTAGAAACATGTGCTATTTGTGATAAATGTGCAAATAAAAGCAAGTGGTGAAAACCTAGAAACAAGTGTTATTTGTGATAAACTGCTTCCTCCATCATCTACGATTTATGTCCTTTCATCCATCTTTTCTTCCACATCCATTAAATCACATTAGGATACCTATCATGGCTTGTTGTTCACTCACCCTTATCACCTTGTCCCATCAGGCTATCCATCCAATCCTTCATCAATTTTGTCATCCGTTGTCACCCTATCAATAGTATCATTGTCAAACTACGTCACCTCTAAGCTATCACATAGGCAAGACCATCTTTGATGGGCTCCCGAGGCTTCCCATCCATTCCATCCCTTATCACCCATCCTTTTATCCATCCAATTCCACCTAATTCTGACCATCTAGGTCTTAGGTCCACATGGTCCACACCCCAAAGTACGTTGCCTCTGCATCATCACATAGACAAGGCCATCATTGATGAGCCCCCGAGGCATTAGGTCAGTCCCTTAGGGCCCATTACATTGAGTCTACCATTTGTTCAATCCACATGTTCATCCATAATAAGTCGATCCTTTATTTGACTGGGGGCAAAATCCTTGACATAGTTGAGAATTGGATTCTTGAATGCCAAAAAATCACAGAGGATAACAAACTGGATTGTGATATTATCTCTAGACAACATGCAGCATTACAAACTCACATGTTCAACAAAATGCTCAACACAAGGCATTGACCTATATCAAATAACACTGTGCCTAAACTATCATGATGATTGTATCTATTTTCATTGCAAGAAAACATATCTATGGCAAGAAGATTTGATGCTTTTTATATGCTTGAGTCTTAGATTTTTTCTTTTTGTTATCATGTTTCCTATGCTACTCGAGAATGTCTAAAAACTAGAGCAGCTTTGATGGGGGAATAATTATTTTGTTTTGTTTGTTGTTTGTGGATCAATCTTTAGTAATGTGATGACTTTGTCTAATGACATGATCAACAAAAGATCATCGAGGACATTATGGGTCTAAGCATGAAAAAGTGCAATCATTGTCTATTGATACATGCAAGAAATACTCAGGTCATCTCGGTTCAATTTTGACTAGATTCTTGTATTAACTTGCTAAATCAATATCCATGCAAGAGATACTCAGATCATCATGGTTTAATTATACTTAGATGCTTGTATTTTCTTACAACATTTTAAAATCTTGATGATGAAAAAGTACTTCAAATACTTGCATACAAGATGACAAAAAGCCTCATTAGTGCATGTTAGGTTTGCATTTCATCTCATTTATAAGCATTCCACAAATACTATTTATCCAAGTGTCATAAGATCCAAATTGTATCTTTTAGTTATCCATATTATCCATTTGTCCAAATCATTCTTCTAAGTTGTTCATCATATCCAAATCTTTCACCTAAATTCTTCTAAGGGTTGTTTCATTTATGATTGAGTATACTTGGCATAACAAAAATACATCATTATCAGTTTGCATATTTTAAAAGTGTGTCCATCATTAGTTCATTTACCATTTAAGTGCACTAGATTTATTAAGCATTTAGATCATGATAGTAATGTCATTTATCCACATAAGTCTCATGCATAACATTTATTATCAAGAAAAATCCAAAAGCATAGATTTCATTTTCATAACAGTTGCATTAGAACTACATACATAGAAAAATAAGCACCATGTAGTACATTTAGGAAATCATCCACATATGTATTAAGGCAGCATAAACTATAAGCATATAGGATCATTGCACATTAATATTACGCATACATATTAGTCATTGTGCCAAACCATAGAAACATCATATCATAAGTGTCATAGGAGTCGTAGAATCAACATGATAGAAACATCACAATAGAGCATAATCATACCATCAATCATATAGATAACATCCATCACATATAGAAAAGAATCCATCCATCAAAAATACATGCATATAGTCCATCAAACTCATATAGATCATCATCATAAAACAATAATAATAATGTCCAAGTGTACAATGATATCATAAAAGTGTCTATCTCGAACTTGCAAAAAAAATGGTGTATACAAAAATGATATAATCTTATACATGTCTAGTATGCCTATGTGGTACTGTCTCCAAAAGGTGTTGGATGCTGAGGTTGATGCTGAGGCTGAAGCAGAGGCTAAGGCTGAGAACCTGTAGGACCTGTAGGTGTTGGGAATTAAGGTGTCTCAACCTTGGTAATTCCTTGCATTATTTTGATTGTATTTATTTATTCATTGCCTATGATGTAAATTAATTGTAAATTCCATATTGTCATCTTGTGGGATGTGGCACGATGATGTGTCATCCTACATGGAAGATGAAAACTTGTAATTTTGTCCTCACATGAGGAGATAGGCATCCCACTTTGTGGTAGGAATATTTTTCCATGTGTCAGCATCTTGGATGTTGTGTAAGGGAATATTGACCCTAATAGTCATGACAGATTCCTATGATGAAGTTATGACATCTAAGTGTCAGAAATAGGAGATTCTATGATAGGTGAAGACATGTGTCAAAGAGCATCTTTGAAAAAGGCATCTTTTGGTGCCCCAAGGTGGACTATGACATGTTGTAAGAGAATATGTTATTTATAGCCTGTGTATGACAGACTATATGACAGACGTAAGAGCATTTGTCATAGCCCATTTTGGAAATAGGTGAGCTCTTTGGGATGGGATCTGTGGACAAGTGTCAGAAGCATCTTAAAATGTTGACCAGGTGTCCATAGGCATGGGTTTTGGGCCATGAGGCCAAGTTGGACGTCCATTCCAAGATAGAGGCAATTTTTCCTTGTATTTTCTATATAAATAGGTGTTTGGAGGAGAAGATGTACTATAGGTTTTACATGTACTATTATGCTACTGGATCATCTCTATATACGAGTGTCAAAGACTTCTGCAAGATCATTGGCTCTGATTTGTATTGTAACCTCTTTGTTTACGTAATACAGTTGAGCAGTGTTTAGGAGTGTGGGGTTTTTCACTCGTAAGGGTTTTCCCCACATATATATCTTGTGTCTCTCTTCTCCTGTCATTCTTTCTTCCTTATGTGTTTGTTGCAATATCTCATGTTAATGGTTTAATGTTTCTATAATAGTTAGGATAAATTTGAATTTGTACTCTCCTCCCCTCTTTAGATTAGTGTAGGAAGCGATTTTCACACACCTAGCTTCCTTTTAGTTGGTATCAGAGTTGGTCAGTTTTTAGTTCTAACTGCTGGGTAGGGGTTTTTTGAGCCAATCTTAGGTTGAGTGGGAGTCTTGTGTAGAGTATTCTATATCTTATTGCAGTAAGGAGATGGCAACCACATCCAGAAGGTTAGAGGTTGATAAATTCAATGGCACTAATTTTGAGTTGTGGAAACTCAAGATGGAGGACCTACTTGTTGATCGTGACCTATGGGAAACTGTATCCAGTGTGAAACCTACAGCAATGTCACAAGCTGATTGGGACCTCAAAGATCAAAAGGATAAGGGTCTCATTAGACTCTGTTTAGCTGACTCTGTTCTGTTGAACATCCATGAGGACAAGACAACGAAGGATCTTTGGAAGAAGTTGGGTGATGTTTATCAGGCCAAGTCCTTGATGAACAAACTCTTCCTAAAAAAGAAGTTGTTTTCTCTGAAGATGGAAGATGGAGGATCTGTTGCGGACAACATGAATGCTTTCAACATGATCGTTGCATAGTTGACATATGTGGGTGTGAAAATAGATGAGGATCGTTGCATGACCCTGCTTTGTTCTTTGCCAAATTCATGGGATCATCTTGTAATGGCTATCAAAAGCAACACTACCACCTTCAAGATGGAAGATGTGGTGTCCTCACTATTATCTGAAGAAATGCGAAGGAAGACATCTAAATTAGCCAAAGAGGCTCTTGCAGTTCATGGAAGACCTAAGGAGAAAGGGAAGAAGAAAGACAAGAAAGCTGAGAAGGGCATATCCAAATCGTGTGGGAGATCCAAATCTCTTGGAAAGTCCAAGGCTCTCTGTTGGAACTATGGCAAGTTTGGGCATTCCAAAAGGAATGCAAAGAGGAGAAGAAAAAGAAGAAGAAAGCTCTTGATTCAGATTCTGAAAAAGATGATGGTGATGCCTTCATTGTAGCCTTGGCCACCCATGCATCTGATGATGTGCGGTTGATTGATTATGGTGCATCTTCCACATGATCTCACATTGAGAATGGTTTACTAAGTATAAAGAGTACAATGGTGGAAAGGTGTACCTTGGTGATGACTCTCATTTGAAGATTATTAGTTGTGGAAGAGTCTCAATCTGATTCCCTGATGGATGAGTGAAGGGGATCACTAGAGTTATGCACATTCCAGGCCTTACATAGAACCTGCTTTCTGTAAGTATATTGAATGATGCAGGTGTGCAGATTGTCTTTTCAAAGGATGGATGCAAGATGACAAGAGGATCTATGGTGCTTGCAAAGGGTGCTCGAAAGGGTACTCTGTTTCAGTTGGAGGCATGCACTTCATAGTGTAATAGTTCTTCTGACTCAAGGAAACGAGCTGCTGTCACTTCATCCCCACCATCTGAACATGCAGTGAAGAAATCTGTTGTAACCAGTTCTGATGGTAGTGCACATGCCATGGAAGCCAAGCTTCCTGTTGAAAAGACTATGTTATGGCATTTGAGATATGGCCAGATTGGTGAGAAGGGTTTGCATACCCTGAAAAATAAAAACCTCATTGAGGGATTAAATGGTTGTAATCTCGAGTTTGACTTTTACAATCATTACATTTATTGAAAACAAAACCGTGTTTAGTTTTACTCTAGTTCTCACAAGTCTTCTTGTGTATTGGATCTAATTCATTCTGATGTGTTTGGTCCTGTGAATGTTCCTTCGATTTCAAAATCTGTATATTTTGTATCTTTCATAGATGATTATAGTAGAAGGACATGGGTTTATTTTATCAGAAGCAAGACTGAAGTCATTAGTTAGTTTAAGGAGTTTAATGCCTTTGCTGAAAATTAGACTTGTAAACAAATTAAGTGTTTGAGAATTGACAATGATGGTGAGTTTTGTTCGGCATAGTTCGATAAGTTCTGCAAGGAGCAAGGGATTGAAATGCATAAGACAACTCCATACACCCCATAGTAAAATGGAGTTGCAGAGAGGATGAACAAGACACGGATGGAGAAGGCTAGGAGTATGCTTAGTGGAGCAAGCCTCGAACAAATGTTTTGGATTGAAGCTATTACCACTACTTGCTATCTGGTAAACAGATCTCCTACATCAACTCTTGTTGGAAAAACACCTATGGAGGTGTGGTCTGGTAAGAAGCCTTTAGTAAGGCATCTTCGTGTTTTTGGTTGTGAGCCATATGCACATGTGCCTAGGGAGAAAAGGTCTAAGTTGGTGAACAAGGATGTTAAATGTATTTTCATTGGCTATGGTGTTGGTGTGAAAGGATACAAGCTTTGGAATCCCATGACTGAGAAAGTGTTGTATAGTAGAAGTGTTATCTTTAGAGAGCTAACACCTTCTTCTATTGTTCTATAGCTAGAATAGTCAAAAAAGAAAGAAGATGTGGTTCAGTTTCCTTCTACCCTTGAGAAGACTGAACCGACAGACCCTGTGAGGTTTGATGATGAGGAGAGCTCTAGCAGCTCTGGAAGTGAAGAAGAAGAAGCAAAACCTCAACCTCATCTATTGAGGAGATTTACACGAACAAGAAAGAAACCTGATAGGTTCCTGGAAGGAGGCCATGGAGGATGAGATGGCTTCTTTGGAAAAGAACAAAACATGGGACTTGGTACCATTGCCTGATGGACAAAAACCTATTGGTTGCAAATGGGTGTTCAAGAAGAAATTTGGTGCAGATGGCAGTGTTGAAAAGTACAAGGCTAGATTGGTTACGAAGGGGTACTCACAAGTGGAGGGAATTGATTATGGTGAAATTTTCTCTCCCATTGCAAAGATGACATCCATTAGATTTTTGTTATCTCTTGCAGCTGCTTCTGATTTAGAGATAGAACAGATGGATGTGAAGACAACTTTCCTTCATGGTCATTTGGAGGAAGAAATCTACATGTCACAGCCAGAGCATTACTGTTGATGATTGTTTTTACACATTCATAACAAAAGTTAAAATTCACAAAGGAACCTTAGCTATCTTGAAAGATATGAAGAATTGACTAAGAATTCTTAATCTCAAGTTTCTATATGGTCAAGTCTTGACCTTGTGGATAATTCAGTAGGTTGATGTGAAACAATAATATTCAAGGGGCCTTACGTGAATAAAAGTAATCAATAACTTCCTGGACTCAAATTATGCAAATTGTTGCAAATATCAACAAAATATTCATTCCTTTGCATAAATTCACTATTGTATCACAAAGCTTTGTATAAATTTTAGTAAAACAAACTTTGCTTTCAAATTTATATGAAAATTGTCAAATATCAATTTAATTCCTCATTCTTTATTCAAATGCATGACAATTTCCTTTAGATTTATGTGTTTAAGCTAATTAGTTTTCAATTGTTGGAGAAAAGTTAGAGAAACTCAAATTAAAGTACCATTCCATACAGGATCTAAATGTTCTACTACTCACATTTTAAAGAATATAATAATCTAAACAACTCAACACAATCAAATCTGCAAATGTAAAGTCCTGAACGTTTTCATGAACATACATAAGAGATTGCAAGCTTTCAAAGAATAATACTTCAAATACAAATAGGAATTAGAAAACACTCTGTAATAGATGCAGAATTCTGAATTTACTTATATTCAAAGCACAAAGTCATATAAAATTTACAATGTAAGAATGATTTCTATTTCATTGATCAAATCACTAGAGAACTTACAAACGTTTTGACAGATACACTAAGGAGACCAGACATTCCACGTACTCCTTAATGCAGACACAGGTGACCTCCCTTTATAAACTAAAAGAAATATCTTCTCTATTTCAATAAACTTTGACAAATTACAACTCAACCTAAAACTCTAAAATCCCTGTGTAATATGATACAAGTAGTAGAGCTTATTATATAGAGTTTGAAGCTTCATACTGCTATAGTTACAAAATCCAATCAATGATCAGCATTCAAACTTTCTAGATCAATGGTATAAATCAATTCCTAACCATTTTCAAAATATCTCAATGGTATCTTTGCTTGGCTTAAAGGATGGCTTTGGAGTCTTTTCAAAATAAAAGATACATGCTAACTTCTTGTTAGTTGACTTTGACTGATGATACCCTCCAATTACATTCTTACTTAGCATATCTTTGTTTCAATATCTTCTATTCTTTCAGGTATTCTAAAAATTACCTGTCACTCCCTTGATGAAAGCATGATCCCTCTCTTAACTTTTTTCCCATGTAAATTCCTATGCTTTGACTCCATCTTGCAACTTCTTCTCTTTTGTCATCAAATCCTTAACTCTTTTCCAATATTTTTTTATCTTTGCACCTATTTCCATCATTAAGTCAATCATCTATGTGTTGAGCTATGCTATTGGGTTCTCCAAACATGGTGAAAATTCTACCTTAAACTCTTTTACAACCTTTTCTAATCCATACGCTGGTACCTCTAGGCATTCATGCCCAATGAGTTTTTCTATCATTTTCATATGTACCTTTATCATGTTGTTTGTGACCTCTACTAGGTCTCTAGTGTTTATGATGCAACTTCTAAGAATGTCTTCTTCATATTTTAATTCCAACTTCGCTTGTGGAAACTAGTTGACCATTTGAGGAGTAATGGCTCCTTCGATTATCAGTTCTTCTACTTTGTCCTCTATTTCTTCAAGCTGCTTCATTTCTAATCTACATTCTTCTCTTCTAAATTGACAGTTGTGTAATATAACATTACATTTGTTCTTCTCTGCCAAATCCATATCCTAACTTGTTACTTCTTGCCTTGTTACTTCTTCTCCTTTTTGTATGAGGCCTTTTAACCATTTCTCAAAAATGTTAGCTTCAATCTTTTTATTTCCCATTTCCTTTACCTCCTCCTTTGATAACATTGCCATTTCAGTAGGCAGCTCTGGTACATTAGCACTGGGATCAAACATCCCTCTGATGAATTGCTGCAATTGGACAATATGTCCTTTCAAGTATTCCTGCTTATCTTTATCTTTTTCAATATTTTAGGTGGCCTGATGCATGTCTTCCCATTCATTTATATGTTGTTCTCTTGTCATGTGTCCTAAATCTAGATTATGTATTTTATAATCTTCCACTATCATTTCTCCTTTTGACTTGTCCTTTTGTGGTATGGCTAGATACAACATTCTAGATCTAGAAGGACCTCTTTTGATTGCTGACATAGTTCTGGCCTTTCTTTTCTCTTTTTGTGGTGTAGAACCACCCAATAGACTCTTTATATCAATAGGCACTAATTGTACCTCTACCTTCTTTCTTCTAACCTCTAAGCCTAACCAAGCTAGAGCTTCCTTTGCAGCTTATGTTGTTTTTTCTTCATTTATCACCTCTTCTTGAGGTTTCTCCATTTTTGCCTGTTCAGTTTGTTGCTCTTGTTGTTGTTGACGGGGTGTTGGCATTTCAATTCGCACCTCTAGAATTCAATTTGGAAATGGACAGCTATGCACAGATAAACTACTCTCCTATTGGAAGGGGGAGTTCTCTTTCTCGCTGATGTTCACTGAAAAGATAACTTGAATGAAACTTTGCCTATCTTCTTTTTGATTCTCAGCTGCAGAGCACAAGGTTATAAAACTCTAAACGCTGCAGAAGAGGTTTTTTCCTTTTTTAATAAAACTTCTACTACAACTAGCATAGACTAATGACGCTTTCAACCTCCTGAGTAAATTCAAAGCAAAGGAAGTTGAAAGTGGACGAGGAATGATTGTTAACACAAAAACTTAAGCAATTTTCCTCCAGATTTACACCACAAGACTAAAAGTACTTTAATGATGAAAGCTGAAAATGAAAGCTGCAGAAGCCAAACATCTGACGACGATAACTTAATTAATCGATATAGAATATCAGAGCAAAGCAGGCATGAGACTTCTATTCAATATCACAAAGTTTAATACAACTCCAGGACAGCAATACTGTAGCAAAAGGTAGGCATACAGTAAGCAATCAAACACCGGAGAACAATGAACACAAAGTGAACAAACACCTGGAATAACAATGTTTGCAGGCTAGAATAGGCACAACAAATTTGCTATCACAAAAGTCATTACAAACAATGGGCAAGGATGCCCTTATTTATACTAAAATCAAAGGAGTAGGGAACCCTAAAATCTCCTTGATTAACCCTAACTTGCCAACTTGCAAGCTTTATTACTATTCTAAGACAATAATACAATAAACAAATGCTTTAAAGCAAAGAAGATTCCTTCTATCACAAGGTGATTTCTTCCTAAATATAGAATGGATGAGCTTAGGATGAAAGCACATGCTTTAAAACAAAAAGCATCTAATTTAAAGCTGCTTTATTTTGAAATGCATCCTCATCAACATTCTAGCTTTTTGGTGATGTCATCCATTGATATTCTGGGAAACAATATCTTCTAAAAAGTGAGTGACCGCATCTCTGCCAGGAACACTGATACTCTCTAGAATGATATTCTAATTCTCTAACATTTCTTCACCATTGGCAACCATCTAAAGAAATTTGTGGACTTCACCCACAACCTTGTCAAATTTCACTGTCATTGCGGCAAGATGACTCATCTTACTGGCATTGATATCATCATTAAAGTTGTTGCAGATGAGAGTCTAGAACTCTGCTTGCACTTCCCTGAGATCATACAGGGTGCCATCTTCTTTCTCATATGAACATGGGATCTGAGAGACAAAGGATCTGACGAACTTGAGGATGCCGACTACCTTTTCTTTCCATTCTGTCAACTCTGAACTCATACTATCATATGTTTTTACTATGAAAAGATATTGCACTTTCCAAGTAGAAATTGTCTTCTTATCTTCAGCTGAATCAACAGTATCAAGTGCAATCTTCAAGTCGGAGATAATGATCTCAAACACCAGCCTATTTTCTACCATGATCTGTTGTGACCCCTGTATGGCTTGGTGTAAATCATGAGCATTGTATTTCAACTGATAAAGCTCTGCAAGTACAACTCTCCTATTGGTCATAAATTCTTCTACCCAACTGTTCATGTGCCTAATTTGTGTTGGAGAGTACTGCATATTGGAAGATTTGAAAATCAACTGTGAACACGCCTATGTTGGAAAAAGTATTAGACAGATGGCTGAAAATTATTTGCTGATTTTTAGAAAAAGTAGAGTGTGAGCTAAAAAAGCTGGCACATGGGTTTTGTAGATAATTTTGTTTTTAAGGAACCCAGATTATCGTATTTTGAAAAAGCGGAGATTTTCTTAAAAAAGCAAGAAAAAAGTAGTTTCCCAAAAGAAAAGCACAACTCCCAATCTTCAAGAGGATGATAATCTAGATGGACCCATCTCGACGAAAACTGAAAAAGCTCTGGTCGGATTTTTGAAAAATGATCTCCTTGAAACAAGGAACCTAAAAAAGCAAGCCTCTCTTCTTCCTCAACCCGAATCTATGAAGAACACTGAAAAAGCACCTGGCTTGGGTCTTCGAATCTTCATTGAAAGAAAAATAAAATCTTTCCTCTGGATGCAACCTACAAAAGATAATGAAATAAAGAAGCCCAAAGCTTGTCTTTATAAATCTTTTGGTCGAAAAAGCAACTTTATTTGTGTGAGAAGAAAACTTCATCCTCATCCATGAAGAAATCATCTTTTAAAGCATAAATCCAAGTGGATGTCTTCGAATAGGAAGAATCCCTATTTTGTAGGAGCCTATGGCTTCATGTGCAAGATGACAAAAAAAATCTTCTTTGATGATGTCATTGAACACGCAAGTTGAAAGAAGTGCTAACAAAATTTTCTTCATTTTCAACACTTCAACACTCGTTTTGACTTAAATATGGTCTGTCTCCGACTTCAACAAGGTAGAAAAATGTCATCATGAACTAAAAAAGCTAACTGATCCTAACATTTTGGAGATTGATCAACTGAGATTCCATCCCCTGCCTCTATTTGATGATCTGACATCGTTTGACCAAGTTTGACCTCTCAGAAACTGCCAACGGGTGAAGATTGGTAACAAAGCATGTTAGAAAACACTGAAAACATGAAAATATTCTAACACTGCTCAAGTTGGGCGCCCCAAGCCTCCTGGGGCACCTGGTTTCCCAACACTTAGCCATTTTTTTAGTTTTTTCAACTTTTTCAATTTCTTGGTTTGCGTGCACGTTCCGGAGGCATAGGACCCCCATTTGGCTGTCAATTTCTATCAACTGGGATTGAAATGAGTCTAATGATCTGGTAAATATGCAAGCCTGATGAAAAATGAGTTGATTGCACCTTCCGTTTGCCTCAAAAAATGTGCCAAATAGATCAACACTGAACCAAACCAGGCTGACAGAAGGAGATTCACATTTTTCAAGAAAAACCTCAAAAATAATCTAACACTGGTGAGGATGGGTGCCCCAAGCCTCCTAGGGCGCCTGGTTTCTCAACACTTAGAAAATTTTTCAAAAATTTTCAATTTTGTACCTTTTCTTGATTTCTATGCCCATGGCTCCTGTTCGATCTTTGATTTCGGTCATTCTGATGACTGTCAAGGTGGGATGGAGGGTGATCTAAGTAATCTAAACATATCTATAATGAAATCCTAGCTTTGACTAACTTTTGACCAAGTTTGACCAACCAGAAAGGAGCTGACGGAAGCATTTTTGACGTTTCTTGAAAAACATGAAAAAAAACTAACACAGGAGAGGATGGGCGTCCCAAGCCTCCTGGGGTGCCTAGTTTCACTAGACTTAGCCAAAATTTTGATTTTGCAACTTTTCAATTCACCTTGGATCCATCTTGCATCGTTTTGCGTACAACGTAGAGTCGACGGCCGTTTGTCAGTTTTACGTTGTTGAAACAGCGTTGGAAACTCGTCGAAGAGTTCTGGCAGGTGAACTTTTCTATGTTGATGACTTTCAAGCTCATGCTTCACCTTGTGAAAAAGCAAAAATGACCTAGTAGAGAAAACTTGGTCATTTGAAGATTCTGTCTGAACCGCGCCAATCGTGAAGCAAAATCGACCAATGAGAATTGAGTGCGACACCTGATTTGGAGATTCTATTTTTAGAAACTTTCTATTTTTAGAAAGTTTTGCCAACATCCATATCTCAAGAAACCCAGAAAACTGAACTCGACGTCTATTTTTAGAAATTTCTAAAAATAGAAATTTCTATTTTTAGAAATTTTACTTTTTTGACTTTTTGACGAAAAATTTTCTAGACTTGTTTCAAAATGCCTTAATGAAGCAAAAAAAATTTGGTTGGGTACAACAATTGGATCTGTCTGGGGACCATGGCAGATACTTATGGCATAGAAGAACCAAGAATCTCTGGACTTTTGCAAGTTGGACCAGTGCCTTATTAGTTGGGCAATAGAGTCAGGTCACATTCCTAATCACCTAGAACAAGACTTTTCCCTACATCACCTAAGAAGTTGGAACTTCACAACACACAAGGAACACAACTGTCACATTACGGAAAGGGGAAAAACATTATGACATAACGGTCACATCACAGAAAGGGGAAACACATTACGAGAATAAAAGTGTTTCACGCACTCTTTCTCCTGAGTGAGGATGAGAAGAGATTAGGACTGTCACATGAAACCGTTGATCAACTCAGAAAAGTAAGAACCATCTCTCTTTAGCTGTGAAGATTGTCTTGGTAGCACAAAACTTTTCTTTTTCTACAACATCCTCTCAAAGAGCCATGATTTAGGAGGGTATTCACGTTCAGGCCATGAGAAGTTCCTGAGAAACTGATTGATATGCCAGGGATCAAGTGGAGCATCTTCCTCCAATGCAAGCAACCTCTGCAATATGTGGAGATACAGAACTTCTTTCTGAAGATATACAGGAAATTCTTGTGGCTAAAGTACATCTGTGGGAATGGTCATCACCACATATTGAATATGAGTTTCATTTATATCTTGTACGTATGCAACTTTGTATTCAGTCAATGCATCATCTTGTGGAAAAGATGCAAGCTGCTCATACACGACTCTCATCACCGATTCTTGGCTTATAGGATCCATAATCGTTGTTGCCCATTTTTCAAGTGCTACAGGGGCTTCTTCATCGGTTGTGTTTTCGTCCATCCACTCTCCAAAATCTAATGAATTATCAAGATCTGAATGCTCAAACTCTTGAACATCTTCACCTGACATCTCACTTTCCCATTTATTACCTGGAATCTTGTCATCCTCTATGGAGTACTCTTCTTCAATGTGGATATCCATCATCACTTCTTCAGCATTCATGTATCTTTCTTCTTTTGTAAAAGGAGTGGAATCAAAGACAGCTTTATCTGAGTCATATGGTTCCTCTTCTTCTTCTTGATCAATCTCACACATGGCGTATCTCACAAGACATTTGTCAAGAATCTTTGATTTTTCAATATCATCCTCTTTAGTGACCAAAACTGAATATTCCATGAACTCCTCTTCTCCATCAACCTCTTCATATGTTGCATTCCACACTGGTGACTTCATCGTATCTGTGATATCTCTTGATTTCATAGGTTCAAGGATAATCTTCAAAATTTTAGCATCATCTTCTTCACTAGTGTGTATGAAAAATTCTTGAGACAAAGATGAAGACGGGCTAAATTGTAAAAGAAAATTTACAGTATCCTCTATTGAAGAATCACTCTCCAAGTGATGTAGAAAACTGTCGAGATCCAATGATGAATCTTCCATATGATCTCCATTTTTGAGAAATTCCTCTAATGATTAATCATCTTCAAAATGAAGATCATGTTCTTTCTCCAATTGCAACATTCCTTTGGTCTCTTCTCGTTTGAATGTATTTGACACAGGTTCTTCAAACCAACCTTCAAAAGATGAGAAGAACAAATTGGATTCTTCATTGCTCTCTGCAACATATTTGATTTCTTCCTCATAATTTTGCTCTTGTGAAGATTGTTGCACTTCTTCCTCAAAGAAAGTTTGCAAGTTGCACATTTCTTCTGATACTTCTTCTGATTCATCAACTGCATGGACAACCCCCTGATTTTCTTCGGTTATCTCAGACATCATAACATATGTACCAGGACCTGTCTCTTGATATAGCACTTGTGCTTGAGGATCCTGAGATTTCACCACTGTGAACCATGACTTGGTTTTTGGTTCTAATTTGAAACTTCCTTTCTTTAAAGGAATGGTTACAGATGACCAATCCAATTGTATTTCTCCTCCAAGATCTTTGCAGAAGCTTCTACTTAGCAACATCCTGTAACTAGCTGGAATGTTAGTTACCAAGATAGTAATCATTATTTTCTTCTCGGGGCAAGCCGCCAATCGTACTTGAGCATCCTTCAATTGTCCAACCAATGGCACTGATTTAGACTCAAGCGAATAACACTTGTCATGTGTTTTGGTGCATGAGAGCCCCAAAGCATTCATTACCTGTAAAGGCATGACGTTGTCTGAGGCTCCTGAATCAATGATACAATTGCTCAATTTATAACCTCCTATATACAGAGAAATATAGAAGGGCTTTGGCTTTTCTCCTATCAGAACAGAAGATTCTAGCAATGTGGGTTGTACGACAGTCTCTTTCTTGACATACTTGACTATTCTATCCAGCTGATCTAGATGGTCTTGAAGATACTCCAGCTGAGAAATCTGCACCTTTGTCTTCATCATGGAATCCACTATATCAAAATTTGTTGAAGATGAATTTTGAGCGGTCTAAACATTTTCACATGGTGGCTAAGCATTGGCAGTGGAAGCCACTTCCTTCTCTTTTTCTTTTGGTCTTTGTCTATCCTCTCCTTCCTTCTGTGCTTTGAAATGTTGAGTACGTGTAAACACTGGAGTTGAAAGATTTTCATGATTCATTGCAAGAGAATATTGACAAAAATCGTCTTGTTCTTCCTTTATTATAACAGGTTTGTTCTAGAAGTATCCCATGGTAGAGTCGCCATCGAAGTTGTCCGTCTGTGGTAAGACAACATTCGCACTTGGGGAAGGAACAATGTTTGAAATAGGTGCAGCATCAACATATCCCATGATTTGATTCATCCTTAAATTTTCAAGACACGTGGCTCCAGTATGTGCATCAGTCTCATGAAAGGAACAAAATACTGTATTTTGAGCAGCATCAACTGCTTGTCTTGGTGGTGGTGCTGGCAACCTGGGCCTGTAGTTATTGAAAGGCTGAAAATTGTTCCTCTTAGGCTGATATGGTTGCTGAGGTTGATACTGTTGCTGTGGTTGGTATTGTTGTTGTGATGACTAATACGGTTGTTGCACAGGTTGCCCCTGAGTAGGCAACTGTCTCTTCATGATAGTCACTTCATTTGCTACCTTATGTAGTAGTGGATCTGTAGAACTCTGAACTAGAGGCCTGATTGAATTTGTTTTCATCTTGCTAGAGGTAATCATGTCATCCTCTAACTTGATGGCATTTTCTTGTGCATTGGATAATTCTATTTCATTAGCTGATCTCAAAAAGAAGGCTATCTCAGAAGGAAGAGCGTTAATGAAACTGCTCAACAGAATTTGTAGAGATGGATTAAGAGTATGAGAAAGACGTGTAACTAGGCGATTAAACCTTGCCACAAACTCCCTCATTGGTTCATTGTTTTCCATCTTTGAATTTGAGAGTTGGGCAAACAATCTGTGACCATCTTCGACAGGCTTGAACCTTGCCAAGAATTTCTCACTCATAGTTGCCCAACTTGTAATGATTCCTGGTTCTAGATGATTGAACCAATCGGTAGCATTTCCCACGAGAGTCTCAATGAAGAGACACACGGCGACATCTTCATGTGATACATGCAAAATAGCGCAAGCTGTTGTGAATGCAGAGATGTGTTCATCGTGATGTTGAGTTCCATCACCATGGAACCGAGGAAAGTGCTTCCTTGACCCCTTTGGTAAATCATGATGTGCTTGTAGGGCCAAAGGTCCAATATTATTACCCCAAGGCAATGGTGGTGGTCACCTTTGATTTGGATCATTGTGATTGTTGTTATTTGCGTCACCCATTGCTCTAGGCTGGATTACTGGTTCTTCTTGTAATTCTTCCTGCTTGACTTTAGGAACTATCTGAATTTCTCAAACTATGTTGGATGCTTCTCCAGCTCTTGCAGAATCAAGATCTTGAAAGAAAGGATCCGTAGCACCGCCTTTTCCCTTTCTTGAATAAACCCTATGAGTCAGGATTATCTATTGCCACGTGGGAGGTGGTAGTACTGGTCTTCCTACTGCAAGATCTGCTTTGCATTCTTCTTCGTCAAGGATAGTAGCCGCATTTCTCCACTGATCAGGACTTTCCTTTTGCGCAAATATGAAACTTCTAAGGCTGCTGATGATGTCTGTTTGCTCTCCTTCCACTCGTACAAGATTTGGTTGAATAACAGGTGGTGTAAGATTTAGTTGTTGAACTGGAGCAGAAGGATGCCAGAGAGTCATTACAGTGTCATAAGCCTAAGCTTGCTTGAAGTTTTATGCCTCGTGCCCCATGGTGGGCACCAGAAAACTATTGGCATTTCAATTCGCACCTCTGGAATGCAATTTGGAAACAGACAGCTATGCACAGATAAACTGCTCTCCTATTTGAAGGGGGAGTTCCCTTTCTTGCTGATGTTCACTGAAAAGATAACTTGAATGAAACTTCGCCTATTTTCTTTTTGATTCTCAGCTGCAGAGCACAAGGTTATAAAACTCTAAACACTGCAGAAGAGGTTTTTTCCTTTTTTAATAAAACTTCTACTACAACTAGCATAGACTAATGACGCTTTCAACCTCCTAAGTAAATTCAGAGCAAAGGAAGTTGAGAGTGGACGAGGAATGATTGTTAACACAAAAACTTAAGAAGTTTTCCTCCAGATTTACACCACAAGACTAAAAGTACTTTAATGATGAAAGCTAAAAATGAAAGCTGTAAAAGCCACACATCTGATGACGATAACTTAATGAATCAATATAGAATATCAGAGCAAAGTAGGCATGAGACTTCTATTCAATATCATAAAGTTTAATACAACTCCAGGACAGCAATACTGTAGCAAAAGGTAGGCATACAGTAAGCGATCAAACATCGGAGAACAATGAACATAAAGTGAACAAACACCTGGAATAACAATGTTTGCAGGCTAGAATAGGCACAACAAATTTGCTATCACAAAAGTCATTACAAACAATGGGCAAGGATGCCCTTATTTATACTAAAATCAAAGGAGTAGGGAACCCTAAAATCTCCTTGATTAACCCTAACTTGCCAACTTGCAAGCTTTATTACTATTCTAAGACAAAGATACAATAAACAAATGATTTAAAGCAATCTGCTTTAAAGCAAAGAAGATTCCTTCTATCACAAGGTGATTTCTTCCTAAATATAGAATGGATGAGCTTAGGATGAAAGCACATGATTTAAAACAAAAAGCATCTGATTTAAAGCCGCTTTATTTTGAAATGCATCCTCATCAACATTCTAGCTTTTTGGTGATGTCATCCGTTGATATTCTAGGAAACAATATCTTCTAAAAAGCGAGTGACCGCATCTTTGCCAGGAACACTGATACTATCTAGAATGATATTCTGATTCTCTAACATTTCTTCACCATTGGCAACCATCTAAAGAACTTCGTGGACTTCACCTGTAACCTTGTCAAATTTGACTGTCATTATGGCAAGATGACTCATCTTACTGGCATTGATATCATCATTAAAGTTGTTGCAGATGAAAGTCTGGAACTCTGCTTACACTTCCCTGAGATCATACAGGGTACCATCTTCTTTCTCATATGAACACGAGATCTGAGAGACAAAGGATCTGACGAACTTGAGGATGCCAACTACCTTTTCTTTCCATTCTGTCAACTCTGAACTCATACTATCATATGTTTTTACTGTGAAAAGATATTGCACTTTCCAAGTAGAAACTGTCTTCTTATCTTCAGCTGAATCAATAGTATCAAGTGCAATCTTCAAGTCGAAGATAATGATCTCAAACACCGGCCTATTTTCTGCCATGATCTGTTGTGACCCCTGTATGCCTTGGCATAAATCATGAGCGTTGTATTTCAACTGATAAAGCTCTACAAGTACAACTCTCCTTTTGGTCACAAATTCTTCTACCCAACTATTCATGTGCCTACTTTGTGTTGGAGAGTACTGCATATTGGAAGATTTGAAAATCAACTATGAACACGCCTATGTTGGAAAAAGTATTATACAAATGGCTGAAAATTATTTGCTGATTTTTAGAAAAAGCAGAGTGTGAGCTAAAAAAACTGGCACATGGGTTTTGTAGATAATTCTATTTTTAAGGAACCCAGATTGTTGGATTTTGAAAAAGCGAAGATTTTCAAAAAAAAGCAAGAAAAAAGTAGTTTCCCAAAAAAAGGCACAAGTACCAATCTTCAAGAGGATGATAATCTGGATGGACCCATCTCGATGAAAACTGAAGAAGCTCTGGTCAGATTTTTGAAAAATGATCTCCTTGAAACAAGGAACCTGAAAAAGCAAGCCTCTCTTCTTCCTCAACCCGAATCTATGAAGAACACTAAAAAAGCACCTGGCTTGGGTCTTTGAATCTTTGTTGAAAGAAAAATAAAATCTTTCCTCTGGATGCAACCTGTAAAAGATAATGAAATAAAGAAGCCCAAAGCTTGTCTTTATAAATCTTTTGGTCGAAAAAGTAGCTTTATTTTTGTGAGAAGAAAACTTCATCCTCATCCATGAAGAAAGCATCTTTTAAAGCATAAATCCAAGTGGATGTCTTCAAATAGGAAGAATCCCTATTTTGTAGGAGCCTATGGCTTCATGTGCAAGATGATGAAAAATATCTTCTTTGATGATGTCATTGAACACTCGAGTTGAAAGAAGTGCTAACAAAATTTTCTTCATTTTCAACACTTCAACACTTGTTTTGACTTAAATATGGTCTGTCTCTGACTTCAACAAGGTAGAAAAATGTCATCATGAACTGAAAAAGCTAACTGATCCTAACATTTTGGAGATTGATCAACTGAGATTCCATCCCCTGCCTCTGTTTGATGATTGGACATCGTTTGACCAAGTTTGACCTCCCAGAAACTACCAACAGGTGAAGATTGGTAACAAAGCATGTCAGAAAACACTGAAAATATGAAAATATTCTAACACTACTCAAGTTGGGTGCCCCAAGCCTCCTGGGGCACCTGGTTTCCCAACACTTAGCTATTTTTTCAAATTTTTCAACTTTTTCAATTTCTTGGTTTGCATGCACGTTCCGGAGGCACAGGACCCCTGTTTGGCTATAAATTTATATCAACTAGGATTGAAATGAGTCTGATGATCTAGCAAATATGCAAGCTTGATGAAAATTGAGTTGATTGCACCTTCCGTTTGCCTCGAAAAATGTGCCAAACTGATCAACACTGAACCGGACCGGGCTGATGGAAGGAGATTCACGTTTTTCAAGAAAAACCTCAAAAATAATCTAACACTAGTGAGGATGGGTGCCCCAAGCCTCCTGGGGTGCTTGGTTTCTCAACACTTAGAAAAATTTTCAATTTTGTACCTTTTCTCGATTTCTGTGCCTACGGCTCCTGTTCGATCTTTGATTTTAGTCGTTCTAACAACTGTCGAGGTAGGACAGAGGGTGATCTGAGTAGTCTAAACATATCTGTGATGAAATCCTAGCTTTGACTAACTTTTGACCAAGTTTGACCAACTGGAAAGGAGCTGACAGAAGCATTTTTGACGTTTCTCAAAAAACGTGAAAAAAACTAACATAGGAGAGGATGGGTGCCCCAAGCCTCCTGGGGTGCCCAGTTTCACCAGACTTACCCAAAATTTTGATTTTGCAACTTTTCAATTCACCTTGGATCCATCTTGCATCGTTTTGCATACATCGTTGAGTCAACGACCGTTTGTTAGTTTTACGTTGTTGAAACAGTGTTGGAAACTCGTCAAAGAGCTCTGGCAGGTGAACTTTTCTGTGTTGATGACTTTCAAGCTCATGCTTCACCTTGTGAAAAAGCAAAAATGACCCAGTAGAGAAAACTTGGTCGTTTGAAGATTCCATCTGAACCGTGCCGATCGTGAAGCAAAATCGACCAATGAGAATCAAGCGCGACACCTAATTTGGAGATTCTATTTTTAGAAACTTTCTATTTTTAGAAAGTTTTTCCAACATCCATATCTCAAGAAACCTAGAACACTGAACTCGACGTCTATTTTTAGAAATTCCTAAAAATAGAAATTTCTATTTTTAGAAATTTTGCTTTTTTGACTTTTTGACAAAAAAATTTCTAGACTTGTTTCAAAATGCCTTAATGAAGCAAAAAAAATTTGGTTGGGTACAACAGGGGGTTGAGGTTGAGGGCCTCATTCTAGAACAAGTTGATCATTATGTTGTTGTGACTCTCCCTCATTATCATCCTCTTCTATTTTAGTGTCTCCTCCCTGTTCATCTTCTGGATTCTCCCTTTCTGAAGACTCCCTTTGTTCTTATTCCTCCTTATCCTTCTGCTTTGTAATTTCTATATCCATAGCTTCTATATTTTTTGTCTATTCTTTATGCCCAGTATTAGCTTCAACAACATTCTCTGTATTATCCATGTTTTCCTCAGCATTACATGATATTATTTCAACTTGCTCTTGCACCTTTTCAGGTACACTTGTTTTCTCTATTTGTGAAGGTGAACCTATGATCTTATCAAGTTCCTCTATATCCTTTTCCTTTTCATGCTTAATTTATGTATTCTTTTCTTCTTATGTATTCTCTTCTTGTTTACTATGTTCATTATACATATTCAGAATACCTAACACATCAGCACTAGAAGCATTTATCTCTATTTCCTTCTCAGCTTGGGCTCGTGTTTCCTTTACAGCTTTTTCTAGTGTGTCCTCTTTTTTAGACTCTTCTATCTATTGTTCCACATCTTGCACATCCTTTATTATTTCACGTGGCACCAGTGTACCAAAAGGATCCACTGCTTCTGACCTGTCTTGTATATTTTCTTCTGATTGTGGGCTTTGTTCTATTTCCATGTCGACCTAAGTATCCTGCCCTTCTCCTGCACTAGAATACTCACTTGATCCTTCTTCATCTTTCCCAATTTTTTTTACTTGCACTGGGATTTACCTCCCTAACCTCACTATCACTACTGTCATCTTCCACATTGACAGTTTCACTTACTTTTTTGGCTTCATGAAATTGTGACTCTTGCAGCTTCTCTTCAACCAATTCTTTTTTAACTTTGACATATTCCTGTCTTTTCTCTTCTGATGTGGCCTCACTAGGTATGCCACTCAACTTAGTATCTACTTGTTGGGCACCAATAACATCCCCTTGTTCTGATGTTTGTCCTTTTGAAATTTCAATTCCTATTGCCCTCATGATTCTCTGTCCTGTTGGTCTCTTAGCAGCCTATGTCTACTCTGCACTAATGTCATGGTTAGATGATTTTGCCTCCATAAATGTGCCTGAAGATACTGCCACTGTCACCCTTAAAGCATATGGATCCATCAGGGTGGCATTCTTGTCCTTTTCAATAATTTTGGTTTCCACAATCCTTCTCTTCTTCTCATAAAATAATTAGAGCTCATCTTGATGCTTCCTTACTCTCTTCTTACCTTTCTTTAGAAATGTGGGTTCAATCCCCTTAGCTCTGAGCTCTTCTATTTGATCCTTCAACCATGTCTCAGAAAATAAAATGATTGGTTTTGATACTGCATCCAAAGATGTATTCCATGGCTATGTCCAATCAGGGTCACCAATAGGAGCAAGCCTTGCACTCTCATAGCTATGATGTAACAATTTATCATCACCCTTAATTTCAGGGGGCACATAAATTTCTACCATAGTCTTCATTTGTTCCACTGTCAGCCTTTTATGGGCTCTTTTCCTCACTTCTTTATCATTTTTGCAATTTGACCAGTAGTCTTCAATATGCACTTGATGTTTAATTTTGCAATCAATTGTTCTCTGGATCTTATGAAATGGATCAAACCATCTTGCTAATTCAAAATCCTCCAAATCATAATACCTTAACTCCTTTTTTGAATATCCTACCACCTCTTCACTGTAGCAAGAATATCTACCAATTACCCAAGGGAGTTTGATGTTTCCTCTTCCATACTTCTTATACATCCTGAAACCATTCAAATTTTGTCTTGATAACTCTAATACAATCAATTTGTTTGATGGATATCTGGGCAGCATGAATGGTTTCCCTGCAAAACCTTCAGTCCTAATATATGTAAAGTTTTGGAATTGTATATACCAAGAACTATGCAATCCAACAGTATAGATTCTGCATCCTCAGACAACCTTTTATATTTCTCTCCTCTCAAAACCCTCACCATGTAAGTATAAAATACATCATTCACTAAGGCATATTTCCTCAATGCATTATCCTCTTGTAAATCTGGATAATGGTCATAGACTAATTTCTAATCTGGGCCATTCCCCATTTTTCCAACTCTATCAATTCCAATTATGTACGATTGAATCATAGATGCACATGAATATAATACATATGAGGACAAGTAAAAGGGCATCATTTTTTATTTTCTCAACATGGCATGTTTCCATATGGCTGTATTGATAGCCTTAGCCTAGTTAATTTGTCCATCATCCTTCTTTGCTTCCTTCATGAATTGAATAATAGTGAACATCCAGGTTCACATTTGGTTGCATCTCTTAACCCTACTAATCTACTCAACATTGTGATCATCATATGTATTTCCTCCTTGAAATCTATTCTATGCAGGTTTTTTGGTACTCTTGCTACAGCCTTGGGTTTATTTTTTGCATTGTACCAGCTATAGAAGATTCTTCTTTTGCAATCTCTCTCATTGTTGTTAAAGTTGTCTGTGTATTGGTCTATATCGATGTCCACCATTTCCTCCTGAATTCCTAGACCAAATATCCTTGTTATCCCTTCAGTGGACAAATCTGCAATGACCCAGTCCTCATGTATTACTCTCCTTGTATTTAGATCATATTTATTTATGCATTCCAAAACTAAGTCTTTAGCCTCTATGGCTAATGGGAATCTTGCAGCTTTATATAATCCTCTATCCCAAATGCATTTCATATCCAAAGTAGCATCCACTGTTGTAATCTTCTGAAGAACGTCATCTACATCATAATTTCCTATGCTTGTATTTGTTCCCACTCCACTCATACTGATTACAGATGGATATCCTCTATGCACTGGTAATTCTTCTTTTTCCATTTCCTTCCTCAACTTTCTTTCTTTCTTTACATTTTCTTCACCCCCTGGATCTACTTTCTTCTATTTTAGAGCCATCTTGTGAAAAAATGCATATTTAACTTTCTATTTTACTCCATTCACCTAGGGTTTTACCATGAATTTTCTACATTTTACATTTACCCTAACCCCTTTTGTCTTTTTCCCATTTTAAGTTTTATGCTACTTTAACACAACTAGTTAATTTCCCTAATCAAATACAGTAATTTGTCATTGATTTGCATTTTTTTAACAAAATTACTCTAACCAATTCACATTTTATGATTAACTGCATTGTAACAACATTTAAGAAACATACTTGTATTAGTGATAGCTCAACTCTACGAGCGTTGACCCACTGCGTTTTTTCCAACTGCTCCCGTTCAGAAATTCCATTCAGCAATGAACTTTTTTTCAATTTGTACAATAGTTTTCTTTCTATACAATTTTATCTTTCACAATGCAATTCTGAAATAAAAACAAACTTTATTTTAACCTTAACATGTTAAATTCATCATTTCAATGTTAATTCTGCATTAAATGTTGCATTCAATGCACATACAGCTTCGGCTTTCTGTTTTAACCTTTTAATTTTGAACCTTGTATCTGTTAATCCACCCTTTGCATACATCTTATTTTTTGTATGTCACCTTGTATATCGCCTTTTGTATATCACTTTGTATGTCATTAATATACAAGCCTAAATATGCAATGGGTTATAAATAATGTTACTTTTTACTTTATGTTCAACTTTCTATCTTTTGTTTGTATGTTGCAATGTATATAAAATAGATACAAATCATTATACAAATACAACCTATACAAACCCTTTACTTTTCATTACTTCCCTTTACTTCCTGACAACGCCTTTACCTTTTTGTATAATGGGATTGTATGTATACAATATTTCATACATACAAAGTATTAGCCTTGTTTTATCTCCTTTTGAAATCCACCTCGGGTTTTACCTTTTCAACTTTTGTATCTATGTTTTGCATCTCCTCTTGCATCTCTTCTTGTATCTCCTCTCGTATATGCAATATACCACCTCAAGATACCATCGTGGGCCCCACTCTACTTACCCACTTGTATCTTTTTGAAGCAACAATAATTGTATCTGCACTTAGATACAATCCCTCATACATGCAAACTTTTATACAACCATTTTGGAATTTTGACTTTCATTAATTGAATTGCATAATCTTTTTGGGTCTGTGCATGTATATTAAATGAATGCATACTTACTCGGAATGTGTTAAGAAACAATGCATCACTTACATTAGATTTGAATAACTTTTAGAATTCGTAATTGTAGGTATCCTAAAGATGCAAAGCCAAAACATGCAAACATACAAACTACGTGAAGTACCTTTTCACCTTAATAAACTATATTGTATACCTCCCTCGGGTCCATGCATGTACATCACTTTGTATATCAATTGCACTCACATACAAACCTACATACAAAGTGGACCCGACACTTTATTTATTTGACTTTTGAAAACCTATCGGGTCCAACTTGTATACAAAGGATCTAAACATTGAACATATGCATGCAAATTACTAAAATAGAAGACCCAATCGTACTCACCATGACCTATACAAAGACTTCACATACAAACGACTTTGTATGCAACATACAAACCTTCAAAATTATGCATTTTACCAAAAAATACATATATCTCGCAGAATATTGGGAATTTCTTACTAGTTTAAAAAACAACCCTAACTTATTTTTCACAATGAAGCCACCATTACTCCTTCCTTGTACTCAATGCTAGATATTTTTAATTTTCAATGTGGTTTGTAATACTGACCTCTTTTTCCCCTTTACCACCAAGCAAGACCACACACAAACAACAAGCAACAGCCACGACAGGGGTCCTCATTTTTCTAAGAGGTAAAATGGGGCGTGTTGTGAGCATCACAACAACTAGAAGCCAAATAAAACTACTAAATTAAAATCATTAAAGACAACCAAATGAAGTAAGTTCATAACTTCTAACTTCCTTATCTGCAAACCATTATTTAATCTGAGACGCAATGTATTCAATAAGTTCATGAATCTCTTAATAGAGTTTAAGTGTGTGCATGTGATTAATAATCCTCATCTTGAAAATGAGTTGAATAAACCAATGACTGGTGTTAAACTACATAGTTGATGTCATTCCCTCATAGCCAACCGGATAGAGCCTTGCTACCAGTAGGCATTCATAGCCCCGGTAAGGTTATCGTTGCAATTCTCCAAAGTAGAACCCCACTGCCAGCAAGCATCTATAGCCCTAGTAGAGTTACTTAGATGACTTCATTGCGACTTTCAGTAAAATCCCCTTTTATTTATTTATATTTTTAACTTTGTGTAACATAAAAAATTCATAAGATATTATCATTTTAAATTCATGATGCAAGGTATGATCACTTGTTGAAATTAAGTTGAGAATTGAAATGGTAGCAAGGGTGACCTCTAATTTTTTACTTAACACCTACATTGGTATGTTCAACAAACCCAAGGATTTTAGGTGTGTCATCGTGAGAAACTTCCCTTGAATACTCAACTCACAATTATTGAATACAAAATTTCACAAGTCAAATAATTATTTACATTCATGAAAGTCACAACAAGTTATGCACAAGTTTCAAATGATTAACCTGAATGCTTTGGATTTTCTGTTGTTTTCAGTGGTTATTAATCTTCTCCTGTATACCTCAAATCAAAACAACCATCCCTACCAAGGAAACACAACAAACAAACCAACCAAACAACAAAACAAAAATAAACAAAACGAAACGAAACACACCCTATACACTTTTTACAATATGATACACAAAAAGACAACCCCTATCTTCTCAAGCTTGAAAGTAATGTTTCAAATGTTGGCCATTAACAGGTAATGGCACATCTTCTCCAGTCAAAGTCTTGAGCCTAAAAGTATTGTCTCCTATTATTTCTGCGACCTGTAGTGGACCTAACCACAATTTGTCAAATTTTCCATGTTTTCCTTTCTTTTCATGTGCTTTATCTCAACACAACACTAGATTTGATATTCTAAATGTTTTGATCCTTTCTATTTTATAAAACCATCTTTTGACTATAGCCTGATGCTTAGCAAATTTAGGTATGGCTTGATCTCTCTTCTCATCCAATTGTAACATTTGGACTAACCTAGCCTCTCTATGATCATTAAAACCTAAGTACTCATTAGCAAACTTCCAGGTAGGTATTCTCAAGTTCACTGGAAGTATGGGATCAGTCCCATAAACTAAGTGGTAGGGTACATTACCTAAGGCTATCTTAACCTTATTCCTATATACCCACAACACATACTTTAGCTAGGTATTCCATTCTTTTACATTTTTTACAATTAATTTCTTGATGATATCCAATAAAATCTTGTTAGTAGACTCAACCAAACCATTACCCTAAGGATAATAATTTGAAGAAAACTTTAAAACTATTCCATAGTTTAATGCCCATTTGGAAATTTTTAGAGAAAAAAATGCAGGGCCATTATCACATACCAGAGAATATGGAGCCCCAGACCTTGTAATGATGTTTTCTTCAAGAAATTTGATAACCACCTTAGTAGTAGAGAACTTACAGAACATAGCCTCTGTCCACCTTGTACAATAGTCTGTTACTGTTAGTATAAACTTGTTCCCAACAAATGATGGAGGATATGAAATCTAGGCCCCACTATGCAAACAGCCTAGACTCAATAACTGGCTGTAATGGATTAGCCTGATTCCTTCCCTTATCTGTAGTAGTTTGATAGGTGTGACAACTTTGAATATGGATTTATGTATCCTTAAACATTGTTGGCCAATAATATCCATCTCTTAAAATCTCGTGAGTAGTAGCCAAAAGAGAACCATGAGTGGTTCCATATTTATCATGCAACTCTGACAACACCTTATCTGCTTCCACTCTGTTTAAACACCTTAAATATATACCTTCATGGTTCTTTTTGAACAAAAGACCTCCTTGTACCATATATCTTTGTGCTTTAATCTTCAAGGCTCTCCTCTAAGAGGACTTCATCTTATTTGGATACTTTCTTGATATAAAAAATGTGTTTGAATCATCATACCAACTTGATGCATCATTGGAATTTAGTACGTACTGCTGCTTCACCAAATTTGGATCTGTATTGGCTATTGTCTGCACTAATGCTTGACCTTGAACTAACTTCATTGGAATGATTTCCATATCAAACTCTTGCAATATTGTAATCCATTTGGCCCTTTTCTCTCCAGGCTCATTTTGCATCAGCAACATTTTTACTGCTGCATATAGTACTATCACTTTAACTTGGCTTCCCAGGATGTAATGCCTAAACTTTTTTACTACCCTTACTAATGCAAACACCTACCTTTATGTGTCTAAATATTTCAGTTGTGCATCCTTCAAAGGTGCACTCATGAAAGCTATGAGTTTTTCTTCATTTTCTTCTCCCTTTTGTGTCAAAGCAGTTGTAATTGAATGTGTAGATGCAAAAGAGTATGTGTAAAATGGCTTGGTATAATTTGGACTTGCTAACACTGGAGCATCAGAAATGGCCTCCTTAATATCTTCAAATGTGGCCTTGGCTACTGGTGTTCATTCTATCTTTGCATCCTTTTTTAGCATTACGTTTAGTGGCTGCACAATCTCTACAAATCCTATAATAAACTTCTTGACAAAGTTAATTTTTCCAAAGAAAGACTTTCATTCTTTCTTACTGTTAGGCAATTGCAACTTTTTTATTCCTTCAACTCTGTTGGGATCAATGGATATCCCATTTTCAGAAATGATATGCCCTAACAATTTTCCCTATGTTACACCAAATGAGAATTTCTTTGGATTGAGAGAAATCCCATACCTTTCACACCTTCTAAACACTCTCCTCAGATCCTCTGCATGAGTGGACACATCCTTAGAATATATAGTTAAATCATCCATATAAATGACAATACACTTACCTAACAATCCACGAAATGCAATGTCCATGGCTTGCTAAAAAGTAGCATCTGCATTGATTAAACCAAAAGGTATTCTTTTGTATGCATAATTGCCCCATTTTCAAGTAAATGTGGTTTTCAACCTATCTTCTTTATCGACCAAACCCTGATTATATCCTAAAAATCCATCTAAAAAGGACATCATCCTGGCTCCATTTACTGCTTGCAGTACTTCATCTATTGGAGGTAATGGATAATTGTCTTTTTCAGATGCTTTGTTTAGGTTTCTAAAGTCTACACATAATCTAATGTCTCCACTTTTCTTTCTTACGGGTACTAAGTTTTCTACCTAGGTTGAATGTCTTACTAGAAAAATTATTCTAGCAGACAATAATTTTTTAACTTCTTCAAAGATTAGAGGCTCCAAAATAGGATTCATAGGCCTATGTTTTTGCCTAAATAGGTTTACTCCTGGTCTCAAGGGTATCACATGAGTTATAATGGATGTATCATAAGTCTTAAAATCTTCATATGTCCATGCTATTACATGTTTATATTCTTTTAAAACATCTACAATTTATTTTCTTAATTTTTTAGAGAAAGCCTTCCCAATTAACACATTCTGTGGATTTTGCTCTATTCCTAGGTTATAAGGATGACATTTACCCCCCTCAGTTTTGGGCAAATCTTTTTGTCTGACTACTCCATCAAAGTTAAAAATCTTTTCCAACTCTATTACCCCCTTGGGTAAGAAATTGCTCTTCAGGTTTACTATGTCTTCTTCATCCCAAGACACATCAGGTCTTTCCTGCTCATCAATGATCTAAGCTTCAAATACTTCATTACAAGTGAGAAAGTCCACAATTTGTTGATCTCCTTCGAATACTTGAAAATGAGTAACATTTTCTGGTATACTTGGAACATTGACTAATTCAATAACAAATCATTTTAAACCTGACAATGTTAAAGGCTCTAAAGTACTAGAAGCAAATACTAATGCATCTAGTCTCTAATTCAATTCTCTAGGGATATGTTCTATGTTAAAGGCATCAAATGATTCAATTAAATCCCATACTCGGTGCCTATAACATACCATTTTCTTATAATTGTACGCATACAGTTTTCTAACCTATCTGACCACTAACTCAGAGTCAAAAAAAACTTTGATCATTCTTACCTTCTTCTTTCTTAATGGCCATAACCAGTCCATAGATCAGGACTTCATATTCTGCCACATTATTAGTGCAAGAAAATTGTAACCTATATGTTGCCAAAAATGACTTACCACTTGGATCAATAAGTTCAAACCCAGCTCCTGCCCCTTGTTTAGACTTAGATCCATCACATTTCAGTGTCCAAATGTGACTTTTATTCTTTTGACCTTTCACTTTAGCATGCCCTACTTTATCTAATACCTGTGTTGTAACATTATGTTTACCTCCAGGTGCTTCATTCCACATGACCTGTTCATTAGCATTCTCAATTTGTAAATTAGAATAATCAACACCTTTTGCTTTTGTTTCTTCTTTCAAGGTTTGGATTGTCTCATTTATGTCATCATGAACATACAACTTAGGTTTATTAGCATTCACTTTTCCTTCTTGCAATTTCATCCTCTTTACGCATTTTCCATATTGATATTCTATGATATCTCTACATATTCCATAATTTTCTTCAGGATGAGGCTTATTATGAACCCTGCACAAACTTTTATACAACTTACACTGAACTAGATATTTTTGTTTAATGCACTTCTCTATCTCTTGCCTCATAATTTAGCCAAATCTATTTATTGCATTGTTCTCTTCATCAAAAGAATTATAATCAGACTCAATGAATATCATTGTTTCCTTACTAACAGGCTTTACTTTAAAATCCAACATCAATATTTTCTCAATTTGCACTCTTCTATTAGTTACTCTATAAACACCTGGTTCAACAGAGACATATAATACTTCATTTGTTCTGTTATACTCTGTAATCATGTGTTTCATTCTAGGCTCAGCTTCTATCCTAATCTGATTTAGGACACCTCTCCAAGGTAACCACATGTGTGAAAAATCAGTGGCCATATATCCATTCAATTTTTTGGACCAGTCCCTACTTAGTAGCATACCATAATTAACTGGTATGTCCACTACCTGAATATCGATGAATTGACTTACTCTAGGATCTGAGGCTAACTGCATCTGAATGTGCATTAATTCACCTATCACATTAACCTCAGTTTTATCTGGTTGAGTAACAACCTTAGCAAATTTGGTAGGAGTCAGCCCTAAGGTTTTACATATTCCTAGAGGCATTACATTAGCTAAGTTGAGGCCCCTGAATCCACCATATAATTATGTATATTCTTTCCTAACATCCTAATGGTTAACAAAAAAGGAGGAGCTTCCTTCTTATCTGCATACATGACCACATTAGTGTTGGAAGGTTGTTCAGTTTTCTTACCTTTATCCTTGGATTGTGCATCTCTACTAGGATCATCTATATCAATAAAAATTTCTTTTGCCACAGATGTATCTAAAGATTTTATGAAGGCATTCTGTACCCCTAGAATTCTCAATAACTCATATAGAGGTACACTAACCCTGATTTTCTTTATTTCTTCAGACAAATAGCTCATTAACTTTGTTGTTTCCATAGACTTTATTTTCCCTACTTGATCTTTGATGCTATTGTCGCACCAGTCCCATGATGATTAGCTTTCAATATTGCAGGGTTATTACTAGCATGTTGATCTGGAGAAGTATTGAAATTTTTAGGAGGAGTGGAGGTAGTGAAAGGACCTCCAGGCTTAGTATTGCTTCTCAGATTATAAGTGTAGTTTCTATTAGACTATTGGAAGGCCTGCACCTCCTCTATTTCACATAATACTTCATTTGCAGTTCCAAAGGGAAACTGAAAAAGCATCTAATACTAGGGTTGATTTAGGATACAAACTCTCACAAAAATAAGGTTCATCATCTATTATCTAATTTTCCTCTTCTCTAGTTGCGAAGGTGAAACTTTCTAAGACCAAAGAAGACTCAAATCCTAAGGGTACTATTTCATTCCCCTTGGGAATGAGAAATTTAGATGTAGGAGCTTGTATTTTGACATTGAAAATGCTATTAGCAAGATGAAATTGAGGGCAATCAAGCTCAGCATGTGCACTCGTATTGTGAATCCTACACCAATTTTTTAATGCTACATTAGCCATTTGAATTCTGGCTAGCTATTTCACTTCCTAGTTATCTGGACTTTCAAATGGAGATGCCAGAGTACCATTATTTGGTCCTATGTTCCATGTCCTAGGTGGCTTAGGTTGATTATGATTTCTGTTATTATTACCCCAGGCTTTATTATCTCCAATATGTCCCCTATTTTTCATCCCTTGTCCCTGATTATGATTTTGTCCTTGGTTGTAATTCTGATTTTGATTTGAACTTTAACCTTGACTGTAACTCTGGTTTTGGTTTAGATTATGTCCATGAGTATTTCTACCATAGAAATTCTCATTTCTTAATTGTGTCATCTTAGTGGTCAATCTTCTCAAGTGTGCAGTAATTTCTTTGATTTCCTCCCTATCCTCTTGTGCCTTTGCCACAAATGTATCCTAAGGAGGCTGGAAGAAAGACTGACCATTAGTCTAATTGTTATTGGTACTATTACCAGTATAAGGAACTATAGTTTGGATGGGGAAGGATTATACACTAGTGTATATATAGGAATTGGATTTAACAATGGAGTATGATACATGGGAACTCCAATCCAAGGTTGTGCTTGATTTTGTACCCCAAGATTTCCTCCATTTAGAAAAGAATTATAGGTCGTTTGTCTCATTTCCTAGTTTATAGCAGCTGCTTCTTTATAATCTTTTGATATAGTATCTATATTAGCCTTTCTCCTGACAAACATGGAAGTCAATGGATCCAGGGAGACATATTACATTTCTAATAAGGCCTCAGGAGTTACAATATAAAGAGTGACTAACCTAGAGTAAGCCTTCTAGAACCTATCATTGAAATTGTCAATAAGTTCTCCCTCACCTCTTTTAATTGCAGCCAATTTATGATATAAGGTAGAAGGATCGACTGGTCCTCTGAACCTAGACAAGAATGCTTCTTCCATGAGTTCCCAAGAAGAAACATAACCATTTGGCAAGTTGACATACCAATTAGAAGCCTGCTCATTGAAGGTGTAAGGAAACAACCTACACACAACACCCTCATATTCTAATCTGGCTCTAAAGCATACCTCCTTAAATATCCTAATATGATCTTCTAGATCTTGATGCAATTGATATTTTTGACATATCTTCTCAGGATTCTTTGGCATTTCATGATAATAATTAAACGCTATAAGAGAATTTACATCAAAATATTCTATTGTAGGACCACGGGGTGGACTTGGACCTCTGGGAGTACCTGGATTTAAAGGAAGACTGGGATCTCTAAGAGGACTGGGACCTCTAGGAGGACCTAAACCAAGATTTAAGGATCTAAACAAAGAATTGTTAGGACTTACTATATTATGGATGTTAAAAGGTGATCCAGGAGGAGTTCCTGATGAACCTCCTACATGTGATATTTTAGGATTCCAAATCAAAGGACTCTTACTTTGTCTTCTGTCAAGCAATTGGATGTAAATATCATCTGAATTAGACCTAGACCTGGTCACTCGAACACTATTATGAGCCATCTTTGCACAAATTCTACTTTAACTCTAATCAGGCCCTCCTTCTAGTGCCAAAAATTGTTGATGATTGTTTTTACACATTCATAACAAAAGTTAAAATTCACAAAGGAACCTTAGCTGTCTTGAAAGATATGAAGAATTGACGAAGAATTCTTAATCTCAAGTTTCTGTATGGTCAGGTCTTGACCTTGTGGATAATTCAACAGGTTGATGTGAAACTATAATATTCAAGGGGCCTTACATGAATTGAAGTAATCAGTAACTTCCCAAACTCAAATTATGCAAATTGTTGCAAATATCAACAAAATATTCATTCCTTTGCATAAATTCATTATTGTATCACAAAGCTTTGTATAAATTTCAGTAAAACAAACTATGCTTTCAAATTTATATGAAAATTGTCAAATATCAATGTAATTCCTCATTCTTTATTCAAATACATGACAATTTCCTTTAGATTTCTGTGTTTAAGCTAATTAGTTTTCAATTGTTGGAGAAAAGTTAGAGAAACTCAAATTAAAGTACCATTCCATACAGGATCTAAATGTTCTGTTACTCACGTTTTAAAGAATATAATAATGTAAACAACTCAACACAATCAAATATGCAAATGTAAAGTCTTGAACGTTTTCATGAACATACATAAGAGATTGCAAGCTTTTAAAGAATAATACTTCAAATACAAATAGGTATTAGAAAACACTCTGTAATAGATTCAAAATTTTGAATTTACTTATATTCAAAGCATAAAGTCATATAAAATTTACAATGTAAGAATGATTTCTGTTTCATTGATCAAATCACTAGAGAACTTACAAACATTTTGACAGATACACTAAGGAGACCAGACATTCCACGTACTCCTTAATGCAGACACAGGTGACCTCCCTTTCTAAACTAAAAGAAATATCTTCTCTATTTCAATAAACTTTGACAAATTACAACTCAAGCTAAAATTCTAAAATCCTTGTTTAATATGATACAAGTAGTAGAGCTTATTATATAGAGTTCAAAGCTTCATACTACTACGGTTACAAAATCCAATCAACAATCAACATTCAAACTTTTGAGATCAATGGTATAAATCAATTCCTAACCATTTTCAAAATATATCAATGGTATCATTTCTTGGCTCAAAGGATGCATTTGGAATCTTTTCAAAATAAAAGATACCCACTGACTTCTTCTTGTTAGTTGACTTTGATCGATGCTACCCTCCAATTACATTCTTACTTAGCATATCTTCTTTTCAATATCTTCTATTCTTTCAGGTGTTCTAAAAAATTACCTGTCACTCCCTTGATGAAAGCACGATCACTCTCTTTACTTTTTTCCCATGTAAATTCATATGCTTTGACTCCATCTTGCAACTTCTTCTCTTTTTTCACCAAATCCTTAACTCTTTTCTGATATTTCCTGATCTTAGCACCTATTTCCATCATTGAATCAATCATCTCTATGCTGAGCTACACTGTTGGGTTCTCCAAACATGGTGAAAATATTGCCTTAAACTCTTTACAACCTTTTCTAATCCATACGCCAGTACCTCTAGGCATTAATGCCCAATGAGTTTTTCTATCATTTTCATATGTACCTTTATCATGTTGTCTGCAACCTCTGCTAGGTCTCTAGTGTTTATGATGCAACTTCTAAGAATGTCTTCTTCATATTTTAATTCCAACTTTGCTTGTGGCAACTGGTTGACCATTTGAGGAGTAATGGCTCCTTCAATTATTAGTTCTTCTACTCTATCCTCTATTTCTTCAAGCTACTTCATTTCTGATCTATAATCTTCTCTTCTAAATTGATAGCTGTGTAATATAACATTACATTTGTTCTTCTCTGCCAAAGCCATATCCCAACTTGTTACTTCTTGCCTTGTTACTTCTCCTTTCTGTATGAGGCCTTTTAACCATTTCTCAAAAATGTTAACTTCAATCTTTTTATTTCCCATTTCCTTTAACTCCTCCTTTGATAACACTGCCATTTCAGTAGGCAGCTCTGGTACATTGGCACTGGGATCAAACATCCCTCTAATGAATTGTTGCAATTGGACAATATGTCCTTTCAAGTAGTCTTGCTTATCTTTATCTTTTTTCAATATTTCCGTTGTGGCCTGATGCATGTCCTCCCATTCATTTATATGTTGTTCTCTTGTCATGTGTCTTAAATCTAGATTAAGTATTTTATAATCTTCCATTGTCATTTCTCTTTTTGACTTGTCCTTTTGTGGTATGGCTAGATACATCATTCTAGATCCAGAAGGACCTCTTTTGATTGCTGACATAGTTCTGGCCATTCTTTTCTCTTTTTGTGGTGTAGAACCACCCAATAGACTCTTGATATCAATAGGCACTAATAGTACCTCTACCATCTTTCTTTTGACCTCTGAGCCTAACTAGGTTGGAGCCTCCTTTGTAGCTTCTGTTGCTTTTTCTTCATTTATCACCTCTTCTTGAGGTTTCTCCATTTCTGCCTGTTTGGTGTGTTGCTCTTGCTGTTACTAATAGGGTTGAGGTTGAGGGCCTTGTTCTGGAACAAGTTGATCATTATTATGTTGTGACTCTTCCTCATTATCATCCTCTTCTATTTCAGTGTCTCCTCCCTCTTCATCTTTCGGATTCTCCCTTTCTAAAGACTCCCTTTGTTCTTCTTCCTCCTTATCATTCTACTCTGTATTTTCTATATCCATACCTTCTATATTTTTTGTCTATTCTTTATGCTCAGTATTAGCTTCAACAACATTCTCTATATTATCCTTGTTTTCCTTAAGATTACTTGATATTATTTTAACTTGCTCTTGCACCTTTTCAAGTACACTTGTTTGCTCTATTTGTGAAGGTGAACATGTGATTTTATCAGGTTCCTCTGTATCCTTTTCCTTTTCTTTCTTTCTTTCTATCTTCTTTTTTTCTTTTGTATTCTCTTCTTGTTCACTATGTTCATTATACATATTCAGAATACCTAACACATCAGCACTAGAAGCATTTATCTTTGTTTCCTTCTTAGCTTGGGCTGGTGTTTCCTTTACTATTTTTTCTGGTGTGTCCTCTTTTTCAGACTCTTCTATCTGTTGTGCCACATCTTGCACATCCTTTATGATTTTAGGTGGCACCAGTGTACCAAAAGGATCCACTGCTTCCGACTTGTCTTGTATATTTTTGTCTGATTGTGGGCTTTGTTCTATTTCCATGTCCACCTGATTATCCTGCCCTTCTTCTATACTAGAATACTCACTTGATTCTTCTTCATCATTCCCAATTTTTTTACTTGCACTAGGATTTACCTCCCTAACCTCACTATCACTACTGTCATCTTCCACATTGACAGTTTCACTTAATTTTTTGGCTTCATGAAATTGTGACTCTTGCAGATTCTCTTCAGCCAATTCTTTTTTAACTTTGACATATTTTTGTCTTTTCTCTTTTGATGTGGCCTCACTAGGTATGCCACTCAACTTAGTATCTACTTGTTGGGCACCTATAACATCCCCTTGTTCTGATGTCTGTCCTTTTGAAGTTTCAATTCATATTGCCCACATGATTCTCTATCCTATTAGCCTCTTAGTAGCTTGTGTCTGCTCTGCACTAATGTCATGGCCAGATGATTCTGCCTCCATAAATGTGCCTGAAGATATTGCCACTATCACCCCTAAAGCATATGGATCCATCAGGGTGGCATTCTTGTCCTTTTCAATAATTTTAGTTTCCACAATCCTTCTCTTCTTCTCATAAAAGCATTGGAGCTCATCTTGATCCTCCCTTACTCTCTTCGTACCTTTCTTCAAAAATGTGGGTTCAATCACCTTAGCTCTGAGCTCTTCTATTTGATCCTTCAACCATGTCTTAGAAGATAAAATGATTGGTTTTGATACTACATCCAAAGATGTATTCCATGGTTGTGTCCAATCAGGCTCACCAATAAGAGTAGCCCTTGTACTCTCATAGCTATGATGTAACAATTTATCGTCATCCTTAATTTTAGGAGGCACATAAATTTCTACCATAGTCTTCATTTGTTTCACTATTAGCCTTTTATGGGCTCTTTTCCCCACTTCTTTATCATTTTTGCAATCTGACCAGTAGTCTTCAATATGCACTTGATATTTAAATTTGGAATCAATGGTTCTCTAGATCCTATGAAAAGGATCAAACCACCTTGCTAATTCAAACTCCTCAAAACCATAATACCTTAACTCCTTTTTTGAATAACCTGCCACCTCTTCACTGTAGCAAGAATATCTGCCAATCGCCCAAGGGAGTTTGATGTTTCCTCTTCCATACTTCTTCTTATACATCCTGAAACCATTCAATTTTTTTCTTCAGAACTCCAATACAATCAATTTGTTTGATGGATACCTGGGCAGCATGAATGGTTTCCCTTCAAAATCTTTAGTCCTAATGTATGTAAAGTTCTGGAATTGTATATACCAAGAACTATGCAATCCAATATTATCTTCTGCATCCTCAAACAACCTTTTCTCTTTCTCTCCTCTCAAAACCCTCACCATGTAAGTATAAAATACATCATTCACTAAGACTTATTTCCTCAATGCATTATCCTCTTGTAAATCTAGATAATGGTCATAGACTAATTTCTGATCTGGGCCATTCCCCATAGTCCCAACTCTATCAATTCCAATTATTTATGGTTGAATCATAGATGAACATGAATATAATACATATGAGGACAAGTAAAAGGACATCATTTTCTATTTTCTCAACATGGTCAGTTTCCATATGGTTGTACTGATTGCCTTAGCCCAATGAATTTGTCCATCATCCTTCTTTGCTTCCCTCATGAATTGAATAGTAGTGAACATCTAGGGTTCACATTTAGTTGCATCTCTTAACCCTACTAATCTACTCAGCATTGTGATCATCATATGTATTTCCTCCTTGAAATCTATTCTATGCAGGTTTTTTGGTACTCTTGCTACAACCTTGGGTTTATTTTCTACATTGTAGCAGCTGTAGAAGATTCTGCTTTTGCAATCTCTCTCATTGTTGTTAAAGTCATCTGTGTATTGGTCTATATCGATGTCCACCATTTCCTCCTGAATTTCCAAACCAAATGTCCTTGCTATCCCTTCAGTGGACAAATCTGCAATGACTCGATGCTCATGTATTAGTCTCCTTGTATTTAGATCATATTTATTTATGCATTCCAAAACTAAGTCTTTAGCCTCCATGGATAATGGGAATCCTACAACTTTATATAATCCTCTATCCCAAATGCATTTCATATCCGAAGTAGCATCCACTGTTGTAATCTTCTAAAGAATGTCATCTATGTCATAACTTCCTATGGTTGTATTAGTTCCCACTCAACTCGTACTGATTAAAGATGGATATCCTTTATGCACTGGTAATTCTTCTTTTTTTGTTTCCTTCCTTGACTTTCTTTCTTTCGTTACTTTTTCTTCACCCCCTAGATCTACTTTATTTTGTTTTGGAGCCATCCTGTGAAAAAAGCATATTTAACTTTATGTTTTACTCCATTCACCTAGGGTTTTACCATGAATTTTTTACATTTTACATTTACCCTAACCCCTTTTGTCTTTTCCCATTTTAAATTTCATGCTACTTTAACACAACCAGTTAATTTTCCTAATCAAATACAGTAAGTTGTCATTAATTTGCATTTTTGTAATGAAATTACTCTAACCAATTCACATTTTATGATTAACTGCATTGTAACAACGTTTAAGAAACATACATGTATTTGTGACATCTCAACTCTACGAGCATTCACCCACTTTACCATTTTTTCCAATCACTCCCGTTCAGAAATTTCATTCAGTAATGAACATTTTGTTCAATTTATACAATAGTTTCTTTCTCTGCAATTTTAGCTTTCACAATGCAATTATGAAAGAAAAAAAATCTTTATTTTAACCTTAACATGTTAAATTCATCGTTTCAATGTTAATTATGCATTAAATGTTGCATTCAATGCACATACAACTTCAGCTTTCTGTTTTAACATTTTAACTTTGAACCTTGTATCTGTTATTCCGCCCTTCGCATACATCTCATTTTTTGTATGTCGCCTTATATATCGTCTTTTGTATATCGCTTTGTATGTCATTAATATACAAGCCTAAATATGCAATGGGTTACAAACAATGTTACTTTTTACTTTATGTTCAACTTTGTATCTTCTGTTTGTATGTTGCAATGTATATAAAATAGATACAAATCATTATACAAATACAACCTATACAATCCGTTTACTTCTCATTACTTCCCTTTACTTCCCGACAAGGCCTTTACCTTTTTGTATATCAGGATTGTATGTATACAGTCTTTCATACATACAAAGTATTAACCTTGTTTTATCTCCTTTTGAAATCCGCCTCAGGTTTTACCTTTTCAACTTTTGTATCTATGTTTTGCATCTCCTCTTGTATCTCTTCTTGTATCTCCTCTCGTATATGCAATATACCACCATGAGATACTATCATGGGCCCCACTCTACTTACCCGCTTGTATCTTTTTGAAGCAACAATAATTGTATCTGTACTTAGATACAATCCCTCATACATGCAAACTTTTATACAACCATTTTGGACTTTTGACTTTCATTAATTAAATTGCATAATCTTTTCAAGTCCGTGCATGCATATTAAGCGAATGCATACTTACTCAGAATGTGTTAAGAAATAATGCATCGCTTACATAAGATTTAAATAACCTTTGGAATCCGTAATTGTATGTATCCTAAAGATGCAAAGCTGAAACATACAAACATACAAACTGCATGAAGTACCTTTTCACCTTAATAAATTGTATTGTATACCTCCCTCGAGTCCGTGCATGTACATCACTTTGTATATCAATTGCGCTCACATACAAACCTACATACAAAGTGGACTTGACACTTTATTTATTTGACTTTTGAAAACCTATCGGGTCTGACTTGTATACAAAGGATCTAAACATATGCATGCAAATTACTAAAATACAAGCCCTGATTGTACTCACCACAACCTATACAAAGACTTCACATACAAACGACTTTGTATGCAATATACAAACCTTCAAAATTATGTATTTTACCAAAAAACACATATATCTTGCAAAATATTGGGAATTTCTTACTAGTTTAAAAAACAACCCTTATTTTTCACAACGAATTCACCACTATTCCTGCCTTGTACTCAATGCTAGATATTTTCAATTTTCAACATGGTTTGTAATACTAACCTCTTTTTCCCCTTTACCACCAAGAAAGACCACACACAAACAACAAGCAATAGTCATGGCAGGGGTCCTCATTGTGCTAAGAGGTAAAATGGGGTGTGTTGTGAGCATCACAATAATTGCATAGAGAAAGGTAGAGAAAATTTGGTTTGCAATCTTAAGAAGTCTTTGTATGGTTTGAAGCAGTCTCCTAGGATGTGGTACCTGAAGTTTGATGCCTTTGTGTTGTCAATTGTTTATCTGAGATCACAATTAGATCATTATGTATATTACAAGTTTGACAATGATTGCATTCTCATTATTTCACTATATGTTGATGATATGTTGTTGATTGGGAATGGTAAGAATGTGATTTCTGATTTGAAGTCTCAGTAGTCAGTACAGTTTGAGATGAAAAATCTCAGGGAAACCAAGTACATTCTGGGAATGGAGATCAAAGAGGCAGAGCAAACATAAAATTTTGGTTAAGCCAAAGTAAGTATGTGAAGACCGTGTTAGATAGGTTCAGCATGGCAGATTGTAGACCAGTGAGTGTTCCTATTTCATTGGGAACAAAGTTATCTATTAGTGATTGTCCAAAATCTCCTAGTGGGGTGGAGGACATGAGCAGAGTACCTTATGCTAGTGTTGTTGGCAGTTTGATGTATTCTATCGTCTGCACAAGTCCAAACATTGCCCAAGTAGTGGGAGTCCTTAGTCAGTTTATGGCTAATCTTGGGCGGGTACATTGGGATGCAGTTAAGAGAGTGTGAGGAGTACTTCCAAGTATTCCATTTTCTATCATAGAAATGCTATAGGACCTCCGCATTCAGTTTGTATTTGTGGATTTGTGGATTCTGATTGGGCAGGTGACATTGACAGTAGATCTACTAGTGCATATGTGTTCACAATGTTTAGTGGTACAATTAGTTGGATGAGTAAGCGACAACCTATGGTTGCTTTGTCCACTACAAAAGTTGAGTATATGGCTGCAACTCATGCTTGTAAGGAAGTCATTTGGCTTAAGAGATTGTGTTTAGATATTGGTGTTGATGTAGGTCAAATTACGATTAGTTGTGACAGTCAGAGTGCAATTTGCCTTGCGAAGAATCCAACTTTCCATGCCAAAACAAAGCATATTGATGTATAGTTTCACTTCGTACGAGACATGATAGACGATGGGAAGGTAAATTTGGAAAAGGTAGATACTTTGAAGAATGTTGTAGATGCATTGACGAAGCCAGTGGGCATAGAGAAGTTCAGATGGTGTTCAGAGTCTATGGGCCTCTTGACCTATAGCAGTTAAATATTGTTATTCTATTGGCTCTTACAAGGTGTTCAACAAGTGGGAGAATGTTGGAAATTAAGGTGTCTCAACCTTGGTAGTTCCTTTGATTATTTTGATTGTATTTATTTATTCATTGCCTATGATGTAAATTAATTGTAAATTCCATATTGTCATCTTGTGGGATGTGGTACGGTGATGTTTCATCCTACATGGAAGATGAAAACTTGTAATTTTGTCATCAAATGAGGAGATAGGAGACCCACTTTATGGTAGGAATATTTTTCCATGTGTCGATATCTTGGATGTTGTGTAAGGGAATATTGATCATAACGGTCATGATAGATTCCTATGACGAAGTTATGACATCTAAGAGTTGGAAATAGGAGATTCTATGACAAGTGAAGACATGTGTCAAAGAGTGTCTTTGAAAAAGGCATCTTTGGGTGCCCCAAGGTGACTATGACATGTAAGAGAATATGCTATTTATAGCTTGTGTATGACAGATTCTCTTCCAGGTGTAAGTTGTAACTGCTATGATAGATTCTATGACAGTCGTAAGAGCATCTGTCATAGCCCATTTTGGAAATAGGTAACTTCTTTGGGATGGGGTCCATGGACAAGTGTCAGAAGCATCTTACAATTTTGACCAAGTGTCCATAGGTGTGGTTTTTGGGCCATGAGGCCAAGTTGGAAGCCCATTCCAAGATAGAAGCAATTTTGCCTTGTATTTTCTATATAAACAGGTGTTTGGAGGAGAAGGTGTACTACAAGCTTTACAGGTACTGTTATGCTACCAGATCATCTCCAGATACGAGTGTCGAAGACTCCTACAAGAGCATTGGCTCTGATTTGTATTGTAACCTCTTTGTTTACATAATACAGTTGAGCAGTGTTTTGGAGTATGGGGTTTTTCACCCGTAAGGGTTTTCCCCATGTATATCTTGTGTCTCTCTTCTTTTGTCATTCTTTCTTCCTTATGTGTTTGCTGCAATATCTCATGTTAATGGTTTAATGTTACTGTAATAGTTAGGATAAATTTAAATTTGTACTCTCCTCCCCTCTTTAGATTAGTGTAGGAATCGATTTCTGCACACCTAGCTTCCTTTCAGTAGGCTGAGGAGGTGGTGGTCCCATCACTCCCCCACTCTCTATCTATGTGAGCATTGTCCTGCTATGAGAGGTTGGGTGGAAGCTACTCACCCTCTGCTCTGGGGGCACTACTTGCTCATATAGGGATCTCCAATAAAAGATCTCTTGCCCAGCTCAAACCATATCTGATACAATCTACCCATGCTGACCCTGAGCTATGGTCTGATGCACCTGCTATAATAAGGCCTCTGCCCTAGTATACCTCTAAATCCTAGTGTCTCACTCTAGGATGGAAGTCCTCACATCTCCCTGCAACTGTGCAACTTACTCCTATAACTAAGCCACATGGGATTGTAAGGCTTCCATAGCCCCATCATCTAGTCTAGCCTGGTCCTGTCCAACCTCGCCTTGTGTCTGTACCTGTGCCTATATCTGTGCCTATCCCTATATTTGAGGCACCCTCCTCTATCTCACCCTTCTCTGTCCACCATCATCCCCACCATCATCTCCATCACCTCCACCACTCCCGCCACCATCATCTCCTCCTCCCCAGCCTCCTCGGCCACCCCTCTCACCTCATTGTCACCTCTTCCTCTAGCAAGGAGCATCATCATCCTCCTTATCTACATCCTCCATCTCAGAGCTCGCTCTCATGGTCCAAAGTATCTCAGAATAGGGTGGGTAGTGAAGTGTGCCACAAAGTCTATTGTCATCCTGCCATCTACTATGTGTCATCTCAGATCCCATCCCTGATACGGAATCTATAAAATGTTTGTCTTTGATGTCTCATATGGAGCCACCAAGCCCCAATGTGGATGCTCCTTATGCATCCAAGAAAATATAGCAGTACCCTGGGGCATCCCTTGAATCCTACCAAACTGTCGGAGCACACAGGTAACAATGTGGCACTCTAGGATGTAGGGAGTCGTCCCTATCAACCATCTAGTCTGAAAGAAGTATGGTAACTCTGCTACATCCTCCTCCCACACCTCGCAATCTAGGTATGGCCACCACTCAACCTCATCCACATTGTCCAATGTATGTCATCAATACTCTAGCTTTCCCAACTTGGGTTGGGAAAGAGTCTCCTGAAACCTGTAAGAGTATGGCCTGTCATGGCCTTTGACTACCATGCCAATAGGTCGCATGACTACTATGTGTAACCATGCCTAAATCTATAGTAATGACACACATGCAAATAGACTCGTAGCTCCATCATAGACAAACTGATGCAAATCATGGTATAAGTGAGCAAGTATAGAAGGGCCCCAGACGAAGCATATCCCCTCCTCAATCATCCTCTCCAATGTCCTCCCCCATCCAAGTTGAAATCCCCAGGATCTCTTGTCAGAACAAAAAACACCTCCAATCAAACCTTCTAGTATGGCTGGCAGGGGCTCATAATACTCTACCATATCAGTCCAGCTAATCTCTGTCCCCTCTAGCTCTGCATCATCAAAAACCTATCGACACTCTTCCAATCCAACTCCAATCATAGACTCCTACACTACCAACTCACCCTGAATTAGAATCTAGAGAATTCAATGTACGTCCTCTAGGGTCACCATCATCTCTCCAATTGACAAGTGAAAAGTGCCCATCTCACTGTGGTACCTCTCACCCAGATCAGTCAACAATCCTAGATTCGCCTGCATCTCAGGCATAAAATAGACGAACCATAATCCAACTGATCCTAGGACCAAGTGATCAGTCTTGGTCAAGTAGGGTCTAAGCAACTGTGTCATAGGAAATCTCTCCCGTGACATCAGCACATGATCTAGAATCTCCTACAATCAATAACAAAGCACATTAAAACACAACAACTAAGTTGCATGTCTATCCAATCATTCAAACTAGTTACTTACCTATCCTATCATCTCTTCTGAGATTCTATCAATCTCGAAGATGATCTATCAGTTGGCCAACATCGATCACGATGTTGACTTTATCCAATCAGCTAGGTAATTGACCAGTTTTATCAGATGTGTGTCTCTATTCACCAGATGCATAGCTTTGTTTCAAAAGCATAGAACCCATAATCATTTTCACAATTTTGTAGAAATGCACAATTTCAAGCATCATTTGCACCACTTTATCATGAATGTGCATCTTCCTTTTGGATGAGCCTAATCCCTAATCACTTGCGCGCTTCTATCATGCATGCGCAGTTTTATCTTGTTTGCACAGGACTACTGATTAGATGCGCCTCAGAATTTAAAAGTATTAAAATCCTAATTATTTGTGCCTAAACATCTATCAGTTGCAAAAAAATCATATTTACATCGATTCCTTGCTTAATTGTTCAAAATTGCATCATTTGCATGGATTCCTAGCTTATTTGCACAAAAACACTAAAGACATGCATTGAAAACATGTGCTTTGACCTAAAATTTGACCACAATAAATGTAAAAATGATCAAACTTAAATGCATACATACTAGGGGTCTGTAGTCTACTGGTCCCAAATCGTCAGATCCTCTTGAATTGGTGGCTCTCTATCAGATATCGATCGATCTCTGTTGACTTCTTTGCACTGCTAAATAGTAGAGCTCCTATAATCTCTCCACAAAAGACAAGTGTACAAATGAATAGAGAAGTGACCCCACATCCCTATTTATAGCCAAGTGATCCCTAGTTGAAGGTGTTTAACCTAGCATATGCTTGCAATGTTCTGCATCCATTTTTTATTCTCTATAACCCAAATCTTGCACCTATCGATCATATCATCAATTCTTCTTAATCGTAAGATCGTCCATCATCCTATCCAACCCGACCAATCTCTTGAGGGGGCATCCTATCATCATTAAACCTATACCAAGGGCAAACTAGGGCACGTATCATAACCAAAAAAAATTATTCTTTGAAACAACGTGATAAAACACATTGTCTCAAAGAGGGGCAAAATGTATACACCTAAAAAGAGCTTGAGTCGAATTAAATAAATATTTTAATATTTATTTTATTCATATTCTTCTATCAATAAATAAATATCCTAATTGATTTATCTGATTCACATTCATCTTAATCTTCCAAAAATTAAATAAAAATTAATTTATTTAAATAAGTCCTCCAAATTCCTCTAAATCACCCCTAATTAAATAATCCCAAATTATTTAATTAATCATCATCTATCCTAAGTCCTAATTCTATAATTCCATATCACTTCCACCTCACTTAACACCTCATCATGTTGCACACATAATTAAATATTTTTAATATCTAATTATATACTTATCCTCACCCACATGTCCTATTTATTCTCTAATCATCCTTATTTCTTCTCCACATGTGTCCTATTATTTCTCAATCATCTCCATGGTCAAACACACTTGTCTTTCAAATCCTAGTTTATCTCTCACATTCCAACAAATCAAGAGTCCTTCCACAATCTGCTCATAGTCTTCAAATTTTAACTCACAGGTCTTTGTGAGCACAATGACATGTGGCTTATGGATCCACATATTCTCTACCTTGTAAACATAGTAGGAACATTTCCCATGATTATCTCCCTCATCCCAACTGACTCCATCTCAATCGTACATGTCACAGATAATTCCTCCAATCATGGATCTTATGACACTTGGAATTGGTCCATCCTTAGCCTATAAAAGCAAGGTTCTAACACTCATTTTTTACCACTCAAGATTTAGCAAAATTATTTTGCAGAAATTCCACCATAGTTATCAAGCGTGCCTTTGGCTCCCCTCATTTGCATTGTCATCTCATTATCCTCATTGCATAATCATCATCCATGGCTTCATATCATCATATCCTTCATTCATCTTAGTGTTGCATTGTAGAAACCATTCACATTGCATAATCCTCCACAAAGTCGTTCTCTCTTTGTCATCTTAAAATAGCAAGGAAGTATACTTATAAGAGCTCAATCATATTCTACAAGATCATTGAAGAGATAGGCAACAATTGAAGACATGAGGTAGATTGGTTCAACAAGGTATATCTTTGTTTTATTGCATTTATCTTATTTTCATTGAAGCTATTGAATATTTAGGTAGTTTCTACTATAGTTCAAAAATTCAATCACAATCATAAATGTCATTGCATTTAATACATCACATCAAAGTATAAAATATACACACATTTAATTATTCATTTAAATGTTAAAAATTTATCCACTAAGAGTAAGTGAAAACTTTATTTGACATCAAGAATCCTACTAATGTTTGACAACACCATCGTGATGAACTATACAATAGCACAACTACAATTTTTTTCAATTCAACAAGGATGCACAACAACTTGCACATGTCACATGGCCATGGTCATCTCTCTCATGTTTCTTGACACTCTTATTATGGTGTCACACCCAATCCAACTCTAATACCAAATTAGAAAATAGAATAGTTGCATTCCTTATTTAATCAACAAATGAAGGTTACAATTTATAAAGATTACAAACTAATAACAAAGTCCTACAAAAGTGGATCTACACATGACACTTAAATAAAACAAATTGACACAAGTACAACTCTTATTATGGAACTAATTGCCAACACTCACACTCTTTCAATTATGTATTACTCTAACATCAATTGTTCAAAAAATCTACTATCACCTCAAAAAAATTCACTTCAAAATCTACCAATTTATTGTTTTTAAAATACAATAAGACAATACATAAAATAGATATTACAGTGCATCTTCATAAATTAAGGTGAAATTCTATGAGTATAGATGCACCAAAATACATTGCATTAATATATTATTTTAAAAGAATTACCATCTTTGTAAATATTGCCTTCATTGATGCATATAATTTTTATTCTAGTCCTCCATCGACTAGAAGGAGATTGTCAATGGTCCCTTTTCAAAGCAAATCTCCTTGGTAAGCAGCTCAACTCCTTTTCAAGATTAGAGATTTAAGACTATACAGATCTAGCTCACTATGGATAATGTCATCAACTCCTATTACTATGTGCTCAATGGTTTATCTCTAATCAAGTCAAAACTAGTAATTATGGATTTAAAATAATTGCTATCCTTAGAGATAATAGGGTTTTGAGGGTTTGTAGGTTTTTTCATATGCACTTAGTGGTTTATTATTATTATTATTATTATTATTATTATTATTATTATTATTATTATTATTATTATTATTATGTTTGATGCCTACAAGGTGTGCTATCCTGGTAGGATGGTAATTCAATGAACACAATTTAATTCTTATGGGTATAACTCCAAGATGAACTAATGCAAGGCCTTTGGTTTATTAAATTCTATGTATCTTTTTTCTTTGTGATAGTTTTTATTTTATTTTAATGTTTACAACTTTTAAATTGTGGGTAAAGATATTTTGACAAGTTATGATGGAGTGCACATGTGACACATTTGATTCAATGTGGCTGCATGAAAATATACTCCATGACATCTAGTCCTACAATAGGTATCATTTTTTTTTAAAAAAAGAGGGTTAAAATTTTATTAATAAAGAAACCACAAGTACAAAATCAGGAGGGTAAGCAACCCCAGAATCAACAAAGATCGATAAAAAAGCACCATCAATACAACCATCTAAATCATACCCAGGGAAACACCCCCAACTCCAAAGCCCCAAGCAGGGGCCTCAACTAAACATCCATATCCTCTAAAATCAACCATTCCAAATATTGAATACCATCTTGAGAGAATTGGTCCTAATCACTAACATTCCAATCCCCCACCTGCTCCGAAGGCCATTTAGCCAAGAAATCAGCCACCCTATTCCATTCCCTAGGGACATGGACAAAAGAAACAATGTCCATCGAGTGACTCAACCGGAGTATCTGTCAAACCACAGATGCCAACTGCCATTGCACACCATCCATCACTCATTCATTTAGCAGATTAATAACAATCTGGGAATCAGACTCACAAATAATATTGCGTCGTCCTAAAGCACACCCTTTTTCCAAATCACAAAGAATAGAAAAAGACTCCATAAGATTATTAGTTTGTTGCCCCTTATAGATAGAGAAGAAAAAATGATAGCACTAGAGCTATCCCTTCCCAATCCCCTAATCCTAGCAAGACCTGTATTCCCCCTAGAAGAACCATCTGTATTAATCTTAAAAATACCTGGAGGTGGAGGGGACCACCTATCATCTCTCTGAACCTTACTCTTAGATTGGCTTCTTTTCCTGCCAAGTCAAGAAGAGGATGAGCCTCAAATTTTGTACAACCTATGACTCCCCAATGTCCAACTTAGTAGAGAGATCACACTTAGATGATAAAGTCTCCTAAAGCATACTAAGGATCCACTGTCACACCTACTAAACCTCCAACTTCCTACCCTAGAAAATCCTCTGATTCCTTTCCAACCAAAATTGCCACAAAATAAAACAAGGAACAATATTCCAATCCATTTACAAAAAAGAAGCCTTAGCTGGGGGCTTGCCCAAACTTCTCCAAAAATCAACCAAAGAAGAAGCATGAACACATGCCTACTTCCAAGCACCCCACCAAAGATGCCAAATCTCACGAACTAGAGGGCACTAAAAGAACAAATAAGCCTGACACTCCTCCCCACCATTGCAAAGGAAGCAAAGAGAAGGACCCTAAAAACCCCTTTTCTATAGGTTATCCCAGGGGATGCAACAATTCTGAGCAACCAACCAAAGGAAGTAATTACATTTTAGCCATCCAAATTTATTCCACACAAACTTCCACCAAGGAGAGTTCCTCATGCCAAACTTTTGTCTATCCAACACACAATATCCAAAGGAAATTCAATACACACCTTTTGGATTAGGGCTCCAAGCAAGAGAATCCCTCTCCCCCAAAGAACTGCAAACTCTACCATCAAGAATCTTAACTAACTCCTCTCAATCTACCAGTAACCCCCCCAATAGCCACTTAGACAAATCTTTCCATCTACAAACCTCCACTTGACCCATGTACTGAATTGATTTGATATGCTCCACATGGCACCACCCGCATCAAGAAAGATGCCACACAAGGATTGTAAGTGTGGGTACATAAACAAGATAGGCAGGTGCCCATCCCAAGAATCAAACCAAAACAAGGCCTCAGACCTGCTCTTATGAATCAAAAAGAGCCCATGCTTAATTAAATTAGCTCCCCTTTTAAGAGTACTCCAAATCATAGATCCCTTACTAGAGAGGCAAATTCTTAGAATGTCAGCATTTTCCAAACCCCCCCCCAAATATTGAAAATTAAGAATCCCAGCCCAATCTTGATCCTAACAAGTACACCACCTCCAATACAACTTAGTAGCCAAGCCCTGACCAGTAAGATTAGCCTACCAAAGACCAAGGGCCCTCTTCTTGTTTTAGCCTACAAACTGAATCCCACTAAATAAGACTCTGCTTAGAATACTCCAAATTACCTGCCCATAAGAATTGTCTGGAAAGAGCTTCAAATTTCTTTAAAAATCTAGAGGGAGCCCCCTGGACAAAGCACCGATATATGGGAAGAGATTGAATCACAAACTTTTATAAAGTCACTTTGCTAGTTGAGGACAACTATTTGCAAGTCCAATGAGTAACCCTCTTCCAAAACTTGTCTAAAATATCTTGCCAAAATCCCCTAGACAAGGAGCCAACATTGATGGGGATACCAAGATAAACAAGAAGAAGGGCCTCAATCTGGAATCTAAGAATCCCTACAATCTTGTTCTAAATAAGATGAGGAGTATTAAAGAAGAAGATGGGCGACTTGTCCTCATTAATCCTCTAACTTGAACCCACTATATAAGTGTCTAGAGCTTTCCTAAAGTTAACCGCCTCATTGACCTTAGCTAAACCCATCATTGACAATAGGTATCTTCAATAGCTGCAATTATTTTTATTTTTTGGGTTATATATATATATATATATATATATATATTAGAAACCCTTGTTAGAAATTCAATTGTATATCATATCCTCAACTATAAATTGAATATCATAATCTTAGTTATGTGTGTCTATATCCTAAACATTTAAAGCCTCATATAGAGAAGAGAACCAATGGATTGTCAAGGTTTAACTCTAATTATTTTCTGCATTTATGGCTAAACCCATGGCCTATACTTGATTTTGCATTGAATTTTGATGATTATGATACCCATCTTTATGAATTTTGTTATCTTTGGATAAAAGACATTTACCTTCATCAGTATTAAAAGAACATAATTTATATGGACTCATAGAGGTACTTGCCATTAACAAGGCACTGAAAATAGTGCAAAATGCAAGAGACCATTCATACTGAGCCATTCTACTTTTGTTGGATCTAGAGTTCATGTTGGACATTGGACAAGAGACAATGTTACTATTGTAGTCTCTATATGACTCCATGCCCAATGGATGCTTAAGACCACTGATCTAATTGTTTAGTAGACAAACATCCCATAGAAGTCACCAAATTGTTGACCTATTTTCCTCTATGTAGAGTTAAATAGTTCACCTTGTGTTTTTCCTTGAAAATCCTTTAGGAATGACCCTATAAGGCTTAAATCCTTCAAATATTTATGCTATGCCTTGTCAAAAACCCCAAAAAATATCACCTTGAGAATCTTTGCTGAATACCCAGAAAAATGAAGAAACCCTTTGTCTTCAAGTGCTTTCCATCATAGATAAATCTCAATTTTATACTTAATATCTGTATATGCATTTTTGAATGTATGTTCGCATGTACATTCACCATTGTATGTTCACATATGCAAAGGAAATATGCATCGATGATATACATTCACCATTGTATGTTCGCACATACAAGGAAAATATACAAGAGGTGGAGTATACAAGGGAAAGTGGGGTCCGCGCAATGTACAAAAGAGAATGTATATTTTGTGTTGTATGTTCGCACATACAATGAAGATGTACAAGGCAAAGACATACAAGGGAAATATAAATTCACAGATACAAGGGTCATATGCATGGAAAAGATACATTGACAATGTACAAAAAAGAATGTATATCGGCAAATATGCAAAGGGGATATACAAAGCGCACATGCAAGTCAATGTGCAAAGGTCGATATACAAGGGTGCTTGCATATTGAGTGATTGTATCTTATATGCATTTTTCAATGTATATTCGCATATACAAGCGTCATAAAAAAGATCCAAAGGGTGTGGTCCACCAAATGAATGTATATACGATTGTATCTTCACACATACAATCGCATATGCATTGCGATATACATTCCTGACATGCAAGGCCCGGACCTAAAAGGTTATACATTGCAACATATAAAGGAAAAAGTGATAGCTTGCATCTTTTCTTCATATGTCCACTTTGTATGTCCAATATACAAATGTAATATACATTCCTGATATGCAAGCCGGACCCGACTTGAAAATCAAACTTGGCATATCCAGTGTTGAGTCTGCAGTCTGCATGTTGAAGTGATTGTATGTTGGCATATACAATTGGATATACAAAGTCAAATGTACAAAGCTGGCATACAAAGGAAACATTCAAGTCTATATACATGTCGTAGATACAAAGGCATTTATATCTAAAGCATACAAAGAAAAGATGCAAGTAGGAGATACAAAGGGTGGGGCCCACCAAGCGCTGATTCAAAAGATAAAGACCCACATTTGTATGTAGGCGCATGCATATTCAAATGCATATACAAGGTAGTTTGCATATGCAGCGCCGTTTCAAAGGGTCTTTCAGATGCCAATTCAGGTCGCAGATGCAAAGCGATATACACAAGCAGTTGACCGCAACTTTGACCGCGAATATCTTGCGCATCCTGGCGAATTTCTACATGCTGCAAAAGGTAAAAATGCTTGTTTTTGCCTCCTCTTTCATTTGGCATGCTTTTGAGGGAAATATTTTCACTTTCAATTTTGGATCTGGATTTCCATGTTTTGGCGACTAGATGTTTTAGCAACCAAATTAGATATGCAAATGCAGATATTTGTGGCATTTATGGATGCAGGTTGATGATGTAGCAGCTTGCGTTAAAGACTCAAAATATCTCTCATCTGCCCCTATTCCAAACATTTCATGCCATGAATTTTTGCAGGTAGACATCCCTTTAGAGGTAGATATTTTTTGACAGAGCCCATGGGTGAATTAATTGTAACCATCTGAAAATGTAAAATGCTATATATACATGTAAAATAGATGGATACAAAATAGGATGGTTTTATTTTGGGCTGTTATGCTGCTAATTTTTCTGTAGTCAGACCTCTTAGTGTAATTGCAAGGGTATGGGAATGTGACTCACTATGCCTGAATCTGGCCTCTGTTGTCTTCCTTTTATCTGCCAATGAATGTGATTAGCTAGGCTGGTATATTTCTATATTGCAATGGTTTTGACCTTCATGATCAATATATGCATGATTTCTTACCTCTCTTAGGTCTTGATTTATGTGTTTTAGTTGAAGTTATAGTCTGTTTTGTGAGTAAAATGGCTCCTCTATAGGTTTAACCTTTATACTGAAGCCTCAATCAGTCATAATTCTATGTGAATCCCCTTCATCATTGAGATCATTGTCGTGTCTACACCAAGATCACCATCACTCACTAAATCTGGTGTATCACTTATTTTCATTGCATTCCTTCTACCCCTTTTCCTAGCAAGCATTAGCACTAGGTTTAGATACAATTTTCTAAGCATTAGGCTTAGAAAGAGGAAGCCGGCCTTCTCCAGAGGTCTGATCTCATTTCGCAAGGTCCCACACTTCAAGATCATTCCCATGTTTCTCTAGATTGCTAAAGTTTTAACAACTGCAGCAAGGGTGCAAATCTGAGAGACAACAGTTACAAATGGGATGATCTATTTTACTATATGCTGGCAATGCTTAGTTTTGGATTTTTTGGATCCCCAATGGTAGTAGCTAATATTTAAGTTTTGCACAAGACAACCAAATAGCTCTAGAATAAAGAGTGGAAAATAAAGTTAGTTGATGTTTTATGTGAAGTTGTAGATGGAAGGTTCAAATGAGCAATGTATAGAATTCTAATGTTGAGAATTTTGGTTATAAGATCCAGTATAATTAAATCTATATGCTCTTACCATATCTCCACATGGTGCCATACAACTCTTATGATATACTATGGATCACAATATTTTCAAATCATGTGTTGATAAAACTCTAGTTAAAGGTTCTAAATGGTGAGTGAATACCTTTGATTAGGGATTAGTTTTTGTAAGATTTAGTGTCCTTGGTATTAATAGATAGTTTTGTTCCCTCCCTACTATGTCCATTGAAGGATGTTGAAAGTATATTATTAGGTTAAGTAATGTCTTTTCTTTTTTTGTAAGATATTTTTTCTCATTTATATTATTAAATATTTTTTAAGAGGAAGGAAGATCTAAAAAAACTATTGTTTAAAGATTTTGTCTCATATGATTAGATAAAAATGTAAATATGCATGTTTTTATTAGGTTTAGTGTTTGATTTACTCAAAGTTAATATCTCACTTGCATTAACTACATAGTTGATGTAAATTGTTTATATCTTTTTTTGGATGTATTCATTTTGAAAATGGAATGTGTGAAGCTAGTGTCATAACAACTTTAAAATCATCATTTTCTTTGGTAAATGTATCATCGTACTTGTTCATACACAAATATTTGTTAGTGTGAACATGCATAATTCTTATCCGGTTTCCCCCTTTGTAGTGTGAACGAGGCACTTTATCTAACTAGTTCCTAATTAGGACCTATTCACACATGTTCAAATGTTATGTTGACTTAGGGAATTTAATATTTTGTCTCATGTCATAGGATTAGAACACTTGTCATGATCACACATGATGTCCTACCTCTCAATCTTGTCTTTATAAGTAAGGTCTCTCTTGTACATTTGAAATGGAATGTGTAATAATATCATTATTCATTGTTGCACCATAATTTAGCGTTATTATCTTGCAACTCTCTTGTGGAAGGCTAATCTTGGCTTTGCAGGTGATCCTTGGGTCTTGAGTCCATTGGGAACTCTTACATGGTATCAACACTTCAGATTTGCAAGCCCCTTCTCGAATATGGGAGTATTTTAGACTTGAGCTTTTGTTGGGTGCATTTATGGCCAAAAAGACCCCTCCATTGAGACCAGAAGGTCGAAAAGATGAATTTTGACATAAAACACTTTATATTTTAGAGTATGAAAAAATTTCACCATTTTGCTAGGGTTTGTAGATTTAGGAGTCAAAAAAAGTATGTACAATCCATACGGATCCGTACATCGTACGACCTCCACATCATCAAAATATTTATATAGGTAGTACCCTCCTCTACGATCATGCTCCATCGAGTAAAATGTTTGACTGTTGGTTTTCATTTTTTGGTTAAAAACATTGTCTATGGGATATTTGGTGTGTATAGGTTTTGTACCTGCAATATTGTGTACCTTAGCACCCATAGGTACTAATAGACAAATTCAAGGGTGCCACATGGTGCAGGCCCCTACCCACTCCAATCGAACACCTTAATATCATTGGCAACATTCAAAATTGACCACTGATAATATAAACAGTGATTTAGCAATATCCCTGTTGTGTATTCCCCTAAACCTGATGAGATTAACAAAAATCCAGAGAATATTCTATCAGTTCTTAACCAAAATAGAAATCTAGCCCCAAAGCAGTTTTGTGTCTAAATCAGGCAGCCTTTTACCTCTGATAGGGCATTTTATGTTTTTGGGGTAGTTTTGGAAAATCTGTGAGTCGTTGTGAGACTAGAGGAATATTTTGACAACTTGGAGTATGTTCCATCCAATTGCTTTCTAACACTAGCATGGCATCAGTAGTCTTTCACCCCTATCCATCCCCTACTCCAATGCAATTTTTGATTTGACAGTCAAACTTTGGAGGCCTGTAACTTGGTCATTTTGGCTCCATTTTTCAAGAATTTTTTTATTTGGGCCAAATTTTACATGTTTCATAGTGGTTCAATTGTATTTTAATTTTGGTGCCTATTTTTTCTAGAAATTGGAGATTTTCATCATTGTTACTGAGTACTCATTTTAGGAATTTCCAGAGCTCCATTTGGGCTCATATGGTAACATTTTTTCATGATTTTTTAAATGGATAATTTTTTTAGTACTTCTTAGATCTATAATCAATTTGACTCAATTCTACACAAAATGTACTTTCAATTATAGCCTAATTTTAGCATTTACATTGTACCAAAATCAAAAACCACTTTGTTATTTTGGCTAGTGGAAATTGTAATTGCACTAAGTATATAAAGTGCCATGATTATATTTTTCTAGAGGGTTCTCATGATTGAGTGAAATTGGGGGGTAATTTTGTGATTTTTTGATTTCTAATCACTTGAGGAGATATCATGGGTTTTTCTATTCATCCTTATGTGATAAATCTAAAAAAGGATAAGTATGAGTCTTGGAAAAACTACATCATCAAACATTGTAGGTGGCTCAATCTTTTGCCTTATCTTTAGAGCCTCATACCTGAACCAAATGCACCATAGAAGAAAAATACACAGGCAAATAGGAATGATCATATTGTAGGATTAATTTGTTCTCGTGTTGACTATGACACTATGTGGGCTATTTTGGACATTGAATGTCCAACACACTTTGGACTAAGAGTTGGGAGATCTATGGAGACCCTCATATAGATCTCTCCATTCCTAGTTGATCCTACAATGGATTACCTCATACCCATGGATGATGCAGATAATATACCCTTTGATGATGATACACAAGAGGATCTTGAATATCTAGTGGGTCTTGATTATTCTTCTCTTCCTTTTCTCTCTCCTATTGAGATCATTACTCCACCATCACCTATTGCTACTTCAAAGTTTAGAGTTTCTTCCTTGAGAACTTCCATTGATTCTTTGCATGGGATAATTTCAATCTTCCTTATTAGGATTCCTATTAATCATACATTACATCTTTGTTGTGGAGTCTCACATTTCAGATTCAGAGGACAAATTTAAGGGGTTATCTCTCCCCTTTGATGATCATGATGCCATCACATCTTTAGTTTTTTTAGATGTAGATCACCGTCCTTCCTTTCTTGGTATTATTTCTTTGATTGGGTATTTCATTCATGATTTGAAGAAGACATCTTTTTCTAGCATGAGGACACTCGAGTTGTATTCTGAGGAACACATTTGGATTTGGATTCCCTTTTCATCCAGCTTTGGGAGTTAATTCTACATCTACCATTGGATTGGTTTTCTTTCTAAGGGGAGAAGTGTTGTTTGCAGGCAGTGGATAATTTTTTGTCTTCAAGCATTCATTGGCATAGGAACTACTTCTTTGTGGGGGGTCTATCATCTCATTCTATCTCTCCTATGGGGGTAATTGACTATATATTGGTGACAAAATTAGTCCTAGGGGGGTCATGTTGAGTCCTCCTTCCATCACTTCTTTCACTTTTATGTTTTCTCTCTTTTGGGGAGGAGTTTTGTCCCACTAGGTTTTCTTCTTTACTACATTTGTGAGAGATTATTTGTACATGCGTACCTTGTTGCAAATATGTGCCTAATCTGTGTTGTCATTGATGTCAACATATCCTTGTTTCCATTAGTGTCAACTTTATCTTATTTTGTTGCCTGTTTAGAAGACTTGAATGTTGAGGATATTGAGAAAATTAATGAAAATCAATGTATGCAGACCATACAACTCTGTAGAGGATTGTCTGAAGTAGCTCCAGTTAAGATTTGAGAGGTCCACATGAAGATTTAAAAAATCTATAGCCATCTGAGTAGAACCAGGTTTTGATGTGTTCAGAAGAGACAGAGTGATAGTAAATTGGTATGGATTGCTCCGCATTGAAATATTATGATCTGCGGATCTAGAGGCATGTTTGGTCCAAGTCAGTACATATCATCAACTCAACTAGTTCGTGGTTTGGAGGTCCGCAAGCAATCTTTCTAGTGTGACAGTCATGGCAGATAGTGTTCTTGAGGTTTTGAATTAAGATGCAAGTGATTCTGATGATTTGGAGGAGTGCAGATGTTTTTGTTGAATTTAATGTGCTTGTGGTGGTCTCTAGATCATGTGACTGATATGTTGGAGGTCTGCATTGAAGATTGAGCTCATTGGTGAAGATTTCTCTCTTGGCATTGCTATTCTTCCCAGTCTTGGCCAACTAGATGATTCAAGTGTGTTGTGGATGATCTAAGAGAAATTCTCTGGAGCATGGCATGTTTTTGGAAGAAGATTCAAGTCTCATCTATGTTTGACTGACAGTATAACAATCCATGTTAAGTCAAGCCGACCTTGATGTTCAGTCCAAGGTTGATGAAACGTATAAATAATTGTTGATGAGTTGTGGAAAGTCATCCTTGTGCAAAAATGATAAAATTCTAAGAAAGAATCAGAGGTAGAGCAGAGAAGAGGAAAAGTAAAAGAACAAGAACAATAAAGAATAAAGAGATAGTGAAGGAGTGTTTGGAGAAGAGCAGAAGTTTTTATGCGCTTTCAATGAGACTAAACTAGGCATGATTAAGACGCTATTTCTCAGTTAAATCTTTCTGTATTAAATATAAATTCCTATAGGCAGTGAGCCTCTTTGAGCAGTGAGCTCTGGGCAGTGAGCTCAAAGGCAAGTGCCTTCTCATTTCTTTCAAGTACTTTTAAAATGGTACGAATCTTGTGGGTTAACCCCCACCGTGGTTTTCCCTTAACCAAGTTTCCACGTCAAAAATTCTTGGTGTCAAGTGTGTTCATTTGTTTCTACTCATGTGTTGTTGATTCATGCTTTAATGTTTACATCATTAATCTGTTTTAAGTGATAAAGAATAATTAACTATTGCAAGTGTTAAAGATTTGAGACAACTGATTCACCTCCCCTTCTCAGTTGTCTGACCTAATTCCAACAATTGGTATTAGAGCTAGTTCCTCTAAAAGAAGCTTGACCGCTTGAGGAGATCCAAGATGTCGACTTACAAGAAGGAAAGTCTAAGATTTGATGGAACAAATTACTCCCTTTGGAAGGTGTGCATGCAGTGTCATTTGGAATGTATGGGTGATGCCTTTTAGTTGATAACTAAGAAAGAGTATAAGATTCTGAATAATGGCCCTACAACTCTAGATGAACTCAAGGAAGTTGAATGCAATATTTGAACTAAAGAAGCATTATTGAGTGCCCTGACTGATACAAAATTGGCAAATGTCCTAGAATTGAAAACTACCCATGAAATCTAGAAAAAGTTGGAAAATCTGTATGAAGGTGACAAATATGTCAAATGTGCCAAGCTACAGAAGGGTAAATACGAAAGGTTGATGATGAATGAAGATGAAAACATTATTTCCTACATGCAGAAAGTGAATGAACTTGTGACCAGTATCAGGAATGCTGCTAGAGTATTGGAAGAATCAGAGATTGTTACCAAAGTGCTCAGATCCTTACCTGCAGTATACACACATAAAGTTGCTGCCATTGAAGAGATCAGGACTGTGACAACTATTACAATGGATCAGTTAGTTGGTAATCTTTCAGCATTTGAAATGAGTGAGTTTGGTGATTCTCTTCCTAAGTCTAAATCTGCATTTAAGGCCAGTGTATATGGAAAACAAAGATATGATCCGGGTGAAAACTCTTTAAGAAGATCAAACAGATTTGACAAGACAAGCAAGGATCTTGAAAGTGATGAAACTAAGTTCGATGAAATTGAAGCACTCTTTGCCAAAAGATTGCTAAGAGGATCCAGTAAGTATGAAGGAAAGTTGTCATTTAAATATTTTTCTTGTAATAAGATTGGTCATTTTGCCTCAAGGTGTCCAGAGAGATGTTCAAAGCTAAATTGTAACAAACCTAGAGTTCAGAAGAATTGCTACTATGCCTAAGAAGCCAGTGAAGAAGGAGTCACAGATGATGAATTTGATCATGGAGGTTCCATAGAAAGTGATTGGGTGTCCATTGCTATCAAAGAAGAAGATTTGGTACCTACTGAATCTACTAGCTGTGCAAATGTTGAAAGTGCCTTGGTTGCTCAAGTTGTTGAAAAGCATGAATGGGTGATTGATAGTGGATGTTCTCATCATATGACTGGTGATAAAAGTAAGTTCGTAAGATTTGAAAAATATGAAGGTGGAATTGTGAAATTTGGAGATAACTCAGCATGTAGAATCCATGGCAAAGGATCCATCTCTTTTGATGGTAAGAATAACACTAATGATGTTCTGTATGTGGAAGGACTAAAGCATAATCTTCTCAATGTTGGAAAGTTGGTTGACAAAGGTTATGATCTTCGATTCAAGGATGGAAAATGTAGAATCTTGGAAAGCTCTAGAACTGAAATTACATCTGGTACTTAGACTAGAGGTAACATCTTTCATTTAAGTAGTTCTAGTAAGAGTTGCTTGATTGCTCAAATTGATCAAAGTTGGTTATGGCATAGAAGAATGTGTCATGTGAATTTTGATAACATTGTCAAAATAAGTTCTACTCAGGTTGTGAGAGATCTTACAAAACTTGTGAAACCTGATAACATGTGTAGACAATGTCAATTGGGTAAACGAAACAGAACTTCATTCAAGAATAAAGAACAATTTTCAAGTGGACTATTGGAACTTGTGCATACTGATGTATGTGGCCCTACCAGAATTAGGAATGTGCAAGGAGATAGATATTTTATGTTGTTGATTGATGATTACTCCCAAATGATGTGGGTAACCTTCCTAAAAGAAAAATTAGAAGCTCTTGACAAATTCAAGGTGTTCAAGGTTATGGTGGAAAATGAGATTGGTGTGAAGATAAAGTGTCTGAGATCTAATAGAGGTGGAGAGATTATCTCCGATGAGTTTGATACATTGTGTGAAAAACATGGAATAAAAAGACAATTATCTGCTCCTAGGACTCCTTAGCAGAATGGAGTTGTGGAAAGAAAGAACCGGACCATTCAAGAAGCTGTTGGGATCATGATGATGGAAGCAAATGTTCCACAAGTCTATTGGAGAGAAGTTGTGAATACTGTTGTCTACACTCTTAACCGGGTGCAGATCAAAGGCAATTCTGGTAAGACATCTTATGAACTATGGTTTGGTCATCCTCCTACTGTGAGATATTTTAGATTTTTTGGTAGTAAATGCTATATCAAAAGAGATGAGGATCTAGGCAAGTTTGATGCAAGAAGTGATGAATGAATATTTTTGGGTTACTCTACTCAAAGCAAGGCATACAGGTGCTTTAGCAAGAGATTGAAAAAGATTGTTGAAAGTGCTAATGTCAGAGTTGATGAGAGCAAAGAAGAACATCCCAAGTCTTGTGGATATGACTCAGATGATCAAGATGAAAGTCAAAGTCAAGGAAGGAAAGTTCAAACCTAGACTCAGATCCAAATTGATCCAAAAAACCTAGTGACTCAAGAGGGTAGTGCAGAAGTTGAGGAACAAGCTCAAGAAACAGAAGTTCAAGCAAACCCCAAAACTCCTAGGTATGTAAGGATGAATCATCCTGAAGATCAGATCATAGGAGATAGAAATAAAGGTGTTCAAACTAGGAGAAGAATTGTTGAAGATCAAGAAGAGATTTGTTTGATTTCAAAGATTGAACCAAAATCAGTAAGTGAAGCCTGCAATGATGAAAATTAGGTAAAATCACTGGAAGAAGAATTAATGCAAATTGAAAAGAATAACACTTGGGATCTTGTTTGTAGACCCGAGGATAAAAATGTGATTGGAGCTAAATGGGTCTTCCGGAATAAACTAAATGAAGATGGTGAAGTTGTAAGAAACAAAGCAAGGTTAGTTTGCAAAGGATATTCTCAAGTGGAAGGAATTGAGTTTGAAGAAACTTTTGCTCCAGTGGCAAGAATAGAAGTAGTCAGATTATTTCTTGCATCTATTGCTTTTAAAGATTTTAAGGTTTATCAGATGGGTGTTAAGTCAGCATTCCTGAATGGAGAATTGGATGAAAAATTCTACATTGAGCAACTGGAAGGATTTTAGTTGTCTGATCAAGGAGATATGGTTTACAGATTGAGAAAAGCATTGTATGGAGTCAAACAAGCCCTAAGAACCTAGTATGCAAGACTAGATAAGTATCTACTAAAATTGGGTTTTAGCAAAAGTATAGCAAACAGTAATCTTTATATCAAAATTGATCATGAACACATCTTGATTGTTGAAGTATTTGTTGATGATATCATTTTTGGTGGAAATGAGAGTATGTGCAAAACATTTGCTGATCAGATGCAAAGTGAATTTGAGATGTCATTGTTTGGAGAAATGAATTTCTTCTTAGGTTTGTAAATCACTCAGTTAGATAAAGGCATCTTCATATCTCAATCTAAGTATGTGAGAGAATTATTGAAAAAAATTGGAATGGAAGATTCAAAGCCAGTGGGTACACCCATGGCAATCAGATGCAAGTTGAGTAAAGACGATGACTCCCCTAAGGAAAATCAGAAAAGGTATAGATCAATAATTGGAGGACCGCTCTATCTGACTCAGACCAAACCTGATATCATGAATGCAGTTGGACTTGTTGCTAGATTTCAAGTTGATCCTAGAGAATCCCATGTTGTAGCAGTCAAGAGAATTTTTAGATATCTCAAAGGGACACTTGATTATGGCTTATGGTATCCAAAGGATAATAACTTCACTCTTCATGCATACAGATGTTGATTGGGCAGGAGATGTGGATGACAAGAAAAGTACTAGTGGTGGTGCATTCTTCTTGGGAAGGGGATTGGTCTCTTGGATGAGCAAAAAGTAAGAGGCAATATCTTTGTCTACTATAGAGGTGGAGTATATAGTGGTAACAAGCAATTGTACTCAAGTCTTTGTTGCAAATATGTGCCTAAGTGGGTTGTTATTGATGACAACATATCCTTGTTGCCATTGGTGTCAATTGTATCTTGTTTTGTTGTCTGCATAGAAGACTGGACTGTTGAGCATATTGAGAAAATTAATGATAATCAATACATGCAGATCATGTGGCTATGTAGAGGATTGTTAGATATTGCTCCAGTTAAGATTTGAGAAGTCCGCATGAAGATTTGAAGGAGTTATGGCCATCTAAGTATAACTGGTTCCTGCAATTCTCAAGAAAGACAGAGTGATAGGAAAGAGGTTTAGATTGCTTTGAAAATATAAAATTATGATCTGTAGATCTGAAGGCATGTTTGGGAAGTCAATGTGTATCATCAACATCAGTGGTTCATGGATTAGAGGTCCGTAGGCTATCCTTCCAGTCTGACAACCATGGCAAAGAGTGTTCTTGAGGTTCCAAAGGAAGATTCAAATGTTTATGATAATTTGGTTTAGAATGGATGTTATTGGTAAATTCAATGTGCTTGTGGAGGTCTCTGGATTGTATGGCTACTATGTTAGAGATCCACATTGAAGTTTAAGCTTGTTGATTGAAAATTTCTTCTTGAGGTTGATGTTCTTCCTAGTCTTGGCTGACCGGATGTTCCTAGCCTGTTGCAGATGCCTTAAAAACATTTTTATGAAGCATGGAGTGGTTGTAGAAGCAGATTCAAGTCTTAGTTGTGTTTGGCTGACAGTGTGATGATTCGCGTCAAGTTTAGCCGACCTTGTTGATCATTCCAAGGTTGATGAAGTATATAAATACTTGTTGAAGAGGTATTGAAATCATCCTTGTGCAAAACAGATAAAATTTTAAGACAGGATAAGGAGCAGAGTAGAGAAGAAAAGGAGCGAGAGTAGTGTAGAATGTGAAGAAGAGTTTGAGGCAAAACAAAAGTTCTTGAGAATTCATTGAAACTGAATCAGGCATGAAGTAGATGCTATTTCTCAGTTAATTCTTTCTAAATAAATTATGTAGGCAATGAGCCTGTCTTTTGAGCAATGAGCTCTTAGCAGTGCACCTAAAGGCATTTGCCTTCTATTTTACTAAGTACTTTTAACAAGGTATGCATTTTGTGGGTTAACCCCCACCATGGCTTTTCCCTTAACCGGGTTTCCACGTCAAAATCTTGGTGTCAAGTGTGTTGATTATGTTTCTACTCTTATGTTGTTGATTAATGCTTTAATGTTTACATCACTAATCTGATAGTAAGATAATAAAGAAGGTTAAAGGAAGAAAAGTTTTTGTGGGACAACTTATTCACCCCCCTCTCAGTTGTCTAGTTCCAATAGTCTTGTGGATGAAGCAAATGTTGAAAGATATTAGAATTGTGTTTGAAGAACTTATTACAATCTTCTGTGATAATTCAAGTGCAATAAACATCTCAAAGAATCTGGTGTTGCATTCAAAGACTAAGCACATATCCATCAAGTTTCATTCCTTGAGAGAGAAAGTAAGTGAGAATGCAGTCAAAATGGAGTTTGTTTCTTCAAAGGATCAGATTGTAGATATATTCACCAAGCCTCTACCTAAGGATACTTTTGAGTATCTCAGAGGGAAGCGAGGGGTTATTACCCCTGCTATTCAAAACTAAGATGCACTAGTGTGCATCAGTCCGATGGAACTCACAATCATTTCTTGTGATCTAGATTGATGTTAAGGAGATACTACTCAAGGGGAGTAGTCAGTATGAAAATTTTGGAGATCAGTCTGAAACAAAAAGGGGGAGAAAAGATTGCAAATATGTGCCCTCTGCCATTGATGTCAAAGGGGAAGAGAAGTCATGTGAAAAACTATTCGCTGATGAAAGAGGGAGCAGTGAAGAAAGTAGTTGCAAAAGTGATAAGAGAAAAGGGGAGAATTTCTTGTCTTGATGGTTGAATCAATTTTTTACATCATATGTTGCCATCAATGACAAAGGGGGAGATTGTTACAAATATGTGCCTAATCGGTGTTGTCATTGATGTCAACATATCCTTGTTGCCATTGGTTTCAACTTTATCCTATTTTGTTGCCTATTTAGAAGACTGGAATGTTGAGGATATTGAGAAACTTAATGAAAATCAATGTATGTAGACTATATAGCTATGTAAAGGATTGTCTGAAGTAGCTCTAGTTAAGATTTGAGAGGTCCACTTGAAGATTTGAAAAAGCTATAGTCATCTGAGTAGAACTGGGTTTTGTTGTGTTCAGAAGAGACAAAGTGACAATAAATTGGTCCGGATTGCTCCACATTGAAATACTATGATCTGTAGATCTAGAGGCATGTTTGGGAAGTCAGTGTGTATCATCAACCCAAGTAGTTCATGGTTTGGAGGTCCGCAAGTAGTCTTTCTAGTGTGACAGTCATGGTAGACAGTGTTCTTGAGGTTCTGGATGAAGATGCAAGTGATTCTGATGATTTGGAGGAGTGCGAATGTTTTTTGTTGAATTCAATGTGCTTGTGGTGGTCTCTAGATTGTGTGACTGATATGTTGGAGGTCTTCATTGAAGATTGAGCTCATTGGTGAAGATTTCTCTCTTAGCATTGCTATTCTTCCCAGTCTTGGCTGACCAGATGATTCAAGCGTGTTGCAGATGATCTAAGTGTTGCAAGTATGAGGTTAACCAGTGTTGTCATTGATGTCAACATACTCATATTGCATTGATAAGAAGGATTGGATGAACTGTGTGTTGAGGTTATTGAGGAAACTAGTCTCCATCAGAAACAATAAAGAACAGTGATGAGAAGAAGGCAAAAGTACTCAATAGGTTGAGTATCAAAGGATGTGGATTAAAGGGTTTGTAAATATGAGTCTTGAGATGTTCCAGTTAAGATTTTAGAGGTCCGTATAAAGATTTGAAGAAGTTATGGCTGTTTGTGTAGAACCGGTTCCGGCAGGTGTTCAGTGGAGATAGAGTGTCACAAATTGGTCTAGTGAGATTCAGAATTACATTATCTCATTCTACGTATTAGGAGTGTTGAAGAAGTTAGTGTGAAGTGACAACTAGATTTGTGAATGATTTAGAGGTCTGAAAGAAGCTTTTTCATTATGACAGTGATAACAGACCGTGTTCTTGAAGTTTCAGATGAAGAACAGAAGAATTCCAGTAAGCTGATAAAGTGCGAATGTTCTTGATGGCTCAGGAAAGGTTTTAGTGATCTTTGGATCGTGTTCTATTCTTATTGGTGGTCTGCATTGAAGTTAGAGTTTGCATTTGAAGAATAACCACAGATATTGGTGTTCTTCCTAAAACAGGCCGACCGAATGTATTACATGTCTTGCGAATGATCTTGTAGATGTTTGCCGACTTAGATGATTGTTCCTAAGTCGATGCCTTGTATAAATAAGGGTTTGTGAATTCATTTTGAAAAGTGTCTTGTGGTTATGTGAGTGATATAGCGAAGAGAAGTGCGAAAGGCAGAGCAGGAGTTTTTGGGCTTAAATGGAACTAATCCAGGCATGGTGAAGATGTCAATCTCCAGTTCAAGTTTGTGATTCTTATCACTTTGTAGATAGTGTGTCTCTTGTAGGCAGTGTGCCTCCTTGTGAGCAGTGTGCTCGAGCAGTGAGCCCTAATTGGCATGTGCCATCTTTTTCTTATTCTTCTAACAGAGAATAATCCTTGGGTTAATCACCCCATGGTTTTTCCCTTAACTGAGTTTTCCACATCAAAATCTTGGTGTCTCATGTGTTGATGTTTATCTGCTCTGGTGTTTATTCTTTATGCTTTCATGAATGATTAATTACTATGCTATTGAATAACAAAGTGGATTTGAGTGTTTGAATTTAAAGCAAGATTAGGATAACTGATTCACCCCCCCTCTCAGTTATCAACAATTGGTATCAGAGCTAAGTTCCTCTAAAAGGAGGTTAACTGCTTGAGGAGATCCAGGATGTCATCATACAAGAAGGATAGTCCGAAGTTTGATGGAACCAACTTCTCTCTCTAGAAAGGCTGCATGAAATGTCACTTGGAGTGTATGGGAAAAGTATACTTGTCCATGGTCACAAAAGCATATGTACCTCCATAGGGTGGTTCGACAACTCTAAATGAAATCACAGATGCTAAAAACAATCTGTGGACCAAAGAGGTTCTTCTAAGTGCTTTAACTGACTCAGAACTCTCAAATGTTATTGACCTACCAACTGCCTATGAGATCTGGGTCAAACTGGAACTTCTGCATGAAGGAGATGAGTATGTTAAGAGTGAAAGGTTGTAGAGTCTCAAAGGGAAATTTGAAAGATTGAAAATGAGAGATGATGAAAATATTACTACCTTTATGCCAAGAGTAAATGAGCTGGTATGTGGAATTAGGAATGCCGGTGGAGTTTTGGATAAAAATGAGATTGTTCGCAAAATTCTCAGATCCCTTCTTGCTACCTACAAAATCAAGGTTGCTGCCATTGATAAATTCAGAGCCCATACAACTGTCACAAGAGACCAATTGGCTGGCAAACTGGCTACATTTGAAATGATCGAGTTTGGAGATGATCCCCCCAAGACTGAATATGCATTCAAAGCCAGTACCTATGTGAAAGTCAAACAAAGATTTGATCCAAGAGAAAACTCTTCAAGGAAGCTGTCATGGTATGATCAAGCAAGGAAAGACATGGAAGAGGAAGAAGCAGAAACAGCTCAACTTGAAGCCCTCATTGCAAAAAGGCTGCCAAGAGGATCCAGTAAGTATGAAGGAAAGTTACCTTTTAAATGCTTCAACTGCAATAAGATTGGTCACTTTGCCTCAAGATGTCCGGAAAGATCTACAAGGTCAAATTCTAACAGACAAAGGTTCCAAAAGAATTGTTATTATGTTCATAAAGAAGCTGATAATGAAGGAGTAACAGATGATGAATCAGAGATAGGAGACAAATCTGGAAATGAATGGGTGTTTATTGCCATCAAGGAAGAAGATCCAATATCTATCAATCATAAGGTTGTAGAAAGAGCTTTGGCTACCCAAGTTGAAGAAAAGGATGATTAGGTTATTGACAGTGGTTGCTCTCACCATATGACAAGTGACAAGAACAAGTTCTTAGATTTGGAAAGGTATGAAGGAGGAGTGGTAAAGTTTGGTGATAATTCAGCTAGTAGAATCAGACGAAGAAGAACTATCTCTTTTAATGGAAGAAACAAAACTAGTAATGTGTTGTATGTTGAAGGTTTGAAGTACAATCTTCTCAGTGTTGGATAGTTGGTGGACAAAGGCTATGATCTCCGATTCAAAGATGGAAAATGCAAAATCTTTGAAAGATCCGGAACAGAGATTGCATTCAGTACTCAAACTAAAGGTAATATCTTCCACTTGGTTGGTACTGATAAAAGTTGTCTGCTTGTTCAAGTTGATCAGAGTTGGTTATGGCATAGAAGGATGTGTCATGTAAATTTTGATAACATCATCAAGATAAGCAATACTCAAGCTATAAGAGATCTCCCAAAGTTGGTAAAACCTACAAATAGTTTGTGCAAAGAATGTCAGCTAGGTAAACAGAGCAGAGTCTCTTTCAAAAGAAAAGATTAGTCCTCTACCAGATTATTGGAATTAGTTCATACTGATCTATGTGGTCTGACAAGAGTCAAGAGTATGCAAGGTGATAGATACTTCATGTTACTAATTGATGATCATTCCCGGATGATGTGGGTTACCTTTCTGAAAGAGAAATCAGAAGCTTTTGAGAAGTTCAAAATCTGCAAGGCTATGGTAGAGAATCAAACCAAATTAAAACTGAAATGTCTGAGATCTGATAGAGGTGGTGAATTCACATCCGGTGAATTCATAGACTTTTGTGAGAAGCATGGTATAAAGAGACAGTTGTCTGCTCCTAGGACTCCACAGCAGAATGGAGTAGTTGAGAGAAAGAACCGGACCATCTAGGAAGCATCCAGGATAGTGATGATGGAAGCAAATGTTCCTCAGATGTTTTGGAGAGAAGCTGTCAACACTGCAGTCTACACTCTCAATCGAGTTCAAATCAGAATCAATACCAGTAAGACTCCTTATGAACTTTGGTTTGGCATCACTCCTACTGTGAGATATTTCAGAGTATTTGGTAGCAAATGTTACATTAAAAGAGATGAAGATCTAGGAAAGTTTAATGCTAGAAGTGATGAAGGAATTTTCTTGGGTTACTCCACTCAAAGCAAAGCATACCGGTGTTACAATAAGAGATTGAGAAAGATGATAGGAAGTACTAATGTGAAGGTTGATGAAGGTATTGAAAAGCCCTCAAGATTTTTTGAGTATGATGAAGATGATCATAATGGTGTTCTGATTCAAGGAACTCAATCCTCTCCTGAAGGTTAGATTCAGACTGATCCGGTAAATCAGGAAGAAGAGATAGGTCTGGATGAGCCTAATCAAGAATCAGAAGTGCAAGAAACTCCCAAAGTTCCAAGGTATGTAAGACTGAACCACTCTGAAGATCAGATCATAGGTGACAAAAGCAAAGGTGTGTAAACTAGAAGGAATGTTGCTCAAAATCTGGATGAATGTTGTCTGATCTCAAAGACTGAACCTAAGACAATAAATGAAGCCTACAATGATGAAAATTGGACCAAAGCAATGGAGGAAGAGTCAATGCAAATTGAGAAAAATCACACTTGGGATCTTGTTTCTAGACTTAGTAACAAGAATGTGATTGGAACCAAATGGGTCTTCCAGAACAAACTAAATGAAGATAGTGAAGTAATCAGAAATAAAGCCAGATTAGTCTGCAAAGGCTACTCTCAAATATAAGGGATTGATTTTGAGGAAACCTTTGCTCTGGTGGCAAGAATTGAAGCAGTCAGACTATTTCTTGCATTTGCTGCCTTTAAAGATTTCAAAGTGTATCAGATGGATGTCAAATCTACTTTCCTGAATGGTGACCTAGAAGAAGAGGTGTACATTGAACAACCAGATGGATTTCAGTTATCAGAGCATGGTGATATGGTCTGCAAATTAAAGAAGGCACTGTATGGTCTAAAGCAAGCTCCAAGAGCATGGTATGAAAGGCTGGACAAACATCTTTTGAAGATTGGTTTCAACAAAGGTACTGCTGATAGTAACCTATATTTCAAAATTGATCATGAAAACATCTTGATTGTTGAAGTATTTGTTGATGATATCATTTTTGGAGGAAGAGACAGTATGTGTAAAACCTTTGCAAATCAAATGAAAAGTGAGCTTGAAATGTCAATGCTCGGTGAAATGAATTTCTTCTTGGGTCTGCAAATTACTCAGACAAAGAAAGGAATCTTTATCTCTCAAACTAAATATGTGAAATAACTTTTGAAGAAATTTGGAATGGAAGATTCAAAGCCTATGAACACTCCTATGGCTACTGGATGTAAGTTGAGCAAAGATGATGACTCTCCTAAGACAGATCAGACCAAGTATAGATCAATGATTAGAGGACTACTGTATCTCACTTAGACTAGACCAGATATAATGCAGGCTGTTGGTCTTGTGGCAAGATTCCAAGCTAATCCCAGAGAATCTCATGTCATGGCAATCAAAAGAATTTTTAGGTACTTGAAAGGAACAGTTGAGTATAGCCTATGGTATCCCAGAGACCATGACTTTTCTCTTCATGCATATACAGATGTAGATTGGGTAGGAGATATGGATGATAGGAAGAGTACAAGTGGAGGAGCATTCTTTTTGGGAAAAAGGTTGGTTTCTTGGCTAAGCAAGAAACAAGAAGCAATATCACTATCTACAACAGAAGCAGAATACATTGCAGCAATAGGTAGTTGCACTCAACTTTTGTGGATGAAGCAAATGCTAAGAGATATTCAAGTAGAATATGAGGAGCCTATCACAATTTTCTGTGATAATTCAAGTGCAATAAACATTTCTAAGAATCCGTTATTGCATTCTAAGACCAAGCATATATCTATCAAATTTCATTTTTTGAGAGAACAAGTGAACAAGGGTGAAGTCAGATTGGAGTATGTGCCCTCCAAGGATCAACTTGCAAATATTTTTACTAAACCTCTTCTGAAGGACTCTTTTGAGTATCTTAGGGAGAAGTTACAGGTCATGGCCCCTCTGGTGATGAACTAGGATGCACTAATGTGCATCAGTCTGGTGGATATCACAGTCATATCTTATGATCCGGATTGATGATGGGGAGCTGCTACTAAGGGGGAGCAGCTGGTATGATTCTGATGTGTTAGAATTGCAAGTATGAGCTCTTTGCCATTGATGTCAAAGGGGGAGAGAAGACATGTGAAAAACAAATGGTTAATGATCAAAGGGGGAGCAATAAAGGAAGATAAGACATGTGAAGAATTGTTGCTGATAGGGGGAGCCGTGACAGAAAGGAGAAGTTCTTGTCTTGATGGTTTTTCACATCATATGTTGCCATCAATGACAAAGGGGGAGATTGTTGCAAGTATGAGGTTGACCAGTGTTGTCATTGATGTCAACATACTCATATTACATTGATAAGAAGGATTGGATGAGCTGTGTGCTGAGTTTATTGAGGAAACTAGTCTCCATCAGGAATAGTAAAGAATAGTGATGAGAAGAAGGCAAAAGTACTGAATAGGTTGAGTATCAGAGGATGCGGATTAAAGGGTTTGTAGATATGAGTCTTAAGATGTTTCAGTTAAGATTTTAGAGGTCTGCATAAAGATCTGAAGAAGTTATGGCTGTTTGTGTAGAACCGGTTCCAGTAGGTGTTCAGTGGAGATAGAGTGTCACAGATTGGTCCGGTGAGATCCAGAATTACATTATCTCATTCTACGGATTAGAAGGAGTGTTGAAGAAGTTAATGTGAATTGACAACTAGATTTGTGAATGATTTGGAGGTCCGGAAGAAGCTTTTTCATTATGACAGTGATAATAGACTGTGTTCTTGAAGTTCTAGATGAAGAACAGAAGAATTCCAGTAAGCTGATAAAGTGCGGATGTTCTTGATGGCTCAGGAAAGGTTTTGGTGATCTTTGGATCATGTTCTATTCTTATTGGCGGTTCGCATTGAAGTTAGATTTGCATTTGAAGAATAACCACGGATATTGGTGTTCTTGCTGAAACAGGCTGACCGGATGTATTACACGTCTTGCAAATGATCTTGTAGATGTTTGCCAACTTAGATGATTGTTCCTAAGTCGATGCCTAATATAAATAAGGGTTCAAGTGAATTCATTTTGAAAAGTGTCTTGTGGTGATGTGAGTGATATAGCGAAGAGAAGTGCGAAAGGCAGAGCAAGAGTTTTTGGACTTAAATGGAACTAATCTAGGCATGGTGAAGATGTCAATCTCCAGTTCAAGTTTGTGATTCTTATCACTTTGTAGACAATGTGTCTCTTGTAGGCAGTGTGCCTCCTTGTGAGTAGTGTGCTTGAGTAGTGAGCCCTAATTAGCATGTGCCATCTTTTTCTTATTCTTCTAACAGAGAATAATCCTTGGGTTAATCACCCCGTGGTTTTTCCCTTAACTGGGTTTTCCACATCAAAATCTTGGTGTCTCCACGTTGATGTTTATCTACTCTAGTGTTTATTCTTTATGCTTTCATGAATGATTAATTACTATGCTATTGAATAACAAAGTGGATTTGAGTGTTTGAATTTAAAGCAAGATTAGGATAATTGATTCACCCCCCCTCAGTTATCAACACTAAGAGAAATTCTCTAGAACGTGGCATGTTGTTGGAAGAAGATTCAAGTCTCAGCTATGTTTGGTCGATAGTATAGTGATCTACATTAAGTCAAGCCGACCTTGATGTTCATTCCAAGGTTGATGAAGCGTATAAATAATTGTTGATAAGTTGTGAAAAGTCATCCTTGTGCGAAAATGATAAAATTCTAAGAAAGGATCAGAGATAGAGCAGAGAAGAGGAAAAGTAGAAGAACAAGAGAAGCAAAGGATAAAGAGATAGTGAAGGAGTGTTTGAAGAAGAGTAGAAGTTTTTGTGAGCTTTCAATGAGACTGAATCAAGCATGATTAAGATGTTATTTCTCAGTTAAATCTTTCTGTATTAAATATAAATTCCTGTAGGTAGTGAGCCTCTTTGAGCAGTGAGCTCTGGACAATGCGCCCGAAGGCAAGTGCCTTCTCATTTCTTTCAAATACTTTTAACAGGGTACGAATCTTGTGGATTAACCCCCACCATGGTTTTCCCTTAACCAGGTTTCCACATCAAAAAATTTTGTGTCAAGTGTGTTCATTTGTTTCTGCTCATGTGTTGTTGATTCATGCTTTAATGTTTACATCATTAATGTATTTTAAGTGATAAAGAAGAATTAACTGCTGCAAGTGTTAAAGATTTGAGACAACTAATTCACCCCCCCTCAGTTGTCTAACCTAATTCCAACATACCTAACATGGCCTAGTAGCCAAGAGTCATCTTTGCATTTGTCTAGTTCTCCCCAAGTTCCACTTAAGGGGGTGTTGGTGTGAATAGGGGTATTTCCTACCCAGTTTCCCCCTTTGTAGTGTGAACAAGACACTTTATATAACTAGTTCCTAGTTAAGACCTATTCATACATGTTTACATGTTAAGTTGACTTGGGGCATTTAATATTTGTGTCTCATGTCATAGGATTAAAACACTTGTTATGATCACATGATGTCCTACCTCTCAACCTTGCCTTTATAGGTAAGGTCTCTCTTGTACATTTGCAATGGAGTGCGTAATAATATCATTCTTCATTGCTGCACCATAATTTAGCATTATTCTCTTGTATCTCTCTTGTGAAAGAGTAATTTTGGTTTTGCAAGTGATCTTGGGTTCTTGAGTCTATTGGGGACTCTTACAATATTGATTTGCCTTGAGATGTATATAATAGATTTGGCCAAGTTATCACATTATCAAGCAATTTTTATACCTAATTATGGTTATCTTTTTTATCTTTAAATTAGTTTATAATATGTTATAATATAATAAAAAATAAATTTTAGATTTTTATTACACTTGCACCTTATTAAGATAAATTTAAATTAGTTGTCAAAGTCCATATTACTTTTTCCATAGAGATGCAATTAAAATTTCAACCATGTTTTTTTATAGGATTTATAAGGGTTTGTAAAAAATCATTTTTTCTTTTAAATATTTTATAAATAAATTTGTTTAAACAATACCTTTGTAATAGTTTTTAACTTGTCAAGACTCTATACACCTTTTATCCATTGGCCATGCCTCAAAATTTTTACACGCACATATTCATTTAATTTGGTTTGAACTCAATTTAAAGCTTGGTGTTTCCATGCATATACATTTTTTTATTTATGTCTAAACTTTCATATGTTTTGGAATAGCTCTATTTTAATGGAGCTACAAATGGTAAACAATGTTCATCTAATCCATATACCCTTGTTTTGAGTTGTTGCTTATATAATTTTGCTTTTTGTTTTCTTTGAGACTATATGAATATTAAAATAAATTAATATGCTTATGTAGTTTCTTTGTATTCAATTTTTTAGATAATGTATTGATAGAGACATGTCTATTATTCATTTTAATTTTTAAATATATAATTTTAAGTGAATTTTTATGTAATATATCTATTGTTTCAAAAAAAATAGCATTACTAAACTAAAATTTGAAAATAAAATTATTTAATTGTCTTACTTATGGTTAATACATATTAAATCAATGTTCAATATCTTGAAATTAATAATCAATATTGATAACTTATAATATTTAATATCTTTAAAATTATTTCATTTTAATAAAATCATCAAAAATCTCCCAAATAATCACAGCGATTAAGTTCTTAAAAATTAGTAACAACACTAGAAATGTTATCAAATGATTAATAGACACAAATATATATAGTTTTGTTGATCAAACATGATAAAATAATTTTACCCCGAAAAATAATATATAAAAATAATATGTAATGTATAATTCTTTAGACTATAAATATTTAAGCCTATGGACCAATTGATAATAACTTTAGATGTTATTATTAATTTTTTATATTAATTTTTAATAGCTTTAATTTTTGTAGACATGATATTTCCACAGTCCATGATGATAGATTGGAGTGTTTCTAAGACAAAATTGAAACAAAAAAAAAACAACATAGTGTTTGCCCAAAAACATTGCAATCTAGCTTTTAATTTTTTTTTTTTATTGATAAGTTTGCTGTCATGAAGCAAAATGAGTATAATATAGGAAAAAAAAATTAGGAAACTATATCATCCCAAATCTAACAACTTTAATTGTTATTACTAATTTTTTTATATTAATTTGTTTCTTATTCCATTCTTCAATTGATGTCTTATAAAACTAATTTAATTGTTATTAATAATAAGACACAATTTATTATAGTGAAAGGTTCATTTGATTTTTTAGCCTTAAATTTATGCACAACCATGTACACTACTCATGTTTCAATGCCACCTAATAAACCTAATACAAACTATTTACAAGATTTTCAAGAAACAATTTAGTTTTCAACTTTTTTTTCTTCTTCATAATTCGATTTCAAAATATTGCACAAATTTTAAAAAATTCTTAATGTTTAATATTTAAATGTTTGTAGCGGAAAGGAATGGTTTTTCTATTGGACTTTGTTTAAGACTTATAATCATGATTATATTCTTAGATTTTTTTCCTTTAGTGTTGGACCTTGTTTAAGACTTATAATCATAATTGATTATATTGTTAGATTTTTTTAAAATTATTTTGAAATATTTACTAAACTTATTTCCTCTTTTACTTTGTGATACCTATGATACCTTCTAAGAAGTTATTTTGAATGATTTTTGACATTCAAAATAAATAGAGTAAATTGAATATTTGTGCATATCTTTTCCTTATATTATATAGTTTTCCCATAAAATTATATATATAATGATTTCAACATAATAAAATAAATAAATAGAAAACAAGAAATAATTTTATATTTATTGTTTTTATTAAAAAATATTATTATAAATAATTATATAATATTTATTTTTATCAATTATTCAATTTTATTTTAAGAAAATAATTGTCATAAAGGCTGGTTCGGTGGTTAAGTTGTTCGTTGTAGTGCCAAAAGCATTTGCTATTTTTTTTTAAGAAAAAGATGCCAGGTACCCATACAAAATTTATTGAAATTAAAAGGCACTGATACAAAAGATCAGCCGGATAGGGCAGGGACGAACACAAGGGCTACCAAAATGGTTGCCAATGATAGAGAAAACTACAAGTACAAATTAATATGCCTAAGGATACTGCAGACCTAACCGGCAAACATTATTAATATCATTCGGTTAATCCACCGAAGAAACTGTCGTTGTGAGAGCAGAGGAGGACAGGAAATGTAGGTTCAAAATTTGCACATATGTAAGAGGAATTTATTATTAATATTTATAAAAATTATTTAGTTTAATGATTAAAAGTAAATTTTGATAAAATAAGACAATTATTTACCACTTTTAATAGACACGAAATGTAAATTAATATAGATTATTTAATTCTTGAATAGTAAATTTAAACAAGTGCCACTTAGTGGCCAGCCTTGTAGTGTTGTTATTACAGTATTTGTTTAGTTGTAATTTTTTTTGTTGATTAGTATTGGTTGTATATAGTATTTGATTAGTAGTAATTATTTTTGTTGATTAGGTATTGGTTGATGGTTTTTATAAAACTAAATATAGAGTGCTTTTTCACAACCCATTGCGCTTTCATCAGATTTTTAAGAAGACCTGAGTGTTATGGTTTTTCTAAACAAGTACCCTTATCAATCCAACCTGGATAACTTTGTGAAATTATTTATGCTAAAATTTACATAATATCACCTATGCTTTTACAATGGGGTAAGATTGTTTTAGGTTAATTATTATAGGTATGTTTTCATGGATTTTCTATAAAGTTAGTAAGGTTTTATGTAGTTATTTAGCTTTATTTTTTGAACTTTTAAATGTAGCAATTCTATTATTATAAAAGAAAGTTTCAAAGTACCTTCAATTTAAAATTTACATAATATCACCTCTGTTTTTAAAATGTAAGAAGCACACTCAGATAAACAATTGTATTAGACCAGCCTATTAAAATGTTTTATTTCAAGATATACATACATTTGTAGATTGCCATAATAAATTAAAATAAGAAAGTATTTTATTTTTAAATGTTCAACATATTATGAAATCCATAACAAATTTTCAAAAATATCACAATTTTATTAAAAAATTTATTCATTATAAAAATCAAAGATATATAACTTTATTCACCAAAAAAAAAAAAACCAATACAAACTTTATCTTCAACCGCCTTTCTTAAAACCAAACAAACTCATTATAAATTATTAATTTATTTTTAAAAAAAACTTTTAATTAAAATATATATTTTCTTTACAATTCCATAGTACCCATAATCCAGTAGACATTAATATATAAATTGCAAATTCCACAATGAAATTAACACAACACATTATTAGCAATTTAGCAGCACTGAAACAAAAAGGAATCGCACATTTAATAACCAAAAAAAACGAACAATTAACATTTTAAATCACACAAATGCCCCGACAGTCTCGTAATAATACCGAACATCTCATACTAAAGCGATACATATTATAATATAACAGACAGACAGAATACTCTCAAACACTCCGATCTCATATTCTAAGCGTTGTCAATTTCAATGTTTTTCACGTCCCCACCATTGGCAGCGTCAGGACTGGTCTTGGGCACATTCACCGTCAAAACCCCTTTCTCCAGCTTTGCAGAAATGGCATCCACATTCACGTTTTCAGGCAGACGGAATTGCCTCATAAACCGCCCGCTCGACCGCTCAACACGGTGCCATTGATCCGTCTTTTCCTCTTGTTCTTTGTGCCTCTCCCCGCTTATTCGCAGGGTATTCTTCTCCACCAAATCGATTTTCAACTCCTCTTTCCTCAGTCCTGCAATCACAAAAAAAAATTAAAATCTGTAAACGCCAAGAGTCAAATTGCAAGGGAAAGAACAAAACGCAGAAAGAGGGGCAAAGAGATTAGTAATTACCAGGCAAATCGGCGGTGAATACGTGAGCTTCAGGGGTTTCCTTCCAGTCGACACGTGTGTTGGCCACCGCCATAGCGTCTCTTGAAAATGCAGAGGTCTGGTCCATCACATCCCACACACGGGAAATGGGAAGCCATGGATCGAACAGGCTCTGCTCCCATGGATTCCACGCGTTCATGCCCCTCCCCAAAAATGGAGTCAAAGCCATAGTTATTAATATATACTAAAGATTGAACCAAGTCGAAAATTACAGAGCTTGCAGACGAATAGAATGCTGGTGATTGTTCTGATGATGATCAATTAGAAAGATTGGCTTCAATTTATAGTTGAGTGGGGAGGATTCGAGAGAGTTGGAGGATTGGGACAAATGTCCAGCGGTAGGCTGGTCTGAAATGTTCGGGATACTTCTTTACTGCAGAAGGATAAGTTGAAGATGATGCGCCATAAAGCGTGGGACCCCGGGCCCATCACTCAATGAAATATGTAAAGTAGTTCCAGGCATTATCATGAGACAGCCAGTAATATTTTTTCTTTATTTTTTAATTAGAAAAAGCCATATACAACAGAGAGAAAAAAGTCCACAAGACTGTTAAAAGAAGCCAGCTATACAGAAACAGAGACTAAAACAGAGCAGTCGATCAATGGTCTGATCTGGCACAGGAAAGACCCATAGAATAAAGTAAACGTGAAGATGACTGCCCATAGAAGCGGCCAATATAAACAGATACCAGAAAACTACTGTCCAGCTCAAACAGGGAAGTCAATCAATGATCTGAGCCCAATCTGGCCCAGGAAAGACAAACTTATAGAAAGTAAACAAATGTGAAGATTGACAACAGCGAACAATTTTTACAGCAGTTTACTTGGCAAGGTCCCTGCATATAACTAAGGTTTCAGGGCTACATTATCAAATATGATGCCACATCAGCATGTTTTTGTTGAGATGTCAAATAGTTTCCCCCAAAAAAGGGTGGACCAATAGGTGTGCATTAAGTCATGTTTTGTTGGTGTGTTGATGTGGCATCACATAACTGGTTGTTTTTTAGATCTAAAGGGCACATTTCATTCAATTATTAGTACTTACAATCAACTCTAACAACCTTAAAGTCACAACTACTAGTGCTAAACTTTTAAAAATACAAGGCCTTAAATGCACATATACTATCTCAGCCATTGGAACTATCGCAGGTATTGGGTCTTTTCCCCTAGTCTGGGAGTTTCAGTACCTAAAGGCCTTGTTGCTTAACTACGCTGAGAGGCATTCCTACATTCACAACACGGATGGGCGCTGAAAGATTCTGAAATTTCTATGTAAACTTATAAGATTCCAATATAGAATCTTTATTTTTTAGTTTGTCCAATTTCTTTTTTGGTTTTTATTTTTTCTTTTTTTCCAATTTCTTTTTTAGTTTTTATTTTTTATATTTTCCAATTTCTTTTTTGGTTCCATAGTTTTTGTGATTTTCTTATTTTCAATTTATTTTTTAGTTTGTATTTTTTATTTTTTACAATTTATTTTTTGAAAATGATGGAAAAAATAAACTATGGAAAAGAGATATCACTCGTCGTACTTTAGATATATTTTTTTAAATATAAATATACTAGTTACCTATCATCTAAGTAACCAAACACACTTTTGCCCTTGGAAACCCAAGGAGTTTGTGGCAATTTTGCACTTTGTATTTTAGTATTTTACTTTTGAAGTGCAAATATTTATTTTATTTATTTTTATATATATTCTTTTATTTTTTACTAATTAATATCTTATACATTATTTTGTATAAAGAAGTATATTACATCATATTTAAAAAAAATTATAGAATACTATTACACTTCAAAGTGTATGTAAGGTAACATTTTAAACGATCATATTAAAAGAAATAAAGTAATAAGTGGCTAAACTATTAGACAACAAGAGTTATAGATCTAACAAGAGGTGAAGGTAGGTCACAATCATCAAGCTTACCCCAACTATCAAGAAGGTCTTGGTTGTCTGGTATTGGCTCTCAATTTGTAATAATGCCTTCTTCATTAACTTATTCTCCATTTAGTGGTCAAGTTTTATTCCTAGTGGGACAAATTATCAATGTCGGGCAAGGAAATTTGTTGAATTCCAACCAACCAAGAGCACCCTTGTCATGAGGCTAAGAGGAGATAGAAGGTAGATGAGAATGCTGAGACCAATCATGAGCATTGTGACCCCAAACTCTATATTGAGGTGGATGTCCAACCAGGCAAATCATACTTGCAAAAAATTTGACTTTGTCCATGTCGATGCCCTTAAGGAGGGAACTAGCCCTTTTTAGAAGGAGAGGTTGATAGAACTCTAACAATCATACAAGTTACATTGCCCTAGTTGTGAAGAAGCACCTATAGGTGAGCAACCTTGAGAGAATTTATTATCTTGTACTTATATTTGCATGAGAACATTACAACAAATCATGGATTTAGTATACATATGGAAATGAATATCAACAAAAGTTATTGAAAGAGAGCTAAATTTTGATCAAGTTCCAAATGCTAAACAACATTCCCACTATTAAATCATCCTATATTTGGGTTAACTTTGTAGGAATTTTGGGCCAATCTCCCAAAAGAATCGTATGCCAGGAAAAAGGCTTGAGTTTGAAAGGCTTAAATAAGTCATGGATTTGATTCCAAATATACTAGGCTTTGGTGCAAAATAAGAAAAGATGCTTAAGGGTAAATCCTAGTTTTCATAAAGAGGACAATGAGGATTGAGAACTACCAAATAGATCAATCTAGAACCAATAAGAGGACCTTCATACAAAATACACTAAGCAAAGTGAGCAAGCTTCGATTCAAGGATAGCTAACAAATAATCTAGAATCTATATTGCCATGATCTAGCAAATGATTGTAAGGATCATTTATCATTGAGATTTGCACCATATGTAGATGTAGAGAGAGTCAAGCATATTCTTTGCAACATGTGTAATTACAAAATGGGGTATCAAGATACCATTTCCAATCTTTCCATTAGGGTTTAAAACTCCTCACCCAGTTTTGTGTAGGATTTTGTAAGAATAGAATCAACAATAGTTTCAAGGATTCAAAGTCCTAAATGGAGACTTTGTATTTCAATTTGGCCTTGATCCAAGACAACAAATTTCTAGTGATGCTTGAAAAAATATCCAAAAATTATTAATGCTTGTGAAAAAATTTAGGGCACAAACCCAAGGAACATTAGCAAGAGGTCCATCTTAGAAAGTAATCATAGGAGATCACCAAATGGATATTGATTGATAGATAATCCATTACAAAAACCACTCCCTTTCCATAAAAACCTTGGCTTGATAGCTTCCCCAATCTTACATATGCTTTTGATTGCAAACATGCCCTAGATCTAAATAGGGTCCTTCATAATGATAATAGAATGAAAATATAAATATATTCCAAGATTTACGACCAATAAGAATAATAGAAGAAAGCCAATGAAAAAGCACAATTTTCTAAGCTTTATTCCCCTCTACGGCTCTAATAATTCACTTAACACATAGAACTAAACTATGGCATTAAATTTCAATAAGGCCACAATTGTAACATCCCAACTGGAATATTAGATATCCTTATACATAATTAAGAAAAACACCACACTAATTTTTTTTAACTATAATCAAAAGATATTACATTTACAATTTCAAGTACAATACATATATTTAAACAATGGTCGCGTTACATGCGACTAACAAAATTCCACGTATATCAATTGGTCACATTTCTTACGACTTACAATATTTATTTTTAATATCTTTTACAGAATAAGTAATGTACTCTTGTTCACAAGTCTTTAGCAGTCAACTGCAAGAGAGAAAGAGAGAGAGAGAGAGAGAGAGAGAGAGAGAGAGCATCACCATGGTGCTTTTCCAACAACCTTAGACCAGCGGTCTCTCGCACACCTTCCTCCTAGAAGATAATGAGAATCAACCGATTCTTTATACCATCTAAGAACTAGTGATGTGTCCTAGCCATTACAATCAGGTTTACAACTCTAGTCTAGCTCTAGCTACGTATGACCCAGTCTAATTGTTTAGCTATCTGGTACACAGTGAACTGATAATACAAGCAGTGACTTTTGCATTACTTTGGCCAAAGATTTATATAAATATATAGTCATATGTTCACTCACTCTTTTCTTGACTTGAAGACAACATTCTTATCTCTCAATCTATAACATATAAATAAAATAATTCTTTTCAACTTGCTTCTAGGTCATATTGGTCTTAAAGACATATCATAAACCTTATCTACTAATCATTATGACAAGTCTAAGGTGAGAGCCTAGGTAATTATAAACATACATTGAGTCCCTCTTTACATCCTTCTTGTCACGAGTCTATGACATTCTGTCATCTACTCAATGACCTGTCTACCTATTCTCATGCTCATCAGTGTTCTTCTACACATGCAAAATTTTGACATTTAAGCCATAGGGTTTTTATGGTTAAAGACTCTATTTGTCCAAAACTAGGAATATAATCATTCGACTCATAATTTGTCGAAGTTTATCTATAATTTCATATACCCATGAATTGAATACACTTCTTCATAATATCAAATAATCTATATCATAACTTTCTATTAATATTGTGAGTATTTCACTTGACAATCATGTAGCTATTCTTAGCCTAAGATAGGATTGAAGATTATTTCTCAATATAACTAGAATACATATAATTTAAATAACTCTAGTATAGCTTCTAATAATAACTCATTCTTCTTTATATGATTATAAATAATGATCTAACGTCAAGTGCTCCTACACAATGACTTGATTCCAACTAGCCTTCTAAGCTTTCCAACATACTCTATGTCTTCACAGTTTGATACTACTATGGGATGAGTACTTTATTTTACAAGTATGAACATCTCTTAAGTCTCTCTTAAGTTGAATTGACTCATAATAGAGCTTGTAGGAACAATTGTACCATCTTAAGGCACAGTTGGTCTCTTGAAAAGACATAGTCAACCTTTCTTGTAACTTAGTCGACTTCTTATTTGATACACAACTGGCCTACTAATAACACAATTGGCCTTTATATATATATATATATATATATATATATATATATATATATATATATATATATATATATATATATATATATATATATATATATATATATATATATATATATATATTTGGCCTATAAATAATTCATTCATCCTTCTAACAATACATACGGCCTGCACATAATGCATACGACCTTCACTTAATATATGTAACCTGCACTTATATATGCGGCCTGCACATAATTTATATAGCATGCACATAATACATATGGCCTTCACGTAATATATGTGGCCCACACATAATACATATGGCCTTCTCATAATACATATGGCCTGCAATAATACATGTGGCCTTCACATAATATAGGTGGCCTGCAAATAATATATGCGGCCTTCCATGCATAACACAGTTGATCAAACTTAGACACAGTGGCCAAACTCTCAAGACATGGTCAGTCAAACACTTAAAACACATGGAGTCTAAATATAAGTATTAAAGCTGATTTATATATATACATATCATATGATCTATCCGTCTGGGTCAATCTATGTACATACACATAGATATATATATATATATATATATATCACAATTGATCTTTTGTCACAGTCGATTAGAATGTAAATACAGTCACACAAAAGCTGCATACTAAGTAGCTTTGTATATTTTTCAAGGGACTTAGGGACTGGAATGAACTGCTACTCTATGTAGCTTATCAAGCCTTCTTATCAACATAAATAAATAGATATCAAATACCTGGCCGCAAGGCTCTCTTACTCATACATAGTAATAGTCTACATGCCATACAAAAAATAAACACAATTCCCTTTACTTCTACTGCCTAGTGTTCTAATCAAACATAAGGATTAATAAAGACTTCATCATAGTCTACAAGAAGTAATGGACTTACCTTTATTGACAAACTAGCTATGAATTTATCAAGATCTTGTGCTATGTCTGGTCTATTCTTCACTACTACCAAGCTTTCATGTCCTCTCTCTACAATGCTTTCTCTCTTCCCTTTCTCTCTGTCCTCTCCAGTCCTTTCTCCCCTCTTGTATTAACCTCCACACTTCCATCGATAATGGAAAACAATAATGGTGTCACCCATATAAATCTCCCTTCCACTCCCATGGGCTTACCATGTAGGAAGATGTGGAGAAAGTGGAGTATGTGGAGCAACTGCTCCTTCCTCCACTCCCCTAGCATCTAGGGAGTGTGATAAGGAGGAATAAGGAGAGACTTAACTAACAAAAATTATAAATTATAATAATATATCCTTAATAATAATAATAATAATAATAGAAAGATAGATAGATAGATAGATAGATATAACATACTTATCTAATAGGTGTCACTTCTATGCACTCTTTAACACTTATTGTGCTTATTAGTAAACACAATTATCGACGGAGAATTCTCACACGTTGATTGTAATCTTGATGACAAAATTAAACATATTTAGTCGATTTATAAACGTCGACTTGTCATCAAAGGGCATACATAAGGTTTTTACCTGACGAAAAAAAAAGGATTTAACCTTCATCTTTAACAATGACATCTTTTTGACAAGAACATACATAATCTCTCTCTACTAAATATGTGTGTGTGTGTGTTTTCAGATGGCATAAGGATCGTTGCATTCATGTGATCTAGCATCCTCTCTAGAGTGATGCTCTCTCTTCTCTTATCGGAGGGAAAAACAACACTGTTCTCGCATCCATCTCAGTTACATGATGCTAGTTAGTCTAATTCATCATTTAACCACATGATAAAAAATGATGTCATAAATAATTATTTCTTGCATTTAAATTAATATAAAGAAAAAATGCATTTTCCATTATGACTATAATCATTATATTTTCTCTGACTAACTATCTATCTTTACAAAAATAATGAAAATAAATACATTAGTTTAAAAATGGGGTGTGACATGCCGATGATGGCATGGTTCGGTGGTTAAGTCGCTCAGGATGTAGTGGCGGCCACCAGAGTTCAAACCCCCGCTGGGCCAACAAGCTCGCAAGGCTTTACGCCTTCGTTGGGCCAATGAGCTCGCGGGTTTGAAGTGTTCTTCCTAGGGGATGAGGTCCCCCAGTTGTGGCCTCACCGGTTCATTGCTCCGAGCAAAAGCATTTGTGTGGAGCCGGAGGGCGTGTCGCACCAACGTCGCCGGTCACGTTAAAAAGTTTACCAGGCACATTTAAAAAAAAAAAAAGGGTGTGACATATCTCACTCCTTAGAGATCATCATCCTCGATGATTATGTCCAAGCCAAAATAAATACTTCAAACATGTTCTTATACATCATGCTATATAAAAAGATGTGGAAAATTCTAATATATTTCATTATAATCCTCCCAGGTAGCATTTTCCTCCAAATACTAGTTCCACTGAACCTTGCACTAGGCAACCTCTCTATTAAATAGGCAGGGCTTGCATACCTCGAGCACTTTGAGAGGCTCGATCATGACCACCCGTATGTCTTGTACCTGTAGAGCATTCCAATCAAGTATATGATTCTAAGATCCTGATATATATTTCTTCAAATATGACACATGGAAAACATCATGCATTCTAGCAAGGGCTGGTGATAGAGCTATCCTGTAAGCAACAAGATTAACCATTTCTAGAACTTCAAAAGGTCAAACATATCTAGGTGCTAGTTTGGAAGACTTTCCAAACTTAATTGGGTTCTTATGTGGTTTGACTCTTAAGAGAACTTTATCTCCTACTAAAAATTGTTGAGGTATTTGCTTTGCATCATCATAGCTTTTATGTCTATCATTTGCTTTTTCTAATCTTTTCCTGATCATCTTTACTTTCTCTTCCATTTCTGAAAGCATTTCTGGCCCGAGGCAAATCCTATCCTCTACCTTATCCCAGCTTATAGGAGTTTGACACTTCCTGCCATACAATGCTTCATATGGAGCCATCTTAATTGCAAAATGATAAGAATTATTATATGCAAATTCAACTGGTGGAAGATACTCTTCCCACTTATACTGTTGATCCATGCAATACATTCTCAACAAATCCTCCAGTATTTGATTTACTCTCTCCATTTGTCCCTCCATCTCTGGATGGCTAAGCTTATATTTAGTTGTGTTCCCAAATCCGAGAACAAAGTTTGCTAAAACCTTAAAGTTATCTGAGCATCTCTATCTAAAATTATTTTTTCCAAAATTCCATGCAATCCAGAAACTTCCTACATGAATTTCTTAGCTAAGCTAGGCACTCCATCTGTAAGATTACTAGGTATAAAATGACCTACCTTAGAAAGTTTATCCACTACTACAAGAATATTATCATGCTTATAGTAGGACATAAGTAATCCTTGGACAAAATCCATACTAATAACCTGCCATTTCCATTCAAGTATGTCATGAGGATACAAAAGTCTTGCTAGGTGATGGTGTTTAGCCTTAACTCAAAAGCATTGATATTCTAAGCATCCTGCCACAAATCTTGCAGCATCATTCTTCATTCCTTTCCAAAAGTATAAGCGTTTCACATCATCTAACAACTTTGTCACTCTAGGGTGACCTGAATAGGGTGCAGAATGTGTTTCTTTCCACACAACTCTTCTTAAATCTCCTTGATTTGAAACATAAATTCGGTTATTAAATCTCAATAATCCATCAGGTTCAAAATAAAATCCATCATACCTTATATCTTGAGGATTGTATGTTAGAGATTTCAAAATTTGCTCACAATAATCATCACCAATCAAATTCTTCAATATTTAAGCTCTAAAATCAGAGTGCACTAATACTATTTTCGATGTGTCTCCTTCAACTCAAGGCATCAACCACTTAGTTTTCCTTACCCTTAATATAATTAACCTCAAAATCATAGTTAGAGATGAGCCCTAACCATCTTCTTTGTCAGGCATTAAGATTAGGTTGCGTGAAGATATACTTCAAACCTTGATTATTAGATTTTAGTTCAAATTGTTTTCCCAACAAATAATGCCTCCATACTTGAGAGAGCATGCACAATTGCAGCTAATTTCAAATCATGAGGGACATAATTCTACTCATAAGATTGCAACTTCCTGGACTCATAGGCCACAAATTGTCTTATTGCATGAGTACTCCTCCTAACCTTTCTCCTAAAGCGTCAGTCACAACAACAAAATGACCCTCTAGGTCTGGCACTTTAAGAATTGGTAGTGAAGTCAATTTCCTCTTAAGAAAATTAAATGATTCTTCAACTTATAAGACCATTCAAATCTCTTTCCTTTTCTCTAGAAAGAAGTGATAGGATGGGCAAGTCTAGAGAAGTTCAAAACAAACTTCCTGTAATACCCTGCTAATCCCATAAAACTACACACTTCATGCACATTCTTAGGAGTAGGTCATTCCATAATAGCATTTATCTTTGATGGATCCACATCAAGTCCTTTAGCTAATATAATATGACCCAAGTATTTCACCTCTTTTTGAAAGAAGGTACATTTGGATAGCTTCCCATAAAGTTTATGCTCCCTGAGTCATTGTAGAACTATCCGCAAATGGTAGTGGTGTTCCTCCTCATTAAGAGAGTACATTAATGGTAGTCATTGATTTTCCATGGTCCATGATGTTGAATTGATAATGCTTCTGGATTTGACTGTGTTGATTATTTTTCCTCAACATTTCAAATCACACTCAATGATCCATCATCAGGAGAAAGAGAGAAAGAGAAGAGAAACATTAATGATAACTTGCAGACTCAAGACTACTTAAAAAGAGGGAGGGAGTGAGGTGATGTGAAAACCAAGAATCTAAAGGGAGAGAGGAAACAACCTATTAGAACAAATGAAACCAAGGACAAAATAGGAAAAAAGGGACATAAGCATACTTAAGAAAAGAAACAAGAAACAAGAAAAAGATATATATATATATATATATATATATATATATAACAAATAAACAATTTTATAAACATAGAAAAAACATATGCATATAGATAAAATATGGAAAACATAAACATAAAATTATATCAACAACGCACTAAAAGACAGGGATGCAAACATATACATCATAATATATATATAAAGGGAATAAAAAGCAAATAGAAAGCATCAAAAACAATATTCAAGTACTACGATAACACCTATGTATATAGGAGACACAGATCACTTAAATATGAATATATAAACTAAGCACTGTTAAAAACCAAAGACAAACAATCAACATAAGCCCATATATATATATAAAAGAAGGGAAGACATAAACGTAATTTTATAAACATGGAAACCAAATAAATATCTAGATGACAAAAAGAAATCTTATAAACCATTTTATATACCTAGATAACACATATGATATGGATAATAGAAGGAAAACATTAACAAAGCAATCTATATAGAATGCACATTGATATAGACCGAGATGAAAAATACACAACATAATAAAATTTTAACAAATTATATATATAACCAAATTGATCTATATATATATATATATAAAATCTATTTTATATAATTTTTTTTGGATTGAGAATTGAGCACAAATATATTCAAAGCATAAAGAGTTTTACATCCTTGTGGTCAAGAAAACCATAGCAAAAATTTTGCAACTAAAGTCAATCCAAAGACAATACCCTATTACATACGATTAGTTTTGCATAACTCAAAACATTAGTACATACTAGAGCTTCAATTATTTATATAAATGAGCATCATGTTGTTGCTTAATTATTGCCATCATTGTATTCCATAGTCAAAACATCTGTATAATCTTCTACCAGTTTGCATGTCTCTTTGTGTATACTTTTGTAGGTTTTACTACTCCATGAAATCTTCTGCCATCCTTGGTTCCATAGGTACTTCCCTGTTGCTAAATCTCCCTCCTAAACTGTTCCCTTCTTAGAAGTATCTTCTGCCATCCCTGGTTCCATAGGCACTTCCCTATTGTTGAATCTCCATCCTAAAGCCTCAATCCTTAAACCTTCAACCCTAAACCCTATCCCTAATCCCTCTACCCTCAACACTCTTCTTTAACCCTAATCCCTCAACCCTCAACTCTATCCCTAAATGCTCGACCCTTGACCCTCAACCTTAAACCCCAATCTGTCAACCCTAAACCCTAATACCTCAACCCTAAACCCTATCCCTAAAATCTCAACCCTCAACACTATACCTTAAACCCTAATCACTCAACCCTAAACTCTAATTCCTCAACCCTCAACCCTCAACCCTATCCCTCAACCCTTAACCCTTAAACCTTAAACCCTAAAGCCTATCCCTAAACCCTCGACCATTGACACTATATCTTAAACCCTAATCCCTTAACCCTCATCCCTAAAGCCTCAAACCTCAATCCTTAAACCTTCAACCCTAAACCCTATCCCTAATCCCTCTACCCTTGACACTCTACTTTAACCCTAATCCCTCGACCCTCAACCCTCAACCTTAAACCCTAATTTGTCAATCCTAAACCCTAATCCCTCAACCCTCAACACTATGTACCTTAAACCCTAATCCCTCAACCCTAAACCTTAAACCCTATCCCTCAACCCTTAGCCCTTAAACCTTAAACCCTAAAACCTATCCCTAAACCCTAGACCATCGACACTATATCTTAAACCCTAATCCATTAACCCTTGGCCCTAAAGCCTCAACCCTCAATCCTTAAACCTTTAACCCTAAACCCTATCCCTAATCCCTCTACCCTTGACACTCTACTTCAACCCTAATCCCTCGACCCTCAACCCTATCCCTAAAACCTCAACCCTCAACCCTCAACATTAAACCCTAATCCCTCAACCCTAAACCCTCAACCCTCAACACTATACCTTAAACCCTAATTCCTCAACCCTCAACCCTAATCCTTAAGCCCTAAACGCTAAATCCTATCCCTCAACCCTTAACCCTTAAACCTTAAACCCTAAAACCTACCCTAAACCCTCGACCCTTGACACTATATCTTAAACCCTAATCCTTTAACCCTTAGCCTAAAGCCTCAAGCCTCAATCCTTAAACCTTTAACCCTAAACCTTATCCCTAATCCCTCTACCCTTGACACTCTACTTTAACCCTAATCCCTCGACCCTCAACCCTATCCCTCGACCCTCGACCCTCAACCTTAAACCCTAATCTGTCAACCCTAAAACCTAATCCTTCAAACCTAAACCCTATCCTTAAACCCTCAACCCTTAACACTATGCCTTAAACCCTAATCCCTCAACCCTAAACCCTAAACCCTATCCCTCAATCCTTAAACCTTAAACCCTAAAACCTATCCCTAAACCCTCGACCCTTTACACTATATCTTAAACGCTAATCCCTTAACCCTCAGCCCTAAAGCCTCAAACCTCAATCCTTAAACCTTCAACCCTAAACCCAATCCCTAATCCCTCTACCCTCGACACTCTACTTTAACCCTAATCCCTCGACCCTCAACCTTAAACCCTAATCCGTCAACCCTAAACCCTAATCTGTCAACCCTAAACCCTATCCGTAAACCCTCAACCCTCAACACTATACCTTAAACCCTAATCCCTCAACCCTAAACCCTAAACCAATTAAAGCGCTCTTTATCATGGTATTTGCCATGTTTTAAACCCCAAAAAACTCTAGAATCCTGAATTAGCTACACCTATCATGTATCATTAATTAGATCTATTTTGTAATCAAAAGGCTTACACCTATCATGTATTTGTTATGTCAGAAAATTTCCCCTTGGGGGATTTTCCCTCTTAAGGTTTAGCTCCCCGATCCTTAGAATGCATTTAAAGCATCTTGCATGTTAATTTTGAATCCCGATGAGAAAACCTTGAAGTTTTACAATTTTGAAAGTTGAAATAAATTAAATTAGACTTACAATTTCAATTTTCTTCCATTGCTTCAACATCATTGTTGTTTTCCCCATCAGAAACCAATTCATTTAGCAACTTGCTACCCATTGGTTGACTTGAACTGCATACTCTGTTAGAAGAAGGGCATCTTTTATTTGTATCAATGTTGGTATTCATAAGCTGAAGAGCATTGATATTTTTCACACACGTTGTTCTTTGAAATATTTGAACCTTAAAATATGACTTGGATATGTACTTGAACATAGTAAAATCTCTAATCTCCAGCCCATGATGATTCACAAAATTTTCCCAACCCTACCTAAATTCTAGTTTATTTATGGTACCCCCTAATTGTACATCCCTAAACCCTAAAACCTAATCCCTTAACCCTAAACCCTAATCCCTAATCCCTAAACCATAAACCCTAATCCCTAATTATAATTTATGGTACCCTAATCCCTCAACCCTAAACCCTAGTCCCTTATCCCTAAATCATAAACCCTATCCCTAAATCCTCAACCCTCAACACTTAAACCTTAAATCCTAAACCCTATCCTTAAACCCTCAACCCTCTGTGCTATACCTTAAACCCTAATCCCTCAACCCTAAATCTTTAAAGCCTCAACTCTTATCCACCCCTCTCCTCCCCTATCTACCTCACCCCATCTATCCCCTATCTCTCAACCCTTAGCCATCTAGGTCTCTCTCTTATCCCAAAAGCCTCAACCCTTAACTCCTAAACCTTAAATCCTAAACCCTCAAGCCTCGACACTGTACCTTAAACCCTAATCCCTTATCCCTAAACCCTAAACCTTCAACCCTAAACCCTATCCCTAATCCCTCTACCCTCAACACTCTACCTTAACCCTAATCCATCGACCATCAACCCTAAACGCTATCCCTAAAGCCTCAACCCTAAACCCTAATCCCTCAAGGTCCTAAACCCTAATCCCTTATCCCTAAACTCTAAACCCTATCCCTAAACCCTCAACCCTCAACCTTAAACCTTAATCCCTCAACCCTAATTCCTTATCCCTAAACCCTAAACCCTTACATCCCTCAACCCTAAGCCCTAAATGCTATCCCTATTCTTAAACCCTCAACCCTCGACACTATACCTTAAACCCTAATTCCTTATCCGTAAGTCCTCAACCCTAAACCCTAATCCCTCAACCCTAAACCTTCAACCCTAAACCCTATCCCTAATCCATCTACCCTCAACACTCTACCTTAACCCTAATCCCTCGACCCTCAACCCTAAACGCTATCCCTAAAGCCTCAACCCTAAACCCTAATCCCTCAAGGTCCTAAACCCCAATCCTTTATCCCTCAACCCTAAACCCTAATCCCTCTTGACCTTAAACCCTCAACCCTTAAACCCTAAACCCTTGACCCTTAAATCCTAAACCCTTAAACCCTCAAGCCGTATCCACCCCTCTCCTCCCCTATCCGCATCACCCCCATCTCTACCCTCCTCTACCCTCGACACTATACATAAATACATACATACATACATATAGGTATACATATACATACATACATACATACATCAATACATACATACATACATAGAGGCATACATACATACATACAAGCATACATACATACATGCTTAATAACCTTGAACATAAAACATTCTAAGGGAGACATAACATGAGCGCGTTATAACACAGAGCATTATAGCGCGCTTGCATTATAACATGCTTGCGTTATATCAAACATGACAAACATCGGCAAACTTTTGCAAAAAAAAAATGCAAACCAAAACATAGCGCGAGCGCATTATAACGCTCTTGCGTTATATTTTCCTTTGGGAATCCAAAGACTTAGGCTTAGGATTTGCTTTGGATTTCCAACCCAAAGGCTTGGAGTGCCTTCCCAACGTCCACAGATGTGTTTTTTGCAAATTCTACAGGATTTCACATAATTTCATTTGTGCTAGCCCTCAAATTTGCACATGTTTCAAGGTCGAACAAATCAAACACCTGGGTAATGTTAGGCTTTCTCTTAGTTATTTAACGATGTAATTTTTTTCACATTTTGACAATGTTAAGCCTTTCATCTTTAATTTCTTTTGTTTGTGTGTCTGTTTTTGGGCAAAAACCAATGTTTGGTCTTTTTTTCATTGTAAATTAACCGTTCATTGAAATTTCAAAAAAATTACATTTTTAGAAACTAGACTGCATTCTACACATTAAAAAATTGATTTTCAATTAGTTTTCAAAATTTATAGGGGAAGCACGGCCAAAATTCTATTTTTTAGGATGTGTCCATTTTGTAAATTAGTAAAAAATCAAATATTCATTAAAAAATTATCAGAAAAATTGGGCATAAACTACATGATATTAGCTAATTTCTCACTGAAGCAATTTTTAAAATACCAAAAAAAAGTTAACCTTTTGAGGGAGCCACAAAACATGCTGTGTTATGTTATTTTGACAGAAACAACATCAATTTATGTGGCTCCCTCTTTTGAACCCCTTAATCTATACCATTTTTTTTTTTTAAATAGTAGTTTAGAAAGTAGACTCATAGCACTACGAACATTATTTTGGTTGCATCTTCAAATTTTGAGTGTAACTATGCTCAATTTCTTATCTAAGGTCAGCATTTCCTAATTTTTTTAAAAAAAAGTGGCCACTTAAGACCCCTTTTTGGCCCCCCATCTTCTTGCACTTACCCAATATATAGTTTTAAGTGATTTTTTATGTAATATATCTATTGTTTCAAAAAAACATAGCACTACTAAACTAAGATTGGAAAATAAAATTATTTAATTGTCTTACTTATGATTAATACATATTAAACCAATGCTCAATATCTTGAAATTAATTATCAATATTGATAACTTATAATATTTAATATCTTTAAAATCATTTTATTTTAATAGAATCATCAAAAATCTCTCAAATAATCACACCTATTAAGTTCTTAGAAATTAGTAACAACACTAGAAATGTTATCAAATGACTAATAGACACAAATATCTATAGTTTTGTTGATCAAACATGATAAAATAATTTTACCCCCAAAAAATCATATATAAAAATAATATGTAATGTTTATTCATTAGACTATAAATATTTAAGCCCACGGACCAATTGATAATAACTTTAGATGTTATTATTAATTTTTAACAGCTTTCATTTTGTAGACATGATATAGATTGAAGGGACAAAAAAAGATTTTGAAACAAAAAAAGCAACACAGTTTTTTGCCGAGAAGCACTGCAATCTAACTTTAATTTTTTTTTAAATAAACTTGTTGTCAGTATACCAACAAAATGAGTATAGTATAGAAGAAAAAAATTAGGAAACTAGATCATCCCAAATCTAACAGCTTTAATTGTTATTACTAATTTTTTTATATTAATTTGTTTCTTATTCCGTTCTTAAATTGATGTCTTATAAAAATAATTTAATAGTTATTAATAATAAGACCCAATCTATTATAGTGGAAGGTTCATTTGATTTTTTAGCCTTAAATTTATGCACCACCATGTACATTACTCATGTTTCAATGTCACCTAATAAACCTAATACAAACTATTTACTAGATTTTCAAGGAACAATTTAGTTTTCAACTTTTTTTCTTCTTCATAATTCGATTTCAAAATATTGCACAAATTTTCAAAAATTCATAATGTTTAATATTTAAATGTTTGTAGCGAAAAGGAATGGTTTTTCTATTGGACTTTGTTTAAAACTTATAATCATAATTATTATATTGTTAATTTTTTTCCTTTCCTATTGGACCTTGTTTAAAACTTATAATCATAATTGATTATAATGTTAGATTTTTTTTTAATTATTTTGAAATATTTGCTAAACTTATTTCCTCTTTTACTTTGTGATACCTAGATACCTTTATTTTGAATGATTCATAATATTCAAAATAAGTAGAGTATATTGAATATTTGTGCATATCTTTTCCTTATGTTTATATAGTGTTTCCATAAAATTGTATATATAATGATTTCAGCATAATAATAATTTTTAAAGAATAAAAAAATAATAAGAAACAATTTTATATTTATTGTTTTTATTAAAAAAATATTATTATAAATAATTATATAATATTTATTTTTATCAACTATTTAATATTTTTTCATTAAGAGCATGGTTCGGTGGTTAAAGTATTATTATTAATATTTATGAAAATTATTTAGTTTAATGGTTAAAAGTAAATTTTGACAAAATAAGATAATTATTTGCCACTTCTAATAGAAATGAAATGTAAAATTAATATCCACTATTTAATTCTTGAAGAGTAAAACCAAATTTTAGATAGTATGTCATAACGTATCCATATGAGTGAAATTTGCAATCCTAACCCAACGAAAGACAATGAATTTGAAGAAAGTTTGGTTGATGATTTTTATAAAACTAAATATAGAGTCACAACCCATTGTGCTTTTATCAGATTTTTAAGAAGATTGGAGTGTTATGGTTTTTCGAAACAAGCACCCTTATTAATCCGACCTCGATAGATTTGTGAAATTATTCATGCTAGAATAGTGTTCTTTCGCCAAAGGCTTTTCTTATAGTTCTTTCCAACTCGAGTTACCTGAGATTTTGTCCTCTTGAAGTGTTTTTGATATAATAAGGTAGAAAAAACCAAGGTCAGAACCCTTACAATAGAAGCCCAAAAAGGAATAGCAAAGGCTCTGTAATGTCCCCTTCTAGACTCATGGTTGGTCCATCATAGAATTCTTATGGACTAGCGGTTTGGTTAAGTGATGAAAAAATGAAATATTTAAAAGTCACTTAAGTCATTGTATGGAGCGCTCACAATGGGAAATATTAAAAAGTGAAATTAAAAGAAATATTTCCCTTCAAAGTGAAACGCCCCTCTTGGAGAGTTATAAAAGATGGAAAAGTGCCTCATTTGAAAATGCTTGCTTTATGATATCTCCTTTTGAGCTCTGCTAGAGTCTGCTATTGTGGAGTTTTGAGGATTCAAACCAGAGGCTTGTGGAGACAGAAACCTCCATAGGTAACAACATTCTACAAGTGTGCAATACCACCCAATGGTGTTTCTTTGGTGGATACATCCAGTATTCACAACTATGCTTCATTGGAGTTTGATTTTTGAGGGTTTGAGGAAGAACTGGGTTTATTCTCTTCATGGAGATGAGTCGCCATTTATTGGGGGTCATTTCAGATCCATTTCAGAACAGTTAGAAAGGAATTCTAGAAGTATTTGTTGCATATTGGATCCCCAACCATAGCCGTACCAACCCCAATGAGGACGTGGGTCCTTGGAGGCTCTTTCCTTTTTGTTGTATGCTTCATAATTGGCCTGGGAGTGGCATTTTAGGCTCTTCTATGTGTTGATCACATTGTATGGACATTTCATATCATTCTATGAAGATTTAATGCATTTCCAGCCATACCCATTTGCTGGTCCATTTCAGACATTATACTAAGTTGCATTTCTAGATATGGGTATGTCATAATAATTTATATTTGGTCATTTTACTATCTGGGTCATCATTAGTTTCCTTATATGCATTGTAAATTTTCTGGGTTTTGGTTATATGCTCTATATTATATGCTCTGGCAACACATTTGCATGAAAACTAAAAACCCCTTCTGCATTCTTCTATCTAGTCTATAAGAACACAAAAATAAAATAATAAAATAACACATAAAAAGAATTTAAGAATATACAAACAGGTACGGCACATTACAATGGTATCAGAGCTATGATCTTGCCATCCTGTGAGGTGAAATAGACGTGCAGGAGTGAAAATGAGATATGTGACCGACAGATAGATATTCCTTCAAGAATACCAGAGCAAGGCAAGGAACATAGATTCCACAACTGTTAGTTCCAGAGAATCCAATACCCATAACAGATCCTTTTGAGTCAGACCCAAAGATAGAGGTAGCAGCGGCAGAGGATGATTCTCAGGTTTCACAGATAGACCCCTTTCTTGGAGAGTTACCTCCATTTACAGAGCATACAGGGGAAATGGGAGATACAGAGATTGAAGAACCAAGCACACGAGATATCCTCAACGACTTGGCTAGAGGTCAGCAACAAATTGTAGCTAGCTTGGACAGGTCTCAGCAAGTACTTGGGAGGCTTCTTGGCTGATTATTTCCTGAGCTGGAAGAAAATGAGGAGGATATATAGGTCAAAACAGATATAGAAATGACATGAATAGAGACCAAGGAAATGGAGATAGGAATGGTGACCGAAACATTGGTGATAGAAATGGGCACATAAATCATGATGGAGAGGCTTCGGTGAATAATCGGGGTGCTACACGGCTCACGGCCGCAGATAGACCAGACATTTTGACTTTCAGGCCAAGGGACGAGATACCAGACAGGGATGCTACACAGTTGGAGTTTTAGGAAGAGGTCTTTACTGATTGGCAGGCTTCCAACAAAGGGTTTAGAGCTGGAATGACTTGTAGGGACTACTTAGATCTTCGGATGAGACACAAACCCAGAGGGGGTAATAGACAACAGAACAATGAGCTATAGAAGAAGGTCAGCAAGATGACCTTACCATATTTTGATGGTTCGAAAAAAACTTCAGCAAGAGCGTGGGTACAAAAGTTGGACAGTTACCTTCAGATCAGCCCCATGCCAGAGACAAATGTCATCACATACGCAGCCTTACACTTGGAGGGTAGTGCGCATAAGTGGTGGAGCAATGGGAAGGTGACTCTGGGACATGACCAGATCACATCCTATGTTGAGTTCACAGCCAGACTCATAGACAGGTTTGACAAGAAGGATCCTGAATTGCAGTTCAAGGAGCTAGCACAGTTGAGACAGAGTGGATCAGTAGACTCGTACATTTCAGAGTTCCAGGATCTCTGTCATGGTTTCAGATATATCAGAGAGGAGGTTGATCATGCTCTTCAGTGATGGGTTGTATGATCCTTTAAGAGGATGGGTGAAGGGTTTAGACCCTAGGACATTACAGGAGGCCATGAAGAAGGCCCGTGATATGGAATCGTCTGCATGGAGGAGCAAATTTTAGAGTAAGAACTTTCAGCATAGGAGAGATAAGGAGAGAGATAAGAGACCTTTCCACAAGGACTCGGGACACCAGCCACATAAGAGTTCTTCCAGGATTGATAATGATCAGCTGAATGACCTTAGGAGGAAGAGGCTTTATTTTCACTATAGAGAGCCTTGGGATCCTAAGCACAATTATGCTGCCCAAGGGAAGGCAAAACAGATTGAGTACTTCTCAGCAGATGAGTCTATGGAGTCGAACACGCATTCAGAGCAACATCCAGAAGATGATGATTCAGGGACAGATGTTGCATCTGAAGTACCAGATAAGGATGATGATACCTCCCTACCCACAGCCCACATTTCTAGCATTCAGAGAGAAGGGTCATTCAGGATCTAAGGAGTATTAGGTGGACAGAGGTGTATTACCTTTCTAGATATAGGTGCCACTCATAACTTCATAGATGAGGGCTTGGTTGCTAAGAGGGGGTTACAAATAGAGGAGTTTGCGGGATTTAAGGTTAAGGTAGCCGATGGGTTTGTACTCACTTACACTAGGAGGATCCCCAACTTGACAATCCAGGGAAACCATTATACTTGCCAGTCAGAGTTTTATGTGGTTAGCATGGGTGACATGGATGTTGTGCTGGGAATGAAATGGCTTCATGAGATAGGGGAGTTCACTATCAATTTGAGGACAATGGAAATGAATTTTGAAGTGAACTGAGTTAAGCATGTGCTCGTGGGAATTTCAGGTGGTGGATTGAGAGTTGTTTCTCTCAAGTGAATGGAAAGATTGATTCGCCATGATTAGGTACAATGGGCAGCAAAGATATTGGTGATGCCTAAAATTACGAAGCAGCAGAAACATGAGTATCCACCTAACATACAGGCTCTTCTAACTAAACACACCAAAGTGTTTAGTGATATTCCACCAGGTAGACTGCCCGACAGGGGTATCGAGCATGTGATCAAGTTGGAGGAGGGTCCAAAACCGGTGATCACCACACCATACCAGCACCCAAAGAGATCCAAAGATGAGATTGAGAAAGCTATCAAAGAGCTTCTCGCCATGGGACACATAAGACTGAGTAAGAGCCCGTTTGCATCATCCATTGTGTTAGTAAAGAAAAAGGATGGGACTCTTAGGACGTGCATTGATTACAGGGAATTCAATAAGAAAACAATCAAGAATAGGTATCCCATACCCAGGATAGATGAGTTGATTGTTATTTCTCTAAGATAGACTTGAGATCTAGGTACCATCAGATTCAGATCAGAGATGAGGATGTGGAGAAGACATCCTTTAGGTGTCACTATGGGCACTTTGAGTTCCTAGTCATGCCATTCGGCTTGACTAATGCACCAGCTACTTTCTAGTCTGGCATGAATAGAGTCTTTAGAGAGCAGTTGAGGAGGTTTGCCTGATATTTTTTGATGATATCCTGATTTACAGCAAGACGTGGGAAGAGCACGTGAAACACATTGATACTATGTTGAGTATTCTAGAGAGGGAATCTTTATATGCTATGATGTCAAAGTGTGAGTTTGGGATGACCGAGTTGCTATACTTGGCTCACATCATCAGTGCTGGTAACGTGAAGGTAGACCCAAAGAAGATTTGGGCAATAGTAGACTGGCCACCACCAAAGAATCTTACTCAGCTGAAGGGATTCTTGGGCTTATGTGGATATCATCGCAGGTTCGTGAAGGGGTTTTCTCAGTCATCTGCTCCCCTCACAGATTTGACTCACAAGGATGCTTTTAGATGGACAGGGGGTACATAGGAGTGCTTTGATAGATTCAAACAGATTATGAGTACATGCCCTATATTGGCCATGCCAGATTTCAGCAAGCCCTTCGAGTTGCAGTGTGATGCTTTAGGGGAAGGCATTGGTGCGGTAATTATGCAAGATAAACACCCCATAGTGTTTGAGAGTAGGAAGTTGAGGGGTGTGGAACATAGCTATAGCATTTATGACAAGGAGATGTTAGCCATAATGCATGCATTGGCTAAGTTCAGACAATACCTTGTGGGTAGTAAGTTTGTAGTCAAAACAGATCACAACAGTCTGAAGCATTTCCTTGGCCAGAAAGACTTAAATGAGAGGCAACAGAAGTGGGTCAACAAGCTACAGGGCTATGACTTTGACATTATGTATGTCAAAGGAAAGAAAAATGTTGTTGTCGATGCTCTATCCAGGAGGCCCCATTTATCTGCACTTGGATCCATTGTAGATGATTGGAGGGAGATGATATTAGCTGAGTATGCAAACGATGCATGGGCTATTGGGATAACTGATGGCACCATCAAGGATGACAGGTATACTGTGGTAAATTATTTAATCATTTACAAGAACGGGATCTTCTTGGTGTTAGATTCTCAGATGAAATAGAAGGTTTTGAGGGCATTCCATGACTTGCCGATGGCAAGACACCTAGGGTACTTCAAAACTTATAGGCAGGTTAGAGAGAGGTTCACCTGGAAGGGCCTCAAGATGGAGGTGATGCAGTATGTGAGAGAGTGCCTGATATGTCAGCAGAACAAACAAGAGCACTCATTTCCAGGAGGTTTATTGCAACCCCTACCCATTCCTGAGAGGAAGTGGGATAGCATTTCTATGGACTTTATTGCAGGTTTACCAAAAGTCCAAGGTAGGGATTGCATTTTCGTGGTAGTGGACAAGTTGACAAAGTATGCACACTTCTTTGCCATCCCTACCACTTTTACTGTAGCACAGGTTGCAGAATTGTTCTTTTGTGAGGTATTTCGACTCCATAGGTTGCCTCGGAACATTGTTAGTGATAGGGACAACAGGTTCCTTAGTCATTTTTGGTAGGAGCTCTTCAGGTTGACAGGGACAGAGCTCACACAGTATGAGTTACCACCCTCAGACGGATGGCCAGACGGAGATAGTTAATAAATGGGTGGAAGGATACCTCCGAAACTATGTTTCAGGGCAGCAAAAGGCATGGGTTAAGTGGCTTCACATGGGAGAATACTGTTACAATTCCACATACCACATGTCTATTCAGATGTCACCATTTATGGCCTTGTATGGGTATGAGGCACTGAGCTTTGTTGATTTGTTGTTTGGTGATAGCAGAGTGCTGAAGGCCAAAAACTTTCTCCAGGAGAGTCAGGACATCATGAGGTCTTTGAAGGAGAACATACAGAAGGCTCAGAATTAGTAGAAGCAGTATGCAGATCAGCAGAGGATTGAGCAGTCTTTTGAGGTTGGTGACATGGTGTATCTCATGCTGCAACCCTATAGACAGTCCACTCTCAGAAAGAGTGGGGCAGAGAAGTTGAAGCCATGGTACTATGGACCTTTTCAAATCTCCAAGAGCATTGGAGAAGTGGCTTATGTGTTGGAGCTTCCGGCAGGTAGCAGGGTACATAATGTGTTTCATGTATCTCACTTCAAGAAAGCGTTGGGGCAAAAAGTGACACCATCAGTGGAGTTGCCTCCTCTTAATGAAGAGGGGAAGTTGATACTGGTACCCGAGGCTATAATTGATACCAAGGAATGTAATTTGAAGAGGAGGATCATCAGAGAGTATTTGGTTAAATGGAAGAACCTGCCCATGAAGGATGCTACTTGGGAGAATGAGCAGATATTAGAGCATCCTGACTTGAGATTGCTTGAGGCAAGCAATCTTAGGGAGGACAGACTATAATGTCCCCTTCTAAACTCATGGTTAGTCCATCATAGAATTCTTGTGGACTAGCCATTTGGTTAAGTGATGAAAAAATGAAATATTTAAAAGTCACTTAAGTCATTGTATGGAGTGCTCACAATGGGAAATATTAAAAAGTGAAATTAAAAGAAATATTTCCCTCCAAATTGAAACGCCCCTCTTGGAGAGTTATAAAAGAGGGAAAAGTGCCTCATTTGAAAATGCTTGCTTTATGATATCTCCTTCTTTTGAGCTCTATTAGAGTCTGCTATTGTGGAGGTTTGAGGATTCAAACCAGAGGCTTGTGGAGACGGAAACCTCCATAGGTAACAACATTCTATAGGTGTGCAATACCACCCAACGGTGCTTCTTTGGTGGATACATCCAATATTCACAACTGTGCTTCATTAGAGTTTGATTTTTGAGGGTTTGAGGAAGAATTGGGTTTATTCTCTTCATGGAGATGAGTCGCCATTTATTGGGGGTCATTTCAGATCTATTTCAGAATAGTTAGAAAGGAATTCCAGAAGTATTTGTTGCAGATTGGATCCCCAACCATAGCCATACCAACCCCAGTGAAGACATGGGTCCTTGGAGGCTCTTTCCTTTTCGTTGTATGCTTTATAATTGGCCTGGGAGTGGCGTTTCATGCTCTTCTATCTGTTGATCACATTGTATGGACATTCCATATCATTCTATGAAGATTTAATGCATTTCCATCCATACCCACTTGCTGGTCCATTTCGGCCATTATACTAAGTTGCATTTCTAGATATGGGTATGTCATGATAATTCATATTTGGTCATTTTACTAACTGGGTCATCATTAGTTTCCTTATATGCATTGTAAATTTTCTGGGTTTTGGTTATATGCTCTATATGGTATGCTCCAGCAACACATTTGCAGGAACACTGAAAACCCCTTCTGCATTCTTCTGTCTAGTCTATAAGAACACAAAAATAAATATAATAAAATAACACAAAAAGAATTTAAGAATATACAAACAGGTACGACACATTACAGGCTCACGAACAAAAGGAGCCACCAACAACAACTAAAACATTAACAGCTGATTAATAGCAGAAAGTAAAAAGTAGCAGTCAGATAGTAGATAAACAGAAAGCAAATAAACAAAGCTAGGGAGAAACATCCTCCCAGCCTTTGGACAGAAATTCATATATTTTATCAAACTCTTTGATTTTCTCTTCATCCACACCATGGGCAAGGGTGTCATGTTCCTGCAATAGAGTCAAATTAAGCATAGCCAAGTGGCAAAGCATACTGTTTACGAAACATCTAATTGAACAAAACTTCTGCTCCAGGGAATCCACACGGCCTCTGAGAACAGTAATTTCATCCTCCTGAATGTTGTCTTCCTCCTTAGCATCCTCTTCAACCTCCTCAATAGTCATCCCTCCCTTGGTATCCTTGACTTGTGTCTCCTTTTCCTCCACCCCTTTAGCCTCCTCCGAGATCTCCTGAACCTCAATGTCTTCATCTTTAGACTACTCACCCTCTTGAAGTGTTATTAATCTCAATGGGGAAGGCAAACTTTACTATTTTGCAATAACTTTACCGTGTTGCCAATAAAATGGCACAGATATTGAGCACCGTTAGCAAAATTTAGGGTAAGATTGTTTTAGGTTAATTATTATAGGTATGTTTTCATCGATTCTCTATAAAGTTAGATTCTCAATAAAGATAGAGTAAGGTTTAATGTAGTTATTTAGCTTTATTTTTTGAATTTTTAAATGTAGCAACTCTATTATTATAAGAGAAGGTTTCAAATTATCTTCAATTTAAAATTTACATAATATCACTTATGATTTTAAAATGTAAGAAGCACACTTAGATATAGAGTTGTATAAGAAAAGGGTAAGATTGTTTTAGGTTAATTATTATAGGTATGTTTACATTGATTCTCTATAAAGTTAGAGTAAGGTTTTATGTAGTTTTTTTTTTTTTTTTCTTTTTTAACCTAGAGGTATCCCGTGCCGGTTTTATGTAGTTATTTAGCTTTAATTTTTGAACTTTTTAAGTGTAGCAACTAATAAGAGAAGGTTTCAAATTATCTTCAATTTCAAATTTACATAAAATTACCTATGCTTTTAAAATGTAAGAAGCACACTTAGATAAACAGTTGTATAAGACCACTCTATTAAAACGTTTTATTTCAATATATAGATACATTTGTAGATTGCAATAATAAATTAAAATCAGAAAGCATTTTATTTTTAAATGTTCAACCTATTATGAAATCCATAACAAATTTTCAAAAAAATCACAATTTTATTAAAAAAAAAAATTATTATGAGAATCAAAGATATATAACTTTATTTACCAGAAAAATAAACCAATACAAACTTTATCTCAATAATTTCTTTTAAATATTTTTCTTCAACCTCCTTTCTTAAAACCAAACAAACTCATTATAAATTATTAATTTATTTTTTAAAAAACTTTTAAATAAAATATATTTTTTCTTTACAATTCCATAGTCCCCATAATCCAGTAGACATTAATATAAAAATTTCAAATTCCACAATGAAATTAACACAACCCATTATTATTAGCAATTTAGCAGCACCGAAACAAAAACGAATTGCACATTTAATAACCAAAACAACGAACAATTAACGTTTTAAATCACACAAATGCCCTGACAGTGTCGTAATAATACCGAACATCTCATACTAAAGCGATACATATTATAATATAACAGACAGACAGAATACTCTCAAACACTCTGGAAATGGGAAGCCCTGGATCGAACAGGCTCTGTTCCCATGGATTCCACGCGTTCATGCCCCTCCCGAAAAATGGAGTCAAAGCCATAGTTATTAATATATATTAAAAATGCAACGAAGTCAAAAATTACAGAGCTTGCAGACGAATAGAATGCCGGTGATTGCTCTGATGATCAATCAGAAAGATTGCCTTCAATTTATAAATGAGGGGGTAGGATTCGAGAGAGTTGGAGGTTTGGGACAAATGTCTAGTGGTAGGTTGGTCTGAAATGTTCGGGATACTTCTCTATTACAGAAGGAAATTGGGATAAGTTGAAGATGGTGCCCCATAAGCGTGGGGCCCTCGGCCCATCACTCAATGAAATATGTAAAGTAATTCCAGGCATTATCATGAGACAGCCAGCTATTCAGAAACAGAGACTAAAACAGAGCAGTCGATCAATGGTCTGATCTGGCATAGGAAAGACCCATAGAATAAAGTAAACGTGAAGATGACTGCCCATAGAAGCGGCCAATATAAACAGATATCACAAAACTACTGTCCAGCTCAAACAGGGAAGTCAATCAATGATCTGAGCCCAATCTGGCACAGGAAAGACAAACTTATAGAAAGTAAATAAATGTGAAGATTGACAACAGCCAACAATTTTTACAGTAGTTTATTTGGCAAGGCCCCCGCTTATAACTAAGGTTTCAGGGCTACATTATCAAATATGATGCCACATCAGCGTGTTTTTGTTGAGATGTCAAATAGTTTCCCCCAAAAAAGAGTGGACCAATAGGTGTGCATTAAGTAATGTTTTGTTGGTGTGTTGATGTGGCATCACATGATTGGTTGCTTTTTAGATCTAAAGGGCACATTTCATTCAATTATTAGTACTTACAATCAACTCTAACAACCTTAAAGTCACAACTGCTAGTGCTAAACTTTTAAAAATATGAGGCCTTAAATGCACATATACTATCTCAGCCATTGGAACTATCTCAGGAATTGGGTCTTTTCCCCTAGTCTAGCTTCCGGTACCTAAAGGCCTTGTTGCTTAATTACGCTGATCCTACATTCACAACATGGGAGCTGAAAGATTTTGAAATTTCTATGTTAACTTATAAGATTCCAATCTAGAATCTTTATTTTTATTTTGTCCAAATTTTTTTTTTGGTTTTTAATTTTTACTTTTTCCAATTTATTTTTTTAGTTTTTATTTTTTATTGTTTCCAATTTCTTTTTTGGGTCCATAGTTTTTGTGATTTTCTTATTTTCAATTTATTTTTTGGTTTTTATTTTTTATTTTTTCCAATTTCTTTTTTGAAAATGATGGAAAAAATAAACTATGGAAAAGAGATATCACTCGGCATACTTTAGAAATATTTTTTTAAATATAAATATACTAGTTACCTATCATCTAAGTAACTAAACACACTTCTATCCTTGGAAACCCAAGGAGTTTGTGGCAATTTTGTACCTTGTATTTTAGTATTTTACTTTTGAAGTGCAAATTTTTATTTTATTTTATTTTATATATATATTCTTTATTTTTTATTAATTAATATCTTATACATTATTTTGTATAAAGAAGTATATTACATCATATTTCAAAAATTTGTAGAATACTATTACACTTCAAAGTGTATGTAAGGTAACATTTTAAATGATCATATTAAAAGAAATAAAGTAATAATTGGCTAAACTATTAGACAACAAGAGTTATAGATCTAACAAGAGGTGAAGGTAGGTCACAATCATCAAGTGTAGCCCAACTATCAAGAAGGTCTTGGTTGTCTGGAATTGGCTCTCAATCTATAATAATGCCTTCTTCATTAACTTATTCTCCATTTAGTGGTCAAGTTTCATTCCTAGTGGGACAAATTATCAAAGTTAGGCAGGGAAATTTGTTGTTAAATCCAACCAACCAAGATCACCCTTGTCATGAGGCTAAGAGGAGATAGAAGGTAGGTGAGACTATTGAGACCAATCGTGAGCATTGTGACCCCGAACTCTATGCTAAGGTGGATGACAACCATGTGAATCATTCCTACAAGAATTTTGACTTTGTCCATGTTGATGCCCTTGAGGAGGGAACTAGCCCTTTTTAGAAGGAGAGGTTGATGGAACTCTAACAATCATACAAGTTGCATTACCCTAGTTGTGAAGAAGCACCTATAGGTGAGCAACCTTGAGAGAATTTATTATCTTGTACTTATATTTGCATGAGAACATTACAACAAATCATGGATTTAGTATACATATGGAAATGAATATCAACAAAAGTTATTGAAAGAGAGCTAAATTTTGATCAAGTTCCAAATGCTAAACAACATTCCCACTATTAAATCATGCTATATTTGGGTTAACTTTGTAGGAATTTTGGGCCAATCTCCCAAAAGAATCATATGCCAAGAAAAAGGCTTGAGTTTGAAAGGCTTAAATAGGTCATGGATTTGGTTCCAAGTAGACTAGGCTTTGGTGTAAAATAAGAAAAGATGCTTAAGAGTTTCCAAGTTTTCATAGAAAGGACAATAAGGATTGACAACTACCAAATATATCAATCTAGAACCAATAGGAGGACCTTCATACAAAATACTCTAAGAAAAGTGAGAAAGCTTTGATTCAAGGATAGCTAACCATTTAATAATCTAAAATCTATATTGCCATGAGTCAACCAATGATTGTAAGTATCATTTACCATTGAGATTTGCACCATATGTAGATGTAGAGAGAGTCAAGCATATTCTTTGCAATATTTGTAATTACAAAATGGGGTATAAAAGATTCCATTTCCAATCTTTCCACTAGGGTTTAAAACTCCTCACCCAATTTTGTGTAGGATTTTGTAAGAATAGAATCAACAATAGTTTGAAGGATTCAAAGTCCTAAATGGAGACTTTGTATTTCAATTTGGCCTTGATCGAAGACAGCAAATTTCTAGTGATGCTTGAAAAAATATCCATAAATTATTAATGCTTGTGAAAACAATTTAGGTCACAAAACCAAGGAACATTAGCAAGAGGTCCATCTTAGAAAGTAATCATAGGAGATCACCAAATGGATATTGATTGACAGATAATCCATTACAAATACCATTCCCTTTCCATAAAAACCAAGGCTTGATAGCTTCCCAAGCCTTACATATGTTTTTGATTGCAAATGTGCCCTATACCTAAATAGGTTCCTTCATAATGAGAATAGAATGAAAATATAAATATATTTCAAGCTTTTCGACCATTAGGAATAACAGAAGAAATCCAATGACAAAACACAATTTTCTAGGTTTATTCCCCTCTAGAGCTCTAATAATTCACTTAACACACAGCTAAACTATGGCATTAAATTTCAAAAGGCCCCACCCACTTGAATGATGCATAAGACAACATAACTCTTATGCAACCTTGTGAAAACCTTTATAGTGCTCAAAGGAAGCCCATGATAAATCTCTTAAATTTTTTATCAATATTTTGATAAGAGACTTTTGAGGACACCTAGTAGGATGAATAGTAAACATGGGTAGCAACTAGTACTTTAGAACAAACCTAAACTTTTCCTACAAGAGAAAGAAATTTGGTGGTACAAAAATCTAACTTCTTCTCAATGTGGGCAATGATAGCTTGCCACAAGGAAGAGGGAGAATCTTGAAAGACAAAGGGGGTGCCAAGAAATATGAAAACCTCTCTATGATCTATCCATTTCCAACTAAAATAATTGAGCCAATTAGGCTAAGGTAGAAAGGATGTCTATAGCACTAAGTTTTCTACCATTGGATACTTAAACTGAAGTTAAAATAAAGGCATCCAAACATTAGAAAGACTATTTGACATTATCCTTTTCTTCCAAGAGTGAGAAATGAGTCATCAACAAAGTGACTATTAGCAAGTTGTTGGGTTGAAATAGGAAGATTAGTACATTTAACCAAGTTCTATAAAATAGCATGAGGCAAGAGACCTATATCCAAATCCTTTGGCATCCAACACATAAAGTCCAAGGGAAAGAGGAAAATATCAAAAGAGGAGATTGATGGCCATTGATAGTGATGCAAGTAGAAGTGTTGACAAAAAGCATTTGAATTGAATACAAGAATTTGGGACCGAAGCCTCAAGCCTATAATATAGAATTGATAATGATCATTCAATGCTATCATATACTTTTACAACGTTAATTAACTTATTATCCATTTAATGTCAAGTTTCATTCCTAGTGGGACAAATTATCAAAGTCAGGCAATGAAATTTGTTGTTATCCAACCAACCAAGAGCACCCTTGTCATGAGGCTAAGAGGAGATAGAAGGTAGATGAGAATGCTAAAGTTTGGCCACACAGTTGTGTTAGTGTAGGTTTTTTTCATTTTTCCTTAGAGATACTTCTTTTTCCTACACATTATTAAGCTTGCTTAGGTTTATTAGATGTGGTTAATATGAGGACACATGGTGAAATACATTAGCTACATATGTCACTCTCTCCCACACATGGGTAGTTGAGTTACACACCTTCTTTTGGATTGTTGTGCCACCTCTCATAACCACTATTATGTCCTTACCTAAGAAGGTTATGGGGTAGTTGGGTTTCTCACGGGCTCTTTTGGCTTTATGTGCCACCTCCTTTCTATCTTCACTTGAGGACGTTATGCCACATGTTGTCATTTACCAAGTAGGTAAAACTTTTGCCTATTTTAGGAAGTTGGAGTTATTACACCCATTGGATGTACTTGCCCTATTTTTGCTATATATATAGTATTCTCCTCTCACCTTAACTAGTTTGAATACCACTTTGGTAACTAGTCAGTGAGAGTAATGTGAGTATTCTTAAAATTCTCTTGCAGTTGTCTCTTTGATTCTATCTTTTCAGATTCTCTTCATTCTACTATTTTGATCTTCAATCATCTGTTGACTGGAGTGCATGTGATCTATGACTGACATTAGATCTTGGCTCAATTCTCGCTTCTTGCAGAATCTAACATGGTATCAGAGCCTGTTTGTTTGGTTTAGTTCTTTTTTTGTAATCTTGATATTTGAGAGATTTGAGACTATTATATTGCTAATGTTTTCTCAAAAACCTAGTATGCTCTTCTCTTGTATCCTTGGATGATCCAGAGAATCAAAACAATTTGAAGGAAAATAATCATCTGTAATATTCTAGTATGCATATTTGTGTTCCTATGAGATCTGAGTGATTGCAGCTTTTTGGTAATCCTGGAGGTATTTTTGAGACAACATTTTATATTTTAAAAATATATATAGAAAGTTCATAATTACTAACCTGTAATAACCACCCTGGTTACTACTATTTTTTTTTACACACCAAGTACTAACTTAATTGTCTAAGCATCTTCTATCTAAATTAGAAATGACAAATTCAAAGACTTACCAACCATAGTCATGGCATCAACTCTATGCCACAACTCATATAATCATGTACTAGAGTATGGTAAGCTCCTAAGGTCAAGGTCATCCCTAGACCCAGACCTAAACCTCAAGGGATTCATTTGTAATAGCCCTGCCTATGTATCCCTTCTTGAGAATCAGAGGCTCTGTAGTTCGTTCAACAATAATAGAGGCTTCATCCTCTCATTTGATATGAGATCTTTAATATAACCTTTAGATCATTGTCTTTAAGTGAATCTTATGATTTCAAATCAATTCATATGCAATAGTATGATTGCAAATGTAATCCAGTCCAATGTTAGTTCAATACCAACCTCAAAGTATGGAAACACACAAAACCACACAGTGACCAGCTCATATAAGCAGTACCTTTTCACACATCGTGATAGGCTCAAGCATGCATTCCTTGTACACAATGTGATTATCACTCACACGGGTCACACATACAAGTGTGAATCTAGCTCATAGGTACAAACCATATACACAAAGTGAATAATTCATCTATATGCCACATATACACAATGTGAGTAGCTCCTACATATCACATATACATAGATCAAATAACTTACGCATGTGTCACATACACCCAGAGTGACTATCACATGCACCAAGAGAATAATTCATGCATGTGTCACATACACAAAGAGTGACTAGCTTATGCATAAAACACATACACATGGAGAATAAGTCATGCAGGCATCACATACACATAGAATGACTAGCTCATGCATACAACCCATATACACAAGGTGCTTAATTCACACCTAAGTCACATATACACAATGTGACTAATTCACATATAATGTGAATAGCTGGTGTAGGCATCATGTGCATATCATAGGTTTACATGGTGCCCAAGTAGCAAAAAGGAATGGTTGCGACCACATTGCAGGCATCTTCCCATTTGTTTAATTCACTAGCCCCTAAGTCATCAAATATATCCCAACCCAGAAAAGGAATGTTGGTATATCTAATGGTACACCATGGGTTCCATCATTTTTCCTAATTTGCAACCAACTATGATGACAAGCAAGCATCCCATACTACTTGTAGTCATCACTGGCAAGGGCTCAAGTGCAATAACACATAACTCATAAGGTTCCTAATATAAATGCACACAATGATTGACTCACACATACATAGTGACCAGCTAGTAATAGAAAGTGGATGTAAACTACTACATGCACCTTCCCATTACCTGGTTCACTAGCACATAAGCTCCCATCCTTTTCATGATTCACAACCAACTGTGATGACAAGCAAGCATCCCATACTACATGTTGTCAACATTGGTTAATGACTAGGTGTCACAACATACACATTCACAACCAATTATGATGACAAGAAAGCATCCCATACTACTTGTGGTCATTACTAGTTAAGGAGTAGGTATAACAACATACATCACCTATGGCTATTAAGAAGATTTCCACAGCCTATTGAACCATTGAGTCAGTGGATCCTGACATCTATTGCCTCCATGCCACTCACAAAAGTCAGTCCAACCTGGTATGGGGTAGCTCCTGGCATCTATCACTTGCATGGTACTGGTGAAAGCCAGCTAAGCCATATCATACCAAAGGGTAGCTCCTATCATCCATCACCTCTGTGGTACTAGTGACAACAGACTAACCCTAAGATGCGGTGGATAGCACCTAGTATTTGTCACCTCCACAGTACTAGTGACAACTAGATAAATCATACCTATATCATAACCTGGATGGCTCCTGGTATATGTCACCTCCATGCTACTAGTGACAACCGGCTCATCCTAAGATATGGTGAATAGAACCTGGCATCTGTCGCCTGCATGGTACTGTTGGGAATTAAGGTGTCTCAACCTTGCAAATTCCTAATGTTGTATTTATTTATCCCATGTTGAGTTGGCATAGTTAGCACCTTGTGTATATGCAGTAGGGTAAATTTTAGTGACTTTGGCAGCCGCGGTTTCCCCCTTGAATAATTAACAGGGGTTTGGGGGTAGCACCCCCAAGACAGGTTCAAGGGGCATAGCCCCTTGCAGGGTCCAAGGGCAGCACCCCTGGTGCGCTCCCTGTCATGGTATAGGGTGGGGTCAAGGGGTAATGCCCTCGTGGGGGCTCGGGGGCAACGTCCCTAAAACCTCAAACATTTTTTAATTAATGACAAGTGTCGGTGAGTATCTTTGCACAAGAGAAAGGCATCTTTGGGCAGTCAAGGGAGGTTATGACATGTAAGAGGAATATGATATTTTTAGTCAATGTATGACAGATTCTATGACAGCTGTAAGGTGCGTAAGAGCATCTGTCGTAACCTATCTTGGGACCAGGCGCCCACTTCAGGATGGGATGTTGGACAAGTGTCCTTAGGCATGGGTTTTGGGGCATGAGTCTAAGATGGACGCCCATCTCTAGAAGGTTCCATATTTGCCTTGTAAACTCTATATAAATAGGTGCTTGGATGGGAGATAGACAACTTTGGTACAAGTAATGTTATGCTGCCGAAATATCTCCAAATTTGACATTCGAAGACTCCTAAAAGAGCATTGGCTCTGAAACTGTATTGTAATCTATTATTGTTTACTGTAATACATTTGAGCTCTATTTTGGAGTGTGGGGTTTTTAACCCGTAAGGGTTTTCCCCACGTATATCTTGTCTCTCTCTCTCTCTTCTGTCTTCTTTCTGGTTCTTGTGTTTTGCTGCAATATCTTATGTTAATGGTTTAACATTGCTGTAATAGTTAGGATAAAGTTAGTTCTGCATAGCCCTCTCCTCATTAGATTAGTGTAGGAAGCATTTTCTGCACACCTAGCTTCCTTTCAGGTACTAGTGATAGCTGGCTATCCGTACTTGTATCAAACTCAGTTCTGACATGTGGGTTGTCTTATGGCCAGGTACAGACACCATAGGGATATCACAAGGATTCACCAAGATGAGTTAGGTTGACTCAGTTGCATACCACATATAGGTCCATAAACCAATACACCTAGTCCTATATGTCTAGGGGTCTAAATTATTGGTCAACCCTCAATAAATATATATTGAACCCACACATGAGTTGGACTCTATCTAGTCACCTATGCATAAACATATAAAAACTCAATGTAATATCAATGGTCATTCCATACATTCAATTGTCACTTTGAAACATAGAATGCATCACACACAACTCAAACCCACAATAGTAATTTTAAACATAATTCCATTTCTGAGTGCATATCTTTTGCATATTAACAAACACAAGCTCAGTAAAGGATAAATACCATACTTACTTAGTAATTCCCACCATCAATTGCCCATAGTGCTCAACATGTAAAACACTGATTGTATTAATCTAGACAAGTCCAAAGGCACCTTCATACATTACATTAGAGACAAACTATAAATATGTCGATTCTAAAAGTTTATCCAAGATTGGGGTAGCTTAAGAAAACCTAACCCAACAACCTTAGAGTGGAGGAGCGTAGTGCTGATAGAGTGCCTTTTACTAGTTCGGGCATATATAGTGGGGACACATTAATTAAATGGTGAGTTCACAATCATCTAATGTAGTTTCAGCCTCGAGCTAAAACATACGAAAGAGGGAAGGTTGATCAAGTTTAGGAATGCCCCATACCTCGGAGTCATTCCCTAAACCCCTCGCCTATGGACTTGAGGTCCAAGGGCATCCTTCGCCCAAGAACTGCCTACATACCTGCTTCCAAACGGGATCGAAATCACATGTAGTTCTCCTCAGTTAATCTCTCAAGGGATATACACATAGGTTCCTACTCTCGAGATTTCATCGTCACCCAATTTCAACCAACAATTACTATCATTCTAGAATCAAAATTGTACATAGAAGTTATGCACAATAACATATCCAATATAATTAAATCCAATCCGAATAGAGAACATGGCATCAACAAGCATAACATCTTAACAATGGAATAATTATGCAAACACATACTTAAGCAATCCCCACAAGGGACACCAAGGTCTCAATTGATACCTCACCTCCATTATGATTCATAACTCAGCATAATGTTGCTAGAACCCTTACAAGCTCATCTTATTAACATAGACTAGGGCGATGACCTACCAACAAGTAATTATCAATCATTCCCTTCTAACACTAATAAGATCTAGGTTGAATATATAAATAAATTTAGCTTGATTAACCTTAATACCCACTTCATATGAAGTCCTATTGAGTAAGAGTCAAGTTCCATGTCCTATAACTACTACTAGTAATCATGTATCATACTATTATCATAGTCATTAGAACTATCTTCTTCAAGATAAATATACTTTACAAACTATGGTACCTTAATCAATTGTAAGGGATCATTTTTATCATATTCGTTACTTAAAATGGCACGACCTTCCAGTCCATAGATGTCAATGGCCATAGTATTTAATGATCTCTAGAATTAAGTTCCCACTCAATGATCAAGACTAGTATATGGCGATCAACCTAATAACAATGTACTAGGATCTTATGCAATATTAAGATCAACAATAGTTTATAGATAAAGCATGGTCGTATCATAGACATACACTCCAGTGTTAAGGATGTCAAGATTGGCTATTTAGTGATGTCTCATGCAAAATTATTTTGGTACGCCTAATATCCTAATATCCACTATCTAGGGTACAATGATGCTAAATTTATTGTCCCCAAATATTGCTTAATGAACTATAGCTATTCATAACATAATATTTTAGGGTGCTTAGCATGCCTATTTTCTTTTCCAACTTTAAGTTTCCAGTTTTATAACTAATGTTTATCACGGTTTTATATCCCTCTCAACAAGTCTATAACGCGGTGCAACATCACTAGGGAATTACCCTATGTTGAGGAAAAACTTAGTTCATATCACTTAATGGAGTCCATAATGCTGATTATGTTTCTCATGCCACGAATTCATGTTACAATATATTGTATAACAATATATTCTTATCACTAGGTAGTGTAAGATAACATCCTTATTGAGCCAATCAGCATATTAAAACTTCAATCAAAGACCTCTTGAAGAGGCCACTACTCTATTATACATGACAAATATTATTCTCTTAATAATAACAAACCATTCAACAAAATCTTAAACGAGGTCTAGATTATAAAATATAATCATATCCTCAAATCCTCACAAAACTCAAAATTTAATGTATCTTAAATAGAAGCCTCATCGATCCACTTAAGCTTCACATGTTCCTCATAAGATGAAGATACTAAAGGTTTTGTTTCACAAGCATATTCTAGACTATCTCTTAATAGTCCTAAAAGGATATAGCTTGAATATAATCCAAACTCTATTTACACCATATGTAAATTGCTAGTAAGATTTTGCTACACATCTAAGGATGTATGGATTTGTATATGTATATATACTTCAAATGAAGATTTATTCCTAAAAGCCTTGTTTTCTCAAGGTATTCTTTGACTCAAAATGGTTTATGATTATTTATTTATATGGTTGAGTTGGCACTCATTTGACACATTTGTTTCAATCATGTGAGTACTTCAAAATATTCATGAATATATCTTTGTAATCTTATATATATAAAGAGATTCCCTTATTGAATAAAATGATGGATTCACCAATAAAAACAAAGATTGCTATTATAATATCTACATATACAATTAAAGTTTGGCAATGAAGTTTACTTAATAAAAACCACTTGTGACATTCTACAATACACCACTATAAAGAAATAATAAGATCCATGATAACAAGATCACTGCAGTATTAGACTGCACAAGTTTGTGTAAATGGTAAAGTTTAATAGTAGGAGATCATGGGTGTGATAAACTATATAGCTGGATGAATTAAGAAGATCACTAGTATAACATACTGTATAATAAGGTACTTTATTTCATTAATAGTACTGGCCCGATAAAGCCCCAAGAGAATTTCATATCAATAAACATTTTACCTTGATCATTTCTTTCAAGGATTTCACTTTAGATAGTATATATATATATATATAATTTAGTTATTTCGACGTCAGTCTTAAGGGTTTAGTATGCCTAGTTAACTGGTACCATGCTCTTTTCACTGGTATCTAGGGTGAGTAAAATTTAGGTTGAATGCAGAGAGAACATCCAAATCTAGTAAAGAGGATAGCACAACCAAAAAGTTAAAGACTAAACGTACCGAAAAAATGACATCCTTTGCAAGGTTGCCCATAGTTTCCATGGCAGCAATAGTATATGTGGAGAATCATGAAACACGTGGTCAACAAAGGTAGGGACAATATCATCTTGAATGATAAATTCCATCATTTCCTGGTATGAGTTCCCACACGGTAGTACACAAATGATTTTCCTTTGTAATTATTTATTCTTTGCTTGATCTTCATGGCTCTGGTCACATTTCTTCTATTAATCTGAGCGATCTTCTTCGTTGGTACATTTCTGCAATATCTTCTGAGCAAAGAGATTTTCATCCACTTCAAGCTCCTCTCATGACCTAGTTTCTTCCCTGCCTTCCCATACATTGAGGATTTTGTTTCTATCGTGGGAGATGAGGCATTGGTGCAGCGTCATGAAGGACGACATCGGTGAAAATGGCAAGGAAGGTGGTCTGAGCATCAAATGCCCATCTCCTAGTAGCAAAAACCCTCTGAAACAACTGAGCACTTCGAAAGCCACCAATGTAGTTTTATTATTATCATTTCATCCTTGGAAAAATTGGTGCGTTGTTCTTTATCACCCAACTACTCGTCCTCTGAATCCTCTCCGTAGATAAACAAATTCGAACCCCAAAACTTGTAGCTCCCATAAAATGACTCCTACTCTCTCAAATTATCAATGAATCCTACTCTCTTAAATTATCAATGAGAGAAGTCTCAAAACCCCCAAACATGTGTTCTGATAAAAAAGAATATGTTAACCCCCTTCGAGAGAGGTCATGTGATTCAAGATATGGCATGAAATTTCATCAATCATGAATGCATTGATGGATGTCCATACCCTGTGTATCTCCCCCTCAATGCTAGCCCATTCCTTCTTAATGACGTTGCAGATCCTCTCTGCCAGGGTAGCCATGCTGGCACCATTCCTCTTTCTACCCATAGAAAATGGTCTTTGTCCCATTTATTTCCATCACTACGACTTTAAAGATGGGTACTCTGCTTTATTTATTTATTTTATTATTGTCTTCTTTGCCACCTATTTTCCATAAATGAATCATATGTTGCATTCTAAATTCACTTGGACATATACTTCAAGAGTTGTATGATTAACCCAAATTTAGCTCAAGAAAAAAGGTATTAGAAAGCTAAGCTAGATATCTACCTAAGGAAATGAAAGTCGTCAAAATAATTGGAACTTGTGGACATGTAACTCCCTGCAATGCTAATAGTACATAAAGTATTGATGCAGGTGATGGCAAATGGAAGATATAGAAGCATTGAGCATAGGGCAGTAACAAGCAAAGAGAAAGCCAGACTCTCTATTGCCATCTTTTACAGTCCAGGACTGGATGCAGAGATTGCCCCTGCATTGCAACTGATTGACAAAACCCATCCTTGCTTGTTCAAGAAATTTTTACATGAAGATCATATTAAACACTACATGTCTCGTAAGGTTGAAGGGAAGAGAGGATTTTATGAATATGCAGGTATAACAGCTACAAGCAGTAAGAATGGGAGAAAATAACATGGATCCAACACTCTATGGCAAAATATATTTAAATAGTGATTGCTAATATGTGTTTGTATGAATATTTTACATGTGTTACAAGGATTGAATGTTAGAAAAAGTATGCAAATTCTATTTTAAGAATTGGACATAATTTGCATTCTGGTGTGGACTGTCTCATAGTCAGGGAACATTTAACTTGAACTTTTTTGCATCGCATTAAATAATTGAAGAACACAACAGATGTTATAAAAATTCCTCACTTTTCTAGTATAATAGACAAAGGTACATTCATGCCAGCATATCAATTTCAAGTTTTGGTAGTGTAAAATGCTTTGAATGTCAGTTTTGCAATGTAGACAATTTATTTTGCAAACCCACGATCTCCACTCTACCTATTTCTATTACTAATTGGTGTGATAGAAAGGTTTTTTAACTGGACCGTTATTATTATGTATTTTGATCATATGAGTACCTGGTTGAAAATCCTGTAATCCTGTCGTTGCTATGAAAACCTCCCCTCTGACAAATCTCAAGCCCATCCCATCGAAAGAACTTTTTTCTAAAAGCTTTATAAAGTAATTGGATCGAATAATGTGATCTTACTTGGAAGGCAGTTACCTTTCTTCTCTTTACACATATGCATCTCCTTGCTTCCATGCATCCTTATCTTTTGTTTCTATTCTCCATAAAGTTAAAATTATGCATTTTTTTAAGTAATTGTAGCTTCCACAGTAACATCTAAATAGATAGAATTCTAGTAATTATTTTTTGAAAATGTGTTCATCAATGTTCATATCAATATTTTTTCTCTTCCATTTTAGGCTTACATTTCAGAAGACAGTCTTTTATTCAGTGGCCTTTTCCATGGCAGTTCAGACGTGTATTTCTAAATCTAATAGAGACATTTTTAACTCTCAATCTTTTATTCAGTGCCTTTATTCTTGGTGCCATAATGGTGAAACTAGTTTCTTGCTATTTTTATAGTCTCCTAGTTGCAGGTCCAAAGCTAAGGCTTGAGTTTCCAAGCCTAAAACCAATACAAATTGATGGGTTTGCAATTTCAAAATTTTAGAAATAGGTACCTGTTTATAAATGCATGCCTGTAATAAATGGGTACCCATTCTAAAAATAAGGTGCCCGTTGCTAAAAAATCAAAAATATTAGCCATAGTTATGTTTCAAAAAAAAATACTTTTTGAAAATGGGTACCCGTTTTGCTTTTGGTGCTTGATCCTAAACGGGAGGTCGTTTCTTAACAGGAACTCGTTTAGGCTCAGGCTCCCATTCCTAAATAGACACCTGTTATTTTCAAAACAGGTACCCGTTCCACGTAGCATTTTCCATCCGTGGAAGACTTCCGCAAAATCTATACTTGTCTTCTTGCACTTACCCTACAACGAGATTGCCTCTATTGTGACCATTCTTCTATATGTTTATTTGTTCTTGTATCTTTCCTCTCCTCTATTTTATTGTTGTGTGTTGTGTCTTAGGAGCATAACATTGTGGAGGATGTCTTGGGGGCATCTTCCCATGTTGTTTAAACCCAAGTCACTCTTGTCTCCTCTCTCATTTTTATTGTTTACATTCTTCAGTGACTATTAATCAGCGGATGACGAAAACAAACAAATACTGATAAGGATCATGTGTCCCTTCAGCAAGAAAAGAAAAAATGGACCTAGTCCATATATGAAGATGGGGTTGAAAAAATATATATATATATATATATATGACGCTTGAAGTTAGTAGAATCACTCTGTGTGATGTATCATGTTGTGAAATTTCTTGTAACAAACCTTTGCAATACTCTAAATCTGCTTCAATGCACTTTGGATTATTTTGTATCAAACCACATTGCTACACTCAGTTCTAAGATAACTGCAGTATAACCTCACGACTATACTTGGTACTGAACATGACAGTGTAGCCTTGGTCTTTGATGTGATCTAAGATATGATTTCTATATATCTTCTATGAATGGATTTGGTTATTATCTTAGAGTAAGGTTTTCTAACCAAAGTTTATATCTTGTTGATTATCTTAGCAAATTGATCTCGATGTGTTTGTGGGAACATTCGGTCATCGTGGCACATGTCACCTTTGGGGCATGGGCTTTGTGAAAGCTCTTGTTCCCTTGCATGTTTTCACTCTACCTTAATGTTTGATACCGGCAAGCAGGATCAACCACCTTAAGGTGGGGGCATATATAATGGTATTTGCTTGATTACTTTTGACACTGACAAAGCATGTTTGAAAGCCCTCATCACTGTTGCAAGTATGTGCAAATAGTGTTGTCATTGATGTCAACAAGATTGTGTTGTCATTGGTGTCAATTGTATGAGCAAGAGGATTGCAAGAGTGAGTTGGTATCGGGTGGATGTTGTCTTTGATGATGAGGAAGTGTTGAAGTTGGTGATAATATGCTTTAGGTCCTTGGTCTCCAAGTGCTTTTGAAGAGTAGTAAAGATGTTCTATGTTGTAGAGTAGTGTTCTAGTTTTGCTCCACATTTCTTATATATTAATAATATGTTATTGCAGTTTTAATATGTTGTTTAGAGGTGTTTATATATGCTAAATTCAGGATTTGGCACACTATATTGTTGTGTAGAGGGAGGTGTGTTCACCAGTATGAAGACTGTGATTTCTAGAGGTTTGTAGAGGTGTTTAAGAGAAATGTCTTTGTTTCGCATTTCTCTGTAAAGTGGTTTTAGGTCTTGCAGTTCTAAAAGTGTGCTTATAAGGTTCATCTATTTGTTCTATTGAAGTTGTTCATGGTTTGATGCTCTAGAAGTTGATTTCTAGAGATACAGTGCATGATAGAGATATTTAAGTATACTAGATAAACAGGATAAGGTTGTGCGGTAGGTGAAAGTTGTTGTAGAGGAATTTCTTGGAATTTAGGATATTTCAGGATGTTCGTGGAATACTCTAGATTATGTTAAAGCTTGGTATACATTCTATAAAGTGGTATTTTGTCTTGAGGAAGCGTGCACTTAAAAGTTTAGTGTGTTAACACAAGTTTGGCCGACCTTGGGTGTTTATACTAATTGCGAAGTTGCTTCGATGATTGTGAAAGCATGGAGTGGCATGCTTGGATGAATTTAGGTCCAATCTAAGGTGTGTTGTGGTCCGCCTTCATTCCTTTCCGCCGCGAGAATGTTTTGGGTCTGACCTAATTTGAATTTACGAAACTAAGGTTCTTTGCCTACCTTGGAGAATGTTTTCAAGGTTGAAGACGGTATAAATAAGTATCAAAGGATCGTGAAAGGGTGTGCATGCGAAGTATGTGATGTGAATAATAGTTTGTTATAATGTGTGGTGCAGTACAAAGTTTCATGTGTTAGATCACTAGATGGAGTGAACAAAAGGTGTCTATAATTCATTAGTGAGACTGTGGAGGTGATGACGGCGTTATGGTGGACTTCTCTATTGCATTGAGATAGTTTTCTCCTTGTAACAATCTTCTCTATCTTCTTCTCTATTTTGGTAGCGAGCCTTTCTTTTGGGTAGTGAGCCTATTGTTTTTCAATGTTGATATTACTTTATACTGTGAGCTAATCCTCACCGTGCTTTTTCCCTTCTTGGGTTTTCCACATAAATCTGGTATTCTCTTGTGTTTGATATTGATTTGATTCAATTTTTGTTATTTGCTTTCATGCTTAATCATCATAACAATTTAAGAGCTAATTGAATTGATGAGGATTTAAATGTGTTTAAGGGTTTTGGAATTATAAGTTACAACTGATTCACCCCCCCTCTCAGTTGTCTTGTGCATTCATCAATTAGTATCAGAGCAAGATTCCTTGGAAGAAAGCTTAACTTCTTGAGGTAGATTAGGGATGGCACACAAGAAGGATGTTCCTTTGTTTGATAGAATAGATTATGCATTCTAGAAAATAAGGATGGAAGGTTATCTAATTTCTCTTGGATATGAGATCTAGAAATCTGTTGAGACTAAATACACTATATCGTAAAATGGTCCAAGTACTACAAATAAGATCAATGCCTATGAAACCAATGGTAAAGCAAGGTATGCTCTTTTAAGTGTTCTTACTAATTCTGAATTGGTGAAAATTATGAATCTAAAAATTGCTAATGAAACCTGGAAAAAATGAAAAAGTATATATGAAGGAGATGATAAGGTCAAGCAAGTGAAAATGTAGAATTTAAAGCTCATGTTTGAGACAATGCAAATGTCTGAAGATGAAAACATTCCAAGATACTTACAAAAGGTGGATGAAGTTGTCAATGGCATCAAAGGACTTGGTGGAGATGTGGAAGAAAATGAACTGGTATTGAAGGTACTCAGAACTCTTCCTAAAGCTTATAGTCATAAAGTTTTAGCTATGGAAGAATTACAAAATCTAAATTAGTTTACCAAAGATCAATTGCTTGGCACGAAGAAAATGAACTGGTATTGAAGGTACTCAGAACTCTTCCTAAAGCTTATAGTCATAAAGTTTTAGCTATTGAAGAATTACAAAATCTAAATTAGTTTACCAAAGATCAATTGCTTGGTACCTTAACTTCTTTTGAAATGAGAGAATTTGGTACAAGTAGTGCAAAGGTTGAAACTGCCTTCAAGGCTGGCAAGTCTGAGAAGACTGTGGAATCAAATCAAGAGGATTCTAATGACATGGAAGCTAACTTTGTGAGAAAAATAAAATTGGGTACTGGTAAGTATTGTGGTAAGTTGTCTTTCGAGTGTTTCAGTTGTGGTAAGATGGGTCATTATGCTTCAAGATGTCTAGAAAGAATTTTGAGAAGCAAAAATAGGGAGAACAAAAGTAGAGTGCCTAAGAAAAGCTACTATGTTAGAGAAGATGCAAGTATATCTAATGATGAATCTGATTATGAAAATGATGAGGATAATGAATGTTTGTTCATAGATTTAAAAGATGATATTGTTTCTACTAACTCTGAGAAATGTGTGAAGGAAAGGGCTTCAAAAGTAAGTCTTAATACTGAAGGCACTTTGATATCTATTTTTCATACTAGATAGGAAAAGAACTACTGGGTCATTGATAGTGGATGCTCAAATCATATGACTGGTGATAAAAGTAAGTTTGTTAAACTTGAAAATTTATGATGGATGACTAGTTAGATTTGGTGATGATACATCTGCTAAGATATGTGGAAGAGGTTCAATCAGTTTTGATGGCAAGAATAATACTGATGATGTTCTTTATGTTAAGGGTTTAAAGCATAATCTCTTAAGTATTGGTCATATGTGTATCAAAGGATACAATGTTGTGTTTTAGGATGGTGGCTGTGAGATCAGAAAAGACTCTGGAATTGTGATAGTTGTTGGAAAGAGGATAGATGGAAATGTCTGTCAGCTCAAATTTGGTGATGGTTATTGCTTCATGAATTAGATCATTGAGAGTTGGCTATGGCATAGAATATTGTGTCACATCAACTTTGATAGCCTCGTAAGAATAAGTTCAATTCAAGTTATGAGAGATCTACCAAAGATTACAAATCTTATCAATGCTATTTGCAAGGAATGTCAAGTTGCGAAGCAAGCAAGAAGTAGCTTCAAAATCAAGGATCAATCTTCTACTAGACTATTGGAATTGGTGCACATAGATCCTTGTGGTCCTACCAAGGTAAGGAGTTTTCAAGGTGACGGGTATTTCATGTTACTAATTGATGATTATTCTAGAATGACATGGGTTACTTTTCTCAAAGAAAAATTAGAAGCCCTAGATAAGTTCAAAGCATTCAAAGTCATGGTTGAGAATGAAATGGATATGAGAATCAAATGTTTAAGGTCTGACAAAGGTGGAGAATTCACCACCAATGAGTTTAACATGTTTTGTGAGAATCATGGAATAAAGAGGCATTTATCTGCCCCTAGGACTCCTCAGCAGAATGGAGTGGTTGAAAGGAAGAACATGATTGTTCAAGAAATTGCAAGGACAATGATTAAGGAAGAAAATCTACCAAAGATCTAATGGGGAGAAGCAATTCATACTATTTTGTATATACTGAATAGAGTGCAAGAAAGAGCAAACAGTACAAAAACTCCTTGTGAGTTATGGTATGGAAGGATTCCTACTACCAAGTATTTCAAAGTGTTTGGAAGCAAATGTTATATCAGAAAGGATGAAGAAAACCTAGGAAAGTTTGATGCAAGGTCTGATGAAGGTATTTTCCTTAGATATTATAATAAAACCAAAGCTTACCGGTACTACAACAAGAGGCTAAGAAGGATTGTTGAGAGTACAAATGTCAAAGTTGATGAATATCTACAAAAGAATTTAGAAGTAAATGGGTATGAATCAGATAAATCTTCTTGCGGAGAAGAAGAAAATTCTAAAGAAAAGAAAGTGCATGATGAAGAGGAAGAAGCTCCAAAAAAGACTCCTAAAACTCCCAAGTATGTGCAAAAGCATCATTCTAAAGATCAGATCATTGGTGATAAGAACGAAGGTGTGCTAACAAGAAGGAAAGTTGTTGAAGAATAGATAAATCTATGTTTACTCTATAAAATTGAACCTAAGACAATAAATGAAGCATGCAAGGATGAGTATTGGATAAGGATATGGAAGAAGAACTAATGCAAATTGAAAAGAATCAGACTTGGGAACATGTCCCAAGACTAGCAAGTTCAAAAATGTGATTGGAACTAAGTGGGTATTCCAGAACAAACTAAATGAGAATGGAGAAGTGGTAAGAAACAAGGCAAGGCTTGTGTGTAAAGGTTACTCACAAGTAGAAGGAATAGACTATGAGGAAACTTATGCTCCGGTGGCAAGAATGGAGGCCATCAAGATGTTTTTGGCTTTTGTAGCACATAAGGATTTCAAAGTATATCAAATGGATGTGAAGTATGATTTCTTGAATGGTGAATTGGAAGACGAAGTATACATAGAACAATTGGATGGATGTCAGTTATGAGATAAACTAGATATGGTTTGCAGGTTGAAGAAGGCACTATATGGATTGAAGCAAGCCCCAAAGCTTGGTATGCAAGGTTAGACAAGTACTTATTACAACAAGGATTCAATAAAGGTACTGCAGATAGCAATCTGTACATCAAAGTAGGAGAAGATCAAATTCTAATTTTGGAAGGGTATGTAGATGATATAATCTTTGGTGGAAATGAAGATGTGTAAGAGTTTTGCAGATTAAATGTAGAAAGAATTTGAAATGTCAATGTGTGGAGAAGTGAACTTCTTCCTTGGACTATAGATCAATTAGACAGATAAAGGTATTTTCATTTCACAATCAAAGTATGTCAAGGAGATGTTGAAGAAGTTTGCAATGGAAGATTCTAAATCAGTATGTACCCCTATGACAACTAGTTGCAAGATGATGAATCTCCTAAGGCTGATTAAAGAAGGTGTAGATCAATGATTGGAGGATTGCTATATTTAACTTCTACTAGACTAGATATTATGCATGTATTGTGTCTTGTGGCCAAATTTCAAGAAGATCCTAGAGAGTCACATGTTGCAGCAGTAAAGAGGATATTTAGATATTTAAAGGGCACTCCGAATCATGGCTTGTGGCATCCAAAGGATGATGACTTTGATCTAAGTGCTTATACAAATGCAGATTGGGCTGGTTGTGTAAATGACAAGAAAAGTATGTAATAACCACCCTGGTTACTACTATTTTTTTTCTTTTTACCACACCAAGTACTAACTTAATTGTCTATGCATCTTTTATCTAATTTAGAAGTGCCAAATTCAAAGACTTACCAACCATAGTCACGACATAAACTCTATGCCACAACTCATATACTCATACTAGAGTATGGTGAGATCCCAAGATCAGAGTCATTCCTAGACCTAGACCTAAACCTCGAGGGTTCATTTGTAATAGCACTACCTATGTATCCCTTCGTGGGAATCAGAGGCTCCATAGTTCGTTCAATAATAATAGAGGTTTCATCCTCTCATTTGATATAAGATCTTTAATCTCACCTTTAGATAATTGTCTTTAAGTGAATCTTATGATTCCAAATCAATTCATATATGCAATAGTATGATTGCAAATACAATCCAGTCAAATGTTAGTTCAATTCCAACATCAACATATGGAAACACACAAAACCACATAGTGACCATCTCATATAAGCAGTACTTGTTCACACATAGTGATAGACTCAAGCATGCATTCCTTGTACGCAATGTGATTATCACTTCCATGGGTCACACATACAAGTGTGACTAGCTTATAGGTACAAACCATATACACAAAGTGAATAACTCATCTATATACCACATATACACCATGTGCCTAGCTCCTGCATATCACATATACATAGAGCAAATAACTTATGCATGTGTCACATACACCCAGAGTGACTATCTCATGCATACAACACATATACACCAGGAGAATAATTCTTACATGTGTCACATACACAAAGAGTTACTAGCTTATGCATACAACCCATATACACAAGGTGCTTAATTCACACCTAAATCACATATACACAATGTGAATAGCTTGTGCAGACATCATGTGTACATCATAGGTTTACATTATGACCAGGTAGAAAAAAGGAATGCTTGCAACCATATTGCAAGCACCTTCCCATTTGTCTAATTCACTAGCCCTTAAGTCATCAAATATATCCCAACCCAGAAAAGGAATGTTGGTATATCTAATGGTACACCATGGGTTCCATCAATTTTCCTGATTTGTAGCCAACTATGATGACAAGCATCCCATACTAGTTGTAGTCATCACTAGTAAGGGCTCAAGTGAAATAACACATAACTCATAAGGTTCCTAACACAAATGCACACAATGATTGACTCACACATATATAGTGATCAATTAGTAATAGAAAGTGGATGTAACCTACTACATGCACCTTCCTATTACCTAGTTCACTAACACATAAGAAAGCATGTAGCCAATTGTGATGACAAGAAAGCATACCATACTACATGTTGTCAACACTGGCTAAGGGCTAGGTGTAACAACATAGACATTCACAACCAACTGTGATGACAAGCAAGCATCCCATACTACTTGTTGCCATCACTGGCTAAGGAGTGGGTATAACAACATACATCACATGTGGCTATTAAGAATATTTCCACAACCCATTGAACCATTGAGCTGGTGGAACCTAACATCTATCGCCTCTATGTCACTGGCGAAAGTCGGTCCAACATGGTATGGGGTAGCTCTTCGTATCTATCACCTACATGGTACTAGTGAAGGTCGGCTAAGTCCTATCATACCAAAGGGTAGAGCTCCTAGCATCTGTCACCTCCGTGGTACTGGTGACAACTGACTAACCCTAAGATATGATGGATAGCACCTGGTATCTGTCACCTCCATGGTACTGGTGACAACTGGCTAAACCACACTTGTATCATAACTTGGATGGCTCCTAGCATCTGTCACCTCTATGCTACTAGTGACAACCAGCTCATCCTAAGATATAGTAGTTAGCACCTGGCATCCGTCACCTGCGTGGTACTGGTGACAGTTAGTTATTCGCACTTGTATTAGACTCAGTTATGACATGTGGGTCATCTTATGGCTAGGCACACACAATAAGGATATCACAAGGATTCACCAAGACGAGTTAGGTTGACTCAGTTACATACCACATATATGTCGATAAACCAATACACCTGGCCTTATATGTCTAGGGGTCTAAATAATAGGTCAACCCTCAATAAATATATATTGAACCCACATGAGCTAGACTCTATCTAATCACATATGCATAAACATATACAAACTCAATGTAATATCAATGGTCATTCCATACATTCAATTGTCACTTTGAAACACAGTATGCATCATACACAACTCAAACCCACAATAGTAATTTTAAACATAATTCTATTTCTATGTGCATAACTTTTGCATATTAACAATCATAAGCTCAGTAAAGGATAAATACCATACTTAGTAATTCCCACCATCAATTGCCCATAGTGTTCAACATGCAAAACATTGATTATATTAATCTAGACAAGTCCAAAGGCACCTTCATATATTACATTAGAGACAAACTATAATGATGTCGATTCTAAAAGTTCATCCAAGATTGGGACAATTTAAGAGAACCTAACCCAACACTTTAGAGTGGAGGAGCATAGTGCTGATAGAGTGCCTTTTATTAGCTTGGGCCTATATAGTGGGGACTTATTAATTAAATGGTGAGTTCACAATCATCTAATGCAGTTTCAGCCTCGAGCTGAAACATACCAAAGAGGGAAAGTTGATCAAGTTTAGGAACACCCCATACCTTGGAGTCATTCCCTAAACCCCTCCCCTACGGACTTGAGGTCCAAGGGCATCCTTTTCCCAAGAACTACCTACATACCCGCTTCCAAACAGGATCGAAGTCACATGTAGTTCTCCTCACTAAGTTAATCTCTCAAGAGTTAATCATATAGGTTCATACCCTCAAGGTCTTAACTACCACTAAAGTATCTTTCCTCCTAGAAATAAGGTGGAAAGAATACTAATGGAGGATAAGCATATAAGGGTGTAAAGTTGAATAGTGCATTACATCACTAGTTATCACTACACATTCCACACAAACCATGACTCACCAAGCTAAGTGATTAATAACTAAACCCCAATTCTTAGATTATTGTTCCATATCTCAACAAGGTCCATCCAAATGATTCCCCAACAATCAAATAGTATTAAATAATATGCAGGGAAACCCAACCATGTTCTTAGTTTAGAAAACTTTCTTTAACAGGGACAATACTCGATTCATACCCAAACATTCATTCCATAACAACTATATATCTAAGGTATCCTTCCACATTCTATACCCTTATGATCTCACCCTACATATATCTCATCTTCCTTGTAGATCAATAAGACAATATCTTATGTGATTAGGTACTCAAATATAGTGTTGACTATAAGCTAGTTGATATTGTATCATCTCATTTTATTCTAGCTGACCTCACCAATATCACCAGAGAGAGCTACATAACCGTATGTCATTTTATTTATTAGAATTTATGTTTGACATGCACATATATCCACAACACTTCTAACATTCCCATAATCATATCCATACATAGAAATATGCATATCAACATTATCAATATAAAATAAACCCCATCGTGATAGAGCTCATGACTTCAATGGACTTAATATATTTACAATGCAACATATATGTGAAGAGTTAATGTGGTCCCATATGATTTCCTATTGTATTATGGTTCAAGGATATCAAATGTATGATCATATTATAGTATGACATCCTTTATAATTGGAACACATCACAGTCAAAATATTAGCTCCATATCACACATGGTTCATTAATATACAATTGCCAATAGAGGGGTCTCATGTATGAGAAAACATTTATTGATCTTATTCTTATGCTTTGAATTATGAAATTGAACTTCGTATCATATGTCATTTTTCTATAACTATTTCTAGAAAGTGTCATTTCCAATAGATCATCATGTTATCAATAATCATATTCTAAATGTTTTGTTTTCATTTACCCTATGGTGCAACCCCTTATTCTTATAATAATCCAATTTATGGACTAGATGATATTCACATTTGCCACTTAAAATAGATATGATCTTAGTGATCAATGATGAGAAATTAGGAGGTGTTGTATAATATGACTATAGTTGTTTTATCTCTTAACTCAATCTCAACAACATCATCGAATTTAAATGACAAATTGCCTTCTAACTTTAGTACTTAGTCATACAACAGTTCGCTACAACTATAGTACCTTATCCTTAGTTCACGTAATAGTTCCAGTATCAGGGTCCTTACACATAAGAGATCAATAAGAATCATGCCTTCAAATAAAGATTTTACCCCCAAAACTTAAACAAGTCACCCAAAAGTATTGGCATGCAACATTAGAGATATGTTCAATACAACATAGTTCTAGTGCCACTAAATGAAATCGTTAGATTACTTACATTATTATGTGACCGTAAGCCAAAGCTCATATTAAGTAAATCTCATTCTTAGTTCATAATATAAGATCTTTATGGTTGTAGACTTAACATAAACCTCATTTTCTACATGCCTTTTTAGGGCCATGTCCACAACACATCTCACTCCTAACAACTTAACTCATAGTTAAAAATGATGGATATGAGTTACTTTTTGATTTCATAAAACGAACTCAACAAGAATATTACTAACACTCTCAATCAATCTATGCATTTGTGTGCATAACATTGTGATCCTATCAGTATCAAATGTTGTTAACCATGATATTGTGATAGATCAAAACCTAATAAACAATGACTTTAAACGTTGTCGTTAAGCATAATAATTAATTGAAATTTATAAAATAATGCAATATGATCCATATCAAGATACAAGGTGTCAATCAATATTTTATCAAGGTCTTTCTTTTAATTACAAAAATATCTTGTTATAATTGTTGCTTGCTACAACCATAAGATTATTTAAACAATATCTTTGACCTCTTAATAACAATACCCATAAGCAAAGGTCATTCTAGATTAATCATTTCCAACTGCATAAGTGGATAATTTAGAATTAAACAATATTTTAAAGAAGCTATGAGAAAGGTTGTACTCATCTCTAGAGATGATGTCGAAGATATTCCTAAGGTGGGCATTGGAATTAGCACTTAATTTTTTTGCATGATGCTAAGGGTATTTATGATGTAAGCATTGAAACCTTTCCTTCCGTATCTGGAATTAAAGTGCTCTATCATGCATCTTACTCCAGCATTACCAATAATACATGGTTGACTATGTAGTGCCCATATAGGAGAACATGAGAGTTGTTGCAGTGTCAAGGAAGCCAAAGAATGTGATTGTCTCATCGCTAATGAACACAACTGCCATTCTTCTCTATTTTCTGTCCTTCTAGATACTCTATTGCCATACCCTTCACTATGGAATACAACCCCAAAAGAGCCCACTAATCTCCTCTGCTCTAGGTTGGATCAATAGTCCTCCCATTCAAAGGGGGCCTTAAAATAACTATCCACCTGGATCATGGTGCACCATATATTAAGTTGCAATAGATTAATCCTCCACATGCTTCTCAACTCACCTATTTTTCAACCTTAGGCATCCACACCTGCTTACTGACTCTTGCAACTGAGCTTGACCATTTGGGGTGAAGAGGACAAGGGGAAATAGACTTGTAGTTCCTCCATCCTATCTCAACTCTATTATTTTAGCTCTGTAGTGAAATCAATTAACCAAGATGTTACTAAAACCAAACTGCCTTCTCCTAGAACATCCTTCACTAATAATAGACTCTCCATTTGCTCTCAGACAAAATATATGATGTTTAACTAGAATTGACTTTCCTACAATCCCCACAACCCAGATGCCACTTAATATCCTCTGTTTGAATAATTTATTCTCCAATCTCCTATCACTTTTTCAAGACTCCCCCTCTGATTTTTCTACCTCCCCAACTTCATCTCTTACCTATATACATGTCATTTCCCATCGTCATGTTGTGGGTATGTGATAATAATGAGAAGGGGGGAGCATGCCTTAATAACGGCGTAGCATTTTCTTTTCCATAGCCCCACCTTAAATTTGTCTCCATTCCATCCCAACTAATTCACTTTCCTGTCTGTAATATGGCATTTTGGTCAATTGACCAGTGCCTTTCACTATGACCTTATGTTTTGACAAATGTCCATACTTCATCTCCATGGGGATGTGACAAAGTAAAAGTGGTGGTGCATTCTTTCTTGGAGGAAGAGTGGTGTCATGGTTAAGTAAGAAGCGGGATTCAATATCTTTGTCTACTATAGAAGCAAAATACATTGCAATAGAATCTTGTTGCACACAAGTGTTGTGGATGAGACAAATCTTGAAGGATATCAGAGTGGTATATGATGAACCTATTCCTATCTTTTGTGATAATACAAGTGCTATTAACATTTCAAAGAATCTAGTGATGCACTTAAGGACAAAACATATATCAATCTGGTATCACTTTTTGAGAAAGAAGGTTGCAGAGAATGAGGTGAAGCTTGAGTATGTGCCTACAAAGGATCAGGTTGCTAATATATTCACCAAGGCTCTTTCTAAGGATACATTTGAGTATCTCTAGGAGAATTTAGGGGTTATTTCCCCTCCTTTGAACTAGATGCATAAGGAGATGCATCAGTCCAGTGATTTTCAAAATTCATTCTTTATTCTGAACTAATGTTGGAGGCTACCTCTCAGGGGGAGTAGGTAGTGGTTGTGATGGTTGTTGCAGTCAAGGGAGTAAGTTCTAATGTTGGTTGCTTCTAAGGGGGAGTATGTAGAGTAGTAAATGAAATGATGTTGCAAAGAAATAGTGAGCAAGTACAAGTTTGAGCAGTTGTCTAAAAGTGAGATTGAAAGAGAGATGTGTAGCCTTTTGCCATTGATGTCAAAGGGGGAGAGAGAGCAATGTGAAAAGGAAAGAGTCAGTTATCAAGAACAGAATAGTAAGCTGAGTGGAAGAGAAAGTAAAAGGAAAAGAGTTAGTATTGGGGATGTTGTTGTGTTGATGGTTTTTCACATCATGTGTTTCCATCAATGACAAAGGGGGAGATTGTTGCAAGTATGTGCAGATAGTGTTGTCATTGATGTCAACAAGTTTGTGTTGTCATTGGTGTCAATTGTATGAGTAGAGGATTGGAAGAGTAAGTTGGTATTGTGTGGATTTTGTCTCTGATGATGAGGAAGTGTTGAAGTTGGTGACAATACACTTCTGGTGCTTGGTATCTAAGTGCTTTTGAAGAGTTGTAAAGATGTTCTATGTTGCAGAGTAGTGTTCTAGGTTTGCTCCGCATTTCTTATATATTCAAGATCTATTCTTGTGGTTTTAATATGTTGTTTAAAGGTGTTTATATATGCTACATTCAGGATTTGGCATGCTAGATTGTTGTATAGAGAGAGGTGTGTTCACCAATATGAAGACTGTGATTTGTAGAGGTTTGCAGAGGTGTCTGGGAGAAATGTCTTTGCCCCGTATTTCTTTGCAAAGTGGTTTTAGGTCTTATGGTTCTAGAAGTGTGCTTATAAGGTTTAATCTTTCTTCTGTTGAAGTTGTTCATGGTTTGGTGCTTTACAAGTTGATTTCTAGAGATACAGTGCATGACAGAGATAGTTAAGTATACTGGATAAACAGGATAAGGTTGTGCAGCAGGTGAAAGTTGTTGCAGAGGAATTTGTTGGATTTTAGGATGTTTTAGGATGTTCCTGGAGTACTCTAGATTATGTTAAAGCTTGGTATACGGTCCACAAAGTGGTATTTTGTCTTGAGGAAGTGTGTACTTAAAAGTTCATTGTGTTGACACAGGTTTGGCTGACCTTGGGTTTACACTAATTGTAGAGTTGCTTTGATAATTGTGAAAGCATGGAGTGGTGTGCTTGGATGAATTTAAGTCTGAGTTAAGGTGTGTTGTGGTCCACCTTCATTCCTTTCCACCACGGGAATGTTTTGGGTCTGACCTAATTTGAATTTGTGAAACTAAGGTGCTTACCAACCTTGGAGAATGCTTTCAAGGTTGAAGATGGTATAAATAAGTATCAAGGGATCATGAAAGTGTGTGTGCATGAAGTATGTGATGTGAATAACAGTGTGGTAGAATGTGTGGTGCAGTACAAGCTTTCATGTGTTAGATTATTAGATATAGTGAGCAGAATGTGCCTAGAATTCATTAGTGAGACTATAGAGGTGATGATAGCATTGTGGTGGACTTCTTTGATGCATTGAAATAATTTTCTCCTTGTAACAATCTTCTCTATTTTAGCAATGAGCCTTTCTTTTGCATAGTGAGCCTATTGTTTTTAAGTGTTGATATTACTTTATATTGTGAGCTAATCCTCACCGTGGTTTTTCCCTTCTTAGGTTTTCCACGTAAATCTAGTGTTTACTTGTGTTTGGTGTTGATTTGATTCAGTTTATGTTACTTGCTTTCATGCTTAATCATCATAACAATTTAAGGGCTAATTGAATTGATGATGTTCTAAATGTGTATTAGGGTTTTGGAACTATAAGTTACAATTGATTCACCCCCCTCTTAGTTGTCTTGTGCATTCATCAATCATGAGGCGAGATGGTGTATCTCTTGAGCTAGTGCACATCCTTTTAAACAAAGCCCTCATCGCAAGGCGGGATGGCATATCTCTTGAGCTAGTACACATCCTTTTAGGCAAAAATCCTCATTACGAGGCGGGATGGTGTATCTTTTGAGCTAGTGCACATCCTTTTAGACAAAGTCCTCATCGTGAGGCGAGGTTGGATCTTGAGTCATTCACCCTTAAGCATGTCTTTGGCGGTTGTGGTAGCATATCTCAACTGCCACATGTGTTTGGCATGTTTTAAATAGTGGAGTACAATGATGATCTCCTTCCTATTGCCTGTGTTTGTTGTGTATAAGACATATAGTGTGTCTATGGCATACTATACAATGCTTGTGTATTCCGTGTGTCTTCCATGTGTTTTATGTGTCTTCTTTGCGTGTCTTACATGTTTGTGGCATGGTCTAAAGACATGTGGCGATGATCTCCCCATGATGTATGTATTTTGCATGTCTTTTCATGTGTGTTTTGTTTACTTTAGTTAGCATTATATATAGGTATGTAAAATTATTCTTAATCATTTCTTCTCTTCATTTTTTTTGTGTATTGTGTGACTGCACTCATGTCTTCTCTGCATATTGTGTGCTTTCACTATATTCTTCATGTATTGTTTTCTTTCTTACTATATTCATTGTGTCTTATGTGACTGTTAACTATTTTCTTATGTTTGCCTAAGTCTGGGGGCTAGAAATAGTCCTTCAAACTTAGGATGTGTCTACATTCTAGTGTTTGATGTGTTTTATATGCTTCGATCATACTTTAATGCATGTGATGAATCATAGGATCACACACACATTAAAGTGGGGGCTAAATGTTATGGAATAAAAAGTGAACAAATGTCTTTTTACCTCCTAGTTTAGCTCCTAGGTCCTCGTGTTTACACTCTACAAGTAAAATATTCATCCCTATGAGAAATCCCCCGAAACCCAAATTAAATGGGAACTAGGGGCCCATTTAATGCTTAGGTCCCAACAAAAAAGACACCATGGGACTTGGGAACTCGCATCCAAGTCCACCATGATTGTTCAGGCTAAAATCAAATGGATATCGGCATAGGACTTTTAAATGGGCTCTTGCTTGTCGGCTCTTTCAATTAATTTGTGAATGTTTAACTCGAGATAACATCTATAAACAAGTGTTTGAATTCATTTTGTTAGAAGTTGATGATAGCAAGGTTATGATATTGTGCAAAGGTGAATTTAAGGCATTCATTGTGTTTCTGGCAGACTTGTGTTAGTATTATGTTTGTTGCAAATTTGGAATCATCATCAACATCCTTATGAGTTGAAGAATCTTAATACTCCTAAAGGCTTTACTGCCAAGGTGACATTATCATTGTGTTTGAATCATTTCATCATCATTTAGATTATCTTTAGCCTCTATCTTGGAAGGACACACTCTCTCTAATAATGGTGTTGGGAAAGCTTGAATGCTAACCCAGGATTTGACTGAGGCAAATCCCCAAACACAACAACCCCCAAACCCCTTTTCTTCTTGTGTGCAAGTTACAAGTGTGGTGTTGAAGGCACAAGACAACTGAGAGGGGGGTGAATCAGTTGTATAGAAAACTTTAACTTCTTTCAAACAAAATCACATTCACATTCACTTACTTTAACCCCTTAATATGTTATGAAGATTAAACATGAAGTGTAGAATCAAAACTTAGACACATCAACACCATACACACATGAACACCAGATTTTTACATGGAAAACCCTATAAGGGAAAAACCATGGTGAGTGTTAGCTAACAATATAATGTAGTAACAATACTAAATAACAAAAGAGGCTCACTTCCAAAGGGCTCACTGCCCAAAAGAATGCTCACTACAAAAAGGCTCACTGTCGAAGGGTAGCTCACTGCCATGAATTGATATAATAGCATCTACAATATGTCTAAGTTCAATTCTATTGAAGTGCAATACATATCACCTTCTCTACCCTTACAACACAAACACTTTCAACTTCGTATCTTTGCGTCCACACTCTCTACACACAAATTCATTAGATTTATTTATACCAATCATCAACCTTGGAACATACATCAAGGTCGGAAATACAATCTACATCCTTTAGAACAATCTCCAAGGTCAGCAAACATACATGATTCAAATTAGGTCTAGACCTAAACAAACTTGTGAATCAAATGAATGAAAGATGAACACTTCATGGCTTAGCTTGGAACCAAATACATCTTCACATGTTTGAACACACTTCTACAATCCACGAAACACATCCACAAAGAGTGTTAGTACCTAAGCCGGCCAAACTTGTGCAAACACCAAGAATACTTAGGCACACGATTCCAACAACTCAATCATAGATTGTGGATCAAGAACACACCTTTAACACAATTTGGAGACATCCATGAACAACATAAAATCACCTGGGAGCCAACAAATCCATCTGCAATAGATCTCACTTGAAGACAACAAATATCACTTGAAGATAGATTTTAGACTGCTCACAACAAACATTGTCAAACTCTGTTAATCAATAACTTACTTTCTGGATCACCAAATCACAAATCCTTTGGAATGAAGATAGCTAAGCCTTACCTTATAAATGTATGTCCAAAACTACAAGACCAAAAACCAAACTACGGAGAAATGCAAAGCAAAATATTTTCTCCTTGTCACACTGTAAATACTGCCATGCATAGTCTTCAAATTGGTGAATAAAACTTCTACTGTACAGTAATCCGGACCACCAAATTCTAGATTTAGCATCTTCAAACACTTCTCTAAAACATATCCAAATCTCACACTCTGGTCTTCAACACAAAAGAAATGCAGAGCAAAAACTCAGACAATATAGATTGTAAGCCAAAATACATCTTCATAGCTCTGTCTTCAGTACATGAACCAAATTTTCTCAAAAGCACTTGGAAACTCAATATCAAGAGCATATTATTATCATCTTCAACACTTGTACAATGCAATACAAAGCAACTAACTCATCACAATCAAGTAACAAAACAAGAGCATAGTTGACACTAATGACAACACAAACATGTTGACATCAATGACAACACCGGTTAGCACATACTTGCAACATGCAGGAATTGCAAAACTGAAGGTACAGAGAGGTTGCTTGAGGGATAAAGATTTAAGATCCAAAAATAGAGTCAAAAATTCCACTGTAGCAGACTTGGGCGCTAGCGCTAGTGTCCAGCAGCTAAAATAGACTCTAAATTCAACATCGGAGCATCATTTATGACATTTTTCTAGTTACAAACTTTCAGCGAGCTAGACTTTCTGGACTCGGGCACTAGCCCCAAAGTCTTCCGACATTTCATCTTCTAAGGGATAGGTTTGGACATCTCACTGATCACCCTGGTACTTTCAGATCCTAACTTATTGTTGTTGTTTCTCTATTATAAGTTGATTATCCAAATTCTAGGATTAGTGCATTGATTAGCCTAGGGTTTGATAAAAGGTTTGGTTGAATCACATCTTTCCTCTACAAATAAGAGTACAAAATCAGTAATTGAGTCCTCTTCCATCTTGTAGTGACTTGACTCGATTTTGTCCTTGAATGTTGTAGTGAAAGGAGGGTTTGATCTAGCACATCCATCATCTCATCTTCTTTTCCCTGCTAAACAAGAATATAGAAGAAGATAAATACAATTTTCTATTACTTTCTAGATTTACCTTGGTTCACCATCTTTATAGACCAACAATTGAAAACAATATAGACTAAGGTGAAAAAAAGTACAAAAAATGTTTAGGGTTATGTATGTAGTAGATAAAATAGTTTTTAATAAAATAAACCAACATACCTATCTTTAGAAAAATATATGTAAAAGACGTGAAGAGTTATCATTCTTCAAGGGCCTATTGTTTACTGGATTTGTGATTAAAGTTAGAATAGGCATCTTTTACATAGATTTTTCTAAAGATAGGTATGCTAGTTGTACATTATTTTAAAGAGAAGAAATTACTTGTTAAAAATTAGGATTTATAATTATGACAAGTTAAGAATATATATTGTTCATTAAAGAACAAAATTCTGTTTGGTTTATAATTAGACTTTGCACACTAATGTTGCGTAAAATTTACAAATTCAAACTATTCAATGTGATGGGAAAGACATAATAATTTATTTAATAACATAATACTTTATTTTAATGTGTAATCTCTATGGTCCAACAATCAATAGCAATTTTACACCTCATCCATACCAGAAGTGGTAAATATTTGTCCTATTTTTAAGAATAGGCCATACAGACATAGAATTGTGCCACTTAACTTGTACAGCACTTCGTTGGACCATATATTCTTTATCCACTTGTCTGGGAGCTGCAACTGGAACGGCCAAAGAAGTAGCATGTATCTACTCATATTCTAATACTTACTTTGTGAGCAAATGCGATCATCCTCTTTAAATTTGATCCAGTGTTAGCCCAGAGCAGGGGAAATGGATTCAGCTCACAGATTTTCGTACATTCCCAACTGGGGAAATCCTCTGCTTAAAGCTGTCAATGTGCAAGAGATTGCAAGAGAACAACCCCAAACTGTACCAGAAAGGTACATCAGATCAGAGGAAGAGAGACCCGGAACACTAACAACACTTCCTGATCAGTTGAGCATCCCGGTGATTGACATGGCCAATCTCTCACAAGGAGGACTGCACAGAAAAGAAGAGATCTGTAAAATTGCCAAGGCATGTGAAGAGTGGGGCTTCTTTCAGGTATGAGGATAATACACTTAATGCTCAGTCCCACTCATCAAGCAGGCTTCTATCTTATATTATTAAATTGGTGTCTTTTTAATTCAATTTCCTTAATGCCTGCTATTCAAACATGCTTTCTCGTTGTATTATTACTACTGGGTATTTGTTTTAATACAATTTCCTCAATGCCCACGAATCAGGTAGGCTTCTATGTTATGTTATTACTAATGGGTATTTTTTATTTTACAGGTTGTAAATCATAACATCCCTTACTCTCTAATGGATAAGATAAAGAGAGTTGGGAAGGAGTTTTTCCAACTTCCATTAGAGGAGAAACAAAAATGTGCACTTAAAGATTTTCAGGGGTATGGGCAGATCTTTGTTGTGTCCGAGGATCAAAAGCTGGATTGGGGCGATTTGTTGGGTTTAATGATAAGTCCTCCACAATGCAGGAATTTGAGTTTGTGGCCAGCTGTGCCAGCTGATTTCAGGTATGTAATGGCCTGTTTTGCTTCAAAATGCATTCACAATGCGAACCATATTATAATTTATGGCATATGAAGATTCACAGACTACATGCCTACATGATGACTAGTATTAAGTTGACCAAACCGAGTTATTTACAATTCCTTCATTTAAATTTCCAAACTAATGTCTAGATAGGCTAGATCTTGCTAGAAACCGCCTATACAAACTTTGACAACCTGGGACCTCAGACTTTATTCTTGCACGGTTGAACACAGTGTAAAGGGCCAGCTGAGACAATCCACTACTCCCCATTATTCACAGTACAGGGTACTGGAGCCAATGTGCATGTGATGCACATTCTTTTCTAGATAGATGAGTTACAAAAAATTAAATGTGTACTAAGGATGTGGACAATCCAAATATTTAGTGTCATTGTGGCACCATATGAACTCTACTTAAACATCATCCACTTCAATGGTCAAACAGTCAATAGCAAATTTACACCTCATCCACAACAAAAAGTGGTACATATTTGTCTTGTTTTTATTGGTCAAAATTGACTTTTGACTGTTGAAATTGATGATGTTTAAAAACAACCCATCATATGATTTGTTACTTTTGAATCTAATGGTCATATTTTATTTAACTTGTACCACTATTGTGCATCTCCCTTATAAGAAATTGAAAAGGAACACACTAACAAACTTAGATATTTTAAATATATCTATATAAAAGACATCAAAGAAGTTTTCATAGACATCTCTTATATCTTTCAGATATTTAAGCTATAAAAGAGAGGGCCCAGTTGCCGCCCACACCCCAATATCAGCTATGTTTTTAATCACTTGACACCCCAATTAAATTTTTAAAAAGAACCAATACATGTAAAGTACAGACCAAATAAATTAACACAAATGCACCAATACATGTTCACAAATGCACCAATACATTTGTAAATTAACCAATGAAATTAAGACAAGTGTACAAATGTGATGGTGAGTGGTTACAGACACATCGGTGTGGATGTATGGGCAACATGTTGAAATGACCATTTTTTGACCCATGTGCACATAACGCGTCCTACAAGGAAATGTATAAGTGCCCAAAAAAAATCGTCGAAATTCGATATGTCTAGCTATGTGCTTGATGTGCGCAAAGTTAGGGTGGGCAGCTACTGGACCCTCTCCCTTATATACTTTATCTACAATTTTAGTAAATTATTTACCCCACATAACTATATTAATAGTGCCAAAATTTTATGAAAACAAATTATCTCAATAGCTTAATAAGTAATTATATTTCTTAAAATACATAAATTCTTCACACAAACTATTTTTCTATAGATTTTTAAAAGTTAAATGGAAACAAAAATTATTTACAAGAATATAAAATAAGAATTTATAATTTATTGAAAATAAATTATTAGTTATTACTACATTTATTCCACACAATTATTCCTAATTGTACTTATGAACCAATTATATAAACATAAAAATTATTCAATTAAAAATATTTAAAAAAATTATTTATTAATACTTTTATTGGCTAAAACAAACTCACCTCTTATTGCTACAAATTCTATTTTTATAAAACAAACATCCTAACATGGAGGTGACATTTAAGGAAGATGTTTTTCAATTATTATATTCATTAATATATACTTTTAATAAACATAATTTATATAACTATTTGTTAAAATAACAAATAAATATTTGATATTTATAATTTATAAATAAAATTACTTGTTGGATTAATTCAAAAATATTTTAGAATAAATAAATAAAATATTAATAAATGTGAGGAGAACACCATTTGCTCTAACTCACCTTAGCTTTAATTATGCCAGAGACATTCTACAATCCCCCCTGGGTGGAGATAAGAGTACTTAAAAAAAACCAAAAAATAAATTGGAAAAAATAAAAAATAAAAACCAAAAAAAATTGGAAGGTGGAGATGAGAGCACCATATCTGATGCAGGAAGGTGGACTGGCAATCCGGCATCAACCAAAAACAATTTTCAGTTTTATTTGGTTTTGTCATGATTTGTGTGTGTTTCAGTTTGGTTGAATTTTGGTATTTTCAGTTTTGTCAAGACTTTGGTGGCAACTGTCGCAATTGATCTTTCTTCAGATTTTCACATCATATTTCTAATGAGGATCAACTTCAAGACTCCATCACCATGGCTTCAATCTTTGGATCAAGTGAAATTGGACTTTCCATTGCCAAAGAGGCTCTTTCTCAAGGAGCAAACATTACACTTAGAGCAGCAGATGTGCTGGTGTGCAATGCAGATGTGGCAAAAACAATGTACTTCTGGATGAAGCCAGGATAGAAGATATGCATGCCATCATTTAGACTAAAGTTGACAGAAGCTGTCAATACTCTGCATATTGGGATTCCATTGATGAAGCGGAGGGGTGCCCAAACACCCATGTCCATTGTTCTCATGAGTTCCCTGGCAGGACTGTACACGTTATATGGTCATTTTGTGTATACTGTAACCAAACATGCTCTAAAAGGACTCGGAGAAACTCTCCAGCTTGAGTTGATGCCATCCAAATCCGCATAGTCTTTCTATGGTTTTTGGAAACCCCCATGCTTGATGACTTGGAAGATGACGAAGATAACTTGCAGATAATTTATAACCAAAGTCGAGTAGAGACACCTGAGCATGTTGTAAAATATACATTAGAAGCAACAGTGAATGGAACGTCTCTTGTCAGTAGCCAATTCACTGGCCTTGCGTAGATCTATGTCTGCAAACTCATTTGGGAGGGAGATTACCTCTGTTTGGACGACCATGGACGCCAAAGGAAAGAGAATCTCACAGATTTTTAATCTTATGCAGCGTAAGAGCCGAGCTCTAGTTCTTGACATCTGCCAACTACTGGAAGAGTACTTAGCTCTGCTGGAGTCGTTAAAGGAGTTAAGAGTCCAGTTTGCGAGATTTAAAAGATTTTGATTGAAGAAATTTCACAATTATCTATATGATGGACAAGTTACAGATAAAGAAAATGAAGAGGCTCGACACTCCAAAGATGCCAAGGAACCGTTGTTTCATTCCATTGCTAAAGATTTCAGAACAAAGTTTAATGTAAAGGCATATGGCTCAGGTAACCGCGATGCATAGAAGCCATCATCTATGCAGGATATGAACAAAGAAAAAGAAATTCGTGGCCACTTTAGGAATAATTGTAATATTTAAATTATCACTGTAATATCTTGCGGCGCCGAATACATTGATAGAGAACATAATGCAATCAAAAACAAGTGTGCCATAGTGGAAAAGAATTTGAAATATGTTTTTCCTAAAGGCCCTACGGGAGAAGAAAGGTCATAGGTCAGAGGTGAATTCAAATTAAAGATTTGAATTCAGTCGGTCTCTTCAACTTCTGCATGGAATTTGAGAAGAGATTACTCATTTCTTTTCCTATAAAGATACTGACTGAAATTAGGATGGGTGCGATCCAGGGACTGAGAGTGGGATCAGCCAGGTGGAAGAAAGAATATGAGAGTATGCAGAGAGTGCAATTAGGAAGTGCAGGAGTTGTGGAAGAAGCCATTGAAGGCTGATGTTGTAAATAAATTGCTTGCAGAGATGTATTTTTGAATATGAATATAGATATCAATTTAGTTTTGTGTGTTGCAATTTGAATGTTTGAATTGGGAACAATCTGACATTGTTAGTATAGAATTTTTTTGGTGTGGAGTTGTAAAGCAAGAGGGTTTGTTTTCTCTTGCATCACTATCTTTTAGTATTTCTTTTTTGTTGAGGTTTGACCTTGGCATCTTCACTGTAGTTGTGTTGTAGTCCAATTATTGAGTGAAATTGAGTGAAGTTGACTTTTACCCTTAATTAAAAAAGTCATTTTTTTAATTTATATAAAACATTTTAAATAATTGACAAAAAAAAAAAAAACTCTAAATTTTTACCCCATTCTAATGATCAAAATCTTAAATAATATACTTATTCATTTATAATTCATTTATAAAATTTATAGAAATCTCATATCTTTAGCTTTAAAATATCATATTAATTTGAATAATGTTAAAAATCTTCAATATTATCTCTTACATAGCAAAAAAAATCTTCAATATTATTAGTTATTATATTTTTAGATTTAAATATAAAAATATTTTAAAAAATACCAATGCATATAATTTATTTATATATTGAGAGAATAAATACATGCTCATTCTTTCTATAAAAATTACATAATTTATTTCAATATTTTTTAGTATATTATTTATAAAATCATGTTTAGTCTCATCGGCTTAAATTTGATGGTTGTATGGCCATATTTGGCTATTTTTGCCATAAAATACAATCAAAATTTTAAAAAGATTGTATCACATGAAAGGGTGGATTTTAGATAGAACGTCAAAATTTCTATAGAATTTTTTTGATATATATATTTAGTTTATATATAATTTTTTTTATAATAAAGATGTCTTATATATAATTTTTTTATAATAAAAATATGTTTTAATATTGAAAGGGCAAGTTTGAGTAGATAACCGTCATGAAAAATTTGCTTGACATGCAAGGTCAACCGTCAAATTTAGGCCCTGAATTTTTATCTATTAAAAATAGAAAATCATACATATTTTAGTTTATATATTGGGAGAACATAGGCATGTACATTTTTTTCCAAAAAAATTACATAGTTTCATAATTTTTTGGTATATTATTTATTAATTCTTGTTTGGTCTCAATGTGCAATATAATATTACTCTTTGAGAGAACATTTTATATTTTAAAAATATATATAGAAAGCTCATAATTACTAACCCATTGGGTAAGATAGAAAAAATCAAAAAAATGAAGGGAACATCGTTAACGAGATAGAATATTAGGTGGAAAATGGAGCGGGAATGATAATGACGAAATTAACTATAAGATCAAATAGTGAGACAGAAGAGTTTGACCTAGCTAAAGAGACAAGAAAAACTAACACTTCAATTTTACTAGTTTTGTTTATCATGTAACATCTCTAATACAATAGCCAAATTATGACAATGAATTTCAATTACTTCTAACATCATAATAAAGCACTAACAATATATATAAACCATATTCCAACATGATTACACAGTAGGCCTAAAAGTCACAAAAATTGGGACTTACAATTAATGGGATTTCCACTACAAAAACATATGATTTCAAATCAAATGATAATTATTACATAATTTCAAAGTAGTATTTACATCCCAAGCATGATGTTGGCTCCCAAAACTACATGCTCCACTTCTCATGGAAATGACAGCCCTGTGAGGAACCCAAATTCATTAATAAGGGGTGGACAATTTGAGGCCAAATATTAGGATTGGGCATAATATATATCAAATGTGTTTTAGTTTTGTGATCACTTTAGAACACCTTTTGACATAATTACCATATAATAAATACTATTATTACAATGTATTAATATATTTTTAAACTACTACAAACACATAAATATATAAATAAATAAGTAAATTTTTTTTAAAATACAAATTTATTTTATTTTACTTAACATCAAAATTATTTTATTATTTACCACAAACATACATGCACATTGTGGAATTTGTAGGCATACTGTGGATGAATACAACAAAGAGATTAGAAGTCTTGCTGCGCAGCTGCTGAGTTTAATTGCCGAAACTTTACATCTAAAAACTGACTACTTTGAGCAATCATTTGGAAACACCTATCAAAAGATGCGGATGAATTACTATCCACCATGTCCAAAACCAGATGATGTTCTAGGCCTCAGCCCACATGCAGATGGATCTGGCATCACACTGTTGCTGCAGGATGACGAAGTTGAAGGATTACACGTCCGGAAGGATGACAAATGGGTGCCTGTCCAACCAATTCCTTATGCTCTAGTAGTTAACATTGGCAACTTGTTAGAGGTAAATCTTTCTTCCAATTTTATTTTAAACTAATGCGTATCGTTGTAACATTTATTGGTTTTATCTCCAGCATTAGATATATTTGGTATTTAACAGCTTGAATTGTGAGAAAATGAAGATCGCAACAATCTCCTATGACGAGAGTTGCTTGAGATGATTCCTTTACCATCTCCATTTATCCCAAACCTAGCTATTGATTGCCAAAATAAACACAGTTGATCAAGACAATAGAGATTTAGGTTGGTTGAGAAAAACCATATTACAGTGAAAGGTTCGAAAGGATTTAAATTACATGGATGTAACACTATTCTCAATGAGATTTGACAGGCTGCATTACTCTTTTTAACATAAATTTTACAATAAACCCAATAGGTTGTATTAAATAAGCAGACATAACCCATTGGGCTTCACCTAAGTGCAAAATGAATCATATGCTGCATTGTAAATTTACCTGTACATATACTTCAAGAGTTGTATGGTTAACCCAAATTTAGTTCAAGAAAAAAGGTATTAGAAAGCTAAGCCAGATATCTAGCTAAGGAAATGAAAGTCGTCAAAATAATTGGAACTTGTTGACATGAAACTCCCTGCAATGCTAATAGTACGTGAAACATTGGTGCAGGTGATGGCCAGTGGAAGATATAGAAGCATTGAGCATAGGGCAGTAACAAGCAAAGAGAAGGACAGACTATCTATTGCCATCTTTTACAGTCCAGGACTGGATGCAGAGATTGGCCCTGCATTGCAATTGATTGACGAAACTCATCCTTGCTTGTTCAAGAAATTTATACATGAAGATCATATTAAACACTACATGTCTCGTAAGGTTGAAGGAAAGAGAGGATTTTATGAATATGCAGGTATAACAGCTACATGCAGTAAGAATGGGAGAAAATAACATGGATCCAACACTCTAAGGCAAAATGTATTTAAATAGTGATTGCTAATATGTGTTTGTATGGATATTTTACATGTGTGTCACAAGGATTGAATGTTAGAAAAAATATGCAAATTGTATTTTAAGAATTGTGCGTAATTTGCATTCTGGTGTGGACTGTCTTATAGTCAGGGAACATTTAACTTGATTTTTTTTTCATCGCATTGAATAATTGAAGAACACAAAAGATATAAAAAATCCTCACTTTTCCAGTATAATAGACGAAGAAACATTCATGCCATTCAAGTTTTGGTAGTGTAAAATGCTTTGAATGCCATTTTGCAATGTAGAAAATTTATTTTGCAAACCCATGATCTCCACTCTACCTATTGCTATTTCTAATTGGCTGATCTTAAATGTCACCCACTTCAATATTTAATGATAAATTCTGGCCAATGAAAAGTTTTCCTATATTTAACATTTTTTGTTGTGAATGAAATAGAAAAATGCTATTGGCTGTTTGACCGGTTCAACTCTGAAAGTGGATGACATTTACATAGAGCGTTTCTAATTGGTGCGATATAAAGGTTTTTTTTTACTGGAATGTTATTATGTATTTTGATCATACGAGTAACTGGTTGAGAATCCTGTAATCCTGGCGTTGCTATGAAAACCTCCCCCTGACAAATCTCAGCCCCATCCCATTGAAAGATTTTTTTCTAAAAGCTCTTTTGAGTAATTGAGTCCAATAAAGTGATCTTACTTGGAAGGCAGTTACCTTTCTTCTCTTTGCACATGTGCATCTCCTTGCTTCCATGCATCCTTATCTTTTGTTTCTATTCTCCATAAAATTAAAATGTGTTTTGTTAAGTAATTGCAGCTTCCACGGTAACATCTAAATAGACAGAATCCTGGTTATTATTTTCGAAGGTGTGTTCATCAATGTTCATATCAATAATTTTTCTCTTCGATTTTAGGCTTACATTTCAGAAGACAATCTTTTATTCTGTGGCCTTTTCCATGGCAGTTCAGAATCTCAGACATGTATTTCTAAATCTAATAGAGACATTTTTAACTCTCAATCTTTTATTCAGTACCCTTATTCTGGGTGCTGGAATCTACCTAAGTAGCTCTCCTGCTGACAACGGTAGAATTGGTGAGTCATTATATAATAATGGCTGCATAGATACTTTTTGCGACAAGCTACAAGACAAGAATGCAGATGTTACAGACAACTGGTTAGTCATTTACAGAAATCTTCAGCGAATAATTCACTAATCCTACCAATTCTTATTCAAAAGCTGCTCACTTTTATCAATATTCTTATGAAATTATATTATGGTAGCACAAGTATTTTTGGGTTAAAATGGATGGAAAAGTGATGAAAAGAATTGGTAAGGAAAAAAGAAAAGGGAATAAAAGTGTGTTGAAAGTGTACCATATCGGGACTCATCATCAACCCCCAACTTACCATATCGCCGTGCAATCTTTACTCTCCAACTGGCTAAAATGTAGGGCTCTTGATGTGTTTCATCTATAATGGCATAGAAACCCCAACTTTCTTGAACTAATTTATTCATTCTCTGACTGCTTTAAGATCTACTTGTGCTTCAAATCTCAAGTCAGAGACTGGATTCCACAAAAGAAGGGGGTGGAATCTAAGCCCAATCCAAAATATCCTAAGTCTTTGACTGTTTTCAAATAGTATTTTGCCCGTACCAGGGTTATTTTGAAATTTGGGTAGGACAATGGCTCCCTTAATTGCAGTTCTAGGGAAGCTCCAATCATCTATCCTTAAAAAATTGGAAGGCATCCCTAGCTGGTTGTGAGAGTATTACTTGGATTCCCTTCGTAGCTTCAACCTTCTCCCTTTGAATTAATTGTTCAATTTCATCATTACCAATAAGCTCTAATAGTTTCCTCATAACTGCAACAGGGTGAGAAAACTTACCCTTGACCATGATTGAAGCCTCTTTGTCTACGACAACATAGGCTTGCTTTTGCAGGCCTTTCTGTTTCTCATTTTGAATAAAAGTGGCAAATGCTCTTACCTTTACATCCCCTACATAGGGACTGCGATTCCACTTCCTGTCCAATGTAATGGCAAAATTGTGAACATGCAAGTCTAGAGTTGATTATTGGCCTCCTCTGTACCAGACAAAAATGCATTGCAGAAGGTCTTTGACCTGCTCATTGAAAGATTAAATTTAACCGACCCTCCTATGTGTTAAGAAGTAAACTAACTTCTTTCTATAGTATGCACTTCATTAAGCAAATCAGATTATCTTAAGCATTTAAAATTTTGAACTGAAATAGCACGAGTGATGCAGAGTTCTTTCTCTGAACCTGCAAGTTAAATTCAAAGACGCCCCGTTTCTGCCACTTAACATTCAAAAGATGAACAGTTTAAAACAGTAGTAGACTAGAAAGGTAAAAATCACATTAAGATATGCCACAAGGAGTTTCAGTAAATCTGAAATCATGAACAGAGAGATAAAACAGAATTGAACTAGCTGAAGGGGTCCCATGGAGCTGCTACAGGATCTATTTTTGTGGAGCAGGGGTTTCATGAAACTAAAAAAAAATGCTACAGGATAAATTAGAATCTTTTCTTGTCAAATAGGAACACCTACTTTTTAACTTGTAGATTTTAAGGGTGGGGCAGAAATTTTCCCCCATCAGCTTAAGGAATTTTTCTCCCACTTGTTAATTATCAGAGTTTTTAAATTGGTACCATTTAATTTAAGAAAAAAATTTTAAGGGAAAATTCTTTATTTTGATCATTTTTAATCTTTTTATTTGCAGATGAACAGAAAAGCAGAGCATAAAACTTCATGAAACCATCAGCTTCCATAAATCTTTGAACTTAAAGTTGTAAGCTTACCTAACACTACAAAATTTATGGAACCACCCACTTTAAAATGCTCCTTAAAAATTTCAGCAGCACCTGCTAAAATAATTTAGGAAGCCTCCCTCCATGGAACCACAGCCTAAATCTTAGACAAACACAGCATCGTTGATATTTTCCGTGGAAAACATCCCCGTCTTTTTTCTCCTATCTCCAACAAACTCCAAAAACTCCCTCTCCAAAAACACGTGTTTACTCTCTTTTTCACCTTCTAATTCCCCAAAATAGTAAATAGCTCCTCACTGTTCCCTTATTCCCCAACCTAAAAACAGAGCAGAGTTCCAGAAGAAAACAGAGCAGTTGGCAAACTGCTATTTATAGAAAAACACAATCCTAAAAAGACTGAAACAACGAACTAAACAAGTGGGACGTGGAAAGAGTCTTCATTGAAGGTGCTCCACCTCAATGAATCCAATCTATATATAGTAAATCTAGGAGCGGCGAATGGTAACTAGAAAGGGAACTTATGCTAATGAAAAGAACCGAGAAAAAGGTTAGAAAGACATGTCTATTTAGCAAACTTAGGCCAGAAATAGAATTAGGATATTCGGAAGACTGTCCATGGAAGTTTTATGCCGGATCTAAAAGTTTGCAAAACCGGGGCACTGGTGACTGCATAGAAATGTTGTTAACTACATAGGGATGATGTTGACTGGCCTGGTTGGCATCTGCCTGGATGCTGATGTCCTTGCGTCCAACAACCCTCAAAATTGTCGATGATGCATCCCTAATGCCTCTTATGTTTGTAGATTAAGAGCGTCTACCACTAGTACAGAGATCTGATCATTTGAAGTTGGGGACAAATTTTTTGGGTGTGCTGGATGGGAGACTACTTCAGTTAGTCCCCTATTTGGTTTGTTTCAGTCTCAACAATAGCACATAGGAAAGCTTGGAGTGTGTGAAATCCTAATGAAAGGTCGTTAGTGTTGTATGTAGAAAACAAGTGTTTAGAAATATAAAACCCTAGGGGGTTTTCTACACTGTCGTTTGTGAGTGTGATGGAGGGAAATAGAGTAACGGAGATCACCGAATATGGAAAAAGGAGAGGGGAGGAGAGTAAGGAAAAGATCTAAATCTGAATTATGAAGCTAATGGGAAGAGCTTAGATCTATGGCATCAAGAGGGTAAGCAGAAAATGGAGGAAACTATGGCTCAAGAGGATAGATAGGAGGATCTATGGGGAGAGGAATGGAGATGAGGTAAAGGATTCAAGGGAGATTTAAGGATTTGGCACAACAGAAGCTTCAAATCAGATGTGTTTAGAACACTTGCTTGCTGCCCGGCATATTCATGGAGTCTCCTTGAACACTTGGAAGAGCTTGAGTGAGAACAAAGTGAACTTGTGACAGCAAAATGAGTGAAACCCCGGCAAATGAGGCTAATAGTAGGTTTCTAGGCAGTCTCAAAAACACGACCATTGGAAACGTACTAAGTTTTAGGGTTACAACGGTCGTTGGAGCTGAAAACTGAAATTTGAACACGGACATGATCGTCTAGGGATGCTGGTATCTTGATGGACTTAGTTGCTCAAACTTTTGGAGTCAAATTGAGGATGAGTTCCTAAGGCTGTTTGTCTATTTGTTGGACATCTGTGATCGTTTGGAAAGGACTTACCCAGAAAAAGAAAATGAGCTGAATGATGCCTAATTATGGGTAAGGAGATGGACACCAAAATGAGTGAAGATACATAATATGAAAGCTCTAAAATTGGATATTTGTCGAATTGTTCCTGCAAGTAGAGGGCATATACACAAGTTGGACGTCGCATACCAGCATATGAGAGGAGAATTGGCAAACTTCTCCAACTGTAAATTTTAGAGTTGTAATCTTGGCATTCCCTTCTTGCAACTGCTTCTTTAATACCATGTTCTAGTCTCTCAGCTTTGACAACCGTTCTTCTTTTGCATCATAAATGATGCACCAATCATCTCGCAGCTGTTGAATCTTGTTTTTATGTTCTCTTTAGGTGATTACTACTTGGGTCAGTTGAAAACTTCTTCTTGCAGCATCTTGTAGGACGTCTTGTAGAAATTGTAGATTCCAAGTTTACGATCTTGGCCTTCAAAATTTCTAGTTCCTCTGCTTGTTTGGCCACTTCTTCTCTTGCCAAGTTCAACTCTCTACTTGGTTCGACAGTCTCCCTTGAATTGCTATCTTCCTTCCTTAGACCAAGTATGACCAACACCCAATATCTCCACCTCCGAATCACTTCCTTTTTCACCTTGTATCTTGAAAGCTACTTCCATAGTGTCTTCTTTTTCTCTCATGGCAGACCGAAGTCACCTTTGGAGGGACGACGTAGGACCTTTTGGACTACCCTCTTCTTCTTCTTTTAATTTTACTTGGAACACCCATTTCCTCCTCTTCGGTTTGCTTGGTCCTATATATCGTTGCAGGAACTTCTTCTACAACAACTTCCTTTGTAGGGGTTGTAGGACCTTGTTCTGCAGCGTCTGCGAGATCTTCCTCCTCAATGAATGCATGAACCCCCTCAGCGAAAACCTCCCATTATGTTGGGGTTAGTAGCCTCCCCAAGCTTCCAGTGAAAAAAAAATGATGAGGCCGTTGAGGGGTACATTCTTAGGTTTCCCTTGTTCTACCTCAAATGACATCTGTTGCAGTATACATAGAAGGAAATAAGACATGTTTATCCTTCTACCATGTCTTCTATAAATAAATAAGAGAAAATTATAGCCGTAAAACTGAGAGAATATACCTTCACAAGTGATGAATTGGATTATATGCAAGGCAACTTCAGGCTAGGGTGTGGGAAGCGAAGTCTCTTGTGTGTTCTGAGTTGTGATATCTGTGCGCCCCTCCTCCTGCAGGAATTCTTGGCGCCCTCCTCAACTTAACCTAGATTTGGAACCATTCTTTCCCCTCCTGCAGCTGCAGAAATTAGGGCTCCCTCTGGGATTGTTGCCCTCTAATGTGCACAACACCGTTTTAAATCCTGAGAAAACTCCAAGACTACCTGGTCTTTGCAATCCTGAAGCCCATCATAAAATACTAGCCACACATTGTTTTGAAAATCTGCAAAGCATCTAGGTTTTGCAGTACGAGAAATACCCCTACTAGTTCTCGCCTGTTTAAACCACCGCCCCATGCTTGGAGAGAATTGTGCTCAAGATTCCGTTCTCAAATGTGCTACAAGTTCTCATTTTTTTGGGCTCAAGTTTTCTGTAGGTACTAGAGGAAACTGTAAGCGGAATGGGGTGCTGTAGGATGCTGCTAAAAGCTGAGATATCCTGCAGCATGTAGAATACCACAAAATCGCTTGAAGCACAAATCTGCTGGGGAGAAAGTTTGCTGAGATATTTGTTGAGCAGACATAGGAGAGACATGAGGCAAATTAACGCTTGGGCTATATTGAACCTAGTAATGATGTCACAAGCACTACTGGCAGCACATGCAGTTTTGAATCTTGCATTTGTAATGTGTCATCCCGCAGTTCATTTCAAGAGGTGCATTCATTAATGGGAGCCAACGAACCAGTAAATTGTGTTCCTTTAATAATTTGTAGAAAATTGAAAAATATTTACAAATATGACCTTGGCATCTAAACCATTACGAACTATTGGTGCAGGGGCACCTAAAAGAATACCTTGGAGCAAGAAGACAAAAATGAGCATGGAACAAATCAAGTCAATTGCGACACCTTACAACCAATTATGGCATGTTGCAATATTCAAAATGATGTAATAGTTAAATGCCCTGAGGGCCCTGGTAAGGACCCTAGGACCAAAAATAATGTAAGTTGGGCCAATAGTTCCCCTAGAGTCAAATATAGGTGTCTAAGGTCAACAACAAGGTTTAATGAACCTAAGAAAATCAAACATGATGGATTAATAAGGTAGGAGTTCATTAAAAATTCAAATTTCTGAATTATGCATTTAGGCGGGAAAAGCCTTTTTGATTAGTTTTTGAAAGTTTAACCATCCCTAACTGATGGGAATTGGTTGTAGAAGTTAGGGAGAGGTTATATAAGCCTTTTCAAGGGGTGAGATGTAAGAGGGAAGCATTTTTGGAGGCCTAGGTTGTACAGCAAGCTGAAAGCAACAGTAAATTTCAGTTTTTCTTGCATTTCCTTCTTGTTTCTGTTGGTTTTTTTGATTGTTGAGTGTTGGCAAATGTCTTAGGACCTCATCTAACAATAATAGATCTCATTCTATGCTTTGAGGAGGTTCTGAAGTGGGTTTTGCTTCTGTTTATATTCGCTGTTATAAGAAATAGCAGACTGTTCTGTGTGTTTTGAGAGGTGGCAATGCATCTTTGGGCCTTCCCATGAATGTAAGACCCTGGTTCTCATGGGATAGGTCTTTTCTAACATGTATACTATGATTCTTTAACCTTTGCAAGGCAGGAGGAGTACAAACTGGAAGGTGATCACCATTTGAAATCAAAGTTTGCATGTGGAAAGAGCACTGAAATGGTGGCATGGTTATAAAAGCAGGAGATCCATCTTAACAAGGTGGTGTTTTTATGTTTGGTACTGTCTAATATGATCATGGAGATGGTGTTAGACTTTTGAATGAGGTCTGGAAGTGATTGGAAGTGGGAGATCTAGGAAGCCCTAGGTTTTAGGCCCTAGAAATGAGGTTTTTGTATTTGAACATCTAAATGAGCAAATCAACTGATCAAACCTGGAAAATCCTTGGTTTTGAACCCTTTCCTAAGACTTTTTTTAGGTTTGGAGTGGATATGACAAATTTGTCATAGGGTTCTTTTGTAAAATGGTCAATTTAGGCCTTGTAGGAAGGCATCAATGTGTTAAGACAGTCACATTTGGTCCAAAACAAAAGTAGGTGATTTTGATCTATGTTTTAGAACTTGATAAAGGGTACTCAGATCAATCATTTTTTTTAGAGTACTTTGGGAAAGTTGAGAGAAAAATGCAAGTTAGTTGTTGAACAGGGCTACTAGGATTAGGCCTAGTCAAGTGGAATTGTCAAGAACCAAGCAAAATGGTGTATGAAACCTATTGAACCTTGTTGGTTGGGGTAGGTTGAGACCCTAGAAGGTACAATATTTCATCTGAGAAGTTGGAATCCAAATTTGAGCCCTTTGGTGGAGTTTAAGGCAAAGAGAAGACTAGTGAAGTCTTATTGATTAAAACCCACACTAGATTGAAATCTCTTGTTCTTGTTAAATCATCTCTAAGACCTGACACCTCTGCATCATAGTGGTATCAGAGCAGCAAGTAGGTCCTTGAGGGAGTAGTAGGATCTTGTGAAAAAAATTAAGAGTTTGGTAAGAGTTGTAAGGATGCCTCCTAAGAATCAGATGGCTAGAGAGAATAATGAATTGAAGGAAGCCTTAGAGGCTAGAGAAAAAGAGTTGAGGGATAGAAGAGAATAGGATGCTGCAAGAGAAAGAGAGTTAAGACAAGTAAGAAGGGAGAATGCATCAATCTTGGCAAGGTTGGAAGCATTGGAAAATAATTCTAGAGGGGATGAACAAGATGATCAAGGAGGACATGATGGAGGACATGAGAAGGCAGATGAGAACCCTCCTGAGGATGAGTTGGATGTTGAAGAAAGGAGATTTGTGAGATTGCCTAAGGCAATCCAAGGAAGTGGAACAAAGGCAAACATAGAGTTACCTATGTATCAAGGGAAGATGGATAGTGAAGAGCTATTAGGGTGGATAGATGCCCTTGAAAATTTCTTTGAGTATGAGGAAATGAGTGATGAGAAGAAGATTAAATTTGCAAAAAGAAAGTTGAGAGGGACAGCACTTACATGGTGGAGTAGTGTGCAAACAGAAAGAGTGGCTAGAGGTGGAACAAAAATCACTTCTTGGGGTAGGATGAAGGATATGATGAAGGATCAATTTCTTCCATTTGATTACTTCATTCAAACAAAGAGGATGAGGCAGAATTTGAAACAAAAGGACATGGATGTTATGTCCTATACTGAGCAATTTCATAAGCTTAGTATTAGAGAAGGATTGGAAGATGAAGAAGAGAAAGTGGCAAGATACCTTAATGGGCTTAGGTATAACTTGCAAGATGAGATTGGTTTGACCATACCAAAATCACTTGGTGAATGTTTTCTGTTGGCCATAAGGGCTGAAGAAAGAGTGAAGAGGAAGCAAGAAAGACAAGGAGGTAATGGTAGAGGATATAGAGGTAGGGGCAGATCTATTAATGAAGGATAGAGCAGCAATGAGAAGGGCAAAGAGTTTTCTGTAGATCAGAGAGGTGGATATAGAGGTGGAGGTAGGTTTGGATCAGGTAGAGGAGTATTCACAGGCAGATATTATCATTGCAATGAAGTGGGACACACATCTTTCAAATGTCCTAAGAGGGAAGATGTTGATAAGAGCAAGGAGAGAAGAGTTCATTTGGCACAAGAAGAGGAAAAGAAAGAAGACCAAGAACCAGCACCAGCCTATCTAGTAACAGATGGAGAATTGCTCATGGTGAAACAAGGCAAAATGCAACAAGCACCACAGGTATCCATTTTTAAAACTAATTGTTTAAGCCATGGAAAAATGTGCAAGTTGATTATAGATTCGGGTTCACATGATAATTTAGTTTCCTGGGATATGGTACACAAATTAGGATTGAAGATATTTGATCATCCTAGTCCTTACAATGCCACTTGGGTAAGTCAAGAGTAGCAAGTAAGGGTTAGTCAAAAGGCATATGTTGATTTTTCAATTGGTCCATATCATGATTTTGTTTTGTGTGATGTTATTTCAATGACATGTGGGCATATAATTTTGGGTAGACCATGGCAGCATTTGAGAAAGACGGTTCATGATGGTTATACAAATAGTCATTTGGTGCACAAAGATGGTAAAAAGTTTAGACTAATGCCTTTACCTTGTGAGGACAAGAAAGCACATGCTACTATCTATTTTGGGGAGAAATTGAAGTTGAATATGCAGGTTAAACAGCAGGAACAGTTGCAGTAGAAGAAGGTTTGTAACAGTCCTAAAGAGCAGCAAATTTGGGACTTAATTTATGTCAAGGTTGGACACATTGATTGCCCTATTGGGAGGCAGGAAAGGGAAGGCAAACAATAAGGAAAAATAGATCAAAACCTTAAGATGGAGAAGGCAGAAACACCACAGCAGTAAGGTCCTAGGCAAGGACATCAAAAAATGTTTTATGATGCTAACATTGTTTGTAAGAGTCATGCAGGTGGGAGAAGGAGAAGGATGACCCTTGGAGAGTTCATATTTCCTATCACAAATCAGAGGAACATTTCAAAGAGACTACAGGAGGTTTGGAGTAGATCACATGCCTCTTGGGACAAGAGTTTTTATCATGCTGGGGAGTATGGTGCAGGAGCACCTAAAAGAATACCTTGGAGCAAGAAGACAAAAATGACCATGGAAGGAACCTATGGAACAAATCAAGTCAATTGGGACACCTTACAACCAATTATGGCATGTTGCAATATTCAAAATGATGTAATAGTTAAATGTCCTAAGGGTCCTTACTAGGACCCTAGGACCAAAAATAATGTAAGTTGGGCCAATAGTGCCCCTAGAGTCAAATATAGGTGTCTAAGGTTAGCAACAAGGTTTAATGAACCTATGAAAATCAAACATGATAGATTAATAAGGTAGGAGTTCATTAAAATAAGGTAGGAGTTCATTAAAAATTCAAATTTCTGAATTATGCATTTAGGCGGGAAAAACCTTTTTGATTAGTTTTTGAAAGTTTAACCATCCCTAACTGATGGGAATTGGTTGTAGAAGTTAGGGAGAGGTTATACAAGCCTATTCAAGGTGTGAGATGTAAGAGGGAAGCATTTTTGGAGGCCTGGGTTGTATGGCAGGCTGAAAGCAACAGTAAATTTCAGTTTTTCTTGCATTTCCTTCTTGTTTCTGTTGGTTTTTTTTATTGTTGAGTGTTGTAAAATGTCTTAGGACCTCATCTAACAATAATAGATCTTATTATATTCTTTGAGGAGGTTCTTAAGTGGGTTTTGCTTCTGTTTATATTGACTGTTATAAAAAACAGCAGACTGTTCTATGTGTTTTGAGAGGTGGCAATGCATCTTTGGGCCTTCCCATGAATGTAAGACGTGGATTCTCATGGGATAGGTCCTTGCTAACATGTATAGTATGATTATTTAACCTTTGCAAGGCAGGAGGAGTACAAACTGGAAGGTGATCACCATTTGAAGTCAAAGTTTGCATGTGGAAAGAGCACTAAAATGGTGGCATGGTTATAACAGCAGGAGATCCATCTTAACAAGGTGGTGTTTTTATGTTTGGTACTATCTAATATGATCATGGAGATGGTGTTAGACTTTTGAATGAGGTCTAGAAGTGATTGGAAGTGGGAGATCTAGGAAGCCCTAGGTTTTAGGCCCTAGAAATGAGGTTTTTGTATTTGAACATCTAAATGAGAAAATCAACTGATCAAACCTGGAAATCCTTGGTTTTAAACCCTTTCCTAAGACTTTTTTTAGGTTTGGAGTGGATATGACAAATTTGTCATAGGGTTCCTTTGTAAAATGGTCAATTTAGGCCTTGTAGGAAGGCAACAAGGTGTTAGGACAGTCACATTTGGTCCAAAACAATAGTAGGTGAGTTTGATATATGTTTTATAACTTGATAAAGGGTACTCGGATCAATCATTTGTTTTGAGAGTGCTTTGGGAAAGTTGAGGGAAAAATGCAAGTTAGTCGTTGAACAGGGCTACTAGGATTAGGCCTAGTCAAGTGGAATTGTCAAGAACCAAACAAAATGGTGTATGAAACCTATTGAAACTTGTTGGTTGGGGTAGGTTGAGACCCTAGAAGGTACAATATTTCATCTGAGAAGTTGGAATCCAAATTTGAGCCCTTTGGTGGAGTTTAAGGCAAAGAGAAGACTAGTGAAGTCCTATTGATTGAAGCCCACACTAGATTGAAATCTCTTGTTCTTGTTAAATCATCTCTAAGACTTGACACCTCTGCATCAACTATGGTACTTTTTGTAGCCTGCTGGAGGCTTGCTTCAAGAAGCTTTCTACTATCAAGCAGGTGATCCCAAATGTTCTAATTTAAACTCATGATGAACTTAGGATGGAATTTTGCTCCTTACAAAGGAGGTTTTGGATTTGTATAGGTAGGTTTTCCAACATCTCCAACTGCTCAAATTCTGACTCGGGTTGGCCATACCATCGGCCACCCTATTGCCTTCCCTATAGGTGGGCCCTATCTCCTTTTTAGTGAACTTGATTAATAAGATTTTAATATCCTCCATGATATCCTTAAGCTTACATCTGCTATCAGTCCTGCCAAGAGTAGCATCAACAATGATTTTTGAGTCCCCCTCGATTTGGATCTTATCCAACCCTAATGAGGGAAAATTTGAGTCCCCATAAAAGGGCCAGACCCTTAGCCACATTGTTGGACTAGGTACTAATGCCCCCAACATAAACAGTGACTAGATTCCCTTGTTCATTTCTGATGACACCACCTCCACTGGCTAAGCCAGTGGTCTTTTTTTCCGCTCCGTCAAAATTGAGTTTAACCCAATCCTTGGGAGGTGGTCTCCAGATAGTATTTTGTCTGGCCAGCTTCTTAGAGTTGTCAAAGGTGGTCATATCCGTTGTCAGACCCTAATTCTTGGTGATTTGCATTTCAAGCTAGGTGGGGGGTTCCTTAGCAGCGTTCAGAGTGTTGATGGACATGTTTTTTGAGACGATCTTGCTAAAGGAGAAGAAGACGTCATTGGCACTCTTAGCCATTTCCCTAAAATTTTGTTATTCCTCTCTTTCCACACACTCCACCCTAGATGCGGGGTGATTTGCCTCCATAGTTCCCTGACCCTCAGGTGTGAAAAGGGCGAGGACCATCCTTCAGGTTTTCATTGAAAACCCAGGCCATGCTGAGTTTATCCAAGGTCCTTCCCAAACCTCTTTGGTGAATTCATAGTGGAAAAGAAGGTGTTGTATAGACTCTTCCTCTTTCTGGCACAAAACACATCGGTTAGCCAGTTGGAAGCCCCTTTTGTTGAGGTTATCAGTTGTCCATTGTTGTTCATTGAATGGTGGAAATTTTGAGGAGTATGAGTGTAGGACCATCAAATCATTTTAGTGTACAATTAGTAATCACATTTTTTTAAACATTAGTAATTAATAAATAATGAATTTGTCTTAATTATATAGAATTTTCTATACATAATTTTTCAAACCTCATAATAATATAATATAGACTATGAATTCTATATTATAGTTATAATGTATAATACTAATTATATATAATATATTTAAAATAATTAATAAATATAATATAATATATAATTAATATAAATATAATAAAATATTTAAATATTCTAAGTTTACATCATTATCAATTTATCATAGCTTTTGAACATGAAAGGGCATTTGGGTAAGTGCAAGAAGATGGGGGGCCAAAAAGTGGCCAAAATAATTTCAAAAAAATTTAAGTCATAATGCGAGCGCGTTATAACGTGCTCACGTTATGGCTTGGTAATGACAAACCCTAGGCTCGTCATTACCGAGCCATAACACGAGCACGTTATAACGCGCTCGCGTTATGACCTGTTATAAATTAAAAAAAAGCAATCAAATTTCATTTCATTCTGATTTTCTCCTCTGCCCGCGGCTTCCAAACCCTCAAAAATGCGCTCGCGTTCTGCAAAACGCCAATCAACACAAAAAGCTCATCGATTCGTCGCCAAAATGCCGCCGCAACATCGAGCACGCCAAAGGGGTGAGTTATCTTTTTTTTTTGTTTGAATTTCTTTCTAAATATGTAGGTTTTTGTTAATTTTTGATGTATATTTCATTAATTGTCAGGAAATGTTAATGCACCTGCTCCTCCTCCTCCTCCTCCTTCTCCTCCTCAAAATCCACAAAATCCTGAGGAGGAAATACCTGCAGAACAACAACGTCCTCTATTCATTCCTCGACATGCCCCTGGAACACAGGATAATATAATGGGGCAAATTGAAAACAACAAAAAGGAAATTGAAGATATAATTGCAAGGTTGAAAGATCCTTCCACTTCAACCTTGCATAGGTCCACGCTTGCCGAATCTCTTGAGTCTATGTTATCAAATGTAAATTTAATTAGTAAGCAAATAACTAGTTGGACCGATAAAAAAAGAGAGTTTAGAGATTACTATGCAGACAAGTTGTCATACCAAGATGTCAAAAAATTACAAATTACAAAATTAGACTTGTGTTCAATTTTCACAAACCCACAAACAAATCAACCTCCACCCATTACATGCAAGAGGTTCCCTATCCATTGGTGCAACAACCAAGTGATAAGGGACAATTTCGGGCAGAGGTGGTGGATGGTTTTTGACCATCCTCTATGCAATAATAATGAGGTCCTGCAATACTTTTTGAGGAAACTCTACTGCGAATTTGTCCTCAATAAAGTGCCAAACTATTTTGATATGCGGGACTTCCAGGGTAGAGGCGGGGGCTCAACATAGGATAGACCAAGGGCATGTCTTGACCCACAGCGGGTAGTGAGATGAGTAATCAGCATACCAGCCCACGAACATGTTTCTATCCCTTCCATTGTGAAGGAGAGTGTTGAGGTCGATACATTGAGGTCGATTAGTGCCTTGACCCAGAGTATCATAGAGCATGTCAGTCCTGCAACACAGAGTGGGTTGGGAGATAGTGCGAGGAGTAGGGTCCCACCGCATACTTGCCAGGCTTGCGGGTCAGCCTGTGGTTATGACCCCATGGACAGTCAGGACGCAGATGCACAGGGTACATTTGCAGCTGAGCAGATGGTGATGACAGATACCCTCCTGAGTGAGACTTTCGACCTTGATACTCAGGTAAATATTAGCAAGTTTATTGAATTTAATTTATTAAATTTCATTTTTGAAATACAAGATTAACTAATTTAAATTGATGATTTTAATGAAATTTCAGGGTCATATCATCAATGCAGTTTTCAGTGGTTCTCCACCTGCATTTTTCACTAGATCATCTACTGTCGAGGTATGTAACTAGTAAACAATTATAAATATTACATGTGAATAGCATCGTTATATGAATGGTATTCTAATTTCTGATTTTAGATGTTGAATAGGTTAATACTGTAGATTTCATGGCAACCCCTGCCAGCGGTGGTGGACTTCAAAGCTTTACGGAGGTAATAAAATAAATAGTTTAATGAATGAATTGTACTTACTAAATTTTTGTATGTGATTTGTGTGATTTATTGTGTGTACTTCCATGTTTAGATGAACGTGTGTGTATGTTAGGAGCCATTATTTGCATCACTATTATAGTTTTCGTAATTGAATAATGTTGTTTTATTTCCAAATGATGCAGGCTGCGGAGACACCTCCCCATGTTCATAGGGCAATGGAGCATGGTGTGGCCTCTGCGATTCATAGCTCCATGGCATTGACAGGGGTATGAGGCAGATTAGTAAATTTCAATTTACATTCATTGTTATAGTTGTCTATTTTTGAAAAATCAAAAGATTATTGATTTGAAGTTTAATTTCTATCTGGATGGTTTCTATAGGACATGACATCACCAGGGCCTATTCCTGCTACTAAGGCAAGTGAGGAGACAGATTATATGTTAGCGGTAAGTGATTATTTTGTTAAATGTTTTATTTTTTTATAACATGTAATTTCTATATATTAATGTCTATACTTTTTATTGTAACAGGTAAAGATGCAAGAAGAACTAAATAGGAGGAGTAGCCCTCAGGTTCGTAGTAGACCACCCACATACATGTCTCCATCCCCTAGAAGATCAAAGGCTGCTCGTGATTTATTCTCTTCCCCAGCCAGAGGGGAATGACTTTTTATTGTGTTCCTTTGTTGTATGCCTATATGGCATTTGTGGACATATATTTTGTATTGTACATAGTTGACATTGTATGCCTATATGGCATTCTTGTAAGCCTATATGGCTATTTTGTATATATGTTATACTTATATCGACAGATATTGATGTATGCCTATATGGATATTTGGTTAATACAAATCTTTTTTATTGATGGCGTCCATACTTGCATTATAAATCCACTTTTGAATGGATATTTGTAGATGGCTACTTCAAATATTTAAAGTCCGATTGTATTACATAGGATGTTTGCATTTTCTTTGACAGGCTTGATAGGCCATGGATTACATGATGGTGTTTGATGGAAAAGTATGGTACTAGAAGACTCTAGTTCATTCTTAATAGGCTTGTGATTGATAATATCTTTGCATGATTGCACTTGATCTTGGATCATGGGCATGTTGTTAGGATTTTGATTGCATTGTGGTGTTTGATGGATAGGCATGGTGTAAGATACCCAACTAGTTCTACGAAAATTTTTCCTTAAACAATTTTACTTGCTATCAATTCATCAACTACTTCAACAACACAAAGATATACATCAAAGATAACTACTTGAATGAATCAACCTTAGAGTTGGGTACTTGTCTAGTTATTTGACTCAATCAACTTGCAATGTCTTATTACATGGATAATGCTTTCAATAGCATGAAGTTACAACTTATTCAATGGAGATACAAAAGAAAGGCCTTGAAGCCTTGATGTTTACAATGGCGTCTACACTTGATCAACTCAATCAAACTCAATGATGTCAACTAAATGTCAACACCTCACAATATCACAAGGGAGCATCACCTTGCTTGTTGAGGGAGCATCACCCCAACACTTGAAACTCGCAGGCCTCAAGATCACAAGCTAAATAGCTTTGCAGAGAGAATTCTATCAAAATGATTAGATAACAAATGAATGAGAGGGCTCCTCCTTTATAGGCCTTCCAAAGGCAATGAAGGCACATTTTTCAATGCACAAAGAGGAACCAAGGCATGTTTCCCAAGAAGCATATACAAGGGAATATTCCATCTGATGACTCATTCTGAGTTGGTAAACTTATCCAGGGGCCCTAACACGGATCCAAATGCTACCCTTCTGACCAATGAGCATTTAGGTAATTGTAACAACCTTAACTCCTTCTAGAGATCCTTAGGCGCAGATTTCTGACTTGGGAGCCAAGTTGAGGTGATCTCCTCCTGAAGTTGCGCCTTGCCAACATTAGGTGCCTATTAGAGTTTATGGATGCTCTGGATTGTTTCCAAGAGTAGGCACCCAAATGAGTTCTCTGGAACCCAGGTGTTGATTTCATGCATCATGAGTTCTGGGCGCCAATATGATGTCATAGTTGCAAGACTCTTAGGGTTAGGCGCTAATTGAAGGTAGTAGAGACCAGACTAGGTGCCATCCTAAGCTGGGAGCTTCCTTGAGGTGGCAGAGACATGGATGAATGTTTGGTGGGGTTTGATGACTCTATATTGACACTCAAATTCACTTAGGCGCAATATTAGTGTTCTTCTGACTAGGCGCCAGATAGGAGGATTCTCAGAGGTTTTGGTGCCTAGGTTACAACTTGTCAATTTCTCAAAGAATCTTTGAAACACTTGACTTCCAAGGATTATCATCTTACCCTCTAATGGAGCGCCTTGTTCCAAAATTAGTCTTGGGGACTTGCATCTCTCTTAGGCGTATGTTTGGAGTAATGTCAACTGGTATCAGCGCCTATTATCTCAATTCACACTTGACATCAAACTTTTGAAGCTCTTTTACCCTGGCGCCTTTATCTTCTATCAAGCGCCTAACATTCTGGAGGTGAATTCCATCTTAATCCAAGTCTTCAAGGTACTTCCAAGTTTAGGCGCCAAAACAGGGTTATGGAGGAGTAGAACCACGCCTTAGGAGGATGACTGAACCCTAGGCACCAATTTGAGGTTGCAAGAGCATAGGTATGCGTCAAGCAGAGTTTGATGCTCAAAACATTAACATTATTCAGTGAAATCCTTTTTTGACTCTAGGCGCCATTTGGAGGCTAGAAAGAGGGAAGTTGACACCAACTGCATTAGGTGCATTTCTGAGGTGATGGAGACCAATAAGTGCGCCTTGTCCTCTGGCTCTATTCCTTGTTAACTTTACAACTTAGATTATCTAAACAACACTGAGAATGCTTCCCTTCTTCTTGATACAAGTTGAAAGATCCACTGGGCACCATTTCAGGTGTCTGGAGGGATCATCAACCAAGGGCGCTAATAGAGCCTTTGGTAAATGGAAAGAGCGCCTTACTTAGATTTGATTTCTGGATGCCAGAATTGAGGAATTTTGTGCCTTGGCTAGGAGTTTCTCATTTCAATCTTGATTATTCATCTAAGTGACTTTCCTTAGCTCCCAAGCCTTCAATCTATCCATTACCCCTTGCTAGGCGCTCAAAATAGAGTGTTAACGCCTTATGAAGGTTAGGCGCATTCTGAGGGTGGGGTAGGCAAGTGAGGGCGCCAAACCAGGCCTTGAGACTTCTCTCCTCATCAAAGGCTTTCAATCCTAGGCGCCAGATCCAAGGAGTTCTAACCAACACATGTGCCTAGTGCTGTGAGTTCACCCAAAGGACATCTTTAACTTGAAAGCTTTCAATCTTCATCCATCTATGCTAGGCGCTCAATTGGAGGATCCCTAGAAACATGTATAGGTGCCTTGAGGTTCTTAGGCGCTTAATTTGGATGATCCTTGTGCTAGGCGCTTAGTAAGGAAAATTGGAGTGAAATGGGCACCTAGGCTCCCAAGCTTCCATACTTAGTCAAATTTTAGGGTTCTGACCTTGTTCCTACAAAACAAATAGATAGAGTTAGTCCGAAACCAATTCATTCCCTCATCATTTGGAATTAGCCTCCAGGAATGAGGAATAGGCTAATCCATTATACACTTGATGATCAAGCCGAGAACGGGGACATGACACATGGTACTAGGCTAATCATTTTGGGTTTTGCATGAGCCTCGGACAAGGTAATAGGCATAGGGTTTTTATCTTGCATAATGATTTTTTCAAACCAAGAGTCCATGATGGAAATGATTAAGGATGATAGAATGTTTGGATTTTGGACTTTGAGATGTTTATGGTTGTAAATGTTTATTGTTTGGACTCAAATTTTGTTAAATGGTTGTTTGAAAGAGGACACATCAAACACAACAATAAGATTGGTTTAAGTATGGATGCAAATGATGTTTACTAGTTTACTAATGTGATGATGTTTACTAATGTGATGATGATTTTGCATGTTTTCAATGGTTGGGATCTACAAGTTATGCATTTTTTTGGGATGCACACCTCATTGATTGTAGTGGGATGACTTGAATGCATATTGCCTATATCCACGGGATCACTTTGTTATTTTTCCTTGTCTATGCTCATTTGCGCATTGGTATGTTGCATTGGGATGAGAGGATGGATGTTTGCTTTGATAGTGATGTGTATTCATCACCTAGTGATGGATGATCTTATATAGTGGTTGGGTGTAATGGACAAACTCTTGGATTATGATTATTGTTTGTAGTGAGAGTGCTTTGACATCTTGGCTACTATTTTTAGGAGATGGTTATCTTCATGTGGTTGTAGATGTTGATCCTTGGTTTAGAGGTGTTTGGTAGTGTGTCTTGGTGGACTCTTGATTCTAGATTAGAGGATTAACATGATACAAGTTCTCTTGAGACTAGGATGTCTGTATTGGTGCATGAGATCTTCTAGGAGGAGATGTTAGATCATGATGTCATGTTTGGATACCTAATTTTGTAGATGGAGTTTTGACAGTGGTTTTGTTGGTTCTCTTAGTATTGAGTACATTGGTCATGTGCTTGGGAGCTTCATGATAATGTGGTGTTGCATTTGGAGCTTAACATGGATTGATTGGTTGTAGGTTCTCATACATACTTTTAGACTTGGGTGAGGCTAGAGTTCTCTTGGGATTAGAGACACTTGTTGAGATGGTTACCCTTTAGAGGTTTTAGCAGGAAGACCAAGGAGACTTTCATTTGGATATGGGCGTGAGTTAATTATGGACCTAGAGAAGATTCTTATTGGAGAGAGTCATTGTGGCTTGGTGTATCTTCGATGAGCATTCTCATTCCCCACTCTTGGTCTACTCAGCAGACTATCATCTAAGAGGTATTTCCCATCCTTTAGATGAATTTTTTTAATGCTTTATCTTCTCATGGTTATAGATCTTGAGCTATGGTTATTGGTTCTAGAGGGTTCATTCGAGGGGTGTCTCTAAACATGCTTTTTCTCAGGCGCTAAACTAGAGTTGTCTAGATGCACAAGTGCGCCTCCCTCAATGAAGTTCATTTTGTTAACTTAGTTCATCCTAGTGACTCAAGGGGTTGTTATATTCTTTAGGCACAATCTTTCATAGACTAAAACATTCACTCCATGTTAAGGAGCTCAAAGGAGGCTCTGGAGATGGAAAATGGCGCCTTAACTCACTTATGTAAATTTTAGACTTTTAGGCAATTGCAAGATATCTTGGAGGGCTCAATTCTTCAAGGCACCCATTTTGTTCACCACTTGTAGCATCACTTGTTCAAGGCGCATGTGTGATTTGGTGAAAAATAGGCGCCTAGAGTGAATAGGCTTTTATCCTGACTTAATACACTGCCTCCTTCTGACGATTTTTGGGGCAGCAAAAAACCTTTCACCACGGGCAAATGTCTCAGAGCTATAAAAAACTGAGAGAGGTTATTGTAGAGGTACTCTACGTGATTTTGTTGCCTTAGATAGAATGTTTCTAAGTGACATGATTTTCAAGTAACATCTCGTCAAAGATTGCTACCTTTTTGCACTTTGGACTCTTCAGGGATATCATCGATACAATGTAGCTCAAACTGTTTTGACATGTTTGGGTGAAAAATAGGACCATGCCTAGCGTAAATGTACCCATTCAGACGCGTTGGAATAGTCAGTTTGGCCGCATCAGGAGCAGGATGAAAGTTACACCCCTTTACAACTTTACACTGCCTCCTTCTGACGATTTTTGGGGCAGCAGAAAACCTTTCACCATGGGCAAATGCCTCAGAGCTATAAAAAACTGAGAGAGGTTATTGTAGAGGCACTCTACGTGATCGCGTTACCTCAGATGGAATGTTTCTAAGTGACACAGTTTTTGAGTAACATCTCGTCAAAAATTGCTACCTTTTTGCACTTTGGACTCTTTAGGGATATCATCGGTACAATGTAGCTCTGACTGTTTCGATATGTTTGGGTGAAAAAAAGGACCATGCCTAGCGTAAATGTACCCATTCAGACGCATTGGAATAGTCAGTTTGGTCGCATCAGGAGCAGGACGAAAGTTACACCCCTTTGCAACTTTACACTGCCTCCTTCTGACGATTTTTGGGGCAGTAGAAAACCTTTCACCACGGGCAAATGCCTTAGAGATATAAAAAACTGAGAGAGGTTATTGTAGAGGCACTCTATGTGATTGCGTTGCCTTAGATGGAATGTTTCTAAGTGACACGGTTTTTGAGTAACATCTCGTCAAAGATTGCTACCTTTTTGCACTTTAGACTCTTCAGGGATATCGTCGGTACAATGTAGCTTGGACTGTTTCGACATGTTTGGGTGAAAAAAAAGACCATGCCTAGCGCAAATGTACCCATTCGGACGCGTTGGAATAGTCAGTTTGGTCACATCAGGAGCAGGACAAAAGTTACACCCCTTTGCAACTTTACATTGCCTCCTTCTAATGATTTTTGGGGCAGCAGAAAACCTTTCACCACAGGTAAATGCCTTAGAGATATAAAAAACCGAGAGAGGTTATTGTAGAGGCACTCTACGTGATCGCGTTGCCTTAGACGGAATGTTTCTAAGTGACACAATTTTTGAGTAACATCTCGTCAAAGATTGCAGCCTTTTTGTAATTTGGACTCTTCAGGGATATCGTCGGTACAATGTAGCTCCGACTGTTTTGACATGTTTGGGTGAAAAATAGGACTATGCCTAGCATAAATGTACCCATTCAGACGCGTTGGAACAGTCAGTTTGGTCGCATTAGGAGCAGGACGAAAGTTACACCCCTTTGCAACTTTACACTGCCTCCTTCTGACGATTTTTAGGGCAGCAAAAAACTTTTCACCACAGGCAAATGCCTCAGAGCTATAAAAAACTGAGAGAGGTTATTGTAGAGGCACTCTACGTGATCATATTACCTCAAATGGAATGTTTCTAAGTGACACAATTTTTGAGTAACATCTCATCTGTTACATCCCTCTTTTTGGAAACAATTATGTTATTTATTTTCTTGCAAATTTCAGTAATTTAATGTGTTGTGAACGACATGGAAACTGATAATTTATTTTATAAACTTGTTATATGAAATTGTGGAATCTAACGATTGCGATCAAGGTGATATGTAGACTAAATGTCTTTATATTAAATGCAATGATGTTTGAATATATTATATTTGGATCATAGATGCTTTGACCACAAAATTGTATGCGAGTCTGTCGATGCAGGAACAGGTGGACCGTGTTCGACGGGAAGAGAAAGTATCTTCGAGAGGGAGTATAGACTCTGGAAATTAACCATGGGTGGTTGTTACTGAGATCACCAAACTGATAGATAAACCTTGGAACCAACAAGTAAGTCTTGTTTGTCGGTTGGGTTAGTTGACTAGATGTCGACGTTAGAGGATAAAGTAGAATATCCTAGTCGAAAGTCGTCATATAGAATCTTGGAATCGATGATGTTGTCATAAGTCCACTTGAGTGAGTCGATTTTGTTGACCATTATTTTATCATTTATAAGTGATTAATGAATCTAATTGTGTCAGATCGTAGATCACTCCTCGTAGTTGAAGGATGCGAGAAGTCGTTTGCACATTAAAACGATGTAGAAACCTTGCGATTTCATTACGACCAATCCGTCGTGATTGTCGGCAAACCACGTTACTCTTGTGTTGTGAATTATTTTTCCTTTAGGTAAATCGACGGAAGTCAAATGGGAAGTTGATTTATGCTTCTTTTGTTCCTGTTGTCATATGGAAGAATACTCCGTAATCTTTTTAGTCAATTTAGATTCTTTACCTTTTTGTCAACCTCGGAGTCATCTTTTGGTAACTATTGGATATCACCTTGTGTGAATTTTACTCCGCTAGCCTTGATAGGTTGCTACCGTTGAAGGTTAGAAGTCTTTCATGTGGAGGTATGGCAAAGTTGTTTTGTCGCGTCACCCTTTTTGAATCTCCATCTAGTTGGTGGTCGTTGTGTTTAAAGTGGTCAAGTATTCTTTTTAGTTAAAACAACCTCCATTAGATTAGGCATGTATTGGTGGTTGTGATAAGAGTAACCGCAGATTGAATACGGAGGCTCCATCATGATGGTGGGGCAAAAAGGTATCGGTCGCGGTTGGCAAGTGAGGTAAGATGCCTCAGTTCGTGGAGCTTTAGATGGCACGGTGTTAAACTGAGCTGGCGGTGGGATTAAGGCAGCGAATATAGCAGTTGAAGGGTGGCTCTTGCATCGTGGAATAGGGAGAAGAAGTTGGGAGCAGTAGTGGGGGAGTAAAGAGAGTCACTCCAACGTGGAGGAGTGTGGGAGTGAGTTCGGAGGTTGTTGGAGTAGAATAGGGGAATCAAAACCGGACGGGAGAAGGGGAAGGGATTATTCGGAAGGTGTGCAGCGTGGAGAAGCGAGAGAAGCAAGAACATTTAAGTGCAGGAGCAAAGCTGTGGTCGTGGGTTGTGAAGGAACGGGAAGCAGAGGAGCAAAGCTGTGGTCGTGGGTTGTGAAGGAACAGGAAGCAAAGGAGCAAAGCTGTGGTCGTGGGTTGTGAAGGAACAGGGAAGCAGAGGAGTACGTGGGAAATCCACAGGGATTTAGTCAGGTTTCCGTTTCCTCCTTTTGGACTGCATTTTGTATTTGCATAGTTTGAAATCGATGTCAATTCTTTTGTCACTTGGGTAGAGGAATGATAATCATTAAATGGAGAAAATGTAAAACTGGTTGATGCACAACCCATAATATCATCTATTTGAATCAGTTTTGATTATTTGAGTCTGAAAATAATGATGAAATATATTATGATCTTGATTCCTTTTTAATAAGACTGTAGAAGACCGAATATCTTTTGATGATGGGAGCTCGGTTTGAGCTAGAAGATTTAGTTTACAATGATATTATTAATGATAGATACCCTGCGGCTTAGTGCAGCAAGTCACTTCTGTTTTGTCGTGGAAATCCCTGCGGGTAAATGGTATTGTAGTTTGGTTAAACATTATTTATATATGATGAAAAACAAAAAGAAAACTTTTGCCTACTACTTAGGATTTCTGTCGATGGTGATTATGTTATAAACCTTCTTCTGATTTCAGAGATGACAAGGTTAGTTTCAATAAGGGTTCTAAATGGATGAAGTAATCTTGTTCTAGATAGTTTCTGGGTTTAAGTCTTCTGGAGGAGTGTAAATTGCGTATTACATCCAACTATGGAGTCGTAGTAGTTAGGAATCTCCACGTATTATGATGTAAATCGTGTCCCATATAGAACCAAGAGTTTTTATTTAGTCATGGGTAGCAATGTTTCGGCATTGATTTAAAGAAGTCCATTACGTTTAAGATTTTAAATCCCTATAAGACTATATTACCAATTAAAATCTGCCTTGGTGCAATTGAAATGATAGTTCCATACTGAGAAAGCACATTACTCTATGTGCAAGTGTGAGGGAGTTAAAAACTTTCGATTTAAAACATGTTTGGGACGTAAACACTAACGTGATTGGCAACTGAGGAGATCGTTGTAACTAGCTTGTGACCTTTTTGTCTTACTTCTTTTGTTAAAGGTCGACCATGCGTTGGTCTTCTCTATTAATATAAGATATATTCCAAAACCATTTATATTTCATTTGCGACTCTCGTCTTGACGAATAATGTGGAACTAATGACACGGAAAGTAGAGTAGGAAGTTATAGTACTAGAAATGATTAGGAAAACGTCAAGGTTCTGAGATGAACTTTTGGAGTTAAAACCCGCATTGGAATCGAGTTCACGATGTAAGCAACGGTACTAAAACCGTTTTACCTTGTAAACCATATTGTATTGAAGCAAATATGAAACCACTTAGGAGTGGGCACTTATAAGCATTGTTTTTACATAAAAACGGATTGTGAAACTCTGAACTTGAGATCAGAGTAGAAGTTGCGCCATGCGCTACTATAGGAGGATATCCTAAACCCTTGAAGTCATCAAGGTCGTAAATTAGTTCAAAATATACAAATAGGAAACTGTAGGATTTCGACCAGTTCAAGTCGAGTAGGGTGGGTGAACCAAGTTCATGCGTCTTAGAACGCTAATTTAAAAACAAATCCTTTGGCCAAGGTGATGTACTGTCCTCGAGTGCATCGAACGTTCACCGTAACTAGATGGCGTTTCTTGTGGAGTGTCGTGCATGTCTAGAGGGTATCTAGGGATCTGCGCGATAACAAGACACGTAGGTTACAACACCAGAGCTCAGATGGCAAACACCGATGGTTATCCTAAGTCTATCCTCTTGAGTAGGGTAGGGCCACTTCCAGTTAGGAAGGAGTGTGGGAGACCGACGGTCTGTGGTTGGAGGTTAAGCTCCTTGAAGATACTTTCTCTTCCAAATACTGAGGAATGCCGAGTCTTGAATGTGATGGGTCGACAATCGAGATGCATGATAAAGGTATGTTTCCAATATTTGTTGTTTCAAGAACATTTCATTTGTTAGAAAACAAAGTGTATAGTGTATATCATTTCTTTCAGCTTTATGAAAATGAGAACATGTTTATGTTATCATGAAAAATGTTGTATTGGTTTATAGATGAGTTACTTTTGTAATTGATTATTAGTTAAAAAAAAAAATTACCATTGCGAAAACCTTAGTTTTTTTTTTTTCTTGTCTTTTCGGTTTTGGATGTTACATATGGTATCAGAGCTAACCAGGTTCAACACTAGGGCTGATGAGTCCATTAACCTGATTAGGAAATCATCATTATGCGAGTAGCTAATGATTTGGTTTATTGTGCCAAGATGGTATACACCAAGAAAACCACAAGAAAATCCTTCACGGGTAAGAAGCGTCATCTGCAAGCTAAGCAGAAACGACTTGCGATGGTCAAGACCATAGAGAAAACCAATGACGAGAACGACATTTGGCTTGATGATGTGGAAACCTTAGCCAATGTCGTGTCACGACTTAAGCGAGTGAGGAGAGAACTCCTAGAGGGAGCAGCGATGGTGGTTCGAACCATGATCAACCGTTGCTCCTGGATTGAAACTGATAGTGTAGCTGTTAGGGTACCTGAGATTGTACCTAGTAGTATACCCATGATCACTAGAGATCCACGTGTAATACCTAGAGCTGAGATTATTGAGTTATCTTCTGATAGTGAGTCTAAGGGGTATACACCTCATGATTATGTGTCAGACAATGAATCTGAAGGATACACTCCACTAGATAACACTATGTAGAAACATGAGATTTGTCTATCTCTGATGATATGGGAAACAAATTTTGCAAAATAAATAAAGACAAAAATTTTGGTTTGAGAACAATTATGAATATGATCTATTGTTGTGTTCTTTTGATGATGTTTAATACAATAAGTGTAAAACTGATTAGTATATGTTTAAACAGGTGTGAAATTTCATTAGCATGGACCAATCAGGGTTTAACGAGGGGGAGGATCGGGAAGGTCAGAACTCTTGGGAAAACTCCACTGACAGGTTGGATAGGATCCTCAACATGCTCAATGAAACCAAGGAAAGGTTGAACAAACTAGAGAAGAAAATAGACGTAACTGGCAACACAGAGGGTGGAAATGAGAACTCACATTACACAAGCAAGAGTAAGCATTGGGAAGATGGCACGTCAAGTGAACATCCTGATGATAGTGAAGCCCAAAGAAGAACCAAGGATAAACTTGCATTAGAGTTATCTAAGGATATGAAGAAGGTTAACCCTCCAAAGTTCGATGGAACGAAAACTGGAGATGCAGCTGAAGCCTGGTTGACTAAAATGGAGAAATATTTTGAGATCAGAAACTACTCTGAGATTACTAAAGCCGTGTGGGGAGCTTATCAGCTGTCTGGGGAAGTGTCCACTTGGTGGATGAATAAGAAAATGGAGTTGGAACTAAGTCCCTTGAAGGTGACGTGGGATGAGTTCGTGGAACTATTCCGAAAATGGTGGTTACCACAGTTGTATTTTGATCAGAAGCTAACGGATTTTCAAAACCTCAGGCAAGGTGAACTATCTGTAGTCGAGTACGCAGAAAAATTCACTAGGCTACTAAAGTATGTACCCCAATATCAAAAGGACGAAAGGTTCCGAATCAGAAAGTTCATCATGGGACTCAATCCTCAGATCGGTGGTGAGGTGGAGGTGCATGGTCCAAGCACAATGGATCAAGTTTATGAAAAAGCCATTAAACAGGAGCAGAAGATTAAATCTATCTCAGCTTACCGTGACAAGAAATGCAAGAAGTTTGATAAGAACTTCAATGATTAGTCTTTTAAAAGGAAAAATGAGAAGGGATTCAGAAACATGAGGTTTGAAAAGGGAAATCAAAAGAATCAAGGAGGATTTGGTAATGAGCGCAGAGGCAAAGATTTTAAGAGAAATGCAAATTTTAAGAAGAATGGTGATTCTGCAAGTAGGCCATCTGAGAAGCGAGGACCTATAGGATGATGTTTTTCGTGTGGAGGTGATCATTATGCCAACCGTTGCCCCAACAAGAAGCTGAATGGGAGACCTAGGAAAACGGAGCTTCCTTCACAACAGGAAGCCTTTCAGCAAAGGATTCATGCCGCTCTTGACAATCAGCAAGCGGAGTATCAGATCACTCCTATTGAGATGACAGGTACCTTATTTGGAGTTCCTATTTCTATTCTATTTGATACTGGTGCAACAGAAAATTTTGTGTCACCTAGAGTTCTAAGTAAATTTTCTAGAAAAGTTGGCTTTATGTCAAAACCTTGGACAGTAGAGTATGCAAATAACTCAAAGGCTCAGGTAGAGCAGTGTTTGTTCGAAGCTAGGATTGATGTTTCTAACTTCACCACTGAGGCAAACTTGTACGTAGCGCCTTTAGGGTCCTACGATGTCATCATAGGAATGAACTGGTTGTGGAAACATCGAGCCAAGGTTGATTGTTTTCATAAAACCATTGAGTGTCTAGATGAGACGGGCAGAACAGTGAATCTCCAAGGAATTCAAAGGGAAATAAGGGTTAGATCCATTTCATCAAAACAATTAAAGCGGGCTAGGCGAAAGGGGTGTCAACTTTTTGCAGTTAAGATGGACCTAGTAGAGGAAACCTCGGAGAAGCAATCTTTTGAGGAAAGATATCCATTTCTGTGCAACTTCAGAGACATATTTCCCGAGGAGTTACCTGACTTGCCTCCGAAGAGAACATTTGACTTTGGTATAGACATTAAAACAGGATCGGAGCCAATCTCTAAAGCTCCGTATCGTATGACTACCACTGAACTTATGGAATTAAAAGCTCAGTTGCAGGAGCTTTTGTCTAAGAATTTGATTAGACCAAGTGTATCACCATGGGGAGCCCCGGTTATCTTTGTCAAAAAGAAAGATGGAACTCTCAGGCTGTGTATAGACTATAGGATGCTTAACAAGGCAACTATAAAGAACAAGTATCCCTTGCCACGAATTGATGATCTATTTGACCAAATGCGTGGCGCATCGGTCTTTTCCAAGATAGATCTGAGATCTGGATACCATCAGTTAAGGTTGAAAGATGAAGACATTCCCAAAATAGCTTTTAGAACGAGGTATGGTCATTATGAGTTTACGGTGCTACCGTTTGGATTGACCAACGCACCTGCTGCATTCATGAATCTCATGAATAGTGTATTCAGAGATTGTCTAGATAAGTTTGTACTAGTGTTCATTGATGATATTCTGATCTATTCCAAGGATGAAGAGGAGCATGCACGACATTTTCAAATAGTGTTGCAACGATTGAGAGAACATAAACTGTATGCAAAACTTTCCAAGTGCACTTTCTTTCAGAAAGAGGTATAGTATTTAGGGCACATAATATCAGCCGATGGGATATCAGTTGATCCGGCCAAAATAAAAGCTATTATGGAATGGCCTGAACCTACCAATGTGTCAGAGGTACGAAGTTTCATGGGATTGGCAGGGTATTACAGGAAATTTGTGTTGAATTTCTCAAGCATTGCTAGTCCTATTACCTCTTTGCAGAGAAAAGGAAAAAGGTTTGTGTGGACGGATGAATGTCAAAAGGCTTTTGAATTGTTGAAAGAAAAATTAACAACCGCTCCAATTCTAAAAGTTCCTGATCCAGAGGGAGAGTTTGAGGTTATCACTGATGCCTCGGGAGAAGGATTGGGAGGTGTGCTTATGCAAGATGACAGAGTAGTAGCCTATGAGTCAAGGAAGCTGAAAAATTATGAACAGAACTACGCTCCTCATGACCTTGAGATGGCAGCGGTGGTTCATGCCCTACAAATGTGGTGACATTATTTGTTGGGAAGGACTTTTATTTTAAAATCTGATCATCAAAGCTTATGCTACATATTCACACAACCTAATCTCAATGCAAGGCAAAGGAGGTGGTTGGAATTAATAGCAGATTATGATTTTGAAATTTCTTATATCAAGGGCAAGGAAAATCGAGTAGCAGATGCCTTAAGTAGAAGAAGGCACATAGCCTCTATAATCTCCATACATGCTAACTTTAAAGACTTAGTATTGCAAAACTTATCTAGAGATGAGTATTATGAACAAGTGAAACAGGCTCTGCATCTAAACTTGAAGGACCCAAGATATGACGGATTCAGTTTTGAATCCAATGGATTGCTGAGATTAAAGGGAAGAATTTATGTCCCAGATTCAGTAGAACTTAGAAACCTTGTGTGGAAGGAAGTTCACTGTGCTCCTTACTCTGGACACCCTGGTGTAACAAAATTGTTAGCGGATGTCAAACCGTTATATTTCAGGAAGGGAATGAAAAGTGATGCTGCAAAGTTTGTAGCTAGTTGTTTGGAGTGCCAGAGAGTTAAGGCAGAACACCAACATCCTGCTAGGTTGTTGTACCCACATGATATTCTGGAATGGAAATGGCAAGTGATCAGTATGGATTTTGTCCAGGGATTACCAATGTCTAAGAGTAGGCATGATGCAATATTGGTTGTTGTGGATAAACTAACCAAGGTTGCACACTTCATACCGGGAAACTTGACAGATGGAGCACATCTTTTGGCCTGAAAATTTGTGCAAGAGATTTTCAGATTGCATGGGGTACCTGAAAAGATAATATCTGATAGAGATGCTCGGATAACTTCACGGTTTTGGCAAACCTTATTTTCTGCATTAGGGACTAAACTGAATGTAAGTACTGCTTATCATCCCGAAACTGATGGACAGACAGAAAGAGTGAATCAGGTATTAGAAGACCTTTTGAGAATGTATTGCATGGATCAGCAATACAGATGGGAGGAGTATCTACCTCTTGTCAAATTTGCCTATAACAACTCCTATCATTCTGCCATTAAGATGGCGCCATTTGAAGCATTATATGGAAGGAAATGCAGAACTCCTATAAGCTGGGATAAGCTGGAAGATAGGATAAGCATTGGACCTAAAATGCTTGCTGATATAGAAGAAAAAGTTAAAGTGATTAGGAAGGGGTTAGCAGAAGCCAATGACAGGCAAAAGAGTTATGCAGATCACAAGCGAGTGCCTAGGCACTTCTCTGTTGGCGAGAAGGTGCTTTTGCGAGTGAAACCCCAAAAGAGTTCTATAAAGTTTGGTAAATCTTCGAAATTGGCTCCTCGTTATGTCGGACCTTTCGAAGTTCTTGAGATTATCAATCCGGTTGCCTACAAAGTTGCTCTACCTCCAGCCTTGTCTAAGATGCATAATGTTTTTCATGTTTCGTATTTAAAGAAATATTTTGTAGGTAATAACCACAGCCTTAACTAGAATTCCTTACAGATGCAAGAACCCGGGGTGGTTGTGATCGAGCCACTCAAGGTGCTCGAAATGCGTAAACTTCATTTACGTAATCGAGAAGTTTTGCAATGCAAAATACAGTGGGACCAATATGGCGAGGATAGCGCCACTTGGGAAGATTACAAAGATATTTACCAAAGATTTCCAAAACTTTTTAAAGACATTAATGTTGCATTATAGAAAGCTTGTTTTAAGTTTAAGATTTTGCTTGATAAACTTAATCATCGGGGACGATGATTTTTTAAAGGGGAAGGATATGTTACATCCCTCTTTTTGGAAACAATTATGTTATTTATTTTCTTGCAAATTTCAGTAATTTAATGTGTTGTGAACGACATGGAAACTGATAATTTATTTTATAAACTTGTTATATGAAATTGTGGAATCTAATGATTGCGATCAAGGTGATATGTAGACTAAATGTCTTTATATTAAATGCAATGATGTCTGAATATATTATATTTGGATCATAGATGCTTTGACCACAAAATTGTATGCGAGTCTGTCGATGTAGGAACAGGTGGATCGTGTTCGACGGGAAGAGAAAGTATCTTCGAGAGGGAGTATAGACTCTGGAAATTAACCATGGGTGGTTGTTACTGAGATCACCAAACTGATAGATAAAACTTGGAACCAACAAGTAAGTCTTGTTTGTCAGTTGGGTTAGTTGACTAGATGTTGACGTTAGAGGATAAAGTAGAATATCCTAGTCGAAAGTTGTCATATAGAATCTTGGATTCGAAGATGTTGTCGTAAGTCCACTTGAGTGAGTCGATTTTGTTGACCATTATTTTATCGTTTATAAGTGATTAATGAATCTAATTGTGTCAGATCGTAGATCACTCCTCGTAGTTGAAGGATGCGAGAAGTCGTTTGCGCATTAAAACGATGTAGAAACCTTGCGATTTCGTTACGACCAATCCGTCGTGATTGTCGGCAAACCACGTTAGTCTTGTGTTGTGAATTATTTTTCCTTTAGGTAAATCGACGGAAGTCGAATGGGAAGTTGATTTATGCTTCTTTTGTTCCTGTTGTCATATGGAAGAATACTCTGTAATCTTTTTAGTCAATTTAGATTCTTTACCTTTTTGTCAACCTCGGAGTCATCTTTTGGTAACTATTGGATATCACCTTGTGTGAATTTTACTTCGCTAGACTTGATAGGTTGCTACCGTCGAAGGTTAGAAGTCTTTCATGTGGAGGTATGGCAAAGTTGTTTTGTCGCGTCACCCTTTTTGAATCTCCATCTAGTTGGTGGTCGTTGTGTTTAAAGTGGTCAAGTATTCTTTTTAGTTAAAACAACCTCCATTAGATTAGGCATGTATTGGTGGTTGTGATAAGAGTAACCGTAGATTGAATACGGAGGCTCCATCATGATGGTGGGGCAAAAAGGTATCGGTCGCGGTTGGCAAGTGAGGTAAGATGCCTCAGTTCGTGGAGCTTTAGATGGCACGGTGTTAAACTGAGCCGACGGTGGGATTAAGGTAGCGAATATAGCAGTTGAAGGGTGGCTCTTGCATCGTGGAATAGGGAGATGAAGTTGGGAGCAGTAGTGGGGGAGTAAAGAGAGTCACTCCAATGTGGAGGAGTGTGGGAGTGAGTTCAGAGGTCGTTGGAGTAGAATAGGGGAATCAAAACCGGACAGGAGAAGGGGAAGGGATTATTTGGAAGGTGTGCAGCGTGGAGAAGGGAGAGAAGCAAGAACATTTGAGTGCAGGAGCAAAGCTGTGGTCGTGGGTTGTGAAGGAACGGGAAGCAGAGGAGCAAAGCTGTGGTCGTGGGTTGTGAAGGAATGGGAAGCAAAGGAGCAAAGCTATGGTTGTGGGTTGTGAAGGAACGGGGAAGCAGAGGAGTACGTGGGAAATCCACAGGGATTTAGTCAGGTTTCCGTTTCCTCCTTTTGGACTGCATTTTGTATTTGCATAGTTTGAAATCGATGTCAATTCTTTTGTCACTTGGGTAGAGGAATGATAATCATTAAATGGAGAAAACGTAAAACTGGTTGATGCACAACCCATAATATCATCTATTTGAATCAGTTTTGATTATTTGAGTCTGAAAATAATGATGAAATATATTATGATCTTGATTCCTTTTTAATAAGACTGTAGAAGACCGAATATCTTTTGATGATGGGAGCTTGGTTTGAGCTAGAAGATTTAGTTTACAATGATATTATTAATGATAGATACCCTGCGGCTTAGTGCAGCAAGTCACTTCTGTTTTGTCGTGGAAATCCCTGCGGGTAAATGGTATTGTAGTTTGGTTAAACATTATTTATATATGATGAAAAACAAAAAGAAAACTTTTGCCTACTGCTTAGGATTTCTGTCGACGGTGATTATGTTATAAACCTTCTTCTGATTTCAGAGATGACAAGGTTAGTTTCAATAAGGGTTCTAAATGGATGAAGTAATCTTGTTCTAGATAGTTTCTGGGTTTAAGTCTTCTGGAGGAGTGTAAATTGCGTATTACATCCAACTATGGAGTCGTAGTAGTTAGGAATCTCCACGTATTATGATGTAAATCATGTCCCATATAGAACCAAGAGTTTTTATTTAGTCATGGGTAGCAATGTTTTGGCATTGATTTAAAGAAGTCCATTACGTTTAAGATTTTAAATCCCTATAAGACTGTATTACCAATTAAAATCTGCCTTGGTGCAATTGAAATGATAGTTCCATACTGAGAAAGCACATTACTCTATGTGCAAGTGTGAGGGAGTTAAAAACTTTTGATTTAAAACATGTTTGGGACGTAAACACTAACGTGATTGGCAACTGAGGAGATCGTTGTAACTAGCTTGTGACCTTTTTGTCTTACTTCTTTTGTTAAAGGTCGACCATGCGTTGGTCTTCTCTATTAATATAAGATATATTCCAAAACCATTTATATTTCATTTGCGACTCTCGTCTTGACGAATAATGTGGAACTAATGACACGGAAAGTAGAGTAGGAAGTTATAGTACTAGAAATGATTAGGAAAACGTCAAGGTTCTGAGATGAACTTTTGGAGTTAAAACCCGCATTGGAATCGAGTTCACGATGTAAGCGACGGTACTAAAACTGTTTTACCTTGTAAACCATATTGTATTGAAGCAAATATGAAACCACTTAGGAGTGGGCACTTATAAGCATTGTTTTTACATAAAAACGGATTGTGAAACTCTGAACTTGAGATCAGAGTAGAAGTTGCGCCATGCGCTACAATAGGAGGATATCCTAAACCCTTGAAGTCATCAAGGTCGTAAATTAGTTCAAAATATACAAATAGGAAACTGTAGGATTTCGACTAGTTCAAGTCGAGTAGGGTGGGTGAACCAAGTTCATGCGTCTTAGAATGCTAATTTAAAAACAAATCCTTTGGCCAAGGTGATGTACTGTCCTCGAGTGCATCAAACGTTCATCGTAACTGGATGGCGTTTCTTGTGGAGTGTCGTGCATGTCTAGAGGGTATCTAGGGATCTGCACGATAACAAGACACGTAGGTTACAACACCAGAGCTCAGATGGCAAACACCGATCGTTATCCTAAGTCTATCCTCTTGAGTAGGGTAGGGCCACTTCCGGTTAGGAAGGAGTGCAGGAGACCGACAGTCTGTGGTTGGAGGTTAAGCTCCTTGAAGATACTTTCTCTTCCAAATACTGAGGAATGCCGAGTCTTGAATGTGATGGGTCGACAATCGAGATGCATGATAAAGGTATGTTTCCAATATTTGTTGTTTCAAGAACATTTCATTTGTTAGAAAACAAAGTGTATAGTGTATATCATTTCTTTCAGCTTTATGAAAATGAGAACATGTTTATGTTATCATGAAAAATGTTGTATTGGTTTATAGATGAGTTACTTTTGTAATTGATTACTAGTTAAAAAAAAAAAAATTACCGTTGCGAAAACCTTAGTTTTTTTTTTCTTGTCTTTTTGGTTTTGGATGTTACATCATCAAAGATTGCTGCCTTTTTGCACTTTGGACTCTTCAGGGATATCGTCGGTACAATGTAGCTCTGACTGTTTCGACATGTTTAAGTGAAAAATAGGATCATGCCTAGCGTAAATGTACCCATTCGGATGTGTTGGAATAGTCAGTTTGGTCGCATCAGGAGCAGGATGAAAGTTACACCCCTTTGCAACTTTACACTGCCTCCTTCTGACGATTTTTGGGGCAGCAAAAAACCTTTCACCACGGGCAAATGCCTCAGAGATATAAAAAATCGACAGAGGTTATTGTAGAAGCACTCTACATGATCGCGTTGCCTTAGACAGAATGTTTCTAAGTGACACAGTTTTTGAGTAACATCTCATCAAAGATTGGTGCCTTTTTGCACTTTGGACTCTTCAGGGATATCGTTGGTACAATGTAGCTCTGACTGTTTCGACATGTTTGGGTGAAAAAAAGGACCATGCCTAGCGTAAATGTACCCATTCAAATGCGTTGGAATAGTCAGTTTGGTCGCATCAGGAGCAGGACGAAAGTTACACCCCTTTGCAACTTTACACTGCCTCCTTCTGACGATTTTTGGGGCAGCAGAAAACCTTTCACCACGGGCAAATGCCTCAGAGCTATAAAAACCTGAGAGAGGTTATTGTAGAGGCACTCTACGTGATCGCGTTGCCTCAGACGGAATGTTTCTAAGTGACACAGTTTTTGAGTAACATCTCGTCAAAGATTGCTGCCTTTTTGCACTTTGGACTCTTCAGGGATATCGTCGGTACAATGTAGCTCCGACTGTTTCGACATGTTTGGGTGAAAAATAGGACCATGCCTAGCATAAATATACCCATTTGGATGCATTGGAGCAGTCAGTTTGGTCACATCAAGAGCAGGACGAAAGTTACACCCCTTTGCAACTTTACACTACCTCCTTCTTACGATTTTTGGTGCAGCAGAAAACCTTTCACCATGGGCAAATGCCTTAGAGCTATAAAAACCAAGAGAGGTTATTGTAGAGGCACTCTACGTGATCACGTTGCCTCAGACAAAATATTTCTAAGTGACACAGTTTTCGAGTAACATCTCGTCAAAGATTGCTGCCTTTTTACACTTTGGACTCTTCAGGGATATCGTCGGTATAATGTAGCTCCGACTGTTTCAACATGTTTGGGTGAAAAACAAGACCATGCCTAGCGTAAATGTACCCATTCGAATGCGTTGGAACAGTCAGTTTGGTCGCATCAGGAGCAGGTCAAAAGTTACACCCCTTTGCAACTTTACACTGCCTCCTTCTGACAATTTTTGGGGCAGCAGAAAACCTTTCACCACGGGCAAATGCCTCAGAGATATAAAAAACTGAGAGAGGTTATTGTAGGGGCACTCTACATGATCGCGTTGCCTTAGACAGAATGTTTCTAAGTGACACAGTTTTCGAGTAACATCTCATCAAAGATTGCTACCTTTTTGCACTTTGGACTCTTTAGGGATATCGTCAGTACAATGTAGCTCGGACTGTTTCGACATATTTAGGTGATAAAAAAGACCATGCCTAGCGTAAATGTACCCATTCAGACGCGTTGGAATAGTTAGTTTGGTCACATCAGGAGCAGGACGAAAGTTACACCCTTTTGCAACTTTACACTGCCTCCTTTTGACGATTTTTGGGGCAGCAGAAAACCTTTCACCATGGGCAAATGCCTCAGAGATATAAAAAATTGAGAGAGGTTATTGTAGAGGCACTCTACGTGATCGCGTTGCCTCAGATGGAATGTTTCTAAGTGACATGGTTTTCGAGTAACATCTCGTCAAAGATTGCTGCCTTTTTGCACTTTGGACTCTTCAGGGATATCGTCGGTACAATGTAGCTCTGACTGTTTCGACATGTTTGGGTGAAAAACAGGATCATGCCTAGTGTAAATGTACCAATTCGAACTCGTTGGAACAATTAGTTTGGTCGCATCAGGAGCAGGATGAAAGTTACACCCCTTTGCAACTTTACACTGCCTCCTTCTGACGATTTTTGGGGCAGTAGAAAACCTTTCACCATGGGCAAATGCCTCAGAGATATAAAAAACCGAGAGAGGTTATTGTAGAGGCACTCTACATGATCACGTTGCCTTAGACAGAATATTTCTAAGTGACATAGTTTTTGAGTAACATCTCATCAAAGATTACTACCTTTTTGCACTTTAGACTCTTCAGGGATATCGTCGGTACAATGTAGCTCCGACTATTTCGACATGTTTGGGTGAAAAATAGGACCATGCCTAGCGTAAATGTACCCATTCAGACGTGTTGGAACAGTCAGTTTGGTCGCATCAGGAGCAAGACGAAAGTTACACCCCTTTGCAACTTTACACTGCCTCCTTCTGACGATTTTTGGGGCAGCAGAAAACCTTTCACCACGGGTAAATGCCTCAGAGCTATAAAAAACTGAGAGAGGTTATTGTAGAGGCACTCTACATGATCGTGTTGCCTTAGATAGAATGTTTCTAAGTGACACAGTTTTTGAGTAACATCTCATCAAAGATTGCAGTCTTTTTGCACTTTGGACTCTTCAGGGATATCGTCGATACAATGTAGCTCAGACTGTTTCGACATGTTTGAGTGAAAAATGGGACCATGCCTAGTGTAAATGTACCCATCCGGACGTGTTGGAACAGTTAGTTTGGTCACATCACGAGTAGGACACCAAAAATGCAAAAGTTGCTTTGTGCAACTTGATAACATTGACATTTTTTTGCAACATGACTCAAAGACTCAAACTGACCCCAAATGACTCAAAGTGACTTAAAATCAACTTGATTTTGGTGCCCAATGTACATTATAGAGGTTGAGGCACTCCTTATGATTCAAACATCTTAGATGAGCACATAGGAAAGGAAAAAGCTCTAAGTTTCATCATCATGAGCGCCTAATATCAAGAGACTTTAATGGCTCAAACCTTAGCATGGAGTCCTAAGGTGCATTTCATGTCTCCTTTCATCTAGCTAGTTTGGATCATCAAAATTGAAAGAAATAAGTCTATTAAGATTGGGCACCCTTGGTCTTCTTTTCATTCATTATGAGCGCCTTGGGAGAATGGTATATAGGTCATCATCATGATTGGGCGCCCTGGATCCAGAGTGTTGGAGAGATCATCAAATGGTCTCTAGAGGAAGTAGGGTGAGTTATGAGTTTGGTCACATCAGGAGCAGGACACCAAAAATGCATAACATGATGATGTAAAAATGTGTACATATGTGTAAAAATGTAGGAGGAAATAAAAAAAAGACAAACCTAACAAATTAATGTGCATACTTACAACTCAATGTAACATGACTTTACAAAATCAATGTGAATACTTACAAATTAATCCAATGAACCATCCGGGTCTGCTCTACTCTTTATTGTGTCAAGTATTGCTTCATGGTCAGACTCATGCACCTTCCACAATATTTTGTTCAAAGGTCTACCCCCATACTCTATCAAATGAACATTGGATGCCACGACAAGGTTCAAGTAATAAAGAATCTTCTGATGCGTGTCAAAGTCCTGAAATAGCCAAATATTAACACTCTTATGTGGGTACCTTCTAAGCCATGTTCCAGTAATAACCACTGAGCCTGTAGGGTATTTGATGTTTTCTCCATCTGTAACAGGGGCCTCCAATTTCTTTTTGGCCTCAACACAATGACATAAGTAATAATTTGTTCCCTCTTCATTATCTTCATCTGCAATAACTGCATATACGTACCCTACATTGATATGTGTAGCAAATTAGATGAAATTAGTCAACATTACAAAAACACTACAAAGTAAGATGACATTACCTGGTTGAACTAGATGAAATTAGATGCATATACGTGCCCTATATTACCTAGTTGAACTAAATCTAATATGTGGTCAAAGTCAACTGACGATTCCAGCTGTGTTAGTTCTAGTACCGTCGGGGGTCGATACGTGTCAAGTGGGCTAAGATAACTTAACTGCCATTCGTCAACCCACTCCTTTGACTTGCACTCATCCCAGACTTGAATTGTACAAGAAGAACAAAAGTATGACATCTTTTGTTATGGATACTCCATGAACCTGCAATTGAGCTTCTGAAAGAGTGCATCTCATTTGATCTTGTCAGTGTACAACAATCCTCATATGGTGCAATGTTAGTATCATCTATCAACTAAAAAAATCTACGAACTGAAGACTTACCTTCATTACCTGGACCCATGGAAGCATTACACCACTCGACAATCGATTTTGCATCTATCAACTTTGCATTGTCTTTATACTTTAACTCTTCTCGTGCTATGGCTCTTTTGATACATGCTCCTGCACCATCATGCTCCCCCTTTCCATGCCTGGCCTCACAAAAGTTCCACATATGTTGAATACCTGTAAAATTATGCCTCCTACTCAACCAATGGAAATTCTGCGAGTTCTTGAATTGTGACGCACAATTATTCGACCATATGATATGCTGACTGAACGATATGCCCCTTCTAGCCAAATCATTGTAGAACACCTGAAAGCAACCTTGCACGAACTCCGTAGAATGCGTGCAATCATCACTAATATAGAAATTATACTCCCTTATGATCTTTCTGTCATCCTCTGTACTATCATTCGCATGAATGAATGCGATGTGCACAAATATAGAAACCTGTGTGGAGTTGTTATATTGTGATTGCACCTCATGCTGTGGCTGTAGACTGTAGTTCTTTGCAAAGTCGACGACTGAAACAATGCTACCAACCGGAAATGTGTCCTTGCATAACTTGAATTGCAAGTCCAACCATTGAGCTCTATGGGCATGTCTTGCATACTCATACACTATGCTGTCACGAAATATAGGCATAAACTGATACACTAGAATCTTTTCAATAACTAATTCACACCTCTTTGCTTCTTTACCATCTTTTGTATTGTATGCCATTGTTTTATACTTGCCAAACTCTACTAGTTTGTTACCAACCGCATGTGTTATTTCCATATGTTCACATATTGGCAAATGTTGCAAGCCACTGCAACGATGACATGTGCCATCCAAGCATAATTTCTTGTAGAATATTTGACCTTCCTCTCTTTCACATAAAATTCTTGATATGAAGTCTCTTGAAGATGTTAGTGGGGCACATATGGCACAATCCTGCAAATCATTGTTAGTATGCATATCTAAACATATAGACCTATAAGCATCAAAATGGTTAGAAAATTTAATATGTAATCTACAACAACAAGTAGTGCGTGTGTGATTTATCTTAACATAGAAAGGTTTTAGCAATTCAAAATATCTTTGACAAATTTTAATTTGAGGATACTTCTCTAGAAATTTACCATAAATTTGTGTTTGAGTTTCATCCAAAAAATGCTTTGGATGTGGCTCGCGGTTCTGACTACCGATTCTCCTTCTTACCAAATCCCTTTGATTCAGAGATACTCTTGTGTAATTCTTCCAAAAGTCTTCAATTAGTGATCTCAATGCTTCAACAATTGGTTTATCTTTTCGTGGTAGTCTCCCCGAGAACGCCCATAATTCATTGGCATTAGTGTCCTCAATTCTTTGGTGTCTTCCAATGGCTCTTGATAAAGTTTTCCTATTAATTCTCAATTCTTGACTTGTCTTTCTAATGAGACGAGCTTTCCTCGTTTGACTACTTACTATAGTCGATGTAATCACATGCCGTGTTGCATTACTAGCTTTTGTGCGTGAGGTGTTACCCACACTCTCATACGCACTCATTAGATTCTTGACAATAGATTTTTCACTTGATGCCTCTGATATTCTCAACCCAAGAATCTTCATGATAGACCTATACTTTATACTTCGCATCATTTCAACGAATAGTTGACATCTTGCAGTCTCATTTAACTTTTCAAAGAACAATCTCCAAATCTTATTAGCATATCTTCTACAAGTGCGTTTTGGAATCTTACCTTCCATTGGCTACAAAATATTCTCATCAATATCAATCAAATACTTTGGCTTTCTATGCAAAATTCTATGTGGTGTCAAGTTAGGTAAATTCATCTCAACATTAGGAATTTCATCAATATTTAAATGAGATGGGTTAGATGGCATACCTTCGATCGAAGATGGAATAGATGACATACCTTGAGGTTGAGGTGGGAACGATGGCGTACCTCCTTCATCACATGTGATTAATGATGTACTCTCAACTTGAGATGTGGTAGATGGTGTCCCTACATGTTGACTTATGGTAGAGGATGTGTCTCCAACTATGGTATTCAAATCTCTCGTACCACGAAGTTTTTGCATTCATTCTCTTTGTGCCACTAATACCATATCTCTTTGTGATGGTTGTGATTCCTCTTCAATTGGTATGTCTTCATTTATCATGTCCAATTTCCTCTTCTCATGAAGTTCCCTCATAGCCACTGCTTTCTTTGCATTCTTAGCTTCTATCTCTTCCTGTGTTGGTTTAATTCTTGATCGTTTCCTCGGCATGACGGAGAATTTATCTGTAGCATGATAAAGAGACCAATATTACTTCCTAAGAAATGAATACAAGATAATAGTGGGATTGTACTTTTATTATGTTGTAAGGATTTATTCTTGTATAGTTTGACATCATGGTATGTTAAGGTCTATTTATTACACATAATTATTAAAGAGCCCAAGTGTAGAAAATATACATGGCATCATGTGAGATTGTAGGCTACTTTCTTGATTGGAAATGTGTCTATTTTAAACATGTATGATAAAGCATGATAAAGTAATTCAATTCGAATTAAGGAAAATGTAAAGAACATGCATGTAAAGACTTGACATACCTAAAAAATGAAGATTCGAATCGAGAGAGTAGCCAATTATGTAGTGTTTTTTCTTCTTGCATCAAACTCCTCAACAATTTGAGTTTTTCACCACTTGCTTCCTTTTCAATGTTAAATTGAATAACACTCAAATATAATTACTAACAACAATACTATTAACCTATCTATAATGTTAAATTCCTAAAATTGAATCACAATTAACATTGCAACACTACAAAAATTGAAACTTGAATATATATATCAAACTTGGTGTGAAAACTATGTTATTTCCTCCTTCTCAAGTTGGCAACGCAGAAAAGGTGGTGGAAAGATCATGCAAAGGTGGTACAATGTGTCAAATGTGCATGTGAACTTCCCAACAGCATGAAAACACTTCTTTTTTGTCAGAGCACATGCAGAATCAGTAAGAAAACAGAGCATGTGGGCCTGGATCATGGGGATAACCACTTTTTTACCATTTCAATAGAAAGACAAAACGCGAGCGTGTTATAACGCGCTCGCGCTATAACGTGCTCACGTTTTCTCCTGCTATAGATTCATCACATCCTTTCCATTGATCACATCTCTTTCCTACAAGAGCTTACCAGAAGCTCCGCCATATGATAGGCGTAACAATTAAGGGGCAAGCCCTCATAATCAAGTTCTTGATAGAAAATGCCCTCAACCCTCAACGTCAAACCCTAATCCCTCAACCCTCAACGTCATACCCTAATCCCTCAACCCTTAACTCTGATCCCTCGACCCTCAACTCTAATCCATCATCCCTCAACTCTAATCCCTCATCCCTAAACGCTAATCCCTCAGCCCTCAACCCTAAACCTTATCCCTAAACCCTAATCCCTCAACCCTCAACCCTAACCTGTCATCCCTCAACTCTAATCCCTCATCCCTAAACCCTAAATGCTATCTCTAATCCTACACCCTCAACAGACTCAATACTATATCTTAAACCCTAATCCCTTATCCCTAAACCCTCCAACCCTATCCTTAATCCTTACACCCTCCACAGTCTACTTTAACCCTAATCCCTTGAACCTCAACCCTATCCCTAAACCCTTGACCCTCGAACCTCAACCCTCAACCCTAGATGTCAAACCCTAATCCCTCAACCCTTAACTCCATTCCCTCATCTCTCAACCCTAACCCTAAACCCTCAACCCTCAACATCAAATCCTAATACCTCAACCCTTCACTCTAATCCCTCAACCCTAAACCCTATCCCTAAACCCTCAACACTATACCTTAAACCCTAATCCCTCAGCCCTCAACCCTAAACCTTATCCCTAAACCCTAATCCCTCAACCCTCAACCCTAATCTGTCATCCCTCAACTCTAATCCCTCATCCCTAAACCCTAAATGCTATCCCTATTCCTACACCCTCAACAGACTTGATACTATACTTTAAACTCTAATCCCTTATCCCTAAACCCTCCAACCCTATCCCTAATCCTTATACCCTCCACACTCTACTTTAATCCTAATTCCTTGACCCTCAACCCTATCCTTAAACCCTTGGCCCTCGAACCTCAACCCTCAATGTCAAACCCTAATCCCTCAACCCTAAACCCTAAACCATCAAACCTAAACCCTATCCCTAAACCATCAACCCTCAACACTATACCTTAAACCCTAATCCCTATCTCTCAACCCTTAACCCTTAAAACTTAAACCCTATCCCTACACCCTCAACACTTGACACTATATCTTAAGCCTTAAACCCTCATCCCTAAAGCCTCAATCCTCAATCCTTAAACCTTCAACCCTAAACCCTATCCCTAATCCCTCTACTCTCGACACTCTAACCCTAACCTCAACATTAAATGCTAATCTGTCAACCCTAAACCCTAATTCTAAACCCTCAACCCTCAACACTATACCTTAAACCCTAATTCCTCAACCCTCAACCCTAAACCTTATCCCTAAACCCTAATCTATCAACCCTAAACCCTAATCCTAAACTCTCAACCCTCAACACTATGCCTTACACCCTAATCCCTCAACCCTCAACCCTAAACATTATCCCTAAACCCTAATCCCTCAACCCTAATCCCTCATCCCTCAACTCTAATCCCTCATCCCTAAACCCTAAATGCTATCCCTATTCCTAAACCCTCAACAGACTCAATACTATACCTTAAACTCTAATCCCTTATCCCTAAACCCTCCAACCCTATCCCTAATCCTTACACCCTCCACACTCTACTTTAACCCTAATCCCTTCAACCTCAACCCTATCCCTAAACCCTTGACCCTCGAACCTCAACCCTCAACCCTCGACGTCAAACCCTAATCCCTCAACCCTTAACTCTGATCCCTCATCTCTCAACCCTAACCCTAAACCCTCAACCCTCAACATCAAATCCTAATCCCTCAACCCTTCACTCTAATCCCTCAACCCTAAACCCTATCCCTAAACCCTCAACACTATACCTTAAACCCTAATCCCTCAGCCCTCAACCCTAAACCCTAATCCCTCAACCCTCAACCCTAATATGTCATCCCTCAACTCTAATCCCTCATCCCTAAACCCTAAATGCTATCCCTATTCCTACACCCTCAACAGAATCGATACTATACCTTAAACCCTAATCTATTATCCCTAAACCCTCCAACCCTATCCCTAATCCTTATACCCTCCACACTCTACTTTAACCCTAATTCCTCGACCCTCAACCCTATCCCTAAACCCTTGACCCTCAAACCTCAACCCTCAACCCTCAATGTCAAACCCTAATCCCTCAACCCTTAACTCTGATCCCTCGACCCTCAACCCTATCCCTAAACCCTCAACCCTAAACCCTCAACCCTCAACGTCAAATTCTAATCCCTCAACCCTTCACTCTAATCCCTCAACCCTAAACCCTATCCCTAAACCCTCAACACTATACTTTAAACCCTAATCCCTCAACCCTAACCCTAAACCTTGTCCTTAAACCCTAATCCCTCAACCCTCAACCCTAATCTGTCATCTGTCATCCCTCAACTCTAATCCCTCATCCCTAAACCCTAAACACTATCCCTATTCCTAGACCCTCAACAGGCTCGATACTATATCTTAAACCCTAATCCCTCTACCCTCGACACTCTTATTTAACCCTAATCCCTTGACCATTAACCCTATCCCTCAACCTCAACCCTCAACCCTCAACCCTCAACCCTCAACTCTCAACATTAAACCCTAATTCATCAACTCTAAACCCTAATCCTCAAACCTAAACCCTATCCCTAAACCATCAACCCTCAACACTATACCTTAAACCCTAATCCCTATCCCTCAACCCTTAAAACTTAAACCCTATCCCTACACCCTCAACACTTGACACTATATCTTAAGCCTTAAACCCTCATCCCTAAAGCCTCAACCCTCAATCCTTAAACCTTCAACCCTAAACCCTATCCCTAATCCCTCTACCCTTGACACTCTAACCCTAACCTCGACATTAAATGCTAATCCGTCAACCCTAAACCCTAATCCTAAACCCTCAACCCTCAACATTATACCTTAAACCCTAATCCCTCAACCCTCAACCCTAAACCTTATCCCTAAACCCTAATCCCTCAACCCTCAACCCTAATCCCCCATCCCTCAACTCTAATCCCTCATCCCTAAACCCTAAATGCTATCCCTATTCCTAAACCCTCAACAGACTCGATACTATACCTTAAACTCTAATCTCTTATCCCTAAACCCTCCAACCCTATCCCTAATCCTTACACCCTCCACACTCTACTTTAACCCTAATCCCTTCAACCTCAACCCTATCCCTAAACCCTTGACCCTCGAACCTCAACCCTCAACCCTCGACGTCAAACCCTAATCCCTCAACCCTTAACTCTGATCCCTCATCTCTCAACCCTAACCCTAAACCCTAAACCCTAAACCCTCAACCCTCAACATCAAATCCTAATCCCTCAACCCTTCACTCTAATCCCTCAACCCTAAACCCTATCCCTAAACCCTCAACACTATACCTTAAACCCTAATCCCTTAGCCCTCAACCCTAAACCTTATCCCTAAACCCTAATCCCTCAACCCTCAACCCTAATCTGTCATCCCTCAACTCTAATCCCTCATCCCTAAACCCTAAATGCTATCCCTATTCCTACACCCTCAACAGAATTGATACTATACCTTAAACCCTGATCTGTTATCCCTAAACCCTCCAACCCTATCCCTAATCCTTATACCCTCCACACTCTACTTTAACCCTAATTCCTCGACCCTCAACCCTATCCCTAAACCCTTGACCCTCGAACCTCAACCCTCAACCCTCAACATCAAACCCTAATCCCTCAACCCTTAACTCTGATCCCTCGACCCTCAACACTATACCTTAAACCCTAATCCCTATCCCTCAACCCTTAACCCTTAAAACTTAAACTCTATCCCTACACCCTCAACACTTGACACTATATCTTAAGCCTTAAACCCTCATCCCTAAAGCTTCAACCCTCAATCCTTAAACCTTCAACCCTAAACCCTATCCCTAATCCCTCTACCCTCGACACTCTAACCCTAACCTTGACATTAAATGCTAATCTGTCAACCCTAAACCCTAATCCTAAACCCTCAACCCTCAACACTATACCTTAAACCCTAATGCCTCAACCCTTAACCCTAAACCTTATCCCTAAACCCTAATCCCTAAACCCTCAACCCTAATCCATCATCCCTCAACTCTAATCCCTCATCCCTAAACCCTAAATGCTATCCCTATTCCTAAACCCTCAACAGACTCGATACTATACCTTAAACCCTAATCCCTTATCCCTAAACCCTCCAACCCTATCCCTATTCCTTACACCCTCCACACTCTACTTTAACCCTAATCCCTCGACCCTAAACCCTTGACCCTTGAACCTCAACCCTCAATGTCAAACCCTAATCCCTCAACCCTTAACTCTGATCCCTCGACCCTCAACCCTATCCCTAAACCCTAAACGCTAAACCATCAACCCTAATCTGTCATCCCTCAACTCTAATCCCTCATCCCTAAACCCTATACGCTATCCCTATTCCTAGACCCTCAACGGGCTCGATACTATACCTTAAACGCTAATCCCTTATCCCTAAACCCTCCAACCCTATCCCTTAACCCTCATGATTAATAGCCTTGAACATAAAAAAATTTAAGGGGAACATAACGCGAGCGCGTTATAACGTGCTCGCATTATGTCAAACATGACAAACAGTAGACTTGCAGGAAAGGAAAAATGCAAAGCAAAACATAACGTGAGCATGTTATAACGCGCTCGCGTTATGTCTTGCTTTGGGAATCCCAAGCCTTGGGCTTGGGATTTGCTTTGGATTTCCAACCCAAAGGCTTGGAGTGCCTTATGAACAGTCACAGACGTGTTTTTCTATATTCTTCAAAATTTCACATAATTTCATTCGTGCTAACCCTCAGATTTGCACGTGTTTCAAGGTCGAACAAATCAAACACATGGGTAATGTTAGGCTTTCTCTTAGCTATTTGACGATGTGATTTTTTTCACATTTTAACAATGTTATGCCTTTCATCTTTTATTTCTTTTGTTTGTGTGTCCGTTTTTAGGCAAAAACCACTATTTGGTCTTTTTTTCATTGTAAAATAACCATTCATTCAAATTTCAAAAAAATTACATATTTAGAAACTAGACTCCATTCTACAAATATTAAAAAAATAAAAAAATGATTTTCAATTAGTTTTCAAAATTTATAGGGTTAGCACGGCCAAAATTCTATTTTTTAGGATGTGTCCACTTTGAAAATTAGTAAAAAATCAAATATTCATCAAAAAATTATCAGAAAAATCGGGCATAAACTACATGCTATTAGCTAATTTCTCACTAAATCGATTTTAAAAATACCAAAAAAAAGTTGACGTTTTGAGGGAGCCACAAAACATGCTATATTATGTTTTTTTGACAGAAACAACACCAATTTCTGTGGCTCCCTCTTTTGAACCCCTTAATCTATGCCATTTTCAAAACAAAATAATAGTTTAGAAAGTAGACTTGGAGTACTACAAACATTGTTTTGGTTGTATCTCCAAATTTTGAGTGTAACTATGCTCAATTTCTCATCCAAGGCCAATATTTCTTGATTTCAGAAAAAAAGTGCCCACTTAAGACCCCTTTTTGGCCCCCCATCTTCCTGCACTTACCCATTTAAAGCAATAAATTTTTAAAATAGTTCTCAACCATTGATCTAAACCAATCTAATAGCTCCCAATTAATTTCAAAGGTTTTTGTTGGCAATATGTAGCTTTCGAGATTTCCTTCCAAAATTGAACTTGCATGAAGCCACAAAGTCCCTTAACAACAACCCTTTAAATTTCTAGCTAAGCATTTACTTAAGCCTTTTCATCCCCACTCGCTTGAGTGTTAGCATCTTGGGGAACTAGTGTTCCCAATTTCCCTAGTTAACCTCTATTAAAATAACCGATAGGTTCTCTCCTTGCATTGTCACACAACAACTCTTGACTTGCTATAGCAAGTGCTAATATGGCCCTACAACCTTTTTTTTCATTGATGATGGGATGTTTCTTGGTAGGCCCGTCTTGGAAAATACCTTAATCATGACATCATAGTAGGACATGTGTGCCCTTTGATCTAGCTATGTTGTGATTTGTCATCTAGAAAAGCACTAGCTAGCCAGCATGGCCATGTGGTGGTTCCTCATTATCACACCCAAGTTGCTTCTTTACACTACACCAAGAGGGGCCCTCTTCTCCCAAGCCTGAGATGATGCTCAATCTAATAATATGGTGATAGGTGGCTACCAGTTCATGAGGGCACATACAAAAAAGGATTAGTAGTTGGTTATCAGTTGTTTGAAAGGACTTATGTGCCATTATTTGTACCTAAGTCAAATGTGTGTGCACTAGGTGGCATCATACGTGCCTCTAGGAACCAATGGGAGGCCCACATTGATCCTTTTTTTCACACCATAGTCACTCAACACTTAAGTTTGAACCTGCATGGTTGCACGATTGATCTGCGAAGGGAAGTTCAGATCAACGGTTAGAAATTTAAAATCTTTAAACAAGTTAAGCCACCCATGTATCTTAATGAGCATTCACATGTTTACAACCATTAATTGTTTAAAAGTGTTGCTGACAATGGGTGTAATACATTGCTTCAATCGTAGAGAGAGCATGGTTAACATTCAATTGCTTATTGTGCCTAGCTCTAGTATGAATCCTACATTTTAGAAGCCAAAGGTTGAAATGTCTGACTTCCTATATTACTGAGCAATGAGGTATTTGTCTCCCACAAAGCTCTATTGATTGGCTACTAGTGTTTCTCAACAAGTGCAAAAAAAGGGTAAGTGTGAACCCTTGAACTATTTTTTGTTACTTTCAAAAGAAAATTTGATCTACCTACAAATTATTTGAATCCCTAGCATTATGATTTTCCTATTGTCCTCATGAAATTCCAAATATGTTCTTGAACTAAAATTCCTATCCAATTGAATTATTAGAAATCTAGCCATGTTTTCCAAAATAAAATTCTCACAAAACCTAATCGAAACTCGACCCTGGGCTATGAAGTCTTTCAAAAGGACCACTAGCTAAGGAGTCCTAACAAGCTTGTTATGGGGTAGTAAAACTAGAATTAGAGACCCAGATACCTTCAAAAGTAGAGCATCCATGTTCTAGGCCTTCTTTGAAAAAGTATGTGGCCAAATTCCCATGTGTAATGCATGGAGATTTGACCTAGCCAAAGTTATAGTTCCTAATTGTTTTGTCGACCTTGAGCTAGTTGAATAGAGCTAAAAAATATACAATCCTAAAGACTTCAATGTGTATGATACTCAAGGGGATAAAACTTTTACAATTGATAATATTCTGTTCCATAAGGTTTTCCTCTTGAACCCTAAAGACAAAATCCCCTTGAACATGAAATCCATGATTACTGAATACATTGGGCTTAGACTTAGTTATAGGGAAAAATGATTGCCTAAATATAAGGATAAAGGCTAGCGCGACAAACTAAAACCTATCCTAGATTCAAAAATCAAACCCTTGTACATGCAGTCCACTATTTTCAAGATACATATCAGGGTATGTGCCAAATCATGAGAATAGATTTGAACCCCAAGACCCTAAAGGGTGCATTGGTCTTTCACATCACATACACAGAGCATGCACTGAAACACAAAATATGATTACGCCAGTTTTTGACAAATCATTTTGAGAGAAGGATTTGAAAGTGTGAAGAAGTGGGGGTAGAAAGATCTTCTAGATGGTATTCCCTACTACACCATATTTTCTTGTATGCATTTGTGGGATGTTGGGATGTAAAGTTGGAAGTCTAGATGTATTAAGATAAAACATCAAATGGAGCTTGCAAGCCTATGCAGTTATGGACCCCACATTTGAATAGATTTAATTCTCACGCTCACTTTTGCATCTTTGAAGATTATTTTATAACTCTTATATTGAAGAAGTTTAGGTTGGGATAGGCCAAGACTTCCCAATGATTTCTCTAAATTTCTAAGACCTCTTGATAATGAATTATATCCCAAGGAGAAACATAATTAGACATATTAGTTTCTACATGAGGGGTACGTTGTCATAAGATTATTTGGATCCACATACATGCCTCATAAAATGTCGATTAAGGTACCTTCTAGGGTTGCCTATCTAGAAGATATGTGACAAATGAGCAGTGCCAAATATGATATTTCAACAAACACAAGAGGAGTATCCTTCCTTCTTAGGTCAAGTTTTCAAACTTCACTATTTTAGGCTAGGAAGGATATGATGGGTTGTCTGATCAAATTTGTGAGTATGATATGGAGTTTGACATAGAAAGGGCATATGACCCAAAGGGTTTTATTCATGAGTCAAGGTGGCAAGTTGGGTTAGCTAGTTATGAACATAAATATGATGAGTATGAAGATCTCATTAGAAGCTACATTGATGAGAAAGAAAAACAAGAAAGAAGAACCAAATAGTTTAGGACTAGATTTGAAAAAATACATTATAAAGAGAATGACCCTACCAATTTCAAAGGTTTTCACATAGAGATCAATTATCTAATTGAAATAATGAGGATCATGATTGATGATTGGGGCACCTCAATCATTCTTCCTCCCAAGGTTTCAATAGTTTAGACCCTTGTAACCCATGTGCCAACCTCTCAACCTACAATACCCCAACCTGTTGAATTTGAATCATCTCAACAAGAGAGAAATATGGAAGTAAAAAAATAAGGGGAAAGAAGTGTAAATTGAGGGATCTTCATGTTTGTTATAGGAATAAAAGCATACAACCAACCCTCAAGTTCCTCTGGTGTCATATAGTTGGACCAAGGAAATTGATCCAACATGTGTAGAGATTGTAAGAGTTGTAAGGTCTCCTAAGCATGCATGAAGAATTTAGGCCACCTCCCTTGGAGTTGTTAATTTGTTGGGAGAATTGGAAGGGGATGACATAATAAATGATGTTATAACCAAAGCTTGTGAGAAATTCATGGCAGATGATCAATTTCTAAGGGTTAAAGAGTTCAAGAACTTCATATTTGTTAGCATAACTATAACTGTATTATGCTCATGTTGGATATGTGTCAAGTTAAGTATATGTGTGTCATTTGTTGTAGTAGAAGTGTTGTTAGAGTATACAGTTTGCTGTCATAAGTCCTTAGTTTTCTATCAGTTTTATTTCCTAATTTATAGGATATTGTTGAGATATCAACAACTATAAAGATGTAACCGTGTGTTGAGAAATATGGAGTCTTTCATTTTAGTATCTGATCTTTGTTTTTCTTTCTCAGTTCCAATTTCTGTTATGGTATCAGAGCTCTCTCAAAATCTTGGGTGAGTAAGCAAGGATTGAAGGCAGTATCAAATGATCTATGCATAGACTGTTGTGTGTGATGAGGCATGTAGAAGAGTCGTCTATGCTTACTGCTGCTAGAGAAAGAGTCTAACAGAGCGGTTAAGAAGGTTGCTAAGGCCCTGCTGCAAATCCCTCTGCTGTGAAACATTCACAAAGGTATTTTTTGTCTCAAAGTATAGATTTGTTTTTTTGTTTATTATAGAAGTTTTTTGAAAATGGAAACACCTCTAGATAAATTCAATGGTCATAATTTTCACACATGGAAGGTGAAAATACAAATGCAATTGATGAACAAAAATTTATGGGGTATAGTGAATGGCACTGAAGTGGTACCAATAGATACTAAAAGGAAGATTGATTGGGAAAGCAAAGATGAAAAAGCCAAGTCCATTATTGGCCTTGCTCTTTCAGATTCATAATTACACCATGTGGATCTGGAAAAATCATCTAAAGAAATCTGGGATGAATTAAATAAGTTATTTGGAGGAAAAGAAACAAATGCAAAGTTCTCTCTAAAACTGCAATTGTTTAGCTTCAAGATGTCTGATGAAATCACCATGTCTAACCACATAAACAATCTGAGATCTCTCATTAAACAACTAGCTGAAGTCAATGTTGTGGTAGATAAAGAGGATGCTAAAGTTGTCTTGTTAAATAGTTTGCCTCCGAAATACAACAATGTTATTTTTACTCTTAATCAAATGCCTTCACAAACTTTAGAAGACATGATTTCAGTACTCTTAGTTAAAGAAAAGAGGGCTGCTACAAGAGATCCAAGAGGAGATACTTGGCAAGAGCTTACATTATACTCAAATAAAAGGATAGGAAAGAGAATGCCAAGTAAGAGTGAGATCAAGTGTTACTATTGTAGAAAAAAAGATCATACAACAATTAATTGTAAAACTCGTGCAAGTGACCTTCTCAAAGGGAAAGTTAAAGAATCAATAAATATAGCCATTGCTGAAGAACCACCAGATATTGATAGTGATAATTATTTCATTGAAGATGAGGCACTTGTTTTATTTTGAAGAAGCTGACACCTTGAAGACAAGGAAGGATGCAGTAGAGGATAGATAGATGTTCAATAGTCCAAGATGCTTGTGGATCAGAGAAACTATACCTCATTGGGGTTATGAGACATGCATGTGAGGATTGATGTCCAATAGTTCAGGGGAGATCCAAAAATCTGGAAGTTCAACATCATACCTTTACAAGGGTAATGAGACACTTCATGTGCAAATGGTGTCCAATGATGTTGGGAACTTGGATTACAGCTAGGAGGCTACTGGAGCAGCTTGCAGAATTTTTATTGGTCTGAGAACTATTTTTCAAAGAACAACTTCTGAATAATGTAATTTTGAATTTTATGTTGTTAGTTAGTTTAGTGGTGTAGGGGTGTTGGAATATTTGCTCCAACATAAATAAATGTAACAACTGAGTTCTATTGTAGGTAGCTCACTGTTATGTTAAGAGTTCATGAAAATTTAGTTATCTATTAAGGGGGAGTGTTAGCATAACTATAACTGAATTATGCTCATGTTGGATATGTGTCAAGTTAAGTAAACATGTGTCATTTGTTGTAGTAGAAGTGTTGTTAGAGTCTACAGTTTGCTGTCATCAGTCCTCAGTTTGCTGTCAGTTTTATTTCCTAATTTATAGAATATTGTTGATATATCAACAGCTATAAAGATGTAACCGTGTGTTGAGAAATATGGAGTCTTTCATTTTAGTATCCAATCTCTATTTTTCTTTCTCTGTTCCAATTTCTGTTAATATTTAAGTTGAAGATGTGTCAAGACTAAAGAGTTCAATATATTCATATTAAAGTTGAAGATGTCTTCCATAAATGACTTAATTGTGAGGCAAGAATTTTCTAGAGCCCTAGGTCATGATCTTGACATAATAAAAAGTGATTCAATCTTCGTTGTCAACTATGAGCACATCACCCTAGAACAAGCAAGAAGATTGTTTAGAGAAAGTTGTTCTTTGTTTCTTCCTAGCTAGGATATAGAATCAACATTGGATTTTGAAACCTTAATTAGAAATATAGAGGCTAGTGATATATTTCAATATATTGAGAAAGCAAGAATATTTTATTCAGGTTTAGAATATTGCCCCTAGGAGAAAACCTTGTCATTATGGTCCATTTCTCCTAATCATGACAAGCCTCAGATGCATGATGATCTCTAGAGGCTATTGGGATATTTGATTTTTCAAAAGAGTATCTAATACACCTACCTCAAAGGTTGTAACTTTAAATGTGCATACTACTCATTTTAGTGAGGCAATTATTAAGAAATTGTAGAGTGAATATGATTCTTTTTTGTAGGATGCAATAAAATTAAATAATGAATTGGGAGATGAAAAGGAAAAATTAGAAAATTATCTACAATAGATTAGAGAATTAAGTGTATACATTTTTGGCCCTTCGATAAATACTATTTAGGAAGGGAGCTCATCACAGGGTGAGAATCAGACAATGCTAGATAAAATTGAAGATCTATAGAAGAAAAGAAATAATTGACTTTCAAAGACAAGCATGATGTAGAAAATTTTGTTAAGAGAATTCTTAGGACTAGAATTTCAAACTTGGTGAGAATGAAAGATGATTTCTAGGAATTACATAGTAATTTGAGGAGAACTATTGAGCATGTGCAAAAGGTGACTCGAAAGCTATTGGATTTGAATGTAAAATGGATTCTCAGGGTGACAATAATGAAGATCATTTTCAAAAATGCCAAGTATAACCTGGATAGCCCCAGTCAAATTTCTATAATCTTTAAGGCCACACTCCTTTTAAGTGAAGTCTCAGCCTTCCTAAATAAGTTATAAATATTATTAAAAGAAAAGGAAGAGGAATTCAAATCCTTAATGATACTTGGCATCCCAGATATTATGTGCTCCACTAGTTAGATAAAAGAAGTGAATGACTAAAAAGGTTATTTCTATGGTCTAATTCCTTTATGGATCAACCTTATCCTTCAACATGATAGAATTGACCCTTTTTTAGTTAGTTGGAAAGTGGACAGATCCCTAATTCTTGAAAATAAGATGGAAAGTTTTGTTAAAGAAGTAAGCATCGTATTGGATGCTAGATATTCCACCAATGTCAACAAAATCAAGACTATTCTAGAGGTAGGGTCACTAACTAATGAAGAGTTTGATGAGTGGATAGATAAATTTGCAAAAGAGTACTAACTGGTGCATTTTGTCCTCTCATAATTAGGATATATATGTCCACATATTATGGAGTTTGTTATCACCTCTTATTCAAGAAAGCCAAATTGATTATTTGGAGAAAGTGATAGCAGGTTTCTTTTTTAGTATCGAGATTCACCTTTTGGAGATGATTAATTGACATTGAGTATGCACATTTATTTCACATGTGGCATATGCATCCTTTGTTTTCTTTTAATTATTCCCAAGGTAGTCAAGAGTCTAAAAATTTGCTACTTATAAAAGTGTTTATTATGCATTTCAAACTTAGTTTTCACTTGCAAGATGAAGTTTTTATGTGTTTTATTTTACTATGGAAAGGGAGGGTTTAGGAAGAGACTTGAACTATGTTTGATATATTTTTTCTCAACCTTGTCTTTTTTCTAGCTATCTATTCTCTAGTTGTGCATGATTATTTGAAGTTTTCTCGGCAATCTTGAATTCATCTTCCTGCATGAGGTGTCATAGCTAGGCTCTTATCTTTCATCCTTGCATTTTCCTACAACATGCTACCTAGGAAAAAGTTGTCCATCATTGGTGGGTGCTTCAAGGGAATATAATAAAGTTTCAACGGGACATTATGTAGCATTTTAGAACCTTCTCAATTGGGAAGGTTTAAGGATAGTTAGTTTTCATTACTACTTCACTGACATCTTCTACTATATCTCCTGGTTGGGCTTCTAATTTATCTTAGTGCATTTGATTGGAGCTGGTTGGACATGATGATGTCTTTAAGAAGTGGGTTGTTGTGACTTGGTGTTCCTTTTTCTAGCAAGGATTCAATGTGACTAGGAGCTAAGGAAATCATGATAGAAGTTTCTAGTGTGCTTTCTCCTTTGTTCCTTGTAGGTGGTCCTTCTACATGTCAACCCTACACATTAGAAAAGTAAGCCACATGAGCACTCTTACAAGAACTAACCCACTAACAACTTCGTATTGTAATCAAGGCTGACAAGTGTTATTCATTTGTTGAGATAGAATTGTATGTTTCTTATAAATAGGGATTTTCTTCATTGTATAGATGACTTTAGGGAGGAAATTTATACATTGTAAGGTGTAGAGATTCTTTAAAGAATAAAAGGTTATAATGAAAGTTTTTTGTATTTTGCATTGTATCAATTCTTTCATGTAATGTTATTCCAAGGATATCAATATAAGACATTCTTTCTCTAAAATTTAGATTTGTCTCTTATTGTGTTAGTTATGATTTTGCGATACGTTGGTCTCTGTGTGTGCATTTGATAAATTTCTTGTTTAGAGCATGTTAGTTAATGATTCTTAGAATTCTATAAAATTCATATTAAATGTTTTTCTTAATGTGAATATTTCATACTTAATTCTTATTCAAAGGATTACTAAGTATAGTTGTAGGTTTTAGAGATATTTAGGCAATTGATGACCTAGACCTTGCACGACAAGTTCAATTATCACTAGGTTGCTTGGAATATTAAGGCACCATCAATGTCTGGCATACTGTGAATCTCGTTTTGACTCTGCACCCTTATTATAAAGGCAGGTCAATCATAGATCTCATTCCCAATCTTCCATATTAATTTAATTAATGTCTCCTTCCAAGATAATTTAAGAAATCTTAAAAGTCTCATTATCATTTACATAGAACTATAGAACACTTATCATTTACAAAACTTATCCCTAAAGTTGTAGAAATCTTTATCCATGACTTTTTCCTCCAAAATATTTTTGGTCCCTCTATTCCATGATGTTGAACAAATATTTCACTATACTCACAACCAACCTATTAATAGGCAATTTGTGTGTGAAAAATTCAACTGTGGTCATCCACAATGTCAACAAAAAAGTTTCCATAGAACTTTGCATTATATGTACAAGAAACCGCTAGGTGTGGGTAACAATGAGGCAAATAAAATAGAATTAATTTTTTTTTCTGCATGTCTTTGTCAGTAGCATTACAATAGAAATTCCATGCATCAATTCCAATTTCAAGTTTTTCATACATGGAATTATCTTTATGAAATTCGACCCACTATCCATAGTACTTATGTGTCATTTGTAAAACTCAAAACTATCAATTCTTGACATAATGAATTTGAGTTGACAAGGGCTTGTATTTCTTCATTCTAAGTTGAAAGAAATAATATTCTACATAGTCATATGCAAATAAATTGTCTATCATACTGAGAAGTCAAGAAAAATAACATCTTGCATAGTCATACTCAATTTTTATACAAAATTTCTGATAAAAAATTAAATTTTACATGGTAACTTACCTTCTATGTGTAGCTACTATGATAAATTCCATCAATTTTAACTTTCAAACCTTCTCTTGACTCTTCTATTGTCTAATGGTCAATAATGCAATATTGAAGTAATTGAACCTAAGTTTCTTGTTTTTTTGTTTTTTTAAAGATTGAGACAAGTGCCAACTTGTCAAGTACACATATTATAATTGAAACAATAAATAGTAATATAAATAAAATTTAAATTTTTGTACTTTTAGTACAAGTGTCAAGACAATTGAATGATGTCATGCAACTTCATTAAATTGACTCCATTGGCGCCACTAAATTCTAATAAAATATTTAATGGTCATTGGTTGATTTCAGAGGTTTCTATTTCCAATATCTTTCAAAAGATTAATGTACCACCACTGCTAAAGCCATAAAATATTTCTTCCCTATACACTTTAAATTCAAATTTCTATTGTCATCCCTATACACTTTAAATTCAAATTTCTATTGCCATCGTAAATGGTCTTGCCTTGGATGTCTCTCCAAAATCAAGATTGAGATTCAGTGTTATTAATATCTTTCATTTTCTTGTATAAAAGAAATAAATGTTTCATGTGCATGATTTGCTAGCTGGAAGCTCAATCGAACTAGGACAAGATGGAAGTACCCCTTCCAAATTTCATTGATACTTGTCTCTTAAGGACTTGTAATTATCTTTGGCAAGTTCAGTTCTTGTGTTGGAATTCAAGTGGTAATGCATCCTGATACGCAGGATGAAGGCATTCTTTGTTTCAGATGGTTAAGGTAGTATTGTAGAAGAGTATGATGAAGTTGAATATTTAGGAATATTGTATGATGTTGTTATGTGGTCCGCAAGTTGTTTCTAGACCTGATGGAGCAGGAACTTAACTGCTTAAGGGAGTTAATGCAGGTTTGGCCAACCTAGTGTGTTAGTGCAAATTGTGAATGTGCTTCATTTCTTGTGGTAGCATGGTGTAGTGTGTTGATGTAGATTTGGGTCCTGATTAACCCTCTGTGTGGTCTGCATTCACTTCTTTCCACCACAGAGGTGTTTGGTGCCAAACTATTTGGTGTTTGTGCAGTTGAAGTGCATATGTCTCTTTGTGGCTAACTTGAAGATGTTTTTCAAGTCAAGTGAATGATATAAATGCAAGGTGAAGTTTGATTAGAAAACACACACAGTGTAAGATGCGAACATAATCAAGTTTGGTGATTTGAGTGTGAGCATAAAAGCTTATGACTTCTGGATGCATTAAGCAGAATGTGTCTACATTTCAATCTACTTAAAGTTACTGGAGGCAATGAGCCAAAGGTTGTGGATGGCATAATGTTGCAGTGGTGGAATTCTCCTGTTGCTTTGAGATAGTCGATCTCTTTGTAACAATCTTCCTCTATTCTTCCTTCTAGATAGTGAGTCCTTCTGGCAGTGAGCCTTTCTTCTCTTTTGGGCAGTGAGCCCTCTGGCAGTGAGCTTGTTGTATTCAATGTTGCTATTCAAATATATGTGAGCTAATCCTCACCATGGTTTTTCCCTTCTTGGGTTTTCCATGTAAATATGATGTTCTTATGTGTTTGGATGTGTTTGTATTGATGACTCATATGTTTACATTCTACTAATGCATAATAAGATTTTAAAGGCTAATAAGGGTTGGAATAGTATTTAGTGTTTAATGTTTTAATGTACAATTGATTCACCACCCCCCTCTCAATTGTCCTGTGCATCTAACAATTGGTATTAGAGCTAGGTTCCTTAAAGAAGCTTAACCACTAGGGGTAGATCTAGATGGCGCATAGGAAAGGTATTGAGATTCCTTTGTTTGATGGAAAAAATTAAGCTTTCTAGAAGATCATGATGGAAATCTTTCTTGTCTCAGTAGGGTATGGTGTATGGAAGTTAGTTGAAAAATAATATACTATACCTACTGATGGTCCAAAGGATGATGATGAGATTAAAGACTATGAGAACAATGGCAAGGCAAGGAGTGTTCTTCTGAATAGCCTTTTCGATTTAGAATTAGTGAAGGTAATGAGCTATAAAACTACTAACGAGATCTGGAAGAAACTAGAAAGTATCTATGAAGGAGATGCCAAGGTCAAGCAAGCAAAGATGTAGAATTTGAAGACCAAGTTTGAAACCCTAGACATGTCAGAGGATGAAAATATCGCAAGATACATGCATAGAGTGGATGAAGTTGTCAATTCCATCAATGGTCTTGGTAGAAAGCTAGAGGAAAATGAAGTGGTAAAGAAGGTACTAAGAACTCTTCCAAAATCTTATAGTGCTAAAGTTTCTGCTATTGAAGAAGCTCAAAATTTGGATAATTATACTAGGGATCAATTGTTTGGTACTTTAACTACTTTTGAATTAAGAGAGTTTGGTCAAGATGATTCAAGAAAAGAGACTGCTTTTAAGGTTATCAAGATAGAAAAGAATGACGAGTCAGATCCAAATGATTTTGATGAAGTGGAAGCAAATTTTGTAAGTAGATTGAAAAAGGGCTCTAGAAAATACAAAGGTAAGTTACCCTTCAAATGTTCTAACTATGGAAATATAGGTCATTATGCTTCAAAATGTCTGGTCAAATTTTCAAATGACAAATACAAGGATAACAAAGGAAAATCAATAAAGAGGATTTATTATGTTAAAGAAGATACTAGCATATTTGATTATGAGTCTGACTATCTAGGTGATGAAAGTGATGAATGCTTATTCATGGCTTTGAATGTTGGAACTAATTCTACTGACTATGAAAGATGTATGAAGGAAATTGTTCTAAAAATAGGGCACACTATCAAAGGAGCTTTGGTAATTGCTTTTCATGCAAGAGAAGAGGAAAACTATTGGATAATTGATAGTGGATGTTCAAATCATATGACAGGTGATAAGAATAAGTTTGTTAAGCTTGAGAAGTTTGATAGAGGTTTTGTTAAGTTTGGAGATGATGCGTCTGCTAAGATCTATGGAAAAGGTTCAATTAGTTTTGATGGCAAGCATAATATAGATGGTGTTCTCTATGTCAAGGGTCTCTGGCATAATCTTTTAAGTGTAGGACAAATGTGTAGCAGAGGATATAACCTTATGTTTCAAGATGATGGTTGTGAGATCAGAAAAGAAAGCTCCAAAACTCTGGTTGCTACAGGAACAAGGACAAAAGGAAATGTATATCAGCTCAAAGGTGCTAATGGTATGTGCTTTATGACTCAAATTAATGAAAGTTGGCTATGGTATAGAAGAATGTCACATCAATTTTGATAGCCTAGTGAGGATCAACTCTACTCAAGCTATGAGAGATCTGCCAAGAATTACCAAGCCTATCAATGCAATTTGTAAGGAATGTCAGATTGGGAAGTAAACAAGAAAGAATTTCAAAATCAAAGAGTATTCTACCACAGGACCCTTGGAGTTGGTACATACAAATTTGTGTGGACCTACAAGAACAGGAAGCTTTCAAGGTGACAAGTATTTCATGTTGTTAATTGATGATTACTCTAAAATGACTTGGGTAACTTTTCTCAAAGAAAAATCAAAAGCTCTAGATAAGTTTAAAGCATTTAAGGTTATGGTTGAGAATGAAATAGATATGAAAATCAAGTGCTTGAGGTCTGACAGAGGTGGTGAGTTTACCTCTAATGAGTTTAACTATTTTTGTGAAGATCATGGAATAAAAAGGCATTTTTTAGCTCCTAGGACTCCTCAATAGAATGGAGTTGTGGAAAGGAAGAATAGGATAGTTCGGGAAGCAGCTAGGACAATGTTGAAAGAAGCAAATCTACCAAATATCTATTGGAGAGAGGCTATTCACACTGTAGTCTACATACAAAACAAAGTGCAAGCAAGGGTCAATAGTTCAAAGACTCCATATGAACTATGGTTTGGAAGAACTCCTACCATTAAATATTTTAGAGTGTTTGGAAGCAAGTGCTATATTAGGAGAGATGAAGAAAATTGGGAAAGTTTGACACAAGATCAGATGAAGGAATCTTCCTTGGATATTCTACAAAGAGCAAGGCTTACAGGTGCTACAACAAGAGGCTAAATAAGTTAGTTGAAAGTGCAAACATCAAAGTGGCTGAAGAACCACATCAAAGCTTAGTGCTAATAGAATGATATGAATCTGATGAGTTCCCTTGCAAAGAATAAGAAAGAGAAGAAGAAAAGGAAAAGGAGATGCAAGTTGATGAAGAAGATACTCCAGAAAGGATTCCTAAGACTCCCAAGTAGGTGCAGAAGAATCATTCTAAGGATCAAATCATTGGAGATAAGAACAAAGGTGTACTAACAAGAAGAAAAATTGCTATGACAGATGAATAGGTAAATTTGTGCTTATTGTCTAAAATAGAACCTAAAACAATGATTGAAGCATACAAAGATGAACACTGAATCAAAGCTATGGAAGAAAAATTGATGTAGATTGAGATGAATCAAACTTGGGAAACTGTCCCAAGACTAGCAGACAAAAATGTGATAGGAACCAAATGGATGTTCTGAAACAAATTGAATGAGAATGGAGAAGTAATCAAAAATAAGGCCAGGCTTGTGTGTAAAGGCTACTCATAAGTAGAAGGAATAGATTTTGAGGAAAAATTTGCTCCAATGGCAATAATGGAGGCCATTAGAATGTTTTGGGCCTTTGCAACTCATAAGGACTTCAAAGTTTATCAAATGGATGTGAAATCTACATTCTTGAATGGAGAGTTGGAAGAAGAGGTATACATTTAACAACCGAAAGGATTTCAATTATCAGATGATCCAAATATGGTTTACAAATTGAAGAAGGTGTTGTATGAACTCAAACAGGCTCCTAGAGCTTGGTATGCAAGATTGGATATATACTTGCTACAACAACGATTCAAAAAGGGTACTGTAGATAGCAATTTGTACTTCAAAGTTGAAGAAGATCAAATCTTGATTGTGGTGGTATATGTTGATGATATAATCTTTGGAGGAAATGAAGGTATGTGCAAGAGATTTGTAGAGGAGATGCAGAAAGAGTTTGAATTGTCAATGTGTGGGGAAATGAATTTCTTCCTTGGGTTACAAATCAATCAATCAGAAAAAAGGTATTTTCATTTCACAATCAAAGTATATTAGGGAAATGTTGAAGAAGTTTAGGACATGATCATGGAGGATTCTAAACCGATATGTACTCATATGGTTATTGGATGTAATTTGAGCAAGAATGATGAATCTCCTAAGACTGATCAGAGCTAGTACAGATAAATGATTGGTGGACTATTATACCTAACTGCTACTAGACTAGATATCATGTATTTAGTTTGTCTTGTGGCTAGATTTCAAGAAGATCCAAGAGAATCATATGTTACAGTAGTAAAAAGGATATTTTGATACTTGAAGGGCACTCCAGATTATGGCTTATGGTATTCCAAGGATACTGATTTATTTGAGTGCGTATATAGATGCAGATTGGCCAGGATGTACAGATGATAGAAGTACACGTGGTGGTGCTTTCTTTTTGGAAATAGATTAGTTTCATGGTTGAGTAAGAAGAAGGATTCAGTGTCATTATCTATTGTAGAGGCATAATACATTGTAGAAATATCTTGTTGCACACAGGTGTTGTGGATGAAGTAGACATTGAAGGATATCAAAGTATCATATGATGAACCTATTCCTATTTTGTGTGATAATACAAGTGCTATCAATATCTCAAAGAACTTGGTAATGCAATGAAGGACAAAACATATATCTATTTGGTATCACTTTCTAAGAGAAAAGGTTGCAGAGAATGAGGTGAAATTGGAGTATGTGCCTACTAAGGATCAATCTGCATATATTTTTACAAAGGCTCTTCCTAAAGATACTTTTGAGTATCTCTAGCAGAAGTTAAGCATTTTTTATGTAGGAAAAAGGTGATTGTGGTAAATAGTTAGATCCTCCTTTCACTACACACATTCAGGGACATTTAACTGAGTTGAATCATAAATTTTTCAAAAGGATTCACCTATAGGTTGGTTGTCACTCGTAATGATAGGGAAATTCAGAATTTGTCAATTAATGTATTAATTTAATGCTCAAGTATGTTCAAAACCCTAATTATGTAAAATCGTAAGCAAACAAATAAATACAACAAATGCTTGCACACAAAGATAGTTAACAGAGATTAGTTACTGACCATTTTTTGAAGTTTAGGAATCTAAACAGTCAAGGGATTTGTGACTAGCGTCCAAGCCCAATGCAATGTTTTCTTCAGGGAGTTCCAGACTCCTTCCAAAATTAATGATCATTGTTCTGTCTGTTTCTGACTCTGTAGATACGGAGGGCACTGTGACTAGTGCCCTAGCCCAAGGTAGGATGTTCTTCAAGGTGTCAAGACCTCTCCTAATGTTGATTATCACTGTCACAGAGATTTCTATACCTGTAACCTCAGAGGGCTTTATGACTAGTGCCCTAGCCCTGAAAGTGCATCGAACTGCTTCTTTCCACTAGATCAGAATCCTTATCTTCTACAACCTTCCTCTGCAACTCCACTCTGTGAAACCTGATACCTATAACCTGCAATCAAAAGGAGTGTGTTTGGGGGTTGTGGTATTTAGGAGCTTGCCTCAGTTAAGCCCTAGAATGGCATTCAAGCCTTCCAACGTTGTTGTTTGATAAAGAGTATATATCCTTGTGGGATAGAGGGAAAAACAAATTGACAAATGATTGATTCAACACAAATAGATATCACCTCAAAGATTTAGCTCACATGTAGATGAAAATCCTTCAACGCATGAGAAGATGAAGCTAAATCTGCAATCACAAACACAGCAACAATATTCTCCTTTGCAACAATGGATATCTTGAATGCTCTAAAATCATAAGTTCACCAAAAGTTCATAATCATCTTCTAGTTTGCAAATGAATCCCTAAACATGCTTATATATGCATTCCCACTTTAATTTTGTAATTCAAACTTAAGATGTTGGCATGGCACACCTTTAACGGTCACATAATCGACATTCAAATTTGGGACCTGCCTAAAATAGCGCAGGACTAGGGTGTGAGCACCCAAGCCCCTGATACCTATTTTAGGGTAGGTTTAAGCTCACAGATGTCCCTCAAGTCCCATTTGACATGGGTTTTAGGCCATTTTGTTCCGGGAGTAAAAATGAACATGCAAGATGCAAAACAAGGTACCCAGGAGCTAAACTTAGTAGGTAAAAGTCGTAGGGGGACATTTTACGACATAACACTTAGCTCGCATTTTAATGTCTACATGATCTTATGACCCATACATGCATTAAAGTATGGTCAAAACATAACAAACATGCCAGGCACTTGAAGCTAATGCACACATAAAGATTGAGGAACCATTTGTAGCCCCTAGTCTCAGGGAGACATTAGAGAAAGCACATCACAGACACGCCAAACACAGTGAAGACAATAAAAGGCACACAAAACATGGAGAAGATAGTATTGAAGACATGCAAAACATGATGAATACAGTGAATGTAGTGATTATTTCTTTTTCATTTGCATATATATAAATGAATGTAGATACATGGAAAGTAAAAATGCAACACACAACCCAAAATGTAGGGAGGGGCATTTCGCCGCTCAACTTTAGACTACATATGGGGGGAAGACACGCAATACAAATCTTAGAGTGTAGGGAGGGGCATTTCAACGCAACTCTAGACTACAATTGAGAACAAGCATGCCATACAAAACCCATGTGTAAGGAGGGGCATTTCGCCACGCAACTTTAGACTACACAAGGGGAAAAACACACGAAAAACATGAGCATCGTATAGCATGCCAAAGACATACTATATGTCTAAAACATGACAAACAAGGTGATGGAAGGAACTTATTGCTAAGCCCCCACCATCTCAAGCACGCTATAGGCACAACTAATGGTGGGCTTATGCCACAACAACTGCCAAAGACACGCTTAAGGGAGGATACACCAACCCTGCCTACTTGGAGGACTTTTGCAATAAAAAGGATGTGCACTAGCTCAAGAGATACACCATCCCCGCCTCCATAGAGGGCTTAGAATAAAATGATATGCATGATATCCCACCTCCACATAGGGCTTTTTGATTGCAATATAAAATAAAGATATGCACTCATGTCGGAGATACAATATCCCGCCTCCGTAAAGGGCTTACAAACACACTTTGTTAGTATCAAAATCATCAAACAACTTACCTTATATGCCCCACATTAAGGTGGTTGATATCATGTACCAATATCAAGCACGTTAAGGAAGAGAGAAAACACACAAGGGAACAAGAGCTCTCACAAAGCCCATGCCCCCAAAGGTGACATGTGCTTCACGATCACCGAATGTTCCCACAAACACACAATTTCCTGCAAGAAGAGAGATTAGAAATATTTTCGTAAGATAATAACCATGTCATGTGATTAAAAAAAAAGCAATTCATGAAAATAATCACATCAAGAGCCAAGGTTATACTATAGATTAAAAAATTGAGTGTAACTGTGGCGCTATACTACATGGATCTCAGAACTGAGTGTAACCAAGACGAGACCCAAGACAAACAAAGTGCATGGAGCAACTATATTGTTATGGTTTGTTAGCAAATATAAGACAACATTAAAATATCACACGGAGTGATTCTACTAGCCAAGCATAGGATAATATATATCAACCCCATCCTCATGTATGGACTAGGTCCATTTTTGCTTACTTGCTAAGGGGACACATGGTCCGTATCAATATATGTTTGTTTTTTCATCATTCGCCAGCTAGATAGAACCACTAGAAGAAGGTAAACAATAAATCAAGAGAGGAGAAACAAGTGTCTTAGGGTTATCATGTAGGAAGGTGCCCCCAGGTCACCAACCGCAACGCTAGACACAAAAAAAATAGAGAGGAGCAAGATATAAGAATGATGGTACAAATAGAAGAATGATCACAACAGAGGTGGTCTCCTGGTATCATTGACCTTACAAGAGAATCAAGGGTCATCCAAGGAGGCCTAAACAACACATAACACATCACAGGGGGGTCACAACACAGAGGGATAAGGTTAGATATACTTACCTGAATGCACAACCGAACTAGCGATTATCGTCAAGCAAATCATCATCTTCCCAATCTCGAATGTTAGAGAAAAGAGGTACATAAGGTACCATAGCCCAAATTTTGTTTTTGTCTTTAAACTATTCATTCTTAAGCTCTTCTTTTTTTGATTCAATGTTAGGTGGAATGTTTTATTGTTGAGGTGCATTTCGTTGGGCAAAATCTTGTCTTTTCCTCCTCTCTCTTGCTTGTCTATTTTTTCTTGTCTTATTGCTTATATCTTCAAAAGTATTGTCATGTTTTTCTATTGTTCTTTTTATGTTAAAGGAAGAAGCTTGTTCAAATCTCATTTGTCTTGATGAAGTGCCTTGTTCTTGATGAATACCTCATGATCCTCATAAGGATGACAGAGGAGGAACCTCAACATAGAGTCCTTTACCTTTTTCTCTAGGAAGTTCTTCTAATGCAGGTTGTTCTTCTCTTATTATTTACATAGGATGCCTAACCACTCTATATATATCTTTTTCTTTGTATTGTCTGTATTGTAGGAAAGAGTGGTCTATTCATGACTCAAGGTCTCTATCAAGTTGTGGCCAAAAGTAATCAAGAGTAAAGTTCTTTTCCATAACCATAGGTTGCCATGTATTACGTTGAATAGTACACACTTGTCCATGTAAAGGGAATTTTATGCAATTGTGAATAGTTGAGGGGATAGAGTTCATAGCTTTTAACCATGGGTGTCCTAGTTTTATGCGGAAGAGGTTAGATAAAGGGATAACATCAAATAATTGATCTACAACTTTATCATATACTGTAACCAATAAAGATATTTTCCCAAAGGTAGGCATGAAAGCTCTGGTGTGTGTCTTAATCATTAAATCCGAAGGTTCATAGGAATCCTGTGTTAAATTATGTGAGAGAAGGAACTCTTCAGTTACCACATTAGTCATGTAATTAGGATCTATAAGTGTACCATGAACCGGAATCTCCATCATACTCACGGTGATGTAAAGAGGTCCTTCATTGTCTACAAATGTTTTATCATGAGGTGTAAATGTTATTTTAGGTTAAGGGCTCCTTCTTTTAAAATAAGGCATAGGAGGGAACCTAGCATTATTGTTACAATGAGAATCCATGTATATATGTCTTCAAATGAATGCAAGATCATATTTTAAAAGATTTTTGATACTTATGCAAGGAACAAGTGCACAAATATCTATGTTTATGACCTAAAGTGCTTGATTTTTTTCGCTTTCTTTAATGCAAATGCTTAAAAGTAGTGTTGTGAAGAAATTAAAGGGGTAGAAAATTAAATGCTTGTTATCAATCCAATAATGCAACACTATCCTTCACAACACGTCAAAATCTAGTGAAAACGCAAGGATTTTAAACCCTAATTGTGAAATTTGTTAGGGTTAGCCGGCAGATGATATCAATTAAATGCAAATAATGATTAAATAGAGGAATGAAAAATACACAAAAATAATAACAGTGAGAGACAATTTTAACGCTGTTCACCCAAACTCGAGCTACATCCACCAACAGAGAGTCCAATATTATTATTCAGTAAATCGAACCAATTTCAACCAGCAATCCTTGCAACTCAATACCGTTGCAAATGCTACAATACAATATATCAAAATCTCACCCGCAACATACATCCTAGCCGCTTATAACAAGCTTTTTGGAAGCTTCTAGAATTAGGGTTTTACAATGTCATTTTTTCTTTTATCGGTTAACAAAAATTAACAACCAACTATGAATGGGATAAAAAGAGGGAAATTTTTTTTGGGGGTTGCACCCTCGAACATCGACAAGGATACGTTACAAGTGTACATTATTTGCATGATTAGTCACCACATACCAACAAAATTAAGGCATGAAACTATGTAAAATGATGTATGAATGAATTCTAATCAGATTTATGATGTGAATTAGTTCAACTTAGATCTAAAAATTATGCAGAAATCCTACAATGCTTAATGCAAGTGCAATTTTAAAGAGAGATGAATGAATATGCTAGTTTTTTGTTGAAATTGACTATGTGAAAATGCAAAATTTTGAATGCAAATACAAAAACACACAATAATGAAACACTACAAACAAAAATTAGATTTGAATGAGTGTTTAAAAGAGTAGTAAAATCTGAAACAAGATTTTAACTACAAACCCTAGCTAATGCAAAGACTAGGTTTTATGAAAAATGCACAATTTCAAGCAAAATCTAACAATTTAAGCATGAAAATGATTGCAAAATGATGTACTACTGTAATTTATATCAGATCTAATGAAAATATCATAAATTAAGTGAAATTCAATAAAATTGATGCAAACTATGTCAAAATGCAAGCCTAGGATGCCAATTTTTTCAATTTTTTCAATTTTTTTTTGTAAATTTTCAAATGCAATAACATGAAAATTAAATGAATGAATGGAAATCTGAAGTATAACACTCAAGAAGGTGCAAAATTTAATAAAAATATGAGTTCACCAAAATGTTATGTAGGAAAAAGGTGATTGTGGTAAATAGTTAGATCCTCCTTTCACTACACACATTCAAGGACATTTAACCGAGTTGAATCACAACTTTTGCAAGAGGATTCACCTATAGATTGGTTATCACTTGTAATGATAGGGAAATTCAAAAATTTTCAATTGATGTATTAATTTAATGCTCAAGTATGCTCAAAACCCTAATTATGTAAAATCATAAGCAAATGGATAAATTATGACAAATGCTCACACACAAAGATAGTTAACAGAGATTAGCTACTGACCATTTTTCAAAGTTTGGGAATCTGAATAGTCGGGGTCTTTGTGACTAGCACCCGAGCCCAATGCAGTGTTTTCTTTAGGGGGTTCCGGACTCCTTCCAACACTAATTATCATTGTTCTATTTGTTTTCGGCTCTGTAGATGCAGAGGGCACTGTGACTAGTGCCCTAGCCCAAGGCATGATGTTCTTCAAGGTGTCGGGACCTCTTCTGATGCTGATTATCATTGTCATGGAGATTTCTATACCTACAACCTTGGAAGGCTTTATGACTATCACCCTAGCCCCAACAGTGCACCAAACTGCTTCTTTCTGCCAGATCCAGAATCCTTATCTTCTATAACCTTCCTCTACAAATCCACTACGCAAAATCTGATACCTGTAACCTGTAATCACAAGTAGTGTGGTTGGGGTTGTGGTTTTTAGGAACTTGTCTCAGTCAAGCCCCAAAATGGCATTCAAGCCTTCCAACACTATTGTTTGATAAAGAGTGTGTATCCCTGCGGGATAGAGGCAAAAACAAATTGATAAATTGATTGATTCAACACAAATTGATATCACCTCAGAGGTGTAGCTCACATGTAGATGAAAATCCTTCAACACATGAGAAGATGAAGCTAAATCTGCAATCACAAACACAACAGCAATATTTTGCTTTGCAACAATGGATATCTTGAATGCTCTAAAATCATAAGTTTGCCAAAAGTTCATAATCATCTTCTAGTTTGCAAATGAATCCCTAAACATGCTTATATATGCATTCCCACTTTAATTTTGTAATTCAAACTTAAGATGTCGGCATGGGGCACCTTTAACAGTCACATAACTGACATTCAAATTTGGGACCTTCCTAAAATAGGGCACAACTAGGGAGCGAGCGCCCAAGCCCCTCGTACCTATTTTAGGGCAGGTTTAAGCTTGCAGATGTCCCTCAAGCCCCATTTGACACGGGTTTTAGGCCATTTTGTTCTAGGAGTTAAATGAACATGCAAGATGCAAAACAAGGGACCCGAGAGCTAAACTTAGGAGGCAAAAGTCCTAGGGGGACATTTTTTGACATAACAGGGTTATTGCCCCTTCTTTTAATTAAGTGCATAAGTGTGCATTTGTTTGGGAAGCATTTCAAGATACATTCTTGGTCCTGGACTGATGTTGAAGGCTACCCCAAAGGGAGAGAGTGCAAAAAAGTGAGAGCAGTAGAGAGAGAGCAGGTTCTTGCTGGTGTTGCAAGTATTGTCTAAAGTGGTGCAGATGTTAGAAGGATGTGAGAAAGGTACAAAGTGTTTCCCTTTGAAGTATTGTCAAAGGAGGAAAGCAAAATAATTCAATGCAAAAGAGGAAATTGTGGAGTATGCAAGAAAGAGAGTTGGTTGAGTTTGTTTCCCTTTGCCATTGATGTCAAAGGGGGAGAGAGTTAGAGTGGTTGAAAAACCATAGTGCAGGAAAGTTGGTCTAGAAAACATAGGGTGAGAGAGTGTGTCCATAAGAGAATGAAGAAATCCTCAAGTAGGGGGAGAATTCTGTGAAGCAAAAGAATAAGAGATGCCCCAATCAGGGAGAGTGTTGTTGGTTGCAGAGTTGTTTGATTTTGTTATTGATGGTTTTTCTGAGAGAGTTGGTGTTGCCATCAATGACAAATGGGGAGATTATTGGAAGCCTTTTGGTGTTGTCATTGATGTCGACCCCTAGCATTGGAGTTATTGGATGTGTTATGGTTTGATGTCATATTGATATCAACCATAGTGTGAAAAATGTTAGTATTGTTGAAGAATGTTGCACTATGTTGTCATCTATATCATGGCTTGATGTCAACCTCTAGTGTAGTCATGATGAGAAGTGTTTGAAGATGCTAAGAAGGTGTTTTCAGTATTGCTGATGCAGATGGTTCACTTGGTTTCCAAGTGCTTTTGAGAAAATTTGAATGAAAGAGTGTGTAGTGTGACAGAGGTGTGTTTAGTATTGTGCTCCGTATTTCTTAATGGGTGAAGATATGCTTATGCAATTTGGAAGTGATGATCAAAGGTGTTATATCTAGAGTTTCAAGTTCTGGAGCATGCGATAGTGGAAGATGTGTTTGACAGAGTGTTTTCTTGTTAAGAAGGTTGTCTAGGAGAAATGAGATTGCTCTGCATTTCTCTATGTTGAGGTTTCTTGACTTGCGGAGTTGGGAACATGCTTATATTGTTTGTATCTACTTTCCCTTGGAGTTTCTAGTGTTGGGTTGCTCCGCAAGTTTAGTTCTTGTGTTGGAATTCAAGTGGTAATGCATCATGATACGTAAGATGAAAGCATTCTTTGTTTCAGATGGTTAAGGTAGTATTGTAGAAGAGTATGATGAAGCTAAATATTCAGGAATATTGTATGATGCTATTATGTGGTCCACAAGTTGTTTCTAGACTTGATGAAGCAAGAACTTAACTGCTTAAGGGCGTTAATGTAGGTTTAGCCAACCTAGTGTGTTAGCACTAATTGCAGATGTACTTCGTTGCTTGTGGCAGCATGGTGTAGCATGTTGATATAGATTTGGGTCCTGATTAACCCTTGGTGTGGTCCGAATTCACTTCTTTCCACCATTGAGGTGTTTGGTGCTGACCTATTTGGTGTTTGCACGTTTGAAGTGCATATGTCTCTTTGTGGCCAACTTGAAGATGGTTTTCAAGTTGTGAATGATATAAATGCAAGGTGAAGTTTGATTAGAAAACACACATAGTTCAAGATGTGAACATAATCAAGTGTGGTGATTTGAGTGTGAGCATAAAAGCTTATGACTTCTGAATGTAGTGAGCAGAAGGTGTCTACATTTCAGTCTACTTGAGATTACTGGAGGCAGTGAGCCAAAGGTTGCGGATGGCATAAGGTTGCGGTGGTGGAATTCTCCTATTGTTGTGAGATTGTGGATCTCTCTGTAACAATCTTCCTTTATTTTTCCTTCTTCTGGACAGTGAACCTTTCTTCTCTTTTGGGCAGTGAGCCCTCTAGGAATGAGCCCGTTGTATTCAATGTTGCTATTCATATATATGTGAGCTAATCCTCATTGTGGTTTTTCCCTTCTTGGGTTTTCCACGTAAATCTGGTGTTCTTATGTGTTTGGATGTGTTTGTATTGATGACTCATATGTTTACATTTTTCTAATGCATAATAAGAGTTTGAAGGCTAACAAGGGTCGGAATAGTATTGAGGGTTTAATGTTTTTAAGTACAACTGATTCACCCCCCTCTCAATTGTCCTGTGCATCTTATATCATGTCCATCATGAATGGGGTTAAGTTATGAATTTATTTCTTCTTTTCCCCAGAAGGACATTCCACTAGGAAGAATCCCTTTAGCAAAAATTTTACCCTAATTTCTTTTCCCCAATGATCTCTACACTAGTTTTGAACCTTGACTTTTGAGGACCAATTCCTATCCATTTAACGAAAAATGCATAGGATCTAAATCAGGCCATAAAATTAAGTAAACCAATCAGACTTAGGGTAGAGGAAATGTATCTTACTGGGGGTTTGAATTTGATTGGGATTGTGTTTGCTCTAGTGGTTAGGGAAGAGTTTTTGGGCATCTAGACTTTCTTTGTTCCCTTGAGTCTTCTTGGTTGTACCTGTATGCTCAAAATCCTGACCTCGGTTGCTTGGGGCTGTCGGGTTGGATTTTGGTATGCACACAGACCCTTCCCTCCTTTCTGCGGGGTGATCTACCACGTCACTCTCGCTCTCATGGAAGTAGCAAGTCGAGAGGAGGCAAGACACGACGAGGGTCTGGCTCATTGGAGAGCTGGACTTTGTGGAGAGGGGTCGACGTGTCCTGGGGACCTTGTCATTGTGTGATAATGTGTATGTTTCATTCGATGACTGTTGTTGTAGAGATAACCCTATGACCCAAAACGTCACTAGTTACTCTTAGTCTATTAGGGTTTCTATTGTTCCACTTCTATGTGGGTAAGTTGATACTTTCGTTGATAGCTTCTTGTCTTTCAATCTGACATTGTATTTGAGTTTGTCTATGTTCTTCTATCAAAAGGAGGACAAATGGATCTTGTTGTGGCAAAGTAAATGTCTCCTATTGTGGTTGTGGATGGATCTCCTCAATCTCACCGAGGACTATCCTCACCAACTCACCTCTTAACCCTAGGCACATTCATGAGCCAAGATAAGAGATAATTGTATGTGGACTAACCTTAACTAGATTTAGGGTTTTGACCTAGGGTTTTAGTTGACCTAGGGTTTCATTGTGTGTTGACTTTTGTTGATCTTGTGATGTTATCAAGGGTTTAACTTTTGTTGACCGTGGTTAACCTTGTGATGATATCAAGGGTTTGCAATGTATCTATGTGACTAATGTTTTTGTTCTTTTCTATATTTTTATGCATGTGAAGCTATATGATGTGCAAACTTGTTTTTGTGCTTTTTTTGAGATTTATGGAAAATCAAGATGCTTTTAATCTAGGAAAGGAAATATGAATGCAATTTAGAATGAATTTAACCTAATGCAATTATTCTATGTTTTTGGGTTTTCGAATATTTTGGAATAATCTAATCTAGAAAAGGTAATTTCTTTCTAAATAAACTAGATCTAGGAATTTGAAAATAAATTACTCTAACATGCAAGATCTATCTATCAAGGAAAAAGCAACATGTTACTAATCCCAAGCGCAATTTTTGATTTTCTAATTACTACTAATTGAATAAAAGAATAGAGGAACATGAAAATAGAGAAAATTTGTGTGACTCCACTACCCTCAGAAATCCTTGATGGCAACCTCGTATCCTCTTAAAGCAGCAGGAAGACCTCTTGACGACAAGACAACACAAAGAAGCAAAAAGAAGCTTGTAGAAGCTTGAGAAAGCTCAATGGGAGCTTTTGATGAGTACAATGGCACTGATTGAAGTAGCGTAATGATGCTTGAAGATCTTTATGTGAAAGTTTGATGAACAATGAATAAATAAAAGACACCTTTGTCATGTGTGAGCATGAGATGCTGATTGGAGAGCAAAAACTTAGCAAGAGTTGTGTGCACAATGAATTTGTCTCCCTTTGTGCTTGAGGGAGGGGGTATTTATAGGTTGAAAGAATGGAATTGATTGAGAAGTTAACTCAATTGATTGATGAGTTAACAAGAATTGATTAGGGAGTGAACTAGATTGATTACCCAGTAAACTCAGTTAATTATGGAGTGATAAAAATAATAGCTTATCAGTAAAGAGGAATTGAAGTTGGAAGAATGCATGGAAGAGAATGAGTTGTTAATTTTAGATCAAATGGAGTTAATTATGCATGTGTGGGTTCATGAAATAGTCAACTCCATATTAGGCATCAAAAATCATGTGAACTGGAAGAAAACGAGTGAAACTAGATCTATTTTGAGTGAGAAACTCAAGTTTTTCTGCAGCTAGAAACACGACAATGTTGCCCCTTTCACCAGTAGGGTCGCTTGGGGGGCGACCCTGGGTCACCCGGGGGGTATCCTGCAAAAAGAGGGTTGCCCGGTGGGAGATTCAGAAAGAAAGGAGACTGAGAGGAAATGCATGATGGGAGATGGTAGAGAAGAGGAAAAGGAGGTGATCTGTATCTGAAAATAGGTCAATCATGTGCAATAATCGAAATCTCCACTTGCACTGCAGGATCTCCCGAGGGGAGGTCTAGAAATAATAGGGGGAGATTTGGATTGATTGAGTGAAATTGAAAACCAAAAGTGGGAGATGGATCCAGGGGACCTCTAGAAGGCTTATAGGGGGTGGATAGGATGAAAAACATATGGGAAAGGTGAAAAATCACCTACAAGATGCTTACAAGGATTAGGAGCAAAGTCAAAAGATTAGAAAACATAAATCGACAAGTGTCACAAAAGTGTCGAAAAGCGTCGACAACAAAGAGAGAGGGAAAACAACAAAGAAGAAACAACACAAGACAAGAAAGAATACACATCATCAAGAGGTCTGCTTCTTAGAGAACATTATTTCATGCTTACATGTATGTGACAAGTATTAAAATCATCATAGGGGTCCTTGTGGAGGTTGTGCGTGATTTTTGTGCTTACAAATTTGTCCCCTCAGGGACGGTAGTCTACATGAAGGGTATGTACCATTCCCGAACTTGGCCTTACCTATTGTCAATTTTCCCACAATTGTACCTGCAATAACTAGTATTAGTCTGGCATTTAAATATATTAAAACAAATAATGAAAACTGAAATGACGAACTTACCATAGATCATTCAGTTTCAACTAACTTTGTTTGCCTTTATCGATGAGACCTTTAGGAATGAATGCACACAAAATGACACACCAAGGATGCATAAAAGCAAAAAACTAATCTAAGAATGCATAAAAGAAACTAAGCTAAGGGCAAACAAAGCAAGCAAATTTGTGAGATCGAAGTGAATCAGTGACAGAATTGATCATGTGAGCAGTCATTGGAAAGGTATCATCGAAGAGATCGTGAAGATGGCCACTTCTTGAGCCACGGAGAATCAGGTATGCCAATAGTGAAAAACCCCTTTCTAAACCCTAGGTTAAAGTTTGTGAAAAATCTCTTAAAATAGTTTATTTTTGGTGATTCTTCTTGTTGCATTCTCTATTTTGTGATTTAGAGTAAGATAGGTCTTTCATTTTCTGAAATCGGCTGGGAAATAGAGATTTTAGGGCACTTTTTAGTTTGAGGGATCTCCACTTAGGGTTGCCCCTTTTGTCAGGTAGGTCACCCAAGGGGAGATCTGTCTGGCAGTCACCCAGGGGGAGATCTTGCAGACAATAGGGTCACCTGGGGGGAGATCCTACTGACATCTAGGTCGCCCGAGGGGCGACCTTGTTGGGCAAATTCTACTTGAAATTTGGTATTTTCTATCATTCATTTCACTCTAATCTGACTTGATTTGACTACTATATTCTCCTATTTATTGTAATTTTTGATGGTTATATGCTTTTTTGTGTAATTTTCTACAAGTTTTATGATTTGTAGGGATTTTTGTGAGTTTACAAGATCTAACATAAATTTCTTTATTTGCAAGATATGCACATCTGATGGAATGCTTGCAGAGAGCAGATGTGGCTCTTAGAGATGTTTGCTTAGTTGGGTGATGAGGACCATGCAATTCTGAGAAGAGCAGGCCTAGCTAAAGTCTATCATGTGCCAGTTTTACACCCTGTATCATGCATATGTTGCGACATTTTGACTTACTGGGATGTAGACAGAAATACCTTCAGGTTCCCACAAGTTTCAGGATAGTGGACTATCACTCTATTTGATGTTTATCGTATTCTTGGAGTTCCTGTGAGAGGACATCCTCTTGTCCTTCCTACTAGTGAGTCCTTTGAGGACAAGGCATCTTGGGCAGAGTTCATGGGGGTTAGTCACCCCAAGAACCAGATAGGGGTCTAGCTTACTTCAGTGCCATGGCTTTACATTCCTCTCTTGAGGTGACTCTTAATTGGTTTGATTGTATCGAGGTTGTCTGGAGACAAGGCCTCGGCTCGCTTGAGATGGTGTTCTGTACCCATCATATGTGGTCTTGAGGAGGGCAAGGTCTATGCTTGGGGGCCAGACATTTTGGCCATGGTATACAGGGACTTATATTGCATTACACGACAAGGGGCTCTAGCTTTTAGCCACTCTTCCTTGATTATGACTTAGATTTTTGAGCACATCAGGCCCTATCAGAAACTTGTTCTGATTCCTGACAGATGACTACTGAGAGCAGCTAGGTGGATGCAGGTGGGACATTTTGATGCTTCTTTGCACACTATGGCTACTCTTATGGATGAGGATATGATCTTTATCCTTATCTTGATATGGAGGGATCTTGGGCTCGAGATGGTGAGATCCGAGAGTACTATTGTGGGGTGTTCGAGGTTTTAGATCATAATGGTCAAGTCAAGGCTCACCATGTTGAGTGTGTCTTACAGCAGTTTGGCAAGGGCTTCCCTAAGGAGTTTCCCTCAATGTCTACTTGTTATAGGTCCATTCAGGAGATGGGTGAGGTAGGTCAGAGGATAGTTGTTTGGACTCCCTTGACTCCTGGAGTGTTTATTACTAGAGTTCCTAGATCTTTACGAGGATAGAGGGGAGGTAGAGGGACTTCTTCCTAATCACTCATTGTGATTGGGGACTCAAAGTCTACTGATAGGGACTATATTCTTGATGGTGATGATTCGTCAGGCAAGGGCCTACCCAAGGATGTACCGGATGAGGGTTTTGATGATATAGCTAAAGCGGATGATGCACCTGACATCCCTGAGGGTCAGTCCGTGGTTCCTAGACCTCCTCATTCTAATGAGATTATGTGATAGTTTGACCTTGCATGGTAGCCTGGTGATCTATGTAAGTTTACTTTTGTTTATCATTTTTCACACTTTTTTCCTTTCTCTCTTTTATTTCCTTTTCGTGAGGAACTAACACGTCTTTCTCTTTTGGTTCACTTTGGAGGTAATGTCGAAGAGTGGAGGGCTTTTGTTCATGAGATTAATGTTGGTTTGATTGCCCCCTTCACTAGGATGACTTGAGAGAGTCTCTTGGTTGATCCTAATATGCCCCCTGCTACCAGGCGACACACCAACATTTTTGCTCCTGTCTATCATGGATGTCAGGTGAGTGCAGACTTGAAAGCTAAGATTCACACCCTTAAGGGTGAGAGTCAGGTGCTCCGGGAGATGGTCCATCTTAGCTTTGGATGATGAGATGCTAGTATGGTGGGGCCTTCACAATCACACGCTCACAACAGGATGCCTCGCTCCCATAGGTCTCATGGAGTGACGAATGATACTCATAGACAAAGGAATAGAAGTCCTAATGGTTCTGTTTGAGGGAACCGACCTTGATATTATTTTTTCTTCTTTTGAACTCATGCCCCCTGTATGGGGAGCCTCTATTTCCCTTGGGAGCATTTTGTCCTTAGCTCCTTGATACTCTTGTATATGTAAACTTCAGATATATTTATGAAAGTTCATCTTTTTTATGGTTTTCACCTATCAGATTTGTACTCATCTCTTGTGCATTTTTGTAAGTTTAAGGACTTTTTGATTATGTTTTTGACCTTTCAACTCTTTTAACAATGCAAGTATGATAACGATGACATGTTTTTGTATATTTTTATGGCCTATGTATGAGATACAGTTTACGATATGCAGATGCAAGAACACAAGAAATGTTGAAATGAAACAGTTACTTCTACTGAATGTCATGAGATATTACATTGACTTTATTTCTTTGAGACTATTTTTCTATATTTGGTATGAATGCAATGTGGAACAATTAATGTGACTACTCTTTAATACGATTTTTCAATCCAGGGGATTGTGAGTTGTCCTGATATAAGAGACCTATTCAAGGCTATGAGATAGGATTTAGAACTCAAGTGGGGAATGAGAGTGAAATGGAGTGCTTTTGAATTCAGACATTGCTAAAGGCTAAACACTGATCCTTATCTAGATAAGACAATTTGACAAGCTTTCAACTTAGACAAGTAACAAATTTTGATGTTCGCTAGACTTAGATCATAGATGGTAAGCAAGATAGACCTGGGGTAAATGCTAAATAGGAAAGAACAAGGGTCCCTAGATAAAAGATGATCCTAGAGACTACTAGACCCTTAGCTTTGCTTAGCTAGTACGTGTGTGTGCTTTGTACCTTTCTTTCTTTGTTAGAATGTCACCCTTGAGGCTTCAAGCTTAAACTAATCTCCACCCAAGAGTACGAACTTTCAACAATCTTTTCTCTTTCACTCTTTTTTCGTATCTCTCTTTTTTTGCTTTTTTGCTTTTTTTTGTATTTCCTCACTTGATTTTTCTCATTTTTTTTCAATGGATTTTGACTTTTTATGAAAATGAATGCTTTTTGGAACTTTTTGATATGCAAGCTTAATCTCTCAATTCTCACTTTTCAACACTCTTATTTTGATCACTCATTTTTTTATTCACTTAGATTTTAGATTGCTTCCTTCAGAGTTTTGATCCTCCTAACATTTTTGGCTAGGAAAGATAAGGGGCTGAGTGCCACCTAAAGTTTTGTAATCTGGTCAAACTTCTCTTATACTAGGGAAGAATTGGGAAGGTCTACTTGCAAGCTTCCTTTGAACATTGTAAGTTTGAGTACTGACTTTGTTTAGACCTAACATCTTGGCTCATTAAGACTGGGATCAGTGTAAAGCTAAGAGCTAGGCTTTGATTAGAATCACTGGGAATCAAGGGGGATAATGGTGATTGTGAAAATGGGGAATCTCTAGGGCCTATAAGGATGACGTATATCTAGGCAACATTAAGCTTCTTACTAAAAAAAATAGTATAAGAGTAAGTCACTAACAGTAATGCAAGATGAACAGAATGATGCTCAAATATAGGAAACAAATTGTTTTTGACATTTTGATTTTTATAATTTTTTTTGTATTTTTATGTTTTATGATTTTTTTGGGTTTTAGACATAGTATTTCTTGAGGTGAAAGGCATTGACTGTTTTGCCAAATTCCTCTCCCTCCATTGTGCACAAGAGATAGGCACCATTTCCAACGTCTTCTTTGACCATATAAGGACCTTTCCAGTCTTCTGAAAAATCTTTTTTTCATTTTCTTTTCTTATTCTTTGTGCTACCTCTTCTCAGGACAAGTTCTCCTATTATGTAGGGTTTGTCATTCGATTCTATTGTTTCCAATTCGGTGGTTTCCCTTGGTAGTGTGAGATGAAGTAAGTCTCAAAAGGCTTGTTGATGGAAAGGGGTCCAATACAGGACTCCGTCACAATTTAATAACTTTGCTAATAGGTCAAACTATTCTTGCATGTAGATTTTCACCTTTGGTCTCTCTTGGATTCTTTGCAAAAATTGGAACAAATCGAGGGGAGTTTGTGGCTCCCTTTGCTCATTAGGAGGGACAAAGTATATACTCATCCTCCCATTGGGTTCTGGTCTTAAGTCCATGGCATATCCATTATAACTCTTTACCAGTTTGAAAATGACAGGGTCATCAACGCCAACTGACACTCTCATCTTCCATTCTCTATGAAATGTTCCCTCACTTTCTTCATCTTTGTTGAGAAGTCTTTCAACCATTTTGATTCGTACTAAGGGTGCTTCCCACTTGGCGAGTTCATTTTATTGAACTGAGGTAGAGGTGGTTGGCTTCTCTTGCGGTTAAGACACCATGAACATCCTAGGTAGAATTTCTATTGCATTAGTTGACTCATTGTCAATAGAATGCACCTTCTCTGATGAAGGGGGTAAATCATAAAACACACAACAATAGAAATTGCACATAGAAAATAGAACTTTCTTTATTGATTTGGACAACTTATTACATTACAAAAGCTCAAATACAATCAGAGGAATCAACCCTCCACAAGCTGCAACACATTACAGCTTTCAATCTCAAGACTCTAGAATCATCTACCTTCTGTAACCCCAAATCAGCTAGGGTTTCTATTTTCCTACCTATTCTTGACTCTACACTTCCCCCTTAACTCTACTACGACCTAGGGTTCCCAAAAATAGTTATTAATAGCCTTTTTGGCAGCCAACAACCTGAATTTGAAATTTGCATCTCCCTCCAAAAATAGGTCAACTTTTGGGAGCCATAACTTTTGATCCAGGTGTCCGATTGATGAGCTGTTTTATGCGTCAGAAATCTCACAGAGTGCTCTATGCGCTAAGAACCCGCTCTGCTAGTTCCAACCATTTTGGGGCCCGTACGAGGCCGTTTAGTGCCTCAAACCTGAGTTTGAATAATTTTCAGGCATTTTTCAGGAAACGAAAACTTTAATATCTTTCAGCTCACAAATGATCTTTACATGATTCCTTTGCCAAATGTCTTATTTTTCAGTTATGAATCTTCCTGTAAAATTTCACTTCATTCTGTGCCCAAATGCAAACTTTCTAAAAATAGCAGGTTGCTATTTTTAGCAGTTTGGAAAAACTGAAAGTTCTACATCATTATTCAAGCAATTATGGAACCAGAACCACAAATTTTGAAAATAAATGGAAAGAACATCAACAATTTTGAAATACATCTTTTTTTGGGTGATGCAAGATTGCCCTTACACCACTAGATGCTCCTGTATCAAACACCCAGGGTAATTTGAGAAGTGACCCTGTCATGTCTTAGGTGTTTGTGTGAGGAAAACCCAAACGGTCAACCTCTGCCTTAGACAACGAAGAATAATATTCAACATGCCTTCCTTTCCATTTCACCAGATATTCTTCATATTGTCTGTTCCAAGTACTTCTTCCCACACAGCTATCTAAGATCTCTTCTATCTCCTCCATTGAAGTAGATGCTAGAATACTCCACTAATCTTCTATTGGTTGATCCTCTGTTCCACCTTCATGATATTATGATAAATCAATAATGTTGAAAATAGGGGAAATGTTGATCCCACTCGGCAGCTCTACCTCATATGCATTTCCTGAATCAAGTTTCTTCAAAATTCTACATGTTCCAAATTTCTTCATTTTCAGCTTATTGTATGTTCCAATTGGGAACCTTTCTTTTCTCAAGTGAACCATGACTTCATCTCCTACTTGGAACTCCTTATGTCTCCTCTTCTAATCTGCCTTAGCTTTGTGTTGAATATTCATCTTATTAATATGCTTTTTCACCTCTTCATGCAAATTCTTCAGATGTTCTGCAAAGTCTTTGGCTTCAGCACTTGTCTTTTCTCCTTTGTCCAGCTTCCTTAACTCTGAAGCATTTATTGGACTATTGCCATATATAATCTGGAATGGTGATTTACCTGTAGTCCTATTGACAGAATTGTTATAAGCAAATTCAGCCTGTGGTAAAATCAAATCACATCCCTTGAGCTTATCTCCTACTAAACATCGTAACAGGTTACCCAAACTCCTATTCACCACTTCTATTTGTCCATCAATCTATGGATGGTGTGCATAACTGAACTTCAAATATGTTTTCAACTTCTTCCACAATGTCCTCCAAAAATAACCAACAAACTTGGTATCTTAATCTGAAACTATTATGTTTGGTAGACCATGTAATCTCACCACCTCCCTGAAAAATAACTTTGCAATATGAACAACATCATTAGTCTTCTTGCAAGGAATAAAATGTGCCATCTTCGAGAATCTGTCCACCACCACAAAAATGGAATCATGTCCTCTCTGTGTCCTTGGCAAACCAAGAACAAAATCCATACTAATATCATCCCATGGCTTCTCTGGTATAGGTAGTGGCTGATATAGACCTATATTCTAACTTTCTCCTTTCGCCATTTGACATACTCTACAACTCTGCACAAATTTCTTCACATCCTATTGCAGCTGTGGCTGATAATAATTTTCACCAACAATAGCAATGGTCTTATCTCAACCAAAGTGTCCAGCCAATCCTCCACTATGCTTCTCCTTAATCATGTTCTCTCTCATGGAACTCCTTGGAATGCACAACTGGCTTCCTCTAAACAACATGCCATCTTGGATTATGAAATCCAACCATTTTGTCCTGTCTAAAGTAACAGGTTCCAAATACGCTTTCCAGGCCTTTACAAAATTTGGATCTTCAAGATACAAACTTTTGAGCTCATCGAACCCAACAACCTCTATCTTCATTTCTGTCAACAAATTTTGCCTTCTGCTCAAGGCATCTACAACTCTGTTGGACTTCCCACTCCTGTGCTTCAAAACAAAAGTATAACTCTGTAAAAACTCAACCCATTTTAAGTGCCTCTTGTTCAACTTTCCTTGACTATTAAGATATTGCAAAGCCTGATGATCAATATATAAAACAAACTCCTTGGGCAACAAATAATTTCTCCATTTCTTCAAAGCCTGAACTATTGCATAAAACTCCTGATCATAAACATAATACTTTTTCTTAGCATCATTAAGCTTCTCACTAAAATAGGCAATGGACTTACCATCTTGACACAAAATAGCTCCTATAGCACTGCCACTAGCATCACAATCTACCTGAAACACCTTATTGAAATCTGGAAGTGCCAAAACAGGTTGCTCTGTGACTTTCTACTTTAATGTATCAAAGATTTTGTCTGCTCTTTTAGTCCATTTAAACTCTTTTCTATCCCCTCTCATTGTCTCAGTTAGGGGTGCACAAATGTTACTAAAATGCCTGATAAACTTTCTATAAAAACTTGCCAAACCATGAAAAGAGAGTACCTCCGTTGCACTCCTTGGCGTAGGCCATTCAATGATAGCCCTTACTTTTTCTAAGTCCATCTTAAGACCTTCCTCTGAGACAAGAAATCCCAGGTATACCAACTCCTTTGCAAAACTACATTTCTTTATATTAATCAACAACTTCTCCTCCCTCAGCTTCTCTAAAACTCTTGTGATATGCATCAGATGCTCATCCCAAGTCTTACTTAAAATCAAAATATCATCCAAATAAACAATAACAAAACTTCCCAAAAATTCTTTCAGTACCTCGTTCATGAGCCACATGAATGTGCTCAGTGCATTGGTTAGCCCATATGGCATGACTAACCACTCATACAAACCTTCTTTTGTTTTGAAGGTTGTCTTCCACTCTTCTCCTTCTCTGATACGAATCTGGTGATACCCACTCTTCAGGTCAATCTTCGTGAAGTACTTGGCTCCACTCAAACAGTCCATTATGTCATCCATTCTGGGCAATGGAAATCTATACTTGATCGTGATCTTATTGATGGCTCGAGAGTCTATACACATTCTCCACTCTCCATCTTTCTTTGGTGCTAGTACTGCAGGTACCGCACAGGGACTTAGGGTCTCTCTTATCAATCCCTTCCTCAACAACTCCTGAACTTGTCTGTTCAACTCTTCACTCTCGGCCAAAGTCATTCTATGGGCTACCTTATTTGGCAAGCTTGCTCCTGGTATCAAATCTATTTGATGACTTAATTTCCTCACTGGTGGTAAACCCTCTAGTACATTATTAGAGATAATGTCCTAAAATTCTTCCAACATATCTGAAACTTCTGCTGGTACATCTTCACATTTCTCTTGACTAATCTTAGGACTCAATGCAAAACAATGATGCTCATGCTTCATACCCTCCAAAAATTTTCTACCATCTACCAAGCAAATTCTGGTAGTACTACATACCTTTTCTTCCACCTCTTTCAAGGGCTTCAATTTATGATGAACTCCATCTTTTGTTAGGGAATATGTGTTTGCACGGCCATCATGGACAGCGCTCCTATCATACTACCACGACCTCCCCAACAACATATGACATGTGTCCATTGGTATGATATCACACAACATCTCATCATGGTAGTCTCCAATCTTGAACTTCACTAAACACTACTCATTGACCAAAGCTCTATGGTCCTTCTACAACCATGCAATCTGATATGGATGTGGATGCTTCCTTCTTGTCAACCATCTCCTCTAAAACAAGATTATCAGTGCTTCCACTATCAATAATAATATCACAACACTTACCTTCACATTTGCACCTTGTGCGGAATAAACTCTTCCTCTAATTTGGTTCTTTCTCCTCATTCAACAAGGTTCTTCTGACCACTAGGGTTTCTCCCCTTTCAGCATCTTTAGAATGCTCAAACTATGCATCTTCATCTACATGTGCAACTCGTGCATTAGCTTCAGGTCTTCTATTCATCCTTCCTTAATGTTGCGGACACTCGTATGCTCGATGCCCTTCTTCTCCAAATTGAAAACAAGTTCCTCTGAAACCTCCTCTTCTAAGTCCTTACCCAGGTCGGCCTCTTCCTCTTCCTCTTTGCTCACTGTTGTTCTAGTCACGAGGGCGGTAGGTATTATCTCCTCTCTGATTTCGACTGGTGCCAGCTTCTTCACTTTTCTTTGAATCTTCATTTCGCCCCCCATAGGGTCTTCCACTAGTCCTTACGCCTTGACTTCTTCCCCTTTGCTTGCTGTCAAATCTTTTATTCAGCTTCTCTTCCACCTTCAGGGAAAACTGGTATGCATCTTCTATGGTGGTCATTCTAACTAGGCTCAGCTCCTCTTGAATACTCGGCCTCAATCCATAAATGTAATAGGATACCTTCTCCTTGTTGGGCTCTGCATGACTTGTCTTGATAGTAATTTTATAAAACTCTTATGTATAGTCCTTAATAGACTTGTTGCCTTGCTTCAATCCTTGCAGCTTCTTCAACAACTCCATCTCATAGTCCACAGGAATGAACTACTTCTTTAGTTTCTCCACCATCTGATCCCATCTAGTGATCTTTCCTTTTCCTCTTCTATTCCTCTCTAACTAGACCTCCTTCCACCAAATACTGGCATGGCCCTTCAATTTTATTTTTGCAAACTTGACCTGATCTGGGTCTTCCACATCTTCATACTCAAAATACTCCTCCATGTCATTGATCCAATCAATAAGCTATTCCAGATTCAAATCTCCAAAATATGTAGAAACTTCGATCCTGGGCCTCTTTCTGATCTTAGAATTGGCCCTCAACAACCTAACTTCTCCGGGATCTCCTGTAGCTTCTTATTCTTCCTCATATAGCTCCTCTTCCACTTCATCCTCACTTTTTTCTCTTGTTCTTGGCTCAAACCCTCTTCACAGCTCCTCTTGCAATGCATCAATTTGTCTTTGTAGGGCTCTAAAACCCTCTTCCATCAAAGTATTTCTCCCAATATGATTTTTTCATGGAGGCATCTTGATCTTTGCAGCAAACCCACAACCTCAGGTCTTGGTGCAAACTGCCTCACGGTCGGTGATCTATCTACACACTTAGGAACCCTTGCTCTGATACCACTTGATGAAGGGGGTAAATCATAAAACACACAACAAAAATTGCACATAGAAAATAGAACTTTCTTTATTGATTTGGACAACTTATTATATTACAGAAGCTCAAATACAATCAGAGTAATCAGCCCTCCACAGGCTACAACACATTACAACTTTCTATCCCAAGACTCTGGAATCATCTGCCTTTTGTAACCCCAAATTAGCTAGGGTTTATGTTTTCTCGCCTATTCTTGACTCTACACTTCCCCCTTAACTCTACTACTATCCAGGGTTTCCAAAAATGGTTATTAATAGCCTTTTTGGCGGCCAACAACCTAATTTTGAAATTTGCATCTCCCTCCAAAAATAGGTCAACTTCTGGGAGCCATAACTTTTGATCCAGGTATCCGATTGACGAACCGTTTTATGCATCAGAAAGCTCGTGGAGTGCTCTACATGCTAAAAACTCACTCTACTGGTTCTAATCATTTTTGGGCCTGTACAGGGTCATTTAGTGCCTCAAACCTGAGTTTGAATAATTTTCAGGCATTTTTTGCGAAACGAAAACTTTAATATCTTTCAGCTCACAAATGATCTTTGCATAATTCCTTCGCCAAAGGTCTTATTTTTTAGTTATGAAGCTTCTTGTAAAATTTCACTTCATTCTATACCCAAATGCAAACTTTCTAAAAATAGTAGGTTGCTATTTTTAGTAGTTTGGAAAAACTGAAAGTTCTACATCATTATTCAAGCGATTATGGAAGCAGAACCACAAATTTTGAAAATAAATGGAAAGAACATCAACAATTTTGAAATACATCTTTTTTTGGGTGATGCAAGATTTCCCTTACACCACTGGATGCTCCTACATCATTCTCCATGGGTGTCAATGGTTGATATAAATCCTCTATTGATGAGAGAGGTTCATAAGACTCTATTTCTTTTGGTGTCTTGGGGACATGTGATTCACTTAGGGGTGACAAAGGAGTGTAACTTTTTGTTATGTCTTCCTTAGGATCTGAGAAAGTGTGTAGGTTTGCATTTCTCAAATCTAATGTAGTGGTTTTGAACACTAGTCCCTCAGTTCTATGAGGTTTCTCCCCTATGCAAGGGAAGAGTTTGTAGGTAGGTTGAAAATTGATCATGAGCACCTTCTAGAGGGGATTGGAAAGGTCCGTCCTGCTCTATCCATTCCATGATCTTAATTGTCTTTTCCTTGGGAATAATTTCCTTTGGTTTCAAGGATACCTCATCTTCTAGAGTTTTCATCTCCGTAGTGTTTATGGTCTTCTCTGGAGTTTTGATTCACTTAATGCATATCGACTGTGGGGTAGGACTAGGGACAATCAACTTGTTGGTGGGAAGTTCATAGTCTATGGGGATACCTATATGCTTGTTTGTCATGTTTGACTTCAACATACTGAAAGGTTCTGGGTCCCCTTTTGCAACATACACCTTCCCCAAGTGTAAGAATTGGACTTCTTGAAATAGCATGGATGACATTGCTTTCATTCTATGGATCCATGGCCTTCCAAGGAGTAAATTGTATCTTGTGTCCTTGTTGATGATGTAGAATGTGGTAGGAATGGTTTTAGGTCCCAAAGTCACTGGAAGGGTAATCTTACCTTTTGTGGCGACTTTTAGATTATCGTACCCGCTCAAATTATCTCGTGAAGCAGTGATGTTGGTGTGTCCATAACCCATCCTCTCTAGAAGGGAGAATGGAACTATGTTCACTATGGCTCCATCGTCAATTAAGGTTCTGTTAATGCAAGTGTCATAGATCCAAACTTGTAAGTATAACGCAGGATCTCCTTTCTTGGTGGGCTGATGTCATAGTCCACATGGTTGATCTGCTCACTGATGAGTGTCAAATTGCACTCATAAAATACACCCATTTTTGCCTCTCCTTTTCCCCTATTCAGTTCATCTTCCTTGTGTCTGCACTCAAATAAGTTAGCAAGATTGTTCTATTTTGTGATTAATTAAGATAGATTACTTGAGATTAGAATTTTTGATTAGATGACTAATGTGCATGGGATTAATGGAAAATTGTAGAATTTCTCTTTCCTTTTTGAATCAGCAGGTGTAAATGTCAGAAACAACGATTTTGTGCATCTCCAGAGATCGTCTTCAATGATCTCCAGAGACCATAACAAAGAACAGTGACACCTGGAGTTTTGAAGATATGGGGAATGACTCTCTGGAGCTCTGCGAGTGTCTGAAATATCTCCAGAGCTGCATATAGGAACAACTATCTCTGGTGCCTCCTGAGAACGGGGCATGTTCCAGACAGAGCTGCCGCCCAGACACTTCAGCAGCAATCCTAATACCCCCCCTCACTTCACTCAAATCATCACCTGAGTGGTGAAGGGTCAACTCTCAGTTAAACTGCTGAAGTCTTATCTTCCCAAAGATTTTCATTAGTTACGAATTGAACTAATCTAATATTCTTATTTTCAGGGCTTTGATGCCCAAGTGTATTAAGACCTAAACTTAGACCTCTGAGTGGACTTCTGTTCCACTCAAGTCTACCTTTCTTGCATGGTGATCTTTCATAAGTTAGACAGTTAAGTACAAATAAGAGATGGTGTCATCTCCTAGAAAGACTGATAGATAAGTTTAGTGATATATCATCACTCTTTTTATATATACTTTCAGAAATAGTAATAGAACAACAATATAAAATTATTTTGATTTTTCAGAGATTTCAATTTTGCTATAGCCATACATTTTCATGAATATAGAAATGAATGAATTGGACTGAATTTAGTGTAGATCATCTTTTGTACTGATTTCCTGCAATAGCCTTCAGCCTCAAAGGTGCGGAGCAAGGGCCCACTCTCACTAATCAAGCAGGAGGCTAGTATCTCTGTTTATTGTTTCAAGTTTTCTTTTATAAAGGTGTTTCCTGTTTTAATAGATAGATACATGTTATTGTTTCTTTGCTTTGAGTACATTTCCTGTTTTCTTCTGTTTTACAAGCATTCATTCCATTTATCCAACAAGCAGATAGATTAGTCATTCTTTTAAGCATTAGGATTAGCTATAAACTGGTCACTTAGAATCCCTAGTTGCAGACAACCATGGACACAGCCCTGGTTCTTTGACATCTGAAAATAGATTAAATGATGAGGTACAGAGACAACCTGCCATTTTTGGCGCCGTTGCCAGGGATGTAGTTTGTGTTAAGTAGGGACACTGAGTTAAAAATAGTTTTTAGAATAGATCTGTATGGTTAGAGCTAGAGATCTCAAAGGAAGATATATTAAGCAGACACCCCAACAACACACCATAGGGGAAAGCAGTGAGGTGGTACAAAATCTTGTTGAAGAAGGAAACCTAGATCTTAATTTGGAACCTACACTTCAAAACAACAATCCCTTAGATCCTACAGATATTCCACTTGCCAATTATATCTAGGAATTACAACAAAAAGTTGAGGTAGATCCTTTGGTAGAACCTAATTTCCTAGAACCTCAGGAAGAAGAACTAGTACTAAACATGGAAAATGATAATCATGGGGAAGAGGAAAATCAGGCCCCAAGAACCTTCTCTTATCCTATTGTTTTGGCTGCTGGAGACAATGCTCCCATGAAGAATATCTCACCAGCACATCTGCCAAATTTCAGAGGACTTTCTTCTGAGGATCCAGATCAGTTCTTGTTTGAATTCAAAGTAGTCTGCCAAACTTATGATTATGGATCAGATAACCAAAAACTCAAACTATTCCCTTCAACCCTGAAAGATTCTACGATGAGATGGTTTATGGGTTTACCCCAGGGTTCTATCCGTTCTTGGGATCAAATGGAAACAAAGTTTTTGAAAAAATACCAAGATTATTGCAGATCCAGTAATAAAAATGAAGAATTGTTTAAAATTAGGCAGGGGGAGGAAGAATCCTTAGAAGACTATGTGGATAGGTTTAATTTTGCCTTGAGAAGGTATGGCAATCCGGTGGATCACTCCTTGGCCAGAACCCTGTTTATAAAAGGATTGGATAAAGAATCAAAACAGGCACTAGACCTAATGGGAAAAGGGAACATTAACAAAATGGAAATACCTGACATAGAGGAACTCTGCAGGAATTATTCCAGAACTCAAGATGGAGTAAGGTCATCCAAAACTTTTAAAGGGAAGAATGAGATAGGACAGTTGATGTAGGAAATTGCAAATCTAAAAATAGATATTCTGGTCCAACTAAATACCACATTGGATGCGATTAAAGCAAAAACCAGAACAACTGATCAAAGTAGAGCACCTGAATCGCTTTCCATTTATTGTCCTAGGTGTAGAAACAAACACCTGTTGAGAGAATGTCCCTTGGACAAATCAGAGATTTGTCAAATCTGTGATAGGGAACATCCTACCAATCAGTGTAGTCAGCTTCCAGCCTTGAAAAGATTGAGTAAAAAGAATGATGTGATAGAGGAGGAGTTGAACTATGTGGGAAAAAAACAAGCCAGAAATTTCCCTTATAATCAGTACCCAAGCCTGTCTTCTTACAGGGGTCCTACTAATTGGGGAAATAATTAGTGGAATCCAGCTTGGTATGGCCCTCAAAATAATCCTCCTTGGGGACATCAGGATTGGCAAAACCAAAACTTGCAAAATCAGCCTTGGCAAAATCAACAATGGCCACCACAGTTTGGGTCACAAGGCATGCAACCTCAATGGGGTCCTCAACAGGGATATCATCAACAATACCAAGGGCAACCTAGACATTTCCAACCTCAACAACAGGCTTTACTAACTGGATCCTCCAACACACAGGGTCAAACACAAAATGAACCAGTTAGTCAACCACCTTTACCAGCTCAGCCTATACCAAACCCATGGAATAAACAAGGAGCAGCTGTCTATATGATAGATCAAGAAAATATGGCTGAAATTAATGCTATATATTCAAATAATCTCTAGCTGCGTTCTGGGAAAGCATTCCCAAGACCTTCTCCTCCAACTATAGTTGAAATAACCCCCAGAGGAGATTACTAACGAAAAAGTGCTAGAAAAATCAACCACAGACAACTTCGGAGTTACTCCTAAAAAGCCAGCTCCGGAGAACAGTCTTAAACACAATTCTGATAAGGGCTCCGGAGATGGAAAAGCTAGCACCCTACCCAGAATGACTTAAACAAAATGCTCCCCAGAAAAAGATTTTACAAAAACAAATCTGACCCAATCAAGAATCAGAGCTTTTACAATAACTCAAGCAGCTAAACATTGAAATTCCTCTCCTCCAGGCCATCAGAGATGTACCCGAACTAAATCAATTCATCAAACAGTATTGCATCAAAACACAGGGCAGAAAGAAAAGTTTTCCCTCCACAATATAGGTGGAAGGAAAAGTAATGGATCTATTGATGGGAGAAATTCTCCTCCCAAAATATGGAGACCCTGGGAACCCTGTCATAACTGTTTTCATCTCGGGGGTAGAAATTTCAAATGTTCTGGTTGACTTAGGAGCAGCAATTAATGTGATGATAGTTCATACAATGGACATGTTAGCTCTGTCAGGTATCCAATCCATGATTACAATTCTTCAACTTGCTGATCAGTCAGTAGCTATTCCAAAGGGAGTGATCACTGATGTACCTGTTGTGATAGATTCATGGGAATTCCCAGTGGATTTCTTAATACGGGAACCTAGAAACTAGAGAAATGCTTATCTGTTGATTTTAGGAAGGCCATGGCTGGCTATTGCAGCAGCATCTATTGATTGTCAAACTAGAGATATGGTCATTTCTAATGGGATAGATTTAAAGAAAATATCTCTGTATCCTCCAGCTAAACCATCGGTGCATTACACAGGAAGAGTATGGGTGGATGAACTGGATAACATGAACAATAGTGCCTCATTATCTATGGTAACCATTAGGGAACATCTGGGAGAATTAGGAGAAGTATACTATGATACAATGGAAGACTTCACTCACATCCTAATCAACAAAGATGTGATGGAACTCGCCCAAGATCCTCAGATAGAACTTCTCGTTTATTTTCATTGTACCCTTACCAACATTATTCCTTGTGGGGAAACCTTTTACAGGGACTTAGCCACCTTCCACATGTTACTCCCACATTCTTGTCCTCTCAATGCCATGACACCAATATATGGACCCACCACATCTATGGATCAAATTACAAAATAGGTCATGATTCTGCCAGGGAAAACACTTAATATAAATGCTCAGTTAACAGCAAGTCAGGAAGAAAAACTTATTCAGCTTTTGGTTTCCCACTCAGCATCTTTTGCCTGGGAATACCAAGATATGAAAGGCATACCTCCTAAAACCTGTATCCATCATATCTACACTGAGGATATTAAACCTGTCAGACAACCACAAAGAAGATTGAATCCTGCCTTAAAGGACATTGTCAAAACTGAAATAGAAAAATTACTCCGGGCAGCATATATCCAATTTCAGACAGTCAATGGGTCTCACCCCTTATCATTGTGTCTAAAAAGAATGGGAAATGGAGGGTGTGTATTGATTATAGAGAACTCAACAAGGCCACAAAAAAGGACTACTTTCCCTTACCATTTATTGACCAAGTTCTGGACAACCTTGCTGGGAGAAAGTATTTTTCTTTTTTAGATGGATTCAGTGGGTATAATCAAATTCAAGTAGCACCTAAGGACCAAGACAAAACCACCTTCACATGCTCTTGGGGAACCTTTGCTTACAAAGTTCTTCCTTTTGGGCTGTGCAATGCCCCAGCTACATTTCAGAGACTGGTTCTAGCTATTTTTGTTGAACTGGCTAATGAATGCATGGAAGTCTACATGGATGACTTTACTGTGTATGGGAATAACTTCGAGGAAGCTCTCACAAACCTTGGAAAAGTACTAAAATGTTGTGATAAAAATTGACTGTCCCTTAGCCATGAGAAATGTTTTATGATGGTGGAGGAAGGAATTGTTTTGGGACACCATATTTTGAAAAAAGGGATCAGAGTGGATCAGAACAAGATAGAAGTAATCACACAGTTGCTTTCACCCACAAATTAGACTAATGTTAGAAGTTTTCTAGGTCATGCAGGCTACTATAGGAGGTTCATAGAAAATTTTAGCAGAATAGCTGCCCCCCTGTTTACCCTGCTTAACAAGGAAACATGATTTCTTTGGACAATAGACTGTCAATCAGCATTTGAAACTTTGAAGGAGAAGCTTACTGTGACACCAATTTTAAGGGGACCTAATTGGACTTTACCATTCCACATACAAACTAATGCTTCAAATGAATCCATTAGGGCCATTTTAGGACAAAAGGAGGAAGGAGAGAGTATGCATGCCATTTATTACATCAGCAAAAACCTTACCTCTGCAGAAAGAAATTATACAACAACTGAGAAAGAGTTCTTGGCAGTTATCTATGCTATAAACAAATTTAGACATTATATTACCGGATATAAAATATTTGTGCACACTGATCATGCAGCCATCAAGTACCTAATGAATAAACCAGTAGTAGGTGCAAGGATCATCAGGTGGTTATTGCTATTGCAAGAATTTGATATTACCATAGTTGATAATCCAGGAAAGTTTAGTTTGGTTGCTGATTTTCTGTCAAGATTGCATACAAGAGGAGAAGATCAACCAGTGGAGGACAAATTTCTAGATGAACATCTTTTTGCCATATCCACTACTGCACCTTGGTTTGCTGACATAGCTAATTTTTTAGCTACAGGCTTGTATCCATCCCATTTTACTTCAAAACAAATAAAACATTTGGTTAAAGAAAGTTTATCCTACAAATGGTTGAATGGTTTACTATTTAAATGTGGTCCTGATTTCATTCTATGCAGGTGCTTGAAGGCTGATGAGACTTTTGATGTGTTGAGAGCATGTCATGATGAACCATCTGGTGGCCACTACTTTTTCCATAGGACAGTCCACAAGATCCTTGGAGCTGGTTACTATTGGCCTTCTCTTCATAAAGACACAGAGAAGTATGTGCAGCACTGTGACCAGTGCCAAAGGATGGGGCAGCCCACCTTTACCCAGGAAATGCTGCTACATCCTCAAGTCATGATGGAACCATTTGAGCAATGGGGTCTAGACTTTGTGGGACCAATTTCACTGCCATCATCAGGCAAGGATATATTCTAGTATGCACAGACTATGTTACTAAGTGGGCTGAGGTTCAAGCATTACAGTTTGTAAGAGAAGAAAAAGTTGTTGATTTCCTTTACAATAGAATTTTCTTGAGATTTGGAGCCCCAAAATCAATAGTTTCAGACAGAGGACCTCAATTTACTTCACAGGTAATCAAGGCATTCACAGATTTATACCAAGTCAAGCACAGAAAAGCTTCACCTTACTATCCTCAAGAAAATGGGCAGGTAGAAGTAACTAACAGAGAACTTGAGAATATCCTAACAAGGACAATAGCAATGAACAGAAAGGATTGGACTAATAGACTACCTGAAGTAGTTTGGGTTTACAACACCACTTGGAAGTCCACAACAAAGTTTTCACCATATGAATTGGTTTATGGGAAAAAGCCTATAGTATCTATAGAATTTGAACTCCAGACACTTAAAACTGTATTGGATGTTGGGTTGCCGCTGTCTATAAATTAGCAGAATAGAATTCTTCAGCTCAACGAGTTAGATGAGATTCGGACAGAAGCCATTCAGCAAACAGAACTGGTTCAGTACCAAAGGAAACAATGGCATGACCAACATATCAAGAGGAGGACATTTCAACAAGGAGATTGGGTTCTTCTCTATGATTCTAAATTCAAAGAATTCAAAGGGAAATTACAGACTCACTGGCTGGGTCCTTATCAAATAAAGGAAGTGTTTGAAAATGGAACTGTATTATTGCAACCAATTGATGGGAGCACAAACACATTTCTAGTAAATGGTCACCGGATAAAGCTCTACAAAAGACCGTCTACTAAAAAAGAGTTTCTTGATGATCTATGTTTTGATACAAGGGATACCTCCTCTGTCACGGTGTTGGAATAATGAAAAAAAAAGGTTGAAAACCAGCAATGGCTGTCTTCTGAAAAAAAAAAAAAAAAAAAAGGTTGAAAACCAGCAATGGCTGCCTTCTGGAAAAAAAAAAAAAATTAGAGAAAGATGGAAAACCAGCAAATGGCTGTCTTTCTCGACCAAGGGAGTTGAAAACCAGTAAAATGGCGGTTCCCTTCTCTAGGACAGTTGTAATAATTGAGCTCTAGATATGATCAGTTGCCAGAAATTAGCCCAATGCATCTCCGGTGCTTTCCAATAAGGAGCACCTCTGGCACTTTCCAATTAGGAGTACCTCCGGCGCTTTGTTAATAACGCCGACAGTTCCATAATAAGGCGGGACCTACCTCGCCAGGTGGTAAAGTAGACAACTCATATGATGAGGTCATCATGACTCATCTTCTACTTCATCGCACAGCATAATTAAAATTAGAATACTAATAATTGCAGGAGTGTCCACAAGCCGACGCTAACATCACCCATGGGCGTGGATTTTAGTGCCACTCAATGCAATGATTGCAGGTCGCATACAAGTAGGAAGTGGATGTCATTTCAGGCCACTGCTTAAATGCCACGACACGTGCAGTTTCTAAAACGGCACAGCATTTCTCTTGTGTACGTCGCCTCATCATTAAAACTGATCCAGGTAAATCTATTTTTAATTAATCATTAATTAGTAACTGTCCTGTCTTTCTATTTTGGGTGCTGCCGTGATGACACGTCCCTCCGCTGTCATTTCCTTTTTCACATCCAAGCATGCCGCCATCTGTGCCTTAATGCCACCTTACCTCTGGAGCGCCCTGTCAGTTCGTTACAATTATGGCTGCTTTGGCCCCTTAACCCATTTGCATAAGCCCAGCTTGAAAACAATAGCATCCCTCATTCAAACCTCCGGAATAGACTGAAGTATAAGATAAATTAAACAACTCTCCAAAGTCTACAGAGTAATTTGAACAATACTCCGGAGCCCACAAATCAGAGGGATAGATAGACTGCAGGCCGCGAAAGTAAAAGAATAAAACACAGAAACTACCATCAATTCAGCAATAGGGGTCAAGAAAAAGTCTGAGCCAGAAAATACTGCAGGTCTTCTAAAGGATGCAGCTGTAGCAAACATTTTAAGGGCTACTGGATGGTTAGATTTCCTAGATAAGTTCGAAGGGTTTCAGGAGGATATTGTGGACGAATTCCTTAGGAATTTAAGAGACGACCAGACCACTGTGAGAGGAAACCAAATCAGTCTCTCCTTCACAATTATCAACCACATCTCCGGACTACCCGAACAAGGTGAGAGGTTCTACCACATGAAAACCTTGTATACTGATTTAATTAGAAATTTTTCTGTTCGTGGTGAACCTGCTATTCAATTGCATATGAATAAGAATGAGGTCAAAGGAATTTTGTGGTCCACTCTCCCAAACCCTTGGGAAACTGTTGCTACCTGGTTAATGAAGTACTTTACCTGTGATGGCCAATTCTCCATAGTTTTAGGGCCCATAATGAAAATGCTAATTTTTCTCAAACATGGAAATAGGCACCCTGAATATAACATAAATATCCCCAATTTCCTATATTCTGCCATCAGGGCAACTGCAGAGAAATACCAGTAGGGTAAGAGACCCATGAAACATCATAGCCTCATCTTCCTGATAGTCAAGCACCACTTCTTATCTCAGGCCAATGGAGAAGAACTATTGCTGAACTTTTTTGAGCATAACCCTCAGGTCAGAGAACCAGAAATAACACAAACAGAGGATGAGAGTTCTCCCTCTCACCATGATGAAGAAACCGAGCCTATAGCCTCCTCCACAACTTCTCACAAAGGGACATCACCCTCATAGGAGGCTACATCATCTGTAGCCCCTGTTCCCAACAAGAAGGGGAAAGGCAAACAAATTGCAGAGCCTGCTCCTACACGACCTCTATACGTGACTCGGTCAGTCAGGCGAAAAATGACTTTACCTGAGGAATCTAGGCCTAGGGAATTAACAGAGGAAAAGGCAGGACACGGAATTGAGGGGAGATGGTGGGTTGAAGAACCATCCCATGACTCCGATGAGGTACCTCTGGTCAGAAAGAGGAAGCAAAGTGAAAATTCTCCAGCACCATCTGTTCATATGGAGTCAAGTCTAGTTTCAACACCACCATGTGCTTCGGAGACAGGAAGCTTACCAACTGTTACTATCTCAGATTCTGAGGAAGGAAGACCTGCTCTGGAGGCACCAGTTCCACCTGTGCTCCGGAGAAGTAAAAGGAAGAGGCAGCTCTCACAAGCTGAGAAGGATACTGCCCTGCTCGCTGAGGCACTCTTGGAATTGAGCACATGTGAGGACAAAGCAGGACCTTCATTAGTGCCAGCAGCAGCAGAGGATCCTTAGGACAGGAACACTGCAGAAGGAGAAACAGGGCACATGGATACATTGGGAGAAGCAGGGCAGGTGGCCATGGAGAATATTGATAATCAGCCAACAGCCACAGAAACAGAGGCATAAACTCTATCACATCCCTCTGACCAAGAGGATATCGAAATCTCAACAGAGCAACAATTAATGGAAGAAATTGAGAATTTAAAAAGGATGCTCTGGGGAAAGAATTTGATTATTACTGACCTCAAGAAGGTCAGAGTAGAGATGGAGATGGAACTGAAGCAAACTATTGCAAAAATCCAAACGGACCTCCAAAACAAGGACAGAATCATCCAGGAGAGGGAGGCAGAGTTGGAAACACAGAAATGTGAGGCAGCAAAAGTGATGGAAGAAAAAGAAAAAGAAGCAACACAAAAGGTTTCTGAGCTCACCATGGCTAGAGACAACGGCCTCACAGTAATGGTAGCACTGATTGAAAAGGTACAAAGCTAGGATAAACAATTAACTTGGGCCAATAACAAACTGGATGACCAAGAAGAATATATTCAAGAACTGTCTGGCCCAAGGGCAACCAATGAGCAAGAAATTCAAACAGATGCCTATGTGGGTCCAATCCCCATTGACATTCCTAAAGCCCTATTTCATTGGGAGGAAAGGTGTAGAGAATTTGAAGCCTCCAAGCCAATGTTGCAATTACAAAGGGCAGTCACTGCCAGAGTAGAAAGGATAGCAACTTTGGAAAGCAAAATCATTCAAATGGCCTCCCTTTCCTCAAAAATTCTATCTTGCAGACCTCCAAGTGCCAGCTATTCAATGTTCCTATAGGAAAGGATACTGCAAAGGAAACTCTCCTTAGTCCTATCTGACATGAATCAGGATACCGAAATAGTAGAAGGTTTCATGGCAGCTTACACCAGAAGCAATGATGAAGACAAAAACTTCCTATGTGAATTATACTTACATGGGTTCTGCATTAATGATATAGCCTTCATGATTAATCACTTTTTGGGAGAATGCCAGCTTAAGGCATTCATGTCCCTCATGAGAAACCACCAGATCTGGAACGAAAGGATGGAAGATCATCTTCAAAAGGATTCAAAAACATATCTCCTCCTCATAAAAGAATGTCCCAATCCTTTTGCTTTTCAGACCCAATTCAGGTCCATCATCTATCATCCTGCAAGTGCAACCAGCATATTGCCATTATACTTGAAAAGTTTGCAGGAATGCTCCATTTACTTTGGTCTTTTTATGATTAATTTAGCAAATCCTGCCCTTGTTGTAGCAAAGAGGAGATGGAGTATTTTAACCCCAGAGCAAAAACTTAGAGAGGTGGTCACCATTGCAAACCTGAGACTATTCATGAGGAAGGCAAAGATGATATCCAAACTGATGGATAAACATAAACAAGAATGGATAGGAGGGCAGTTCAGACCTCCTCTGATAATTGAACCACTCCCTATATGGATAGAACAGCTGGAAGATGAAAAATTGCAAGATTGGATGAAGCAAGTTGACAAGTATAGAGGGAATGGTAACACCAATAAAACTACTTGGACAACCTATCTCCAGGAGTATAGTCTGACTGACAGATTGCTTCGTCAAAATAAATCCAGAATGTGAAAAGTAGGAGGACCTGCCAAACCTTAGGTATGGGGGGATGATGAGTGTCAAATTGCACTCATAAAATACACCTCTTTTTGCCTCTCCTTTTCCCCTATTTAGTTCATCTTCCTTGTGTCTGCACTCAAATAAGTTAGCAAGATTGTTCTATTTTGTGATTAATTAAGATAGATTACTTGAGATTAGAATTTTTGATTAGATAACTAATGTGCGTGGGATTAATGGAAAATTACAGAATTTCTCTTTCCTTTTTGAATCAGCAAGTGTAAATGTCAGAAACAACAATTTTGTGCATCTCCGGAGATCGTCTTCAATGATCTCCGGAGACCATAACAAAGAACAGTGACACCTGGAGTTTTGAAGATATGGGGAATGACTCTCCGGAGCTCTGTGAGTGTCTGAAATATCTCCGGAGCTGTAGACAGGAACAACTATCTCTGGCGCCTCCTGAGAATGGGGCATGTTCCAGACAGAGCTGCCGCCCAGACACTTCAGCAGCAATCCTAATACCCCCCCTCACTTCACTCAAATCATCACCTGAGTGGTGAAGGGTCAACTATCAGTTAAACTGCTGAAGTTTTATCTTTCCAAAGATTTTGCATGAGTTACGAATTGAACTAATCCAATATTCTTATTTTCAGGGCTTTGATGCCCAAGTGTATTAAGACCTAAACTTAGACCTCTGAGTGGACTTCTGTTCCACTCAAGTCTACCTTTCTTGCATGGTGATCTTTCATAAGTTAGACAGTTAAGTACAAATAAGAGATGGTGTCATCTCCTAGAAAGACTGATAGATAAGTTCAGTGATATATCATCACTCTTTTTATATATACTTTCAGAAATAGTAATAGAACAACAATGATAAAATTATTCTGATTTTTCGGAGATTTCAGTTCTGCTATAGCCATACATTTTCATGAATATAGAAATGAATGAATTGGACTGAATTTAGTGTAGATCATCTTTTGTGCTGATTTCCTACAATAGCCTTTAGCCTCAAAGGTGCGGAGCAAGGGCCCACTCTCACCAATTAGGCAGGAGGCTAGTATCTCTGTTTTATTGTTTCAAGTTTTCTTTTATAAAGGTGTTTCTTGTTTTAATAGATAGATGCATGTTATTGTTTCTTTGCTTTGAGTACATTTCCTGTTTTCTTCTATTTTACAAGCATTCATTCCATTTATCCAACAAGCAGATAGATTAGTCATTCTTTTAAGCATTAGGATTAGCTATAAACTGGTCACTTAGAATCCCTAGTTGCAAACAGCCATGGACACAGCCCTGGTTCTTTGACATCTGAAAACAGATTAAATGATGAGGTACAGCGACAACCTGTCACTCACTAGATGGTGGTGTAATTTGGTCAAGGTATTTTAACCCTATGGCTTTTAGTAATGCTGAGCAATGTGAAGGGGAATTCCAGAGCAAATGAATGAAATGTGAGCATATGTCTTCTTTATGTGCTCAATGAGTTCATAAGGTTCGACTAGAGTAGGTATTGGTTCCACTACTAAAACAGTACCTTCGTATACTTCAATTTGTTCATTTTCATTCTCATGGTCTTCCTCTTCTTCTTCGTTGTGTAGAATCTCAACTAATCCCATCATCCTAGTTTCTCCTTTCTATCTCAGTTGTGGTGGGATGCCAGTGTTGTTTCCTTGGACTATTTCATTTTGATTTGATGTCTCTGCATCCTTGTGCGCAAGAAATAGGTCTTGATGGATTCTCATGTTTTCGTTTTACGGGGATATTGGGGCTTTGGTTTGTCATGTTCCCTTGTTATCTGACGTGACTTCCTGCGGGTTCAAGAACATTTCTATGAACAACCGTTGTTGGTCTTCTGGTAACCTAGCTATGAACCGATTATATTCTCTACAAGATTCTGTGTTATGCCCCCTTGTCCTGTGAAAAGAACAAAACTAATTGAACTCATATGGGGGTCTCTCATATCTTCCATCGTTTCTATTTCCGTTGCAATTCCAATTTTGGTAATTGTCTCTAGGGTAATATCCATTGTTTCTAGGTCAGTCTATCACATTTACGTTAGGAGGGTAGTAATCTCTCCCATTGTAATCGTCTCTTATTTTCTTGATTGGGGGTTGATTTGTTACCCCGTCTGTGGTTGTGTTTCTATTGTTCTTAAGAATTTTGATCACAGGGCTATTTTTCCATGTGTCTTCTTTTGTTAACTTTCTATTTGACCCATAGACCTTTCTACCACTGTCAATGGCGGCTTGATCAATCCTCAAAGCACTTTCTAATGCTTCTTCATAGGATTTATATGGTAATTTTGAACATCTTCTCTCATATCCTTATTCAAGGTGTTTAAGAAAAGATCACATAGTTCACGATGGTCCATATTCAGGGCATTGGTTGAGGAGTAGAGAACTTGCCTCCATCTGGTCACAAAATGGGCTATGGATTCATTTGGTTCTTGCTTCATGGTGAGGAATTCTCTGATTCCTATTTTGACAAGTTTGTTCATGTCAAATGCCATGACAAACTCTCTGATTAGTTGTCTGAATGAGTGAATTAAAGCCTCTGGAAAATAATAATACCAATCCAGAGCTATTCCTTCAAGAGTTTTTAGGAAGATTTTGGTGACAACCCCATCCCAAGGGAGGAGTTCTCTTATCGCAGTGGTGTAGGCTTTAATATGTGAATTTGGATCTCCCTCTCCTTTAAATTTTGGGAGATCTAGGAATGGTTGAAGCAACTGCACATTCCTTATGTTTTGATCAAGAGGTTCTTTCAAATACTCGAGGTACATTATGAGAAAGGCACTTTGAAATTGTGGTGTTGATAGCAATAACCCTATGGGTGGGTTTTGATAACCCATTGTTGGATTTTTTGGATTGTTCTAAATAGGAGGGTTCCCATTCAGACATGTGTGGTTACTGGCATTTCACGAATATTAATTGATGTAGGGAGGATTTTGAGATGCCCCCTGGTCTTGTTCATGATATTTTTTCCTTCTTTCAGGAGTAGCTTGTTTTGCATCCAAGATTATAATCCTTTGCACTAGAGTTGTGATTAAGTCTGCTAGAGTAGTAGTGCTAGGAGTTTCCTCATTTCTAGGATTTTATCTTCGAGTATTTTCATGGTGGTATACTTCTTCTTGTGTATCATTTTCTCTTTGTTCTTCTTGCAAGGCAATTCTCAATGCCTATTGAGCATCTTTTGCTTCTTGCAGATGTTTTTCTAATCATTTGACTTCCTCATCAAGATGAGTACTTGATGTGCTTGTGGAAGGTTGATCGAGTTGATGTATTTCTGACCTTATCCTTCTAGCTTTATATGGCACATTTGGTATGGCTAGATTGTTTTCCCAAGCTTGGTTGTTGAAAGATAGGGAACACTTGGATTCTCTTTAATCTTGTTTGTAATCAGAATCTTTGTAGTCATAGCAGTTGGTGATTGGTGCATCCAGATGCGGTGGCACATGCCTATCGAAGGAAAGAGTTTTTGGTTATCTTGAGGGAATGTTCCCTTGGTTTAAATTGGGTTCCTTCATATTTGGGGTGCCATAGACACCACAGAATAAATGGAATGGATGATGGCCAAGGCGACAAAAGCTGGAGCGGTAGAAGCGGCTATGAAGAATAAAGTGAAAATGTTTCAAAGTTTTTTGCTAAATGTTTTGAAGCATTGAAAAGGGAACACAAACTATAAAACCAAAAGATTCTATAGTTTATGTTAGGTTCACCAAAATATGTATGCTTAAAATTGTGACCTCGGTTGCCTGGGGCTGTCAGGTCAGATTTCGGCACGCACATGGGCAGTTCCTTCCTTGTCACAGGGTGATCTGCCACATCACTCTCGCTCTCGTAGAAGTACCAAGTCAAGAGGAGGCGAGACACGGTGGGGGTCTAGCTTGTTGGAGAGCTGGACTTCACGGAGAGGGGTCGACACATCTTGGGCCCTTGTCATTGTGTGCTAATGTTTATGTTTTGTTCAATGACTATTGTTGTAAAGATAACCCTGTGACCTGAAGGGTCACTAGTTGCTCTTTGTCTGTTAGGGTTTCTATTGTTCCACCTTTGTGTGGGTAAGTTACTTTCATTGATGGCTTCTTGTCTTTCAATATGTTTAATGATTCCACATTGTATTTGAGTTTGTCTGTGTTCTTGTATCAAAAGGAGGACAAATGGATCTTGTAGTGACAAAGTAAATGTCCCCTGTTGTGGTCACGGATGGATCTCCTCAATCTCACCGAGGACTGTCCTCACTCACTCACCTCTTAACCCTAGGCACATTCGTGAGCCAAGATAAGAGATAAATGTATGTGGACTAACCTTAACTAGATTTAGGGTTTTGGCCTAGGGTTTTAGTTGACCTAGGGTTTCGTTGTGCGTTGACTTTTGTTGACCTTGTGATGTTATCAAGGGGTTTGACTTTTGTTGACTATGGTTAACCTTGTGATGATATCAAGGGTTTGCAATGTATCTATGTGACTATTGTTTTTGTTCTTTTCTATATTTTTATGCATGTGAAGCTATATGATGTGCAAACTTTTTTTTGTGCTTTTTTTGAGATTTATGGAAAATAAAAATGCTTTTAATCTAGGAAATGAAATATGAATGCAATTTAGAATGAATTTAACCTAATGCAATCATTCTATTTTTTTGGGTTTTCAAATATTTTGGAACAATCTAATCTAGAAAAGGAAATTGCTTTCTAATTAAACTAGATCTAGGAATTTGAAAATAAATTATGCAAGATCTATCTATTAAGGAAAAAACATGTTACTAATCCCAAGAGCAATTTTTAATTTTCTAATTACTACTAATTGAATAAAAGCATAGAGGAACCTAAAAATAGAGAAGATTTGTGTGACTCCACTACCCTTAGAAATCCTTGATGGGAACCTCGTGTCCTCTTGAAGCAGTGGGAAGACCTCTTGACAATAAGACAACACAAAGAAGCAAAAAGAAGCTTGTAGAAGCTCGAGAAAGCTCAATGGGAGCTTTTGATAAGCATAATGGCACTGATTGAAGTAGCATAACGATGCTTGAAGAGATTTATGCGAAAGCTTGATGAATAATGAATAAATAAAAGGCACCTTCATCCTGTATGAGCATGAGAACGCTGAGTGGAGAGCAAAAACTTAGCAAGAGTTGTGTGCACAATGAATTTGCCTCCCTTTTTGCTTGAGGGAGGGGGTATTTATAGGTTGGAAGAATGGAATTTATTGAGAAGTTAACTCAATTGATTGATGAGTTAACAAGAATTGATTAGGGAGTGAACTAGATTGATTACCTAGTAAACTCAGTTAATTAGGGAGTGATAAATCAATAATAGCTTCACTGAAGAGGAATTAGAGTTGGAAGAATGCATGGAAGAGAATGAGTTGTTAATTTTAAATCAAATGGAGTTAATTATGCATGTGTGGGTGCATGAAATAGTCAACTCCATATTAGGCATAAAAAATCATGCGAATTGGAAGAAAACAGGCAAAAATGGATCTATTTGGAGTGAGAAACTTGAGTTTTTCCATGGTTGAAAACGCGACAGGGTTGCCCCTTTCACCAGTAGGGTCACCCGGCGGGAGATCTGGAAAGAAAGGGGTCTGAGAAGAAATTCATGATGGGAGATGGTAGAGAAGAGGAAAAGGAGGTGATCTGCCTTTGGAAACAAGTCAATCATGTGCAAGAATCCAAATCTCCACTTACACCACAGGATCTCTTGGGGGGAGATCTGAAAATAATAGGGGGAGATTTGGATTGGTTGAGTGAAATTGAAAAACTGAAAGTGGGAGATGGATTTGGGGGACCTCTAGAAGGCTTCTAGGGGGCAGAGAGGATGAAAAACATAGGGGAAAGGTGAAAAATCACCTAGAAGATGCTTACAAGGCTTAGGATCAAGGTCGAAAGCTTAGAAAATGCAAATCGACAAGTGTCGCAAAGTGTCGAAAAATGTGGATGACAAAAAGAGAGGGAAAATGACAAAGAAGAAACAACACAAGACAAGAAAGAAGACACATCATCAAGAGGTCTGCTAGTTAGAAGACATTATTTTACACTTACATGTATGTGAAAAGGATTAAAATCCTCATAGGGGTCCTCGTGGAGGCTGTGTGATTTTTGTGCTTACAATACCATCCTTTTTTGTCCTTCTTTGACTTGTCTAAACAATTCCATATCCTTATTTCATCCTCCCAAGTAAAATTTCTTCTTGAATTCTAATCTTTATTATGTCCTCCCAGCCAACCCCACTCTTATTTGTTCCAATTATTCCTATTAAACCTTCCATAGATATTATTTGGATTTCTCAGATAGGAATCCCTTTGCTTATGAGAAAATTAATTCTACTTTCCTTGTCCTTCTCTACCTTGAAGTCGTCATTCCCCTCTACGCTCATAGAATCAGTTACTATGTTTCAAATTTGCCTTGTCTACTTCTTTGGAGAGATATTGCCTTCTCTCTTTCAATGGAATTCGGTTGTGAGCCATTAATTACGATCTAATTAATGTGAAGTATATTACTCTTGTATGTTAAGGGGAATAATAAGCCTATAATTTTGAAAATCCTAAGCATAGAAATTAAATTGGCCCCCACCTAGAAACATAATGTTTGAGTTCAAATAAAGTAAATGTAAAGGCTATGGGTATGAAAGAAGGAAGTGTTTACTTTGCACAAATAGAGAAAATAATTCTCATGAGTAAACAAAGCTTTGAGGTCAAAATTTTTACTTGTAGGTGATGCACATAATGTGCTCGCATTATTTATTCAAAATTTAGTCTCACCCTTTTAGGCTTGGATGACCAAGCCTAAGAATTGGACCACTATGATACCTCAAAAGATGTGTTTTTCATAGTTAATGACATTTTTGAACTTCAACATCGTCAAATTTATTTGTTTTAGAACACAATTTGATGAAACCACCACCAAAATGATGAGCTAATTCTTATCTTTCTAACTAATTTTTTAATATTTTAAATAAGTTATAGTTATTTATTTTTTATTTTCTTTGAATGGTTTGTTCATATTCCTCAATCACATATGTATTGATTTTTCTTTATAACTTCTTATTCATTTATCCAAATTTGAAAAAAAAAGATTATTCTATGCTTCATTCTATACACATTGCAAAAAAATACATTTTTCTAAAATTTTTGTGCAAGTTATGTGGAGTGAATGCTTAGTGATGTAATTTTTAGGATGCATCCACTTCAAAAAACCACAAAAAAATCAATAAAAATTTATTAAAAAATACACAAATTGCAATACTCACTCTTAGCTACATTTATACCAAATGGTTAAATGAAAAATACTAAATGCAACCAAAAAATAGGGGACACACACCAGACACTACATTACATTTTAGTGATAAAAATAGGAATACTTTTGTGTTTGTGCAATATTTCACCCTTTTAATCTTAATCATTTCTAAAAAAACCTTGGTAGTTTAGAAACTAAATTCAATTACTACAATTCTTGTTTTTATCTATCTTCAAATTTTGAGTGTACACATCTTGAATCACTCATCCAAGTTCAAGTTTAGCTAATTTCAAGAAAAAAGTGACAACTTTTGACCCCCTTTTGTCCCACATTTCCGTGCACTTACCCATTCCTACTAACTCTCTCCTAGTAGTCATTATGAGTTGACCTAGCATATGTCTATTAATTTGTGCCCTTCATTGAAAATCATCTAAGAGTTGACATAGAAGAGTGCATAAAGAATTATTGAAGAGAATTTATTAGAGCATCATCCGAGCTCTATTGCACAATTGCTTGTTATCTTAAAATCTTTTCCTTGGAGCTATAAAGCCAACTCGTTAGGGGTCTAACTAAGAATAACTTGACCCTTGTGATTCAATAGATATCCCAAATGTCCCTAAACACCACCTATCCTTGTGCCAATTCATACGTTAAAAAATTGAGGTGAGCAATCTCCAATAGTCCACATCTTGCCAGTTCAAATCCATGGAGCTACAAATAAAAAATGTCCCTAAGCACCACCTATCCTTATGCAAATTCATACGTCAAATAATTAAGGTGAGCAAGCTCCAACATTCCACATCTTGTGAGTTCAAATCCATCAACTACAAATCAAAATGTCCCTTACATAAAAAAATTAAGGTGAGCAAGCTCCAAAAGTCCACATCTTTCTAGTTCTACAAATCAATTTTGTGTGTCAAGCTTAGGGTTACACCCATGGAGATCAAGTCTTTACCTATGTAGGTCAACTATAGTTGAAAAATAGTCATTTTATAGAATTTAAGATCTACAGCTAAGTTAACCCTAAAATTCTAGCACCTTGGTGAATCAACTTCTAACATTTATTCTAACCATCATTGAATTCCAAACTAAGTATTATATTTGTTTGGTTGTGAAGTATGATTGTTCAGATTCACATTCCCCTGTCTTTGTGTCTCTTCTATCCCTTCATCTTCATTGACTAATTCTCTATAAATTATAGAAGAAGAGACATTAATATGTTGATGAATCTTTAAGTATTCTTGTTGTTATTATATAGGAATAAAAATAATTGCTTTTCCTATGGATGTAGCCAATTGATTGGTGAACCACGTAACTTCATTGCCTCTATGTTTTTGGTACTTTTCTCTCTATTTAATTTGTTGCAGGTTTATATTTCTCTGTTATGCTCTGTTTTCTTAACAATTGGTATAAGAGCCAAAGAAAATTGAGGAGAAATGAAGGAGACCAACAAATGGAGAATCAAGAAATTCTCTGGTCAAATCTCTCTTAATCCAAAAGGACCTTTCAATCACATTGGAAGGAAATTTGAAAAAAGCATGTTGCAATGTCAGATGAAGATTGGGACAAATTGGATCGAAAGGCGGTGGCCATGATTATTCTCTCCCTATCTAGCAATGTTTTATTTAATGTCTCATCAGAAAATACAGCGAAAGGATTATGGGATCATTTATCAAAAATGTATGGGATGACCTCAACATCAAACAAGGTTTTTCTAATGAAGAAATTGTACAATTTAAAAATGAAGGCAGTAATGTCTCAAATCATTTGAACAAATTCAACACTTTGATTATTCAGTTAATTTTAGTGAGCATCAATTTAGATAATGAAATCAAGGTTGTTTTGTTGTGTTCTCTACTTGATAGCTTGGAAGGAGCTATTATGGATGTTAGCAACTCAGTATCTAGTAAGAAGGGAAGCATGCTAAAATTTGATGGTGTTGTTGGGATTCTTCTTAGTGAGGCCATGAGAAGGAAAAACCAAGGTACCTCATCAGGAGACACTTTAGTAACTGATAGCAAAGGGAGATCACAAGAATGAGGAAAGAATAATCATAGGAGAAGATCAAAATCTAGAGGTAGGAATATCAGTTATTGGTATTGTGGTAAGGAAGGCTACATGAAGAGAAATTGTTGGTCATTCAGATAGGTTAAAAATTAGTTAAAAGAAAATGATGCAAATGCAGCTTATGAAGATGCATGTGCTCTTGTTTTTTCTATAGGAGAAGCCACTGTAGATGTTTAGGTACTTGACTTAGGAGCATCATTTCATGCGACATCTTGCAAAGATTATTTTAAAAATTATTAAGCTGGTAATTTTGGCAAAGTTTACCTCAATGATGATGAGCCTTGCAATATCATTGGCAAGGGAGATGTTTTATTAAAATTGAAAAATGGTAACAACTAACTGCTAAGGAATGTTACACACATCCCTCAACTCAAAAGAAATCTAATTTTAGCTAGGCAGTTGGATGATCAAGGTTGTAGCATTACATTTGAGTCAAGTATGTGGAAGGTGACAAAAGGAGCATTGGTGATTGCTAGAGGAAGCAAATCTGGTACTGTATATGTGCTAGAGGGTCAATTGTAGAAGTGGGAGCTATAATGGTAGTTGTAGACAATAGAATTGAGATTTGGCATAAGAGGCTTGGTCACATGAGCAAGAAAGGCCTTGAGATCTTGCACAAGAAGAATCAGCTTCAAGGTCTAAAATTAGTAGATTTGGAGTTATGTGAGCATTGCATCTATGGAAAATAGAAGAGGACAAGATTTTCTACCAAGGAACATGAGAAGAAGTCACCACCATTGGAATTAGTGCATTTGGATGTATTTGGCCCCTCAAAGGTAGCATCTATTGGTGGGTCAAATTATTAAATTGTTACTTTTTGGATGATTGTACTATGAAGGTTTGGGTCTACATGATGAAAAGGAATCTAAACACTAGTAGAATTTTGGCAAATAAATGACTAGAGGTGACAAACTTATAGTCACGACAACTAAAAATGATTAAATTCTAGTCTTGTTTTGCAACACAGCTATAAATGACTAATTTGATGGTGGGTAAAAAACACAGCTATAAATGACTAAATAATTAGTCACACAAGTAAAAATTAGAAAGAGAGGGAAATTAAAAAATATTTCGAATTAGAAAGAGGGAAATTTAGAGAGGGAAATTTTTTCCATGAAAAATAATTCAAACAAAAGAAACTTGACCGCCTCTACACTCAAGACATTGTTCATGCATTGGATGTGTTGTACAGGGGTTGAATTCATGCTCAAAAATAGGTAAGGCTCATTTATGTCCCTCTTTTTGCATTGATGAATTGGAACACAATCGCTTGAAGATGTTAATTTTATTGTAATTTGTTAAATTCTGTGTTAGGTAGACCCATTTCAGGGGGATTTCTCAGAAGTGATAGAAGAGTTTCTGGAGAAGGGCATGGCTAGATGCATTGCATTCAATCACCGAGGAACCTTACTAGAAAGTATGGTATTCGTGTGTTTTTTAAACTATAGTTATTTATTGTGTTTGGTACTCTATTTTAGTTATGCCCATTTGCCAGATGCTATAAATACAGACACCGAAATCTAATTCAATTTGTTGACTATTAATACTCAAACAATACCCCACTATTAATAGGGATCAAGGTTTCAAAGTTTAGTTGTGAAGGATCAAGGTTTCACCTAATTGTTGAATAAATGCCTCAACCTTGCAAACTTTTTTAAAAGAAAACAACAAATAATCTTATATTACTTAATACCCATTTCAGTTTCTACCAGCCCTATCACAGTTTAGTCCCCTGAATAATCATTATTGTGTTGAAGTATTGGTTATTAATATAGTTAGTGTTGGTGTGTTCTAAAGAGTATTCAATATGCTTTGTTGTTAAAATGGGGTTTGATTTTTGTTAATTGGGGTCATCTTAGGTGGTCCAGCTTGGCTTAAAATGCCCAAGTGACGAGCTTGCATATCAATCTAGGGTTTCTAACTTTTTTTTTGTGATATGGAAGTCACCCTTTCAGATGTTTCTCTCCCTGATGATCATCTAACTAAAATGTCCTTTCAGCATGATGATTATTACTTTTTTTTAAAATAGAAAGTTCATAGTTTATAATACTAAGAAATCATCAATCTTTTTTCCATTTCTATGATCTGAAAGCAAATAACAAGCACTCAAGAAAGAATAAAAAATAACAAAGTCAATTAATATGGTAGCCTAAAATAAGCCTCAAACAATACAAGGAAACAAGGTTTACAACCTAGTTTGAAGTCTTTCCCAAAATTTTGAATCAAGAGTAAACCACTAATGATAAGAAACAATAATAGGAAACATGGTTTACAACCTGGTCCCCATAAATTGTTGACACAAAGCAACCTAAAGAAAAATAGAAACTAAAAGATGACATTTTTAAATAATCAGAGCTCTATAATTGTTTAATTATGATTCAATACGTGTACATGCTAAGCCTTCTCTATACGACGCACAGTATTGTCATGCCCAATATGTTGATGATTACCACCACCATGAGGATACTCAACATGCTTCATTGCCACACCACGAACCTTGGGCCAACCGTTTCTTTTGACCCTATATTTGTGATATGCATTGCCATCTTTGAGCATTGGATTTTCTATCCTTCCACCACCAATAACTTGACCAATCATGGCTCTGCAACTACTTGGCACAATCTTCTTAGCTCCAAATGGAAGCTTTACCCTGTAAATTGAAACCAATTTCCAAGACTCATCAAACAAGGCTATTAAAAATTTGCAAAATAAAAAATTACACAAATCTGAACATTAAGAGAGAACTTAGATAATTGTTCCAAAATTATTTCCACTACCTTTGGAATAATTGCATTTATTAGCTCACTGTAACCTTGGAAAAAAAATTAAGCATAGAAATACGCCATAAGTCTCCACAAGGTATACACCTAGAACTTAAAATAGTTTGAAAATAATTTAGGAAAAGCCACATCCATAGGACATCACAATAGGGTAAATGCAAAGAGATGGGGGACCAAAAAGTCATCACCATCTCCAAAATTAAAGAAAAATGCGAGTGCATTATAACACGCTCGCATTTTGGTTTGCATAAAAGAAAAAAAAAACCATTTCTCCTCACTCACAACTGCGACCATTGCAAGCTTAGCAGCAAAGAAAATAGGTAAAAGCACGATTGCATTGGAGAAAAGGCTATCCAATCAAGTGTAATAGAGAAAACAACAAATTCACAATGCCACCTCACTGTAAAAGAAGTCGTCATGCAAATTTAGAGGCTCCAGCATAGGAAGAAGGTAGGGTTTGACTGATTTTGTTAGTTTGAGAACAATTTTTGAGTTTTGCAATGTTTGATTTATTTTTATATTGCATTTACAGTTATTGGAGAAAGAGAAAACCTAAATCTAGTTGAGGAGGGTGAAAACAACCCCCAAAACCCTCCAAACCCTCAAAACCCACCTTCACCTCCTTCTACTGTAAGGGATAATAGAAGAAAACAAGAAACATCAAACTATTATTCAAACCCTAAACAATCCAAGTGGAACCAATGATCGTAGGAGGGCACTTGCAAAATCACTAGAGGAGATTGTTTCCCACATGGATTTGGTAACAAAATAAATCACCAAATTCCAAGACTATAGGGAGAGGAGTCGACAATATTATGCCGACAAGTTGTCATATGAACAAGTCAAGAATGAAAAAATTACAAAATCTCAATTATGTGCACACTTTATTAATCCCAAAACTGGCCAAAGATTAGAAGAAAGTTGCAAACAGTTTCCTATACAATGGTGTAGGAATGAAGAAATATGCTGAACCTTTTGGGATAGATCATACATGGTCTTCGATGAGCACCCATGCAACAATGATGAGGTACCACAATATTTCTTGAGGAAACTCTATTGCGAGTTCGTCCTCAACAAGATTTTGAATTATTTTGAAATTCGTGAGTTCCAGGGTAGATGTGGTGGCTATGCCCAAGATAGACCTGGGGCTCAGTGAGATGAACACCATGTGCCTATACCCTGAGCGAGGCCAAAACATAGGTCACTCCCTTTGGATTTGAAGGAGAGTGTTGAGATGGAGACTTTACATTCATTGACTACTCTCACCCAAACTCTATCACATCATGCTGATGATCTTACCTAGGCTGATGAGGGTGAGAGTAGTAGATGTCATGTGTCCCCACATTTGTGCAGTACATGTGGGAACCTATGTGATTATGGGACGCAGGAGGCATGACATGACTCTCGACAGGATGTTGCGATGCAGGGGCAGGATGCTACAACACAGGGGTAGGACATATTGGATGATCTTGTTCTCAGTGATGATCTCTTACAATATGCATTTGGTATTAACTCTCAGGTAATTTGTTACAAGTTTCATCTTTATTTAGTATATTGTTATTTGAAATTTATAATTAAATTTATATGATTATCTATATTATAAGTCAAAAATAATGTATGTAATTGTCTGTGCAATGAAATTTCAGGGTCAGAGTCTTCATCTTGACTCTGTTAGCCATCCATTGGTGGGTTATGAGAAGAGGTCAAGTCAGCAGGTATGTAATTTATCACATAATTGTAATTATTGTAGATATGTCAATGGTAATATTATTTTGTGACAATTTGATGATTTCAATAGTCACCAGCACCTCCACGGTTTCCTTGGTCCCCTGGATGCCAAACCACCACTTTTACAGAGGTAAATTTAACCATTTCTAGTCATTATGTATTTTTAAAATAATGTTATGTATTTATTTTGTTTGAATAATCTTGAACTTGATTTTCAGATGCTGAATACAGTGGAGACTCCTTCTGATCTTCATGAGTTAGCGCAGATAGGGATTGTTGCAGCCATGATGTCTACAAATCCTTTGATTGAGGTATGAGCCAATAACGTGAAAATATCATAATTTTGTATTTCTTGTTTTATCTCATGTCATTTGATGTACATAAATGATATTTATGTTTAGTCAATTTTGTTTCTTGATGCTTCTCACAAGAGGTCACAATTCCAGTCCATCCAAGTACGAACGTAGAGAGAGACAAGATGATGGAGAGTGATCATTAGGTGGCAGTAAGTGATCGATCTTACATATGTGATGTTATATATTTCATGTTATATATATATGTGATGTTATATATTAATGTGCATTTATTATTTGATTGTATTAACAGGTGGAGCCAGATCCACTTCTATCGAAGAGGTCTACTCAACGACAGAGAGAGGATGAGTCAGTTATTGGCTCTACATCTTCATGGTCAAGTAAGGGTCGCCGATTATTTCATAAAAGTCCATAGGAAACTAGTTTTTGGGATATTTTTTGTATGCCTAGATGGCTTTGTATACATACTTTTGTATGAACTACTGATGTATATTTTTGAATATATGTCTGTATGGATTTGTTTGGACATGCCTATATGGCTTTGTATATAAACTAGATGTTATGTTCATGACATTATGTATATGACAACGTATATTAAATATTTAATATGATGATCAATTATCATTACAGGAATTTGGTTTTACACATGCCAATTGCATTTGCTTGAAATTTTATAAATCATTTTCAAATAATCCATTTTGTGCATATCTTGCAATCATTGCATTCTGTGGGACTGTGCATTTCTTTGAGGCATCATTTCAAATAGTTCATGCGCCTTGGACCTATGCCTCCACACTTTCCATATAGTTCATGTGCCTTCATGAGGTGACATTTCTTTGGGGCATCATGCCAAACAGTTCACGTGCCTTGTCTATGCTTCCACACTTTGCATACATGTCTACAAGGGTAGCTACAATTACAACATGTGACAAATTTCCTATATCATTTATGCTTTGATGGTTGTCCATACGCTATTCCAAACATTCTATTTTGGTGTACAGATAGGGAGGATGTTGGTAAAGGTTGTGGAATTTGTCTTTACACGTGCCAATTGCTTTTACTTGTTCAAAATTTTCTAAAGTCTTTTCAACAAATCCATTTCATGCATATCTTGCAATCATTGCATTCCATGAGACAATAAAGTTGGAAGTGTGTCTATTCATCTAAATGTGCATTGAGATGTGCTTTCTAGGTCTTTTGAATTTTTGGACCAAGAAGATGGTAGTTGTTGAAGAATAGTATGATTTTTCTTTATGTGGTCACATTCGATGCTCATTCACTAGCATGTTGGCAATTGGATTTTAGTGCTTTATTTGGTGTATGATTTGAATGTTCTTGTAGTCTTATAGCAATTGGGATGAGTAGGAAAGAGTTAATATCTAAGGTGTCTAGCTTGGATTGTTCTCACCTTGAATGAAACCTATTAAGCCACACTCACTCACCATCCCTCATGGCTTGTGGATCAAAGGGTGACAAATTCCCCTATATTAACATGACAAAGATCCTACATTAGGGAAATCCTTTATGACTATACCTTGCATTAAAGACAGTCCATCAGCAATTCATATCAGCACAATAGTCCCCACAAGCATTGAGTGACTTTACAAACTTTTCACATCTTGCTTACAATGAAAACCCTTGAAGTAACCTTTTTAGAGCCTCATGACTATTCCTCTTCGTGTAATTTGTTTATAGGATGGCTTTGTGAACTTCTTAGGTCTTGATACCATCAATTATTACTAGATGAAAGTCTGAGTACTCAAAACCTTTCTTACAATAATACTCTAGTCCAAATGATTTAAGATAGTCATTAATGTTGCTCACAAGTAGGTTGGGGTCAGCTAGATAGTATTGTGATGAAGTTTAGTGAGATAGACACATGGGGTAGTCCTTTAGAGACCTTGATTACATATCTATACTCCCCAAAACTCATAGGATAGTCTTTTGGAAAGTTTATTAGAATAATTCTATGCATGGTTTTAATGGTAAATCAAAGCACAAAAGTTGTTACATTGTTGCCCCTATTTAGCAGTCCTATATTGGTAAGGTATCAAAAGTCCTTTGATGAAATTGTATGTTTATTCCACCACAATATCTCTTGATTCTCCATAACCTATGAACCTAGATAAAATATATGATGATATCTTTGATCCCCTCTCAAAATACTATGATATTAATGATCTTGAATCATCCTCCTGGATCCAAGTCACTGTACTCAATCTCATGAAAGCCATAGCAACCCATAACATCCATCTTATGTGATTGCACTTGAATTAGGAATGATATAAAAGGTAACCATCCTCAAAGTATGACAGACCTCTGCTATCTTTTAAAACCCTTCATAATCATGTTTGAACATTGATCTCCCTTTGCGTGACTCTATGGCAACATCAAAGCCTGATTGTTTTACCTTGTGACTATTTTATTACCATTCTTCTTCATGGTATTTTGATGACTGCCTCATCATACTGTCTCAGCATCATCATTAAGAGAATGTGCCCACTCTCTCACATTGATTAAGGACCACATTAACTAAATAAGAAACATGACTGCACCTTGCCTTTGCGATTGTCCCTGAGATCTACCCTACATAATATCAATCAGAAGGTTTGGAAGGACTATCTCAAGGGTAGCACAATCCAAAGTACAGGTGTGATAACCTTGTTGCACCATAAAAGACTCAATGACTTCCCTTAGAGACTTATCCTAAAACCACTTAATGAAATTAGGATCTAGAAAACCCTCCATCAAACATAAGCCTCAGAGAATGCAGTCCTGAATTTACATAGTCATGATCCTCATATAAAGGAAGAACAACATAGATTCCCCTCAAGTTTATTAATATTTTCTCCTCCAATCCTGAGACTAGCCCTCCTAGACAACCTATAGCAATAAAATTAGAAAGGTAATAAGTTTATCATGAGAAATAAATAGGGAAAAATCAAAAAATTATGTGTCAAAAGGAAAAACTAACCCTTAAATTAGAAATCCTCGCCCATTTTAGAAAATAAATAAAGGAATAGGATCCCAAATGCCCAAAACAAATGCAATTAGCTTTATATCCATAGTAGCCATGTGTGCGAGGTCATTATATGAATATCCATACTAGCCACGTGTGTGAGGTCATTATTAAAGCAAGATGGGTGTAGAAATTAACCTTCAATAGTTTCTTCCGACAATAAAAAAGAGTCTAAAAAGAGTTCAATGTTACGGTCCTATAGAGGTACACCTAGGAGCATAAATGAAGATGGTGTAAGAACACTTTGTCATTTTGTGTTGTTGTCCTAAAGAAGGTCCTTCCTCTGCATCAAGGTCCTTTATTGAAATTTTCTAAAGCCTTATCAACAAAACTATTTTGTGCATATTTGATGCAGAGATAGGGTAGAACACAATGGTTTCAACATCCAAAAGCAAAATTTGTAGTTTCTATTCTCATAGACACCCTTAGGTGCATACTAGGCTCAAAGGTCTTATGGGTCATTAACACCTCAAACACTATAGCCTACACCAGGAGGACCTTACATAGGATGGAGACAACAAATACAATGCAATGATGCTTCACAAGAACTTAGGAACAACAAGCTTCTAAGATTTCCTTATTTGACTGACCCTAGGCCTAGTAGTACAACAAAATGACATTTTCTTTCATAATTTTCAACTTAGACCTGATACCTAGAATATAAGCATAGATTTAGATACCCATTTTGACTTTACACAACATACTAAGATCCAGTGGTGGTCACTTTGTATGAAACCCTCCAAAAATTGACTATTCTTCTACAAATTAGTCCTAATTAGGCCTCTAGGCATAACACCAAATTGCTTTAAGGCTTCAAGGTTTCCCAATTCTTGTTCCAACACATCAGACACATTCAACAAGGTCTCAAACAATTGTTCCAACTCTAGGGATCCCTCTCCAATGACATATAACAAGATTTCACCAACTCACCATGATTAGTAAGAATTAATAAGAAAGAAGCATAATGAAAATAATTAGCATTCAAGGATTTCTAATGAAGACCCAAGGTTTGGGTGCTAATGGCAACTCACCAAACCCTCGAACTAATATAGATGCTTGGGTATATCATGATCATATTGAGATCTAATCATTGCTTTGTTTCTTGTAGGGTTTTTTTCCATGCTTCTAATCATAATAATCAAGGTTATGAGACAACAAGGATATGGAATAGCTCTTGTCATGTCATATGATGAGATCATGGACACAATACCATCAAGATGTTGTGAATTTCAACAACAAATTTCCATCTGTCCAAACCCTACCATCGTACACACTCAAGAAGGCTTCAGTTTCATGCAGTAGAAAGGTGCTAGGAGTGACATTTTGCATTACGTAGCTCGTGGGGCCAAATAGACTATGCCAATACATCGGGGTGGGTAGGTAAATGCCAGGGGAGGTCTTGTTTTTTGTGCCAAGTGCCCCAATCATTTGGGGTAGTAGGCTACCAACAAAGTCCCTTAAGATCCCTAAGATGAAAAAATTGCCAAACTTTGATGAAGCAGTTCTCAAAATTCATAGCAGCTGGGAACGTTTCGTTTGGACCTACAGGTGCATGTGGGGTTTGTCTACAATAATGTCTCTCAGTTTTGTTCAAATATTATCTGTTTGACCATGCCGAAATCAAACACATTCTTGCAAAATGCTTCAGTTACATGCAGTAGAAAGGTGCTAGGAGTGACATTTTGCATTCCATAGCTTGTGGAACCGAATAGACTACACCAACATGTCGGGGTGGGTAGGTAAATGCTAGGGGAGGTCTCGTTTCATGTGCCAAGTGCCCCAATCGTTCAGGGCAGCAGGCTACCGGCAAAGTCCCTGAAGATCCCTAAGATGCAAAAATTGCCAAACTTTGATGGAGCAGTTCTCAAAATTTTTGGTAGTTGGGAACATTTCATTTGGACCTACAAGTGCACATGGGGTCCGTCCATAATAACCTCTCTTAGTTTTGGTCAACTCCAGTTCATTTGACTGTACTGAAATCAAATGCATTCTTGTGAAATGCTCTAGTTTCATGCAGTAGAAAGATGCTAGGAGTGACAGTTTACATTCCATAGCTTGTGGGGCTGAATGGATGATGCCAACATGTCGGGGTGGGCAGTTAAATGCTAGGGGAGATCTCATATCATGTACCAAGTGCCCCAATCGTTCGGGACAGCAAGCTACCGGCTAAGTCCCTTAAGATCCCTAAGATGAAAAAACTACCAAACTTTGATGGAGTAGTTATCAGAATTCATGGCAGCTGGGAACGTTTCATTTTGACCTACAGCTGTATGTGGGATCCATCTAAAATAACCTCTCTCAGTTTCGTTCAAGTCCTGTCTGTTTAATCGTGTCGAAATCAAACACATGCTTGCAAAATGCTTCAGTTCCATGCAGTGGAAAGGTTGCTATGTGCCATATTTTTTCTTCTACTCATTGTGGGGCCGAACCAACTATGCCAACACATCTGAGTGGGTAAGCAAATGCTAGGGGAGGTCTCGTTTCATGCGCCAAGTGTCTCAGTTGTTCCGAGTTGCAAGCTATCGGCAAACACGAAAGGTGCTAGGTGTCGTTAGCTTGCAGGCCAGAACGATTGGGATGCTTGGAACATGAAACGAGGCCTTCCCTACCATTTACCCGCCCACCCAGACGTGTTGGCATAGTTGTTTCACCCCCAAGACCTATGGAATGCAAAATTTTAGTGTTAGCAACTTTCTACTTTGTTGATAGCTTATAGCCTGGAATGACTGGGGCGCTTGACACATGAAATGAGACTTTCCCTACCATTTACTCACCCACCCTAACATGTTGGCACAGTCAGTTCAGCCCCACGATGAGCAGAACAAAAAATATGGCACCTAGCAACTTTTCCACTGCATGGAATTGAAATATTTTGCAAGAATGTGTTTGATTTCAGCACAGTCAAACAGACAAGACTTGAACAAAACCGCAAGAGGTTATTGTAGATGGATCCCACATGTTGTTGTAGGTTAAAACAAAATATTCCCATCTGCCATGAATTCTGAGAACTACTCCATCAAAGTTTGGCATTTTTTTCATCTTAGGGATCTTAAAGGACTTAGCCAGTAGCCTGCTTCCCTGAACGATTGGGTCACTTGGCACATGAAATGAGACCTCACCTAGCATTTACCCACCCACCCCGATGTGTTGGTGCAGTCCGTTCAGCCCCACGAGCTATGGAATGCAAAATGTCACTCCTAGCATCTTTCTACTGCGTGAAACTGGAGCATTTTGCAAGAATGCATTTGATTTTGACACGGTCAAACAGACTGGAGTTGACCAAAACTGAGAGAGGTTATTGTGGATGGACCCCATGTGCACCTGTAGGTCCAAATGAAATGTTCATAGCTACCACAAATTTTGAGAACTGATCCGTCAAAGTTTGGCAGTTTTTGCATCTTAGGGATCTTAAGGGACTTTGTCGGTAGCTTGCTACCCCAAAAAATTGGGGCACTTGGCACACGAAACAAGACCTCCCCTGGCATTTACCTACCCACCTTGACATGTTGGCACAGTCCATTCTGCCCCACGAGCTATAAAATGCAAAATGTCACTCCTAGCATCTTTCTACTGCATGGAACTGAAGCATTTTGCAAGAATGCATTTGATTCCAGCACGGTCAAACAGACTGGAGTTGACCAAAAATGAGAGAGGTTATTGTGGACAGACCCCACGTGCACTTGTAGGTCCAAATGAAACGTTCCCAGCTACCACGAATTTTGAGAACAGCTCCATCAAAGTTTGGCAGTTTTTGCATCTTAAAGATCTTAAGGGACTTTACCGGTAGCCTGTTGCCCCAAATGATTGGGGCACTTGGCACACAAAATGAGAACTCCCCTGGCATCATGTTATCATGTTATCATATTACAATAAATAATTACCAACAACCATAGGACAGTCCCTAGATGATTGTCATTAACCCTCATGATTGTCATGAGACATTTACCTAGGGTGAGCAAATTATCAAATTGTCAAAGGTGAGTGTGGATTCTTGTCAAGAACTCACATTGGAGTGAATCTCTGTTTCATTGAAGCCTTGAAGGGATTGTAAAATTTGTAAAAAGTTGCTCTATGTTGCAAAAAGTTGCTATATGTTTTGAAACCCTAGGTTTTAATGTTTTGAGTGAAGAAAATGAAGTTTTGAGCCATTCCACTGATGAAATAGCCTGAGAACTGGTGGAATGGAAGTAGATGGGTAGTGTTTTGTGTTGTTCATGTTGTAGGAGTAGGGGGAGGGTGTTAAGTGCTTGTTTGTTGATGCCCTAAGCTGTAAAACCACATGTTTTGGGCATAGAAGATGTATAAGAGCTAGGGTTTGTAGAATAAGCTTTGGTAGATTGTGTCAATGGTTGAAATTCATGTGTGCAGACCCTATATGTCATGTTAGAAGCCCTAGAATGAAGATTTGAAGCTTGGGTATTGAAACTCATATTGTTGCCTTATTGTTTAGTTAGTTTGTGATCATCCACCTTGCTCTGCATCAAAATCTCTCCACACCTCAAGATTATTCTAGTGAAGTATGGGTCAAGTGACTCACGAGATCCAATCCATGAATCATCCTCTCTTTACCGTCGAGTAGACCTCTTCGACAGTTCAAGCTCATGCAGCTCCACCTGTTAATACAATCAAACAATATGCACATTACTATAACAAAATGTACATGAAATATATAACATCACATATGTAATTGATCACTTACCACCATCTGATGATCACTCTCCATCATCTTTTCTCTAGATTCTTTGTCAGTAGTTGGATGGAATGGAGTTGTGACCTCCTGTGAGAAGCATCTGTTAGGTCTCAAAAATGTAGGTTACAAATCCTAAGAGGATGTCAGGCTCTATGCTTAGATTTGCAACATTTTTGAACTAGCGAAACAGAGTTAACCTATAGGGTTGATGACTCCCTGCACTTCAGGTTCTACTAGACCTAGGTGGGTGTACCTTATTAATGAAGTAGATTAAATGGATGTGTGATCTTGAGTGATGGATCTACCCATAGTGGCAAATGGTGTGGAATAGATGATTAATTGCTACCTACTTTTACTTCTAATGTCTAAATAGTGATTGAAAATGGTGTGGTTCTAACTTGGTATAAATTGTATAAGCAATATCAAGGCAAGACTAATGAATATGTTCAAATAATGAAATGAGTAAGACCAGTGCCTAAATCTATTGGGCTATTTGCGTCAATGAATGGAAACAGGTGTATGTGACTGGTGAGCTTATCTCCTAGCTTAACTCTAACAGTTGGGCACTTTGGATATTTGCACCTTGTGCAAATGTGTAGATTTGTATGTGACAATGCTCTTCTTATATAATCCCAATGATATTCCCTTGAATTACTATGAAATTATGAAAGGAATTTAATTCTTGAATTGATGGAAACCAATCACAATAACTTCTTCAAAAGGATTTAATCTTTGACAAGAACCAATTAAAGTCAATTATCAGAAAAGGATTTTTAATTCACATCAACTGGAAACCAATCAAATAACTTCACATAGTGACAACAAATGTGCCCTGACAAATGTAAATCTGAACAATTCAACAGAACCACTTTGGAGACAACACAATAACATATAATCATGAAAATTTACACAACTATTGAACACTAAAAATAAATCACCATGTAGAAATATTTTGTTCCATTATGCTTTTCAGAAAGTATACATGTGTAATAGAAGTTCTTTAATTAAAATAGAACTGATAATATATCTTCCTTTTATATATAATATATAAAGTCCTTTTCAAGTCAAGAGAGATGCCTCGTAATCGATGATCTTATGACCATCATATGTTCTAACTTTTATATCAATATTAGTGAAGAGAAAATGTCTCTTCATAATGTCTTTTGAGGACTAACAAAATTATGGAAATAAACAAATACATTTAATACTAAGCCTTGCTGAGCCATAAGTAAATTTGAGCAAGATGATCCAAATATTCCTAGCTTAGGTGTGTCTCAGTATACTCAATGGCATCCCTAACGTCCACCTCTATTGAAACCATCTTCTCTAGATGCAAGCAAGCTTCCTTGGATGTTGAATCTTCATGTTGTTTTAGTGCCATTTTCTTTCATATGTTTATGGTTGGTCGCCAAGGGTAGGCTGGTGTCTCCACAAAATACTCTTTTTATAGAGTTATGAACCCTTTATTGTCATTTCAGGGAGATATTAATATTTTCATCTCGATGTCATTTTGATCAGGTGTGGTGAACGTTCTCCTTAGCATTGGTGGGTGTTTCTCTGACAGACAAGGATTACCTTATTTTTATCAGCATGACAATATCCATCATCAAGAGAATATGATAGTCTCCCGATGGGTTAGGTCTTCCCGATAATCTTTATCTCCATCGCTCCTTTTTATTAGAACATATCAGCGAGAGTCTCACCGAAAGCTGTTTATCTCTTATGTCGAGGTGACTCTTATGCTCAGGGAGGCTTAAGGATCTCATTCCAACTGTATATGTCATGCCGATAGTCTTAATATTATGCATCAGGGAGAGATTATTTGCTTCCTGGCGATGAGCATTTGGTCGGCGTGACTTAAAGGCTCAGTGTAACTTTAGGATTTCACTCTGATTGTTCTACTCACACTGATGAGTATGCGTCGCTGATACATACATAATGTCTCCCTGATCTTTTGACATATGTAATTTTGATCATCCAGACATCGATCATCTCTCACCAATTATCACATTATACTTCAAAAATGTATTTTGCTATTCGGGGTGAGTTACTTAAGGTCTTGCCGATTAGTATCAGAATTAAGCTATGGTTAGAGAGCTAGGTATATTCATGAGATTGTTTATGTGCAGATTTTGAAATGGATCTTGTCACACAAATTTTTGGTGGTTGGTTTTGAAAATGAGGGATATTATTCACATTATGTGGAGACTTGGTGAATTCTTAGCAAATGAATAATGTGAAATTTTTTAGTTCCAACAGCATCAAAAAGCAAAATTGACTAAACATAAATATACTGAAGGGAAGCAATTCATACTACTGTCTATATACAAAACTAAGTACAACTAACCATTTAGGAAAGTTTTATGCGTACTTACAAATTAATCCAATGAACCATCTGGGTCTTCTCTACTCTTTATTGTGTCAAGTATTGCCTCATGGTCAGACTCACGCACCTTCCACAAGGTCTTGTTCAAAGGTCTACCTCGATATTGTATCAAATGAACATTGGTTGCCACGACAAGGTTGGAGTAATGATTATTGATATGAAGTCTCTTGAAGTAGTTAGTGGGGCACGTATGCCACAATCCTGCAAAACATTGTTAGTAAGCAAATCTAAATATATAGAGCGATAAACATCCCAAAGGTTAGAAAATCCAATATGTAATCTACAACAACAAGTAGTGCATGTGTGATTTATTTTGACAAAGAAAGGTTTTAGCATTTAAAAATATCTTTGAGAAATTTTAATTTGAGGATACATCTCTAGAAATTTACCAAAAAATTGTGTTTGAGTCATATCCAAAAAATTCTTTGGATGTGTCTCACGATTTTGACTACCAATTCTCCTTCTTACCACATCCCTTTGATTCAGAGATACCCTTGTGTAATTCTTCCAAAAGTCTTCAATTAGTGATCTCAAAGCTTCAACAACAACTTTGTCTTTCTGTGGGAGTCTCCCAGAGAATGCCCATAATTCAGTAGTGTTTGGATCCTCAACTCTTTGACATCTTCCAATCGCTCTTATTAGAGTTTTTCTATATATTTTCAATGCTTGACTTGTCTTTCTAATGAGGCGATCTTTTTTTGTTTGTTGGCTTACAATTGTCGATGTAATGACATGTTGTGTGACATTACTATCCTTGGTGCATGAGGTGGAACCCACACTCCCATATGCACTCATTAGATTCTTGACAATTGATTTTTCACTTGAGGAATTCGATGTTCTTAGGCCAAGAATCTTCATAGTGGGCCTAAATTTTAGATTTCTCATCAATTCAACAAGGAGTTAACATCTTCCAGTTTCATTTAAATTCTCAAAGAATAATTTCCATATCTTATTCACATATCTTTGGCAAGTGCGCATGGGAATCTTATCTTGCATGGGCTCCAATACATTCTCATCAATATCAATTAGAACCTTAGGCTTCCTATGCAAAATTCTAGGAGGCATTTTAATTGGTAAAGTAGACTCAACATTCTAGGAATTTCTTCAATATTTACTTGAGATGGGATAGATGACATACCTTTGATTGGAGGTGAAAAGGATGAAAATGATGTACCTTCAACTTGAGGTGTGAATTATGGCATGCCACCAACTTGAGAAGAAAATGCAGATGTACCTTCTACTTCACCTGTGAAAGATGGTGTTCCTTCAAGTTGACCTGTGGACGATGGAGTGCCTCCAACTTGGAGATTCACTTTCCTCATTGCACGGAGGTTTTGCGTTCATTCCCTTTGTGCCGCCAATTCCATCTCTCTCTTAGCTTCATTAGACGTGTCATGTTCCTCTTCAATTGGCAATGGTGGAATGTCTTCTTGTATGGTTGAAAATTTCCTACTTTCCTGAATTCGCCTCATTCTTTCTCGTTTCCTCTCATTCTTAGCTTCACGCTCTTCTGGTGTTAGAGTCTTTGCTTGTTTCTTTGGCATGATGATGATTTCTACAAGCATAATGAATAAGAAAATGATAATTTGAAATTTTATAATGACAATGAATAGCACAGTCAGAATGAATAACAAGGTTCTTCAAACTTCTGAATAAGACGCCTCATATCAAGATAACTTGACCATACATAAGTCATGGAGTATGCATTATATAAGTCATGTAGTATACACTTGAACATACAAAGTCATGGAGTATACACTCAAATACATGAAGTCATAAATGATGCAGAGGAAGGGTGGAGTTCATGAAAATAGACCCAAAAGACAAATAATTGTAAAACTTACTCAATGATTGTAAAACTAGTCCTCTTGGGATAGTCATAATAAAACTTGTCTAACCCTTGAAGAATGCTCTAAAATCCTTTGTTCAAGTCTGTAGGACCTTCTAAGACCCCTTCCCAACAAGGAATATGCACAAACAACACTTTTAGACTTAGATTTGATGAACTTCCAATTTCTGCCCCAACACTTTCATGCACAATCATTTAGGACAATCATCACATTTTCTCAAATAATGGCCAAGAAAGCTTCAAAACTCCTTGAACAGGTCTGAAAGACTTTCATATAGATTCTTCACACCTTTTTCCCAATCACAAAATGCACCAAGTATACAATAGAATACACAAAGTCATGGAGTATACACATGAACATACAAAGTCATGGAGTATACACTCAAATACACAAAGTCATAAATGATGCAGAGGAAGGGTGGATTTCATGAAAACAAACCCAAAAGACAAATTGTTCTTGCATATTCTCCATTGCTGCTCCTATGTACACCTTCATATATGACTTCAATGAACTAAGGAAAATCCACTTGGAATGCTTTCAAAAACCTCAATACAAATTTGGGAGCCTATTTCAAACATTCTAAAGGTGATTAAACACCTAGACTCAAAAGCAAACCCTAACTTGCTTGAGTATCAACACTTACTCAATGATTGTAAAACTAGTCCTCTTGGGACAATCATAATAAAACTTGTCTAACCCTTGAAGAATGCTCTAAAATCCTTTGTTCAGGTCTGTAGGACCTTCTAAGACCCCTTCCCAACAAGGAATATGCATAAACAACACTTTTAGACTTAGATTTGATGAACTTCCAATTGCTGCCCCAACATTGTCATGCACAATCATTTAGGACAGTCGTCACACTTTGTCAAATAAAGGTATATCTCTAATACTAAGCCTCCTTTTGACCCTATCAACTCATAAGAACATCACCTTGACTGCTCTTGACTATCTTGCCCCTTGAAGGCCATTGTTTGGACTCTTATACAAGTAGTAAATCATTATTTTAGGTTTGGAAATCATGAATTGTATGGTTAATTTTTTACATATATGAGTTGTATGGAGGTGATTTTGAAGGATGACAAAATGAATGCCATCGAAGGGGATTGTTAATCAACATAAATTGACTATCCTAATAGTCTTAAACTAGTCCAAAAACTTTGTGATAGTCAAACGAACATTAACCCTTGAAGATAACCTTTTGGATACTCGTGACAAAAGATCAAAGACATCTTAAGTAATGCATAAATTAAAAACAACTTCATGATGGTCATGGCTATGATAGTGGACTGTTATATAGACTTGTGACTGTCCTACACTCATCAAAACCTCCTTTTTAATGTTTTATCTCCTTATAACTCCCTTTGTATCATCTTGTGTCATGATGCTTGTATGTCCATATATTTGTAGATAACTCTCTTCTCTAAAATTTTGTTATGTTGATGAAGTATAATACATAATCTCCATCATATTTTTGATGGATTGAGTCATATCAAAGTGAGTTGTAACAATTTGTCAAATAGGTTGTGGTGCTCATTTCCTCCATTTTTGTAAGAAAACTATCATTTCATGCTTTGGTGAGATTTTGGGGATTAAAATTCTCTATATTGAGAAGGTGCGATCCATAAATGGGGCCCTTTAAATAGTATAAAAATGTCATTCCACTATGACTATTAGTGAATGTTGTTTTGAGGCATTTCAAGTGAAGGAGTGCAAGTATGTTCATGTGTGAGCTTATGTTCATGTTCATATGTTCTTGTTAATCCTTGTGACCCATTCAAATAGGCCAAATTAGCCCTCATCCAAAGCGTAGCAATAGATTTTTTATCATTGTGTTACAAAACAACCACACTTGATTTCTTGAGATGTTGAGTAGGATCAAAAAGGGTACTCAAACATGTGCTCATATTCTGGGTATGAGTTCTGATTAGGAAATTATGTTGGAAAAGGTCAGTTTCTTGCCCTACAAGACCTAGTGGCAATTTGTGAAGGAAACCACTTTGTTTGAGGTGTTAACCCTAGGGCAGAGTGTTGTTCTTAGTATAGGGGAGGGCTTCATATAGGGTATTTCGAAGAAAACCATAGCCTCAATTCCATAGCGAAAGGCAACCTATCAAAATTCCATGCTTGGGATTGTCCTAACCAACATTTTGAAATTATTTAGCAAATTGTCAATACCCTATCTATGAATTTAAATCTCTCCACACCTCAAGATTATTCTAGTGAAGTATGGGTCAAGTGACTCATGAGATCCTACAAGCTTGTGAAATAAGGAAGAAGACTATCTTAATTAAGAAGAGATGTCATTCAACAACTCCCTAGTCATGCCTTAATTGTCACTGTTAACCTTTTTTCCCTCTGCTCAGGGCTAAACAATTAACATGGTATTTTCCTTGGAAATCCCTTTGAAAAGGTCCCTATAAAGCAAAGTGCCAAATTTCCCAGAAGGCTTGCCTAAAAACCTGCCAAATGAAAGAGGGGATGAAAATAGGTAGGTTTGCCTTTTACAGCACCCTGAAATTTGACCAAACAAAGGAGTTATCCATGGTCAATGTTTCAGTCAACATACAGTTCAAATGTGCATTTTGGCGGGCTTGCAAATTTCCATCGGCCTTTAAAAATGATCAAATGCGGAACATGCCATGTGTCAGCGGCGGAGAGTAGCCCCTCAAAGTTTCAACGTTGCCGCGAAGGGCACCAGGTGTCGGCTTCCGCCAGAGTTTCATTGCAGTTTCTTTAAGTTTCAAGGAGTGCGCGGAAGGCACCACGTGGAGGCACCCGAGAGACACAGAAAAAGTAACTCAAGAGCCCTGCGGACAGTGCCAAGTGGCAGCACCCGCCAATGTTTCTAAAAGTTTCACAGCCTCCGCCCAAGTTTTGCGATCCCCTTTTATAAAGTTTCTCAATGCGCGGAAGCCAACAAGTGTCAGCGGCAGAGAGTCTCAGTTTGTTTCTTAGAGTTACGCGGAACTTGCCACGTGTTGCTTTTTGCTGAAGTCTCTTCTATGTTTCTAAGTTGGGGCGGAATGCTCCACGTGTCCCTTGTGGTTGCTGCGGAAGCCGACAAGTGTCAGCTTCCATGTGAGTTTCTATTTTCGGTGCTACGCTAAGAGAAGAGGTGGGCCCTTGTATTGTTTCTCAGAGTGAAGCAGAACTCGACACGTGTTGGCTTCTGCATGAATCTTAAGTGGGTCTTTAAAAAAGTTTCTATCTTGTTTCTCTCTGCATGGAAGGTGCCAAGTGGCGGGCTCCGCCCAAGTTTCAAGGGGCCCCTTTATATGTTCTAAGTGTGCGCACAGGGTGCCATGTGTCAGCTACAGGGGGTCTCATATGTATCTCAAAAGATAAGCGGACAGCGCCAAGTGTCGCTATCCGTTGCAAGTTTCAAGACCTTGTTGATGTTTCAAGAGTAACGCGGGGGACGCCACGTGTCATCTTCCGCATGAGTCCCAGCTGAGCCTCAATGTTTCTCATGGCAACGTGGAACTTGCCACATGTCGGCTTCTGCGTCAGTTTCTTGAGGGGCTTCTAAGAGAAAAAAAATAGAGGATGGCAAGTCAGTGATTGAAGCATAAGGTGCCTACGTGGCACAATCTAGTTGGCTGGTGACTTTTCAACAGTTTTTGGGACCGTTGATGTCAGCGGTGGGTTTTTTTGATTGACGACCAAGTTTTAAAGCTGTGTCGTGGGTTTTCCTTGCATCCGCAGGCACTGTTTTGAGCGGGAAAACTCCGTGGGGCTTCTCAAAGGGCCTTTTGGTGCCCAGATGCTGATACACATACAACCCGGACCCGATGGCATTTTTCAATAGTTTCATAACAAGCTTCGGGTCCGCAGCTTACATATTAGGTTTGTATATGCCGAGACACAGTTGAAAATGCAGAAGCGATATACACACAAATGTAGAAGCGATATACATAGGCGATTGACCAAACTTTGACCACCTATATCTCCTCCGTCTTGGCAAATTTTCACATGCTGTAAGAGGCAAAGTTGCATGTTTTCATCCCCTCTTTCATTTGGCAGGTTTTTTGGGAGGTTTTGTCACTTTTCAACATATGAGGATTTTTTGGGGCAAGCAGCTTGCATTAATGGCAAAATATCCCGCCACCGCTTCATCTCCAGCCTGTTCTCCGCGCCTAATTGTCAAGAACTATCAGAAACAGCTGTTAGCATTCAATGCTAGGTTATCCTCCACCATTTCTGAGGATCAGATCGATGACGCGGCTGTTTGCATTGAAGACCCAAAATATCTCCCACCTGCCCCTATTCTAGATCTTTTGCACCATTACTCTTGGCAGGTGGACGTTCCTTCAGGAAGATATTTCTGTTTACAGCTCCTTGAGTGGATTTTGTAACCGACCTAGGTTAGTATTTTGTAGTGCTATATAAGCTGAGGCTTATGATGTAAAAAGGGTTGGAAATTTTTTAAAAACATTCTGTTCTCCCTATTTCCAAACAGAACTTTTCATGCTGTAACCTTGCCTTTCTTTAGATATATGAAAGCTATCATGTCTTTTGCTGATTTTTCTATTTCTGTGTGAATTTGCATATGGTTATCTGTGAATATTTCTTGTTCCTCTCAATCATCTTGTTCCTTACCTCTGTTAGAATCATCTATTCTATGTATATCTGCTTGCTGTATCTGATTATATTGTGCATACTTCAGTCTTTGCAAAGGTTCTTTAGAACTGTCTGGTGCATCACCCTTTCATGTTTTTAAGTATTGTTGCTTTATCTTTCATTTCAGCACATCTCTTCCCCTTTTCACCCCAAAATACAGTAGTTTTAGGTGATAACTAGACAAGGAAGCCAGCCTTCTCCAGAGGTTTGATCTCATTTAGCAAAGTCCCACACTTAGAGATCAATCCCATTGTGTCATTGGAATGCTTGGAATCCCATTCAAGCAGGGTGCAATTTCATGCGACAACAATTTCTGGCACGCCTGGTGGGACCAGTATGATGAACTTATCATCAAAATACTGATAGATTTGGTGTTTCTCCCAGCATCATCAGCCTTTGGAGGCAGTACAAATAACACCATGGAAACTCTACTAATCAAATCAGCTGGTTCCAGCAACCCAAGTACCTAAAATTTTATCAAAGATCAGGATTTGGTGATTTTCCTGGTCTATTTAGCTTTCAGAAGCATCTCAATCACCTGACGACTCCCTCTCTAGTATGCATCCAGTTTCTCCTTGGTTAGAGACCTATCTTGCTCTTATTTTGACATTTTCATGAATATCCAGCATTTAGATGCTATAAAATGGCAGAATTTTATGGGAATCATGGCTATTCCCCTACCCCTAATCCAAATACAGGCTATTGGCCCCCATATCAGCAATATTAGGCCCCAAATGCCTCTGTTTTTATGCCATACAGCCCTGTCGCTACAGAATATCACCTTCCTCCTACCCCTAATGTTGCCCATGAGAATGGTAATGCATTCAATGAGCTCGTGAGCAGTTTCTTAAAGCTTAACATACTTTTGGAAAATAGAAAAAGACAAGCAGGGTACTGTCGGCCTCAACATTTTTATGACCTCAACATCATAAGCTTGTATAATCTTGAGAGGTTGTACCTAAATCTAAAAGGGGAGGCTGATGACTTTATAGAAATGCTAAAATGTGGCCAGCAACAAGAAGCACAAGGAGAGGTTTTTCAAGAAAGTCTTGCTATAAGAATGACACCTATTCAGCCTACTACTAAAGAAGCTCAGAAATTTAACATTCCAAGCTTCAGGCAAGATAACCCATCTATGCCTCCAAGGCTGCCTCCCAGTTTTAAAATCCCAAGTTTTAGAAGCCCTCAACCTTCATAGGAGCCTATTCCTAGCTTCAAACAAGTCCATCCTTCAAACCAGAATGAATCTGTGAAAGTGGCTCAAACTTCTCTACCATGGCAGCCTTCTTGGGTCAATCATCCTGATTATAAGATACCAAACCTTGTGAAGGCCAATCCTCTCATGCCAGTTCAAAATCACTAGGAGGAGCTGCAGTCAAAGGATGGAGGCATAGGGAAAGAAATTTCTAGGGTCGCTTTAGAAATGGATGATGCTGCCCTACTTCATGAGCTACTTGATTATGTTGCAAATGAAGAGTATGAGCAACTGATTGTGGACATGCAGCAACAAGAGGACCTAGAAAATAATGATAACCTGTTATGCATGGAGGCCCAACATGGCAGTGAATTTCCAGCCCTTGAGGACTTGGAAGAAGCTCTTTTCTAGGATGAGTGCGCTATGGTGGAGGCTATTGCTAAATTTTCTTAGAAGGCAGATGATGTTGCCTTGTTTGATGATTTCCCTAGCCACATTGAAATGGAAGATGAAGGTAGGCTGCCAACAGACCTAAAAAGATTTGGAGATAGTGAGCATGATTGTGAGTTGCTGGCATGTGAGGAAGGGCAAGTATAGCAGCTTCTTGATGAGGAGGTCTTCTCTTATGAGCATGTGCATGGCTCAATTTTTGAGCCTAAGTTAGAAAATCATGAACATCTTGTTCATAAGGTGGAGGCAGCCATATTTGTAATAGAATCACAGGGGCTAGAGTATTCAGATCAGCAAGAAGAGGAATGCAGCCATGTGACATTATGTCTACCTTCTTGGGCTCTTTGAAGGAAGAAGGAGAAGGCCATGAGGTCCCAAATCAGCTATTTCACGCACAAGAGCAACATGAGGGTCAAATGGAGGTCACCATCATACTAAACAAGGAGCTAGGGTTTTCAGACCAGCAAGAAGAGAAGAAATCAGAACGGGGATATGACATCAACTGTGTTGATTTACATGTCATTTCAAGGGGATGCCCAATTAGGCATCTAGCCCAGCTAGAGACATATCAAGAGAAGTCACCACTTGTAATGCTTACCTCTAAGCATGAAGTTGAGCATCAAAATGAGTGGGATCAACCCATTTATTCACCACAAACTAACAACATCAGCAATCAGTCCAGGTGGATAGGTGAGTTAATCTCCATTTTTTGGGGGGTGTTTTATCAGTTTGTTATATGCCCATTCCCCCCTCATCCCTTTTTAACTACCCATATGCATGATGAATATTGCAAATTGTTAAGGAAGGGCAGTTATTTCCAAGAACCAGTTAACGGCTTTGTTCAGGATTAGAGTAGGTTTCATTTCTGTTTTAGTTTTCCCTTTCCCTAAGTGCTTCTGCATAGGCTACATTGTCATTAGGAGAATGCAGACCTTTTCCCATTTTTTGTGTTTTGAGAGGCAGGTCCTAGTTTCCCAGCATATTTTAGACTTGACTCCATGCCCAATGGATGCTTGAGGCCACTGATCTCATGTTTAGCAGGCAAACATCCCATAGAGGTCGCCAAAGATGTTAACCTTTTTTCCCTCTACTCAGGGCTAAACACTTAACATGGTATTTTCCTTGGAAATCCCTTTGAAAAGGTCCCTATAAAGTAAAGTGCCAAATTTCCCAGAAGCCTTGCCTAAAAACCTGCCAAATGAAAGAGGGGATGAAAATAGGCAGGTTTGCCTTTTACAGCACCCTAAAATTCGACCAAACGAAGGAGTTATCCATGGTCAATGTTTCAGTCAACATACAGTTCAAATGTGCATTTTAGCGGGCTTGCAATTTTCCATCGGTCTTTAAAATGATCAAATGCGGAACATGCCATGTGTCAGCGGCGGAGAGTAGCCCCTCAAAGTTTCAACGTTGCCGCGGAGGGCACCACATGTCAGCTTCCGCCAGAGTTTCATCACAGTTTCTTTAAGTTTCAAGGAGTACGCAGAAGGCACCATGTGGAGGCACCCGAGAGACATAGAAAAAGTAAATCAAGAGCCCCGCGGACGGTGCCAAGTGGCAGCACCCGCCAATGTTTCTAAAAGTTTCACAGCCTTCGCCCAAGTTTTGCGAGCCCCTTTTATAAAGTTTCTCAGTGCGCGGAAGCCGACAAGTGTCAGCGGCGGAGAGTGTCAGTTTGTTTCTCAGAGTTACGCAGAACTTGCCATGTGTCGCTTTCCATTGAAGTCTCTTCTATGTTTCTAAGTTGGGGCAGAATGCTCCACGTGTCCCTTGTGGTTGCTGCGGAAGCTGACAAGTGTCAGCTTTCGCGTGAGTTTCTATTTTTGGTGCTATGCTAAGAGAAGAGGTGGGCCCCTGTATTGTTTCTTAGAGTGAAGCGGAACTCGACACGTGTCAACTTCCGCGTGAATCTTAAGCGGGTCTTTAAAAAGTTTCTATCTTGTTTCTCTCTGTGCAGAAGGCGCCAAGTGGCGGGCTCTGCCCAAGTTTCAAGGGGCCCCTTTATATGTTCTAAGTGTGCGCGCAGGGTGCCATGTGTCGGCTACAGGGGGTCTCATATGTTTCTCAAAAGATAAGCGGACAGCGCCAAGTGTCGCTATCTGTTGCAAGTTTCAAGGCCCTGTTGATGTTTCAAGAGTAACGCGGGGGACGCCACGTGTCATCTTCTGCATGAGTCCCAGCTGAGCCTCAATGTTTCTCACGGCAACGCGGAACTTGCCACGTGTCAGCTTCCGCATCAGTTTTTAGAGGGCTTCTAAGAGAAAAAAAATAGAGGATGGCAAGTCAGCAATTGAAGCATAAGGTGCCTGTGTGGCACAATCTAGTTGCCTGGCGACTTTGTGACAGTTTTTGGGGCCGTTGATGTCAGCGGTGGATTTTTTTGATCGACGGCCAAGTTTTAAAGCTACGTCGTGGGTTTTCCTTGCATCCGCAGGCACTGTTTTGAGCAGGAAAACTCCGTGGGGCTTCTCAAAGGGCCTTTTGGCGCCCAGATGCTGATACACATACAACCCGGACCCGATGGCATTTTTCAATAGTTTCATAACGAGCTTCAGGTCCGCAGCTTGCATATTAGGTTTATGTATGCCGAGACACAGTTGAAAATGCAAAAGTGATATACACACAAATGCAGAAGTGATATACATAGGTGATTGACCAAACTTTGACCGCCTGTATCTCCTCCGTCTTGGTGAATTTTCACATGCTGTAAGAGGCAAAGTTGCATGTTTTCATCCCCTCTTTCATTTGGCAGGTTTTTTTGGGAGGTTTTGTCACTTTTCAACAAATGAGGATTTTTTGGGGAAAGCAGCTCGCATTAATGGCAAAATATCCTGCCACCGCTTCATCTCTACGCCTAATTGTCAAGAACTGTCAAAAATAGCTATTAGCATTCAATGCTAGGTTATCCTCCACCATTTCTAAGGATCAGATCGATGACGCGGCTGTTTGCATTGAAGACCCAAAATATCTCCCACCTGCCCCTATTCTAGATCTTTTGCGCCATTACTCTTGGCAGGTGGACGTCCCTTCAGGAAGATATTTCTGTTTACAGCTCCCTGAGTGGATTTTGTAACCGACCTAGGTTAGTATTTTGTAGTGCTATATAAGCTGAGGCTTATGATGTAAAAAGGGTTGGAAATTTTTTGGAAACATTCTGTTCTCCCTATTTCCAAATAGAACTTTTCATGCTGTAACCTTGCCTTTCTTTAGATATATGAAAGCTATCATGCCTTTTGCTGATTTTTCTATCTCTGTGTGAATCTGCATATGGTTGTCTGTGAATATTTCTTGTTCCTCTCAATCATCTTGTTCTTTACGTTTGTTAGAATCATCTATTCTGTGTATATCTGCTTGCTGTATCTGATTATATTGTGCATACTTCAATCTTTGCAAAGGTTCTTTAGAACTGTCTGGTTTATCACCCTTTCATGTTTTTAAGTATTGTTGCTTTATCTTTCATTTCAGTACATCTCTTCCCCTTTTCACCCCAAAATACAGTAGTTTTAGGTGATAACTAGACAAGGAAGCTGGCCTTCTCTGGAGGTTTGATCTCATTTAGCAAAGTCCCACACTTAGAGATCAATCCCATTGTGTCATTGGAATGCTTGGAATCCCATTCAAGCAAGGTGCAATTTCATGTGACAATAGTCACAACAATGGTAAAAAGGAAGACAGTCTCATGAAATATGTTGTGAATAGTAGTGACAAAATTATGCTTTGGATTAGTGTAGAGGGTGAAGAAGGGATATCAAGAGACAATTATTGAAGTCAATTCTCATTAATATGGCAATGCCAAACTCAAGTAGATAATCATGTGCATAAGCTAAATTGCCATAAAGGTCACTATGAAGAAGGAGACAATCTACTGTCATAACCAACACAAATAGGATAATGATGGAGATCCATGGAGAAAATCAAGGAGGACAAGATAAGACACGAAATTTGTGAAGTTGCCAATGGCAACAAATTTACCACTTAGCTGTCCTTAACTAATCCATGATTGCAAATGGATGTATTTTGGCTTCTATTGACTAAAAGTAACTTATTTATGAATTGGTACATAAGGAATTTCCTAATCCAAGACACTAAAGAGGTCTCCACATCCTCCAACCTTCTCCAAGAGAATTCATACTATGAAACATGCATGGAGAAGTTATCAAAAGGACACCTAACAGTTATGTCTAAATGATCAATAGAGACAAGTAGGATTGTCATAATAGGGGGCATAGTATAGTCTAAGATTCAAGCCATTCCATGGTTCTATTAAATGAATTGAATTATGCATGTATTAAGGAATAAATCCTTCTATATCATCCTAGGGCAAAAATTAAGAGTCTTCCAAAATCAATTTTGGCTCCATTGATCATGAATATGAGTATGACAAACAATTGTTCACTAAAATTATTTTATGAAGTATTTGATAATGTTTTCCTCTTGTATAGTTGAAAATAGGTGAAATGAAGGCATGAAGGGCCGAAACAAGGTGGAAATATGAGGAATTTGGAGTCTCTTTGACTAAACTAACTGATATACCTAGACACATATATATCTTAGAACATAAAGAACATAAAAAACATAAAGACATAAAGAACATAAGAACATATATATGTGAATTAAAATGGACATAAGTTGAACATACCTTAGAATTTGATATTGCAGTTGACCAATTCTCCAAAAGATGGCTTCAAAAACCTCAAATTCTTCTTTTTCACAGTTTGATTATGAATTCTTTATAATTCTAGAATAGGATTAGTGAAATTTATGGAAAAAATAAACATATATCATCAAATTCAATCTATATATCAATGGTAATTATCTTTGAAACAATATCACACATGAAACATGAAACTTTCAGTTTAAATAATAAAATTTTCTCCAAAACATGCAAAATTAGTTCTTCTAGGTTGAAAAAACAAAAAAAGGTGGTGGATTGATATAAAAATAATTCTCAATAAGTCAAACAACATGAAAAGCATTTTCTTGTCTGATATACTCATGAAAAGCAGGAATAACAACCATGTGGGGTCTGAAACACGGATCCCACATGATTTTTTTTCATTTTTCATGCTTCCCAAAACACGCTCACATTATAACACGAGTGCATTCTGGTAAGCATGAAAACATAAAGGTTCATGCATGCAAAAATCATAAACTTCTCAATGTTGGTGCCAAAATCATGGTCTAGGATGTCATGCTCTCACATAAAATATATTGTAACTATGCATGTAGTGCTTCAAATACGTAATCAAGTGACGGTCCAAGAGTATCACTAGACTCAAATATCCATGTGGTTCATGAAATAGAACTTTTTAATATTAGGAGCCTCAAATGTAACCTTGTATCTACATGGAAGAGTCTCTCTCTCTCTCTCTCTCTCTCTTCATTTCTCTATCCTATATATAGAGAGGGATTGGGAGACATGGAGAGATAGAGAGGGACATGGACATGGATAGGGAGAGAGCCTGGGGACATCCAAAAAGAGATGGAGAGATAGAGATAGAGTTAGAGAAAGGAAAAAATATAGAGAGGGATAGGCGGAGATAGAGACGGGAAGAGGGAGAGATGGGGATTGAGATAGACAAAGGGGTCTATATAGGGAGAAAGATAGAGATACATATATAAAGAGAGAGGGGATATATAGGGAGATAGATCTAGCAAGGGAGAGATAGATAGGGAAATACAGAGAGAGAGGTAGAGAGGGATATATTAAGAGATAGGGTTATGCAGATAGATAGATATAGGGAAAGAGATGGAGATATGTCTAGATACATAAGGAGAGAGATTTCAAGAGGTAGAGGGATGGGGAGAGAGATAGAGAGGAGGAGAGAGAGGTAGCGAGGGATAGAATAAGAGATAGGGATCCATATGTCCAGAGAGACAGAGATAGGGATCCCTATTCTCCTCTCTACCTAAACCTCTAAACCTTAACCCCCAACCCTAAACCATAAACCCTAAACCCAAAATAATGCCCCTAAACCCTAACCCCTAACCCCTAAACCCCAAAAAATAAGCAACCCTAAATCCCTAAACCCCTAACCCCTAAACCATAAAACCTAGAAGCAACCCTAAACCTGTATCTCCCTATCTCTCCCAATCTCTATTGGTCCCCTCCCTCTATCTCTCTCTAAACCCTAAACCCTAACCCCTAAACTTGAGCAACCCTAAACCCTAACCCCTAACCCCTAACCCCTAAACCCTAAACTCTAAACTCAAGCATCCCTAAACCCCTAAAGCCTAAATAATTCCCATAAACCCTAACCCTAAAGGTGTTCCCTAAACCCTATTTACTTGAGCAACCCTAAACTCATGTAAACCTCAAATAGTGAGGGAGGGAGAGATAGAAAGGTAGAGTTAGAGAGAGGGGATCGAAAGAGAGCAAGATAGAGAGACAGGGAGAGAGAGAGAGATATAGAGAGAGGTAGGTATAGTTAGAGAGATGGATAGAGGAGACAAAGATATCTCTCCCAGCACTAGTAGAAATATGGCAAATAAATGACCAGGTGACTAAAACTTTTAGTCACATGAACAAACTTTTAGTCACGTGAACAAACTTTTAGTCACGTGACTAAAACTTTTTGCAACATAGCTATAAAGGACTAAATAAATGACTAATTTGGTCATCAAACAAAAAATACAACTAAATAATTAGAAAAAAATATTTCAAATTGAGGGAGCGGGTTGTATTATAATATAATATATATTATATTATATTATATTATTATATATTATTATATTATTAATATTACAAAATTATATTTATATTATAAAGTATTTAATATTATATAATAATATAATATTATAATATATTTAATATTATAATATTATATAATACAATATTATTATTTATATATATAATATATATTATATTATAATATAATATTATATTATTATTATATGTATAATATAATATTTATAATATAATATTTATATAATATAATATTATATTATATTATAATATAATATTTATATAATATAATATTATATTTTTAATATTATAATATGGCCCCAAAATTATACATGGGCTACTATATACATTATTTCATTTAAATTTCACTTGATGCCCACCTCCATTTCTTTTGGTGCCCGTTGGTTTCGTTGAAACCCTAAAGGTAAACCCTAACGCAAAAAGAAACCCTAACTTATTTTGTTTCATCTCCTCTTTATTTTCTTACAAGATGTTGGAAGCCTCCATGAGCGAGACGAAGAAGTTGAAATTGCAAGCCGTGGTCATACAAGGTTCAAGAAGCAGGCAGGCTATCGAGACCACACTATCAACCTCATAGATTTGCCTAGTCATATTGACTTCTGTCAAGAAGTTTCCACGGTGGCTCGCCTCAGTGATTACTATGGCATTTTGACCAGAAGAAGATGAATCATGATGATAATGGAGACAGCGACGATAGCAAGGAAAAGTCTCAGTATTACAGTTCGATATGGTCTTTTACAGAATCTGTAGAGAGGAGCGGCCCTTTGGAAGGATCGCTCAGTCCTAAGTTCGACAGCCAAAAGATCTAGTCAGAGTTTTATGCGGCTGGTTGCATTGGATTCAGGGGGCCACTAGAAAAGCATCCATAACGCTTGGTCATTGTTTGAAAACATCCACAATCCAGCCTTGCTGGCCTCTGTGCCCTTCTTGCTCGACCTCGATGTTTTTATGTCTAAAGTAAGGCATTTTTCCCTTTGTAACAGGGCCAAGCATTATATTTTTTTACAAATCACTTTGTTTGCTTTGTTACACCTGATGTGTCACTCTCTATGGCTCTTGCGCCATCAGTGAACCCCATTCTTCACACAATTCTCTACACTGCCACCATTCTTCTTTGGAGTTATGCTTTGTTGTAGGTCAAGTTTTTTCCATTGGATGATGTTTTTTTCTTTCGTAGGATCAAAGACATTCAGTGACTCTCTATCTCTACACGTGGTTTCTTCATTGAAGTTTCAACAATCACCATTTTCTTTATCTTCATTAAAAATCGACAGATCGGCCTCCAATTTATCGACGCCATCCAATCTGCTCTGGTTTTTGGTTTTGATTTGCCACAATTAGCTTCAAGTCGTTTCCAACTCTCCGGTGGCTTTTGGTCATATAGGGTTCGGCAGGAAGGAAGGCTATGGAGGCCACACTATCAACCTCATAGATTTGCCTGGTCATACCAATCATCTCTACAAAAGGTAGCCCACTTCGGTTATAGTTTTAGAAACCCTAGTTTTTTTATTAAATTTTAGCTGGTTCCCAGGCCTCCATGGGACCATAGCTGACCATGATCACTAGTTATGACAAACACAGTCCTTTTACAACTATTGCAAAACATTGTCCACAAGGTCAATAGTATTATTAGTGCCTTTCATTCCAAGAAGTATTTGTCTAATGTTGGCTCCATTCTTGCGAGAGCAGGCACAGGCGAGTCTGATGACATTGACATTGATAGTCAAGAGGAAGATGCATTTCAACCTCAGAAGTGTAATGTTGCATTTATCTGTGCATTGGATGGTATTCAACTAGAGTTTTTTTTGGAAGAGCATATACAGTTTGACAGTTGTATAGTTGTATTTAGACATTTTTCCTATAAAATACAATCAAAATTTTAAAAGATTGTATCATATGAAAGGAGAGATTTTGGACAAACTATCAAAATCTATATAGGATTATGATGATTTATATATTTAATTTTTATATGATTTACTTACACTAAGGCATGTCATAGTATTTGAAGGGCACCATTAAATAGATAATTGTCATAAAAAAATTGCTTGACAGGCAAGGATAAATGATGTAAAACAGCCAAAGTTTTCAAGTGAGACATTGAATGTAACTTTGATTTGCTAGTGAGGCTTAATGAAGTAAATTTTTTTCCCATAAATACTGTGTTGTGGCTCCTCTTGATTTTTGATCTATTTGTGTCTGATCAATCATATTTGTTTAAGCATTTTAGTCTTCACTCATGGTGCTTCTCTCAACATTTGAATATTTGATACTTGAAGTTTATATGCATAAATTTGTGAGGATTAAGTTAGATTTGTTTTGTAACTTGAATCTCTAATTCACCCAAATAAATGACTAAACTATGACTAAATAAATGACTACATGACTAAAATAAATGACTACCATGACTAAATAAATGACCAATTAACAACAATTAATGACTAAATATACTACCAAATTAATGACTAAAATTTGTTTGGTCATAAATTTGGTCATGAGATAAATGACCAGCAATAAACTACCAATGGTCATGTGACCAAACTAATGATCACATGACCAATTTTTGGTAGTTTTTTTAGTCATTTATTTCTATTTTTCTACTAGTGCAGGCTTGGTCTCCTCTATATCTCCCTATTCTCCTCTTTACCTAAACCATAAACCTAAACCTCTAAACCTTAACCCCTAACCCATAACCCCTAAACCCTAAAAATGAGCAATCCTAAACCCCTAAACCATAAAACCTGGAAGCAACCCTAAACTTCTATCTCCCTATCTCTCCCAATCTCTATTGGTCCCCTGGCTCTATCTCTCTCTAAACCCTAAACCCTAACCCCTAAACTCGAGAAACCCTAAACCCCTAAACCCTAAACCCTAAACTCAAGCATCCCTAAACTGCTAAAGCCTCAATAAATCCCCTAAACCCTAACCCTAAACTCTAAACCCTATTTACTTGAGCAACCCTAAACTCATGTAAACCTCAAATAATGCCCCTGACCCCTAAACCCTAAACTCAAGCAACCAGGCTAAACACCTAAACATATCTAGTTCGACCTGGGATGATGGAGGTTCAAAGGGAAATGGATGTAGAATTCTTGGATCTTGATTAAATCATTATACTCATTGGCATGTGATTCAATATCTAGGATCCAAGATATTTGTTTGATTGTCTATGTTTTCTTGGGGACCAAGTGTCTCATCATGGGATATTGATGGATAATGAATAGGACTAGCACGGGATGATGGATAGGGCTAATGGGATGATGGATGGGAGTGATGTGGGAACTTACTTTCTCATGGATAAGATCTTGATCATAGATAATATCTTGATCACAAGGAGGATAAGCATGGATAGCGCAATATTAGATATGGATAGGGTAAGTGGGGATGCATTGATATTCATTGGATTAGGGAGTAAGAGGTGGCGATGGGGGTTCACTAGGAGATGTTGGAGGATTAATGATGGGATCGATGTACAGAGGGGTTGACCATGAGATGGTAAGGGAACCGAGATGGGATTAGATGGGATGTTTGGATTTAGATTAGGAAGGGTGGTTGGTGTTTCCACATTCTTTAGACTAGGCTCTTAATGTATAGCTATTGGGTTTCTTAGATAGATGTGATGGGTTCTTGGATCCAGGAGCAATAATCTTTGGATGTTTGACAACATGGCTACATGATGGGGTTTGACTTGGACTTATGTTAGGAGACTCTTCAATGAAATGGATAGACATAGGAGTGGATGATGATGTTGGAGTGGTATACATGTTATTAGGAGGTTCTTTGTTAGGCTCAAGGATAGGAATTTGAGTACATGATATTCTTAGATTCCTTGCTAATAGTCCTTGGGTCACATCCTTCATGGCTTCATGGGTTGATGGACTAGGATATGCATATAGTTGATGGAAGATGTTGTGGGTTTAGGATTAGGATCGAGTGAATGGATTAGGATTGGGAGTGTTAGAGGGGGATGAAATTGGATCGGTGGACTTGGATGGCTCCATATCTTTGCTTTTATTTTTGGATTTTGTAAAGACTCTTTGGAGAAAATTTTTCAAGCATTTATGTGTTGATGGATTAGACCTTAGAATGTTTGATGGTGGATTAGATGGTGAGTTATATGGTGGATGGATGATAGGGATTGATGGATTAGGAGATGGGTGGACTAATGCGTTAGTATTACGAGGATTGGAGAGAAATTATAAAATAATTCCCCTTTAACCCTAACCCCTAAACCCTAAACTTGAGCAACCCTAGAAACTGATAAACCCTAAATAATTTACCCCTAAAGGTCTGAGCAACCCTAAACTCATAAACCCTAAATATGCCCCTAAACCTGAGCAACCCTAAACCTCTCTCTCTCTCCCAAAACCCCAAAACCCTAAATAATACCCCTAAAATCTAACCCCTAAACCATAAACACAAGCAACCCTAAACCCTAAATAATTCCACTAAACCCTAAACCCTAAATATGCCCCTAAACTTGAGCAACAGGGGAGGGAAGCAGAGACTAAGAGAGAGGATAGGAGGTAGACAAGGGAGGGAAGTAGAAAGTGAGAGAAAGGGTAAGAGGTAGAGAGGGAGGGGGGAAGAAGAGAGTGAGAGAGAAGGTAGGAGGTAGAGTGGTGAGGGAAGCAAAGAATCAGAAAGAGGGTAGGAGGTAGATAGGGGAGCGAAGTATAGGGGAGGGAAGAAGAGAGTGAGAGAGAAGGTAGGAGGTAGAGAGGGGAGGGAAGCAGTGACTCAAAGAAAGGGTAGGGCGTAGAGAGGGGAGGGAAGTAGAGAGTGAGAGAGAGGATAGGAAGTGCAGCTGCCCTTGTAGACATGTATGTAAAGTGTGGAAGCATAGACAAGGCATGTCAATTGTATGACATAACACCTCAAAGAGATGCTCTATAATGGAATGCAATGATTGCAAGATATGCAAAAAATGTATTTGTTGAAAAGGCTTTAGAAACTTTCAAGAAAATGCAATTGGCATGTGTATTGCTAGTTATGCTCATCATAACACGAGTGCGTTATAACGTGATTGCGTTATGCTCAAGGTTCTTTGACATTTTTTTATCAGTTTTTAGCAAAATCTAGAGATAATCTAGAGCATGCTCCCCATCATAATGGCACTTTTTTCAATGAAAACTCAAAAAAATACCACCATAATCTTAAGCTCTCTGTTAGCTATCTAACCATATAATTTTTTTCACAATTTGAGTACGTTTAGTGTTTCATCTTGAATTTCTTTTGTTAGTGCCTCCATTTTTTGTCAAAAACCAGTGTCTAGTATTTTTGACTTTTTTTTTAATCGTTCATCAAAATTTGAAATAAGTTATATTTTTAGAAACTAGAATCCATTCTACACGAATTTTAAAAAATGATTTTCGATTAGTTTTCAAACATTTTAGGGGGGACCACGCTCAAATTTCTATTTTTTAGGATGTGTCCACTTTAAAAATTACTAAAAAATTAATTATTCATTAAAAAATTATTAGAAAAATTCAGGGATAAACTACATGGTGTTAGCTAATTTCTCACTAGAGCGATTATTGAAATACTAAAAAAAAGTTAACATTTTAGGGGGAGCACACCAAATGCTATGTTATGTTTTTTTGAGAAAAATAGGACCAATTTGTGTGCTCCCCCTTTTTGAAACCCTTAATCTCAACCATTTTTGGAAAAAATTAGTAGTTTAGAAACTAGATTCGGAGCACTACAACTCTTGTTTTTGTTCCATCTTCAAATTTTGAGTGTAGCTATATTCAATTTTTCATCCAACATCAATGTTTCCTGATTTTAGAAAAAAGTGGCAAATTAAGACCCCATTTTGGTCCCTCATCTTTGTGCACTTCTCCAACAGATGCATCACATGTTTGTTGCTAGCCAAAAATTAAGATGATAAACAAAAACGATAATGAGTCAAGGGGAACATCAAGAAGCAGTACATTCAAATTAAATTTCAACCAGCTGCTAAATGAGAACAACCCACTTTGACTTGTCATAAGTTCAAAATATTAGAAAAGGTACATTTTTATGTCTATAAAGGTGACAAAAATCCAACAATGGATCAAACATTTCATATTGAAATGCAATAGAAATGCATTGCAAATGACAGCAATCAAATTTGAAATTACTCAACTCATAAAAGAATAGTGGAGAAAAGGCAAAAAAAGTGTTATTTGATTTGATCGGACCAATGAGAAATATTGTCTCAAAAATTCAACTATATCACCATGTCTTTGGAAACTTCGTTACCAATACCTTGGCCAACATTATTACACAAATGAAGAGCATTATGGATAAAAATAAAAGCTGATTTGAGGCTTCACTAAGATATCTTGACAAAGAGAAATGATATATCTTACTAAGACAGGCATATGACCCCAGAGATGGGATAATACTAAAAGCTAAAATAGATCATACATATAGACACAATCCACAAAATGTTATTAATGGTGATATCATCTAGGATACCAATAGGCATTGAAAAAATGAGATTAGCAGTGATTGTCTATTGTTTTGACTTATTTTAACAAATGAGTTTCCAATGTGAAGTGTCAACCAAGGATTTTATTACCATTCTATTGACTGTCGTTTTCTATGTCATGACTATCAATTTTGAACCAAATGATGCCTTCCAATGCTTTGGCTTTAGGGGCTCATGATTTTATCGATTGCCTATGGAGTTGCCTACTATGTCTGATTTTATGACTCTGATGAACACACAGAATCAACAATAGAAACAAGATAGGATGGCAACTATTGGAGCCAATGGGCCATAGATGCAAAATTAAAGTGAATGTCTAAGCATGGTTAATGATCTTTTATTTTGTTGCTTCTAATTATATTTTGTTCAGTTGTCAAGGGGGTGTAAGTCATGGCATAGCTCTGTATCTCTTTCTTGCCTTAAGGTAGATCCTCACATGATTCTTATCTTGGTAGCAGGGGTATCTCAACACCAAAAATTATTTAGAATCCCACTCCTTCATGAAATGTAATGACTGCAAACTACTATCCCTTGACTTATCTCTACCATAGAGACAACTCTATGGAACATGTAGAGGGTGTAAGTCATGGCTTGGCTGTGTCTAAGAAAGTTCATAGTTTGTTCTATCTCCATTTCAAAAATATTGTCTAAAAAATTCAACTATATCACCATGACTTGTTCCCTACTACAGTGCCGCAAACTATTTCTTTGACCATCGCGGGACTGTGGTATATTAAACATCACTTGAAGCTTTTCACCGCACTACCACACTCCTTCATTGAAACTGTCATGGGGCCATGGTATTCAACACTTACATAACTTAAACTCCTTAAATCGCCATACCGCAAGCCTCACTTGAGGCAACCGCGGGGGTGCGGTGTACTATTTTCCTTTGCTCCTTCCTATTGCCATACTGCAAGCCTCACTTGAGGCTGTTGTGGGGGCACAATGTACTATTTTCCTTTGCTCCTTCTTACCACCATACCACAAGTCTCACTTGAGGCTGCGGTGGGGGTGCGGTGTACTATTTTCCTCTGCTCCTTCTTACCGCATTACCGCTGGTTATTCTCTTGACTATCGCGGGACCGTGGTGAAGTATCATATGCCACTTAAATTTATATCACCAGCCTGCCTCTTCATTTTGAGACCGTTGCGGGGCTGCGATAATCAATCTCTACATTCCATAATGCCGCAAGTGTAGTCTCTTCATGCTACAGGATAGCGATAACTGCTCCCTTGTTATCCTTGCGAAGACCTTTTGGGTGACCTGCAAGACTGCGGTGAGAGACAAAAACACATCAATGGTAAAAAATACAAATATCTTTCACATGGACTTGGTATGGGGTGCTTATGAATGACTCCTGGAATAATTTTAAAAGAAATATGGATACCTAAGATGGATTTATGTAAGGAAATTTGCATGGATTTATGGATTTATCAAATGTTCTTTTATCAAATGTATGAAGGTATCTTTATTGTAGGTTATTTTCCTATATTATTTATTCTTGGTTTGAACTCCTTGATTTTGTGGTTTTTTTCTTAGGACCGAGAACTTTCATATGCAGGACCACCTACAAGGCACCAAAGGAGTCATCTGGATCATGACTTAGGAGCTGGTTAGTATTCATTAGGTGGTATAATGGTGGTTGAACTATCCTGGTCTATACAACTAAGAGATGTACTTGTGTGCTTTGTAGTTTGTGTTAGATTTAGGGTGGACAACTAATTCACCCCCCTCTTAGTTGTCTACCCTAAATCTACAACTGGTATCAGAACCAAGTTCCTCTGAAAGGAGCTTAACCGCTTGAGGAGATCCAGGATGTCGTCCTACAAGAAGGATAGTCCGAAGTTTGATGGAACTAAATTTTCTCTTTGGAAAGGTTGCATGAAATGTCACTTGCAGTGTATGGGATTTGCATACTGGCCCATGGTTACAAAAGCTTATGTACCTCCACAGAGTGGTCCAACAACCCTAAATGAAATCACAGATGCTGAAAACAATCTGCGGACCAAAGAAGCTCTTCTAAGCGCATTATCTAACTCAGAGCTCTCAAATGTTATTGATCTACCAACTACCTTTGAGATTTGGAATAAACTAGAACTTTTTCATGAAGGAGACCAGTATGTTAAATGTGCAAGGTTACAAAGTCTAAAAGGGAAATTTGAAAAACTGAAGATGAGAGATGATGAAAATATTACCTCTTTTATGCCCAGAGTGAATGAACCGGTTTGTGGGATTAGAAATGCAGGTGGAACCCTGAGTGAAGATGAGATTGTTGGCAAAGTTCTCAGATCCCTTCCTGCTTCTTATAAAATCAAGGCTTTTGCAATCAAAGAATTCAGAGCTCACACAACAATCACAAGAGATCAATTGGTTGGTAAGTTGGCTGCATTTGAAATGGCCGAGTTTGGAGATGATCCTCCAAAGACTGAATCTGTATTCAAAGCCAGTGCCTCTATAAAAGGGAAACAAAGGTTTGATCTAGGAGAAAACCCTTCAAGGAACCTATCATGGTATGAAAAAGCAAGAAAAGACTTACAAGAAGAACAAGCTGAAACTGCTCATCTTGAAGCTCTTATTGCAAAAAGACTACCAAGAGGATCTGGTAAGTATGAAGGGAAATTACCTTTTAAGTGTTTTAACTGCAATAAAATTGGTCATTTTGCCTCAAGATGTCCGGAAAGACTTTGAAGACCAAATCCTAACAGACCAAGGTTTCAAAAGAATTGTTACTATGTTCATGAAGAAGATGGTAATGAAGGAGTAATAGATGATGAATTAGAGACAAGAAACAAATCCGGTAATGAATGGGTGTTTATTGCCATCAAAGAAGAGGAACCAATATCCTCTGTATCTGTCAATCATAAAGTTGAAGAAAAAGCTTTGGCTACCCAAGTTGAAGCAAAGGATGATTGGGTCACTAATAGTGGATGCTCTCACCATATGACAGGTGACAAGAATAAGTTCTTAAATTTGGAAAAGTATGGAGGAGGAATTGTAAAATTTGGAGATAATTCTGCTGGCAGAATCAGAGGTAGAGGAACTATTTCTCTTGATGGAAAGAACAAAACCGGTAATGTACTATATGTTGAAGGATTAAAACACAGTCTTCTTAGTGTTGGACAACTGGTGGACAAAGGCTATGATCTCAGATTCAGGAATAGAAAATGCAAGATCTTTGAAAGTTTTGAAATAGAGATTGCATCCGGTACTCAAACTAAAGGTAATATCTTCCACTTGGTTGGTACTGGTAAAAGTTGTTTATTTTCTCAAATTGATCAGAGTTGGTTATGGCATAGGAGGATGTGTCACGTGAATTTTGATAATATCATCAAGATAAGCAATACTTGGGCTGTAAGAGATCTTCCAAAATTAGTGAAACCTACTAATAGCTTGTGCAAAGAATGTCAGTTGGGCAAACTGAGTAGAGTCACATTCAAAAGTAAGGAATTGTCTTCTACCAGACTGTTGGACTTAGTTCATACTGATCTTTGTGGTTTGGCAAGAGTTAGGAGTATCCAAGGTGATAGATACTTCATGTTGCGAATTGATGACTATTCTTGGATGATGTGGGTAACCTTTCTAAAAGAAAAATCAGAAGCACTTGAGAAATTCAAAATATTCAAGGCTATGGTGGAGAATGAAATTGGATTAAAATTGAAATGTCTAAGGTCTGATAGAGGTGGGGAATTCACATCCGATGAGTTCATAGACTTCTATGAGAAACATGGAATAAAGAGACAGTTGTCTACCCCTAGAACTCCACAGCAGAATGGAGTAGTTGAGAGAAAGAACCGGACCATCCAGGAAGCATCCAGGACCATGATGATGGAAGCAAATGTTCCTCAGATCTATTGGAGAGAAGCTGTCAGCACTGCAGTTTACACTCTCAATCGAGTTCAAATTAGAAACAATACCGATAAGACTCCTTATGAACTTTGGTTTGGCATTACTCCTACTGTGAGATATTTCAGAGTTTTTGGTAGCAGATGTTACATTAAAAGGGATGAAGATCTAGGAAAGTTGATGCTAGAAGTGATGAAGGAATATTCTTGGGTTACTCTACTCAAAGCAAAGCATACCGGTGTTACAATAAGAGAGTGAGAAAGATTGTAGAAAGTGTAAATGTGAAGGTTGATGAAGAAATTGAAAGACGTGTAAGAATTCATGAGTATGATGAAGATGATCAGAATGGTGTTCAGATTCAAAGTATCCAAGCCTCTTCTGAGAAACAAAGTCAAGTTGATCTGGTAAGTCAGGAAGAAGAGATAAGTCTCAACGAGACTAATCTAGAGCTAGAGGTGCAAGAAACTCCCAAAGTTCCAAGGTATGTAACTCTAAACCACTCTGAAGATCAGATCATAGGTGACAAAAGCAAAGGAGTGCAAACAACGAGGAGAATTGCTCAAAATTTAGATGAGTATTGTCTAATTTCAAAGATTAAACCTAAGACAATGAATGAAGCTTGCAATGATGAAAATTGGTCAAAAGCAATGGAGGAAGAACTAATGCAAATTGAGAAAAATCACACTTGGGATCTTGTTCCCAGACCTAGAAACAAGAATGTGATTGGAACCAAATGGGTCTTTTGGAACAAACTGAATGAAGTTGGTGAAGTAATCAGAAATAAAGCTAGATTGGTTTGCAAGGGTTACTCTCAGATTGAAGGAGTTGATTTTGAAGAGACTTTTGCTCTAGTGGAAAGAATTGAAGCAATCAGATTATTTCTTGCATTTGTTGCCTTTAAGGATTTCAAGGTGTATCAGATGGATGTCAAATCTGCCTTACTAAATGGTAATTTGGAAGAAGAAGTGTACATTGAGCAATCGGATGGATTTCAATTGTCTGATCATGGTGACATGGTCTGCAAATTGAAAAAGGAACTGTATGGACTGAAGCAAGCCCCAAGAGCCTAGTATGAAAGATTGGATAAGCATCTCTTGAAGATTGGCTTCAACAAAGGTACTGCTGACAGTAATTTGTATTTCAAAATTGATCATGACAATATCTTAATTGTTGAAGTATTTGTTGATGATATCATTTTTGGAGGAAGAGATAGTATGTGTAAAACTTTTGCAAGTCAAATGAAAAGTGAGTTTGAGATGTCCATGCTTGGAGAAATGAATTTCTTTTTGGGTCTACAAATTACTCAAACAAAGGAAGGAATCTTCATTTCTCAGTCAAAATATGCAAGAGAATTGTTGAGGAAATTTGGGATGGAAGACTCAAAGCCCATGAACACTCCAATGGCAACCGGGTGCAAGTTGAGCAAAGATGATGACTCTCCCAAGGTTGATCAGACAAAATATAGGTCAATGATTAGAGGACTGTTGTATCTCACTCACACTAGACTAGATATTATGCAGGTTGTTGGTCTTGTTGCCAGATTCCATGCTGATCCTAGAGAATCTCATGTTTTGGCAATCAAGAGGATTTTTAGATATCTAAAGGGGGGTAAGTGCAAGAAGATGGGGGGCCAAAAAGTGGCCAAATTAATTTCAAAAAAAATTAGATCAAAATGCGAGCGCGTTATAATGCGCTCGCGTTATGGCTTGGTAATGACGAGCCTTAGGTTCGTCAAAACCAAGCCATAACGCGAGCGCGTTATTCTTTTCTTTGCATTTTTCCTTTTCAACAAAAGTTTGTGTTGTTTTTCATGTTTTAAATAACGCGAGCGCGTTATGTTTAACTTAAATTTGTTTATGTTTAAGGCTATTAATCATGTATGTATGTATGCCTATATGTATGTATGTATCTATGTATGCCTATATGTATGTATGTATAGTGTCGAGGGTAGAGGAGGGTAGAGATGGGAGTGAGCTAGATAGGGGAGGAGAGGGGTGGATAAGGATTGAGTGATTAAGGTTTAAGGTTAAGGGTTGAGCATTTAGGGATAGGATTTAGAGTTTAGGGATAAGGGATTAGAGTTTAGGACCTTGAGGGATTAGGGTTTAGGGTTGAGGCTTTAGGGATAGCGTTCAGGGTTAAGGGTCGAGGGATTAGGGTTAAGGTAGAGTGTTGAGGGTAGAGGGATTAGGGATAGGGTTTAGGGTTGAAAGTTTAGGGTTGAGGGATTAGGGTTTAAGGTATAGTTTAGTAGTTCTTGTGGATAGAGCCAGTAAACAATGGGAGATTATTTGCCTATTTCATAACAATATACCTCCCCCTTAAACCCTAAACCCTAATCCCTCAACCCTCAACCCTAATCCATCATCCCTCAACTCTAATCCCTCATCCCTGAACCCTAAATGCTATCCCTATTCCTAAACCCTCAACAGACTCGATACTATACCTTAAACCCTAATCCCTTATCCCTAAACCCTCCAACCCTATCCCTAATCCTTACACCCTCCACACTCTACTTTAACCCTAATCCCTTGAACCTCAACCCTATCCCTTAACCCTTGACCCTTGAACCTCAACCCTCAACCCTCGACATCAAACCCTAATCCCTCAACCCTTAACTCTGATCCCTCAACTCTCAACCCTAACCCTAAACCCTAAACACTAAACCCTCAACCCTCAATGTCAAATCCTAATCCCTCAACCCTTCACTCTAATCCCTCAACCCTAAACCCTATCCCTAAACCCTCAACACTATACCTTAAACCCTAATCCCTCAACCCTAACCCTAAACCTTGTCCCTAAACCCTAATCCCTCAACCCTCAACCCTAATCCATCATCCGTCATCCCTCAACTCTAATCTCTCATCCCTAAACCCTAAATGCTATCCCTATTCCTAGACCCTCAACAAGCTCGATACTATACCTTAAACCCTAATCCCTCTACCCTTGACACTCTTATTTAACCCTAATCCCTTGACCATTAACCCTATCCCTCAACCTCAACCCTCAACCCTCAACCCTCAACTCTCAACATTAAACCCTAATTCATCAACCCTAAACCCTAATCCCTCAAACCTAAACCCTATCCCTAAACCATCAACCCTCAACACTATACCTTAAACCCTAATCCCTATCCTTCAACCCTTAACCCTTAAAACTTAAACCCTATCCCTACACCCTCAACACTTGACACTATATCTTAAGCCTTAAACCCTCATTCCTAAAGCCTCAACCCTTAATCCTTAAACCTTCAACCCTAAACCCTATCCCTAATCCCTCTACCCTTGACACTCTAACCCTAACCTCGACATTAAATGCTAATCCGTCAACCCTAAACCCTAATCCTAAACCCTCAACCCTCAACACTATACCTTAAACCCTAATCCCTCAACCCTCAACCCTAAACCTTATCCCTAAACCCTAATCCCTCAACCCTCAACCCTAATCCATCATCCCTCAACTCTAATCCTTCATCCCTAAACCCTAAATGCTATCCCTATTCCTAAACCCTCAATAGACTCGATACTATACCTTAAACCCTAATCCCTTATCCCTAAACCCTCCAACCCTATCCCTAATCCTTACACCCTCCACACTCTACTTTAACCCTAATCCCTTGAACCTCAACCCTATCCCTAAACCCTTGACCCTCGAACCTCAACCCTCAACCCTTGACGTCAAACCCTAATCCCTCAACCCTTAACTCTAATCCCTCAACTCTCAACCCTAACCCTAAACCCTCAACCCTCAACATCAAATCCTAATCCCTCAACCCTTCACTCTAATCCCTCAACCCTAAACCCTATCCCTAAACCCTCAACACTATACCTTAAACCCTAATCCCTTAACCTGAACCCTAAACCTTGTCCCTAAACTCTAATCCCTCAACCCTCAACCCTAATCCGTCATCCGTCATCCCTCAACTCTAATCTCTAATCCCTAAACCCTAAATGCTATCCCTATTCCTAGACCCTCAACAGGCTCGATACTATACCTTAAACCCTAATCCCTCTACCCTCGACACTCTTATTTAACCCTAATCCCTTGACCATTAACCGTATCCCTCAACCTCAACCCTCAACCGTCAACCCTCAACTCTAAACATTAAACCCTAATTCATCAACTGTAAACCCTAATCCCTCAAACCTAAACCCTATCCCTAAACCATCAACCCTCAACACTATACCTTAAACCCTAATCCCTATCCCTTAACCCTTAAAACTTAACCCTATCCCTATACCCTCAACACTTGACACTATATCTTAAGCCTTAAACCCTCATCCCTAAAGCCTCAACCCTTAATTCTTAAACCTTCAACCCTAAACCCTATCCCTAATCCCTCTACCCTCGACACTCTAACCCTAACCTTGACATTAAACACTAATCCATCAACCCTAAACCCTAATCTGTCAACCCTAAACCCTCAACCCTCAACACTATACCTTAAACCCTAATCCATCAACCCTAAAACCTAATCCATCAACCCTCAACCCTAAACACTATTAATAAACCCTCAACCCTTGACACTATACCTTAAACCCTAATTCCTCAACCTCAACCCTAATACCTCAACCCTCAACCCTAATCCCTCATCCCTAAACCCTAAACTCTATCCCTATTCCTAAACCCTCAACCCTCGACACTATACCTTAAACCCTAATCCCTTATCCCTAAACCCTAAACACTATCCCTCAACCCTTAACCCTTAAAAATTAAACCCTAAAACCTATCCATAAACCCTCGATGCTCAACACTATATTTTAAACCCCAATCCCTTAACCCTCAGCCCCCTCAACCCTCAATCGTTAAACCTTCAACCCTAAACCCTATCCCTAATCCCTCTACCCTCAACACTCTACTTTAACCCTAATCCCTTGACCATCAACCCTATCCCTAAACCCTCAACCCTCAACACTATACCTTAAACCATAATCCCTCAACCCTAAACCCTAATCCTTCAACCCTAAACCATATCCCTAAACCCTCAACACTATACCTTAAACCCTAATCCCTCAACCCTAACCCTAAACCTTGTCCCTAAACCCTAATCCCTCAACCCTCAACCCTAATCCGTCATCCCTCAACTCTAATCCCTCATCCCTAAACCTTAAATGCTATCCCTATTCCTAGACCCTCAACAGGCTCGATACTATACCTTAAACCCTAATCTCTCTACCCTCAACACTCTTATTTAACCCTAATCCCTTGACCATTAACCCTATCCCTCAACCTCAACCCTCAACTGTCAACCCTCAATCCTCAACTCTAAACATTAAACCCTAATTCATCAACTGTAAACCCTAATCCCTCAAACCTAAACCCTATCCCTAAACCATCAACCCTCAACACTATACCTTAAACCCTAATCCCTATCCCTTAACCCTTAAAACTTAAACCCTATCCCTATACCCTCAACACTTGACACTATATCTTAAGCCTTAAATCCTCATCCTTAAAGCCTCAACCCTCAATTCTTAAACCTTCAACCCTAAACCCTATCCCTAATCCCTCTGCCCTCAACACTCTAACCCTAACCTTGACATTAAACACTAATCCGTCAACCCTAAACCCTAATCTGTCAACCCTAAACTCTCAACCCTCAACACTATACCTTAAACCCTAATCCATCAACCATAAAACCTAATCCATCAACCCTCAACCCTTAACACTATACCTTAAACCCTAATCCCTCAACCCTCAACCCTAATACCTCAACCCTCAACCCTAATCCCTCATCCCTAAACCCTAAACTCTATCCCTATTCCTAAACCCTCAACCCTCGACACTATACCTTAAACCCTAATCCCTTATCCCTAAACCCTAAACACTATCCCTCAACCCTTAACCCTTAAAATTTAAACCCTAAAACCTATCCATAAACCCTTGACGCTCAACACTATATTTTAAACCCCAATCCCTTAACCCTCAGCCCTAAAGCCTCAACCCTCAATCGTTAAACCTTCAACCCTAAACCCTATCCCTAATCCCTCTACCCTCAACACTCTACTTTAACCCTAATCCCTTGACCATCAACCCTATCCCTAAACCCTCAACCCTTAACTCTCAACATTAAACCCTAATCCGTCAACCCTAAACCTTAATCTGTCAACCCTAAACCCTAATCCCTCAACCCTAAACCCTATCCCTAAACCCTCAACCCTCAACACTATACCTTAAATCATAATCCCTCAACCCTAAACCCTAATCCCTCAACCCTAAACCCTAAACCCTATCCCTAAACCCAACAAAACTACTTTGCCTTATGTTAGGTTGTTAAACCCATCATTTTTGACACTCTTCTCTTAAAGATATTTGAGTTGCAAGAATATGTCAGAAAAATGGCTATGAACTTTTTTAATGTTAGTAATGTTATATGGCATGTTTTTCTGGCCCATCTGGGGTTCATTATGCCAATAGGTGTACACACTATGAGAAAAGCTTTGTGTATGGTACATCCACAGTGAGTAATTAACAGTTGAAATCAGAAGGATGATCATTATGAGAAAAGCTTTGCATTGGGGTACATCTATGTTTCTTGCTGTCCACCCCACACTTAGGGGAGGTATATTGTTATGAAACAGGCAAATAATCTCCCATTGTTTACTGGCTTTATCCACAAGAACTACTAAACTATACCTTAAACCCTAATCCCTCAACCCTAAACTTTCAACCCTAAACCCTATCCCTAATCCCTCTACCCTCAACACTCTACCTTAACCCTAATCCCTCGACCCTTAACCCTAAACGCTATCCCTAAAGCCTCAACCCTAAACCCTAATCCATCAAGGTCCTAAACTCTAATCCCTTATCCCTAAACTCTAAATCCTATCCCTAAATGCTCAACCCTTAACCTTAAACCTTAATCACTCAATCCTTATCCACCCCTCTCCTCCCCTATCTGGCTCACTCCCATCTCTACCCTCTTCTACCATCGACACTATACATACATACATAAAGGCGTACATAGATACATACATACATATAGGCATACATACATACATGATTAATAGCCTTAAACATAAAAAAATTTAAGTTAAACATAACGCGCTCGCGTTATTTAAAACATGAAAAACAACACAAACTTTTGTGGAAAAGGAAAAATGCAAAGAAAAGAATAACGTGAGTGCGTTATAACGCACTCGCGTTATGTCTTGCTTTGGGAATCCCAAGCCTTGGGCTTGCGATTTGCTTTGGATTTCCAACCCAAAGGCTTGGAGTGCCTTTTGAACAGTAACAGACGTGTTTTTCCATATTCTTCAAGATTTTAGATAATTTCATTCGTGCTAACCCTCAGATTTACAAGTGTTTCAAGGTCAAACAAATCGAACACCTGGGTAATGTTAGGCTTTCTCTCAGCTATCTGACGATGTAATTTTTTTCACATTTTAACAATGTTAAGCCTTTCATCTTTCATTTCTTTTGTTTGTGTGTCCGTTTTTGGGCAAAAACCACTGTTTGGTCTTTTTTTCATTGTAAATTAACTATTCATTGAAATTTCAAAAAAATTACATATTTAGAAACTAGACTCCATTATACAAATATTAAAAAAAGAAAAAAATGATTTTCAATTAGTTTTCAAAATTTATAGGGGTAGCACGGCCAAAATTCTATTTTTTAGGATGTGTCCACTTTGAAAATTAGTAAAAAATCAAATATTCATCAAACAACTATCAGAAAAATCAGGTATAAACTACATGCTATTAGCTAATTTCTCACTGAAGTGATTTTAAAAATACCAAAAAAAAGTTGACCTTTTGAGGGAGCCACAAAACATGCTATGTTATATTTTTTTGACAGAAACAACACCAATTTCTGTGGCTCCCTCTTTTGAACCCCTTAATCTATGCCATTTTCAAAAAAAAATAGTAGTTTAGAAAGTAGACTCGGAGCACTACGAACATTGTTTTGGTTGCATCTCCAAATTTTGAGTGTAACTATGCTCATTTTCTCATCCAAGGCTAGTATTTCCTAATTTCAAAAAAAAAAAAGTGGCCACTTAAGACCCCTTTTTGGCCCCCCATCTTCCTGCACTTACCCAGGGGACAGTTGAGTATGGGTTGTGGTATCCTAGAGATCATGATTTCTCTCTTCATGCATATACAGATGCTGATTGGGCAGGAGATGTGGATGACCGAAAGAGTACTAGTGGTGGAGCATTCTTTTTGGGGAAGAGATTGGTTTCTTGGTTAAGCAAGAAACAAGAAGCAATATCTCTGTCCACTGCAGAAGCAAAATATATTGCTGCAGCAAGTAGTTGTACTCAAGTTTTGTGGATGAAACAAATGTTAAGAGACATCAGAGTGGAGTATGAGGAGCCTATCACAATTTTCTATGATAATTCAAGTGCAATAAATATTTTGAAGAATCTGGTGTTGCATTCAAAGACTAAACATATATCCATCAAGTTTCACTTCCTAAGAGAACAAGTGAACAAGAATGAAGTCAGATTGGAGTTTGTGCCTTCCAAGGATCAGATTGCAGACATCTTTACAAAACCTCTGCCTAAGGACTCTTTTGAGTATCTAAGGGAGAAGTTAGGGGTTATTGCCCCTCCAATGATAAACTAAGATGCACTAAGGTGCATCAGTCCAGTGCATATCACAGTCACATCTTGTGGTCCAGACTGATGATGGGGAGCTGCTACTTAGGGGGAGCAGCAGATATGATTCTGAGGTGGTAGAGTTGCAAGTATGAGCCCTTTGCCATTGATTTCAAAGGGGGAGAGAAGACATGTGAAAAACAAGTGGTTGTTGATCAAAGGGGGAGCAGTAATGGGAGAGAAGAAATGTGAATGGTGGTTGTTGATAGGGGGAGTTGTGACAGTAAAGAAAAGTTCTTGTCTTGATGGTCAAAATAGTTTTTCACATCATATGTTGCCATCAATGACAAAGGGGGAGATTATTGCAAGTATGGGCCTAATCAGTGTTGTCATTGATGTCAACATACTCCTGTTACATTAATGACAAGGTTTGGATGAGTTGTGTGTTAAGGATATTGAGAAAATTAGTCTCAATTAGGAAAAGTGAAGAACAGTGATGATATAAGATAAAAGTCTAATATAGGATGAGGATCAAAGGATGTGGATTAAAGGGTTTGTAGATATGTGTCTTAAGATGTTGCAGTAGAGATTTCAGAGGTCCGCATGAAGATATGAAGAAGTTATGGCAGTTCAAGTGAAACCGGTTCTGGCAGATGTTCAGTGATGACAGAGTGATACAGATAGGTCCGGTGAGATCCGGAAATGCATTCTCTGGTTTTGCGGATTTGAGGAAGTGTTGAGGAAGTCTATGTGGTGTGTTAACTCGACTGGTTCATGATTTTAAGGTCCGCAAGTATCTATTCCTTTGTGACAGTAACGACAGACTGTTTTCTTGAGGTTCCAGACAAAGAAGAGAAAGATTTCAGTAAGTAGAGGAAGTGCGGATGTTCTTGGAGATTTAGGAAAGCTTGTGGAGGTCCTTGGATCATGCTAAGTTTGTGTTTATGGTCTGCATTAAAAATGTAGTCCCAGAAATGAAGAATAACTTCCAGATGATGGTGTACTTTCTATGACTGGCCGACCGGATGAATTTTACATCTTGCGGATGTTCTTGTGGATGTTTGCCGACTTAGATGTTTGTTCCTAAGTTGATGTCATATGTAAATAAGGGATTGCAAAGTCATTTAAGTGCGGACTTGTGGAGATGAGTGTGTGGTAGCGAGGAGAAGAGTGAAAGGCAAAGCAGAAGGTTTGGGCTTAAATGGAACTGACTCAAGCATGGTGAAGATGCTATTTACTAGTTCAAGTATGTGATACTTATTCTTTTGTAGATAGTGTGTCTCTTGTAGGCAATGAGCCTCTTGTGAGTAGTGTGCTCAGGCAGTGAGCCCTAATTGGCATGTGCCATTTTGTTCTTTCTATTCTTCTAACAGAGAATATTATCTTGGGTTAATCACCCCATGGTTTTTCCCTTAACCGGGTTTTCCACATTAAAAATCTTGGTGTTATATGTGTTAATGTGTATCTCCTCTTAACTTGTTGCATTATACTTTCATGATTGATTTACTATTATGCTTGTGTGGAGATAAGTATTTGATTTGGAAGAAAGTTTTGGACAACTGATTCACCCCCCTATCAGTTGTCTACCCTAAATCTATAGTTTGTTTGTTTAATTTTTTGATGCTTAGAAAAACATCATAAATAGATAAGATGATATTTTTTGTAATTTATTCCTTCAATCACTTGTCATAGGTCCAGTTGGAGGTAGCAGAACATACAGTGTGAAAATCAAAACATACTCGAAGGTTCTTAACAACTATAATGGTTGTACCAGGTGTTGCTTCCTGAATCGGTAGAGGGTTTGCCATCTCCAATGCATAGGTAGATTCGGTCAACAGATATGGGAGGTTGCGTGAGCTGCCTACCCTTCACTTCTGGTTCTGCCACACCAAGGGGGGTATCCCTATAGCTAAAGATGTAACATTGACTGTCCCAATGACAGAAAGGTTTAGCTTGACAACACTAGGCAGAATACTCTCATGTGTAGACCAAGATGTGCATGATACATCACAAGGTTGGCAACATTCTTGGACATGTTTGTCTGGTTGTGGATGAGAGTATGCAGGGTTCCTAATCCTACTCCTACAACTAATAGGTGGACATTATGAAAAAGGTCGATATGATGTTTTAGATGCAAGACAAGGGGTTTTGGGTCATAACTACTAACCCAGGAGCAAACCGGTGCCTATCTCAGGGCAAGGAGTCAGCTAGACGTATACAAGAGACTAGTTTGTAACTAGCATTCAAGTTTCAAGGGGTTGGAACTGGTATCTGCCTTACAAATACCACCTAGGAATGGGTATTTAGCTACCTATACTTACAGACATCCCAGCTGACATGCAATCTTCTCCATACTTGACCTAAAATAGTTTAATCCACTCCTTGAATGGAATTTACAAATCAAGCATGTAATACAGAAATCTATACCTCAGAATCTGAGAAACCCTTAGCAACCAGATTCAAAAGAAGAAAATGTATACAACAAAGGAGACAGACAGGTAAACACATGCACAATGCATTTTTCATATGAAACAATAGTGAAACTGAACATATGTGCAAAATACATTCAGATGCAACTCATAAACTCCACAGAGATAAAATAGCCAAGAAAATGCTTTGTCTTTCATTATTTTTCCCCCCAAAATTGCCCAAGTCTTCAACCACCTTTAAATGAGTCACACAGCCCGCTATATACAACAAGAAAGGTGCACTCAGCATTAAGCATGTGGTCATTCAAAATTTTCCAGATACATTCATCATGAGAAAAAGGTGCTCAATCATTAAATGCAACAGGCAAAGAAGGAGATAGGAAGGTCTCAAGCCCTGCGCCGTCATCTGGGGATTTGTTGGTAATTTTTCCCGAATTGGTAGAGGGTTTGCCAGTTCCAATGCACAGGTAGATTCAGCCAACAGAGTACGGAAGGTTGCGTGAGCTGCCTCCCCTTCACTTCTGGTTCTACCGCACCAAGGGGGGTGTCCCTATTTGCTAAAGATGTAATATTGACTTGCCCTATGACAGGAAGATTCAACTTTGTAATAATAGGCAGAATACTCTCATGTGTGGACCAAGATTTGTGTGATAAATCACAAGGTTGGCAACGTTCTTCTACATATTTGTCTGGTTAGGTGTGAGAGTATGCAGGGGGTCCTAATCCTACTCCTACAACTAACAGGTGGAAGTTATGAAAAGATGGGTTTTATGATTCAGATGCAAGACAAGGGGTTTTAGGTTATAACTACTAACCTAGGAGAAGACCGATGCCTATTTCAGGGCAAGGAGTCAACATAGACGTATACATGAGAGTGGCTTGCAACTAGGATTCGAGTTTCAAGGGGTTAGATTGATGCTTGCCTTACAAACATCCCCCAAGAATGGGTATTTTAACTGTCTCTACTTATGGATATCCCAGCTGACATACAATCTCCTCCACACTCAACCTAAAATGATTTAATCCACTCCTTGAACGGAAGTTAGAGACTAAGCATGCAATACATAAATCTGTATTCTAGAATTTGAGAAACCCTTAGCAACCAAATTCAGAAGAAGAAATGCATACAACAAGTGGAGACAAACAACAAAACACATGCAAGAAGCATTTTTCATATAACATTAACACTGAAACTAAACATATGTGCAAGATACAACTCAGATGCAACACATAAACTCCACAGAGATACAACAACCAGGAAAATGCCCTGTATTTCGTTATTTTTCCCCCAAAATTGCCCAAGTCTTCAACCAACACAATGAGTAACATAGTTTGGCTTTTATACCAAGACTATGTACTCAGCAAAATTACAACGGTCAACCCAAAAATTGCCATATACAACGCATCTTTAGATTGGCACTCAGAAATGGTAAATGCAGTAGAGAGACAAAGAGGAATGAGCAGGTAGGTTCAGGATTTGCACCGCCGCTCCAGGACTTTCATCTTCAATCAGGTGCTTGACCTATCATTTCTATCGCCCATCCTCTGCAAATCCGCCATCAATGCTTCATCTACCCATGGGATGCAATAGTAGATGCATTTAGAGATTTTCCTGCTCAAAAATGGCCACACACGCTCAGAAAAAACCATTGTTACAGGTTCAAAACAAGGCCATCGGTCCACTCCTATCGCTGAAATAAATGGCTCAAAACACCTTTGAAAAGTCACGAACCAATGAAAATATGCCATGTAGGCACCTTATGTTTTTATCGCTGACCTTCACTCTCACTATTTTGCCTTTTCGCCCTTGTATATGCAAAAGCATATACAAGCACCATATATACAAGTCAGACCTCAAATTTTATAGAACAATTTGAGAATCGGTTCAAATTTGGCTTGTATCCTTTTCATTGCACATCGGCTTGTATATTGGCATATACAAGTGCTTTATACAACCCACGGACCTCAAATTACCATTCGCTGCATTTTATTCCTCCATCATGTTCGGGTTGTATATCCCTTTGCTTGCATCCATCGCCTCATACATACAAGGCAGATTTCAAACTTTTATTTGCTGCATCTGACTTCTCCTTTGGTTCTGGAATGCATATTTCACTTGTATGCTTTGAATGTACATCGGCATACATACAACTACATTTGTATACAAATGGTGGGCCCAACCATTTTCTCTCTCCTTTGCACTATAGCAAATGTATATTTGCACCTTTGTGTGTCAAATATACAAACACAAATATAAAAACCCTTTTATACAACTGCAGAATCTGTGACGGAATATTCCAGGAATCTATCTTTTCTCTTGTACATATAGCCATTGTACGTCTGAACATACAAACCAAATATACATGCAGACTTGACATACAAGCAGCAAATATTCCTAGGAATCTGCGAAAGATTCCCCCTTTGTATATGCACTATCCAAAGCCCGATATGCATCTAAAAATGCATATAACTTACTTTTTCAAAGGCTAATTTGGATCTTGCAAGCCCGCCAATGCATATTTGACCTACATGCATATACAAACACCCTTGTATATACAAAGATACCTGCACCTTAACTAATTTTTTGCATTTCTTCAACAGCAGAGGCTGAAAGTGTTAGAGTTATTTGGATTTTTGGGAAGGTGTCTGCATATCTAAATGCTTGAAACCTAAATACTTATGTAGGCACCACTAGCAACTTGGGCCTAAAACCCTAAACATAAATTATTACCAACAGGCTCCGTCTGGGGACGCATGCCTCTTGCAGGCATGGCGAGGACCTCAGATCTCTGGGATACAAACCAATCCCTTATCCATTGGGCAATAGAGTCAAAACTTTGAACCAACCTACATCACCAATCACACTTGGGGCCTAAGGCCACCAAGAAAGGAAAAACATGTGTCTTCCTTTGTCAAATACCTTGTTTTCATCTGATATCACTGGGTCAGGCCTGAAGAAGCTGCCATGATCTATCCACAAACAAACCTTGTCATTTGCATATTCAACCATCTTGTCTAGCTTGTCACTATCAACCTTATGCAAACAACCATCAGCATCAAGCAATATGTGAATGCCATATTTATCAAACAATGCATATTCAAATGAAATATAACACATGTTGTCATCTGTGTCAGCATTATGCATTGCAAAATGATCTCCTAGTTGGACTGAAAACTGAAAGCACTCGAAGTCCATCATGCAGCTAGGAACATCAGGGCTCATCTTATCACAAGCTGGCATATCAAAGAAAAATCTTTCAGATTCACAGTTGTGCACATCATGCACACAACCATCAGCTGGACCAAGCTGGAAAAGATCAGGCTCTGGCATCTCTTTGCAACAATTTTCATGATGTATGTTGGTTTCTCTTTCATCAGAATGAAAAATAGAATCCTCCTGAACAACAGTGTCTTGATTTTCACCATACCCAAACAGATCCTCATCACTATAGGTGTCAAAAATGGGTGGTCCAGGTGTTTCAACTTCATCATGGTATGCCGCTAGTTCATGGGCAGCAGAACATGCATCTTCATTACCAATGGATTCACTCTATGGAGGAGTATCAGCCTATATGGCATAAGCAAAACTATAATCAAATGAAGAACGATCATGCTCAGCACTAGCACCTATTTCAATCTCGGACTTCTCTTCATCATCTCTATGTGTCTGAAAAGAAGGCATTGATTCACACATGGAACTGCTGCTCTGTTTTCTTATTTCTTCTCTATCCTGAGCACAATACTCACAATCATCTCCACAAATCCATTCAAACAAATGTTCATTTATGTCCATAACCTCATCATTATTTTCAGAACCAGACACCTCAACCTTGCAACAGGGGTTATCATTGATCCTTCTATTGGCATCCTCAACTGATGTATTTTCATTCTCATTTTTGTCTTCACATGATGCCATAATCACTTGGTCATTTGCAGCCTTATAACCATCATTCATACCAAAACCTGTGGACAGGGAATTCTGCATGTGCTCATTTCTTATTTTTTCTATATTTTCTACAAACTTGTATGCCATCTGCATACTTGTTATCTTGAATTCCCTCAACAATGCACTAGAGCCCTCCTTAAAAGCTTCAAAATATATGCCAACATAGGCTAAAATATCAGGTCTGAAGACTTCTGGGATTTGTGAAAGGGCTACTGCAAATCTATGACTGAAATCAATATAGGGCTCTTTATCTTGTTTTCTGATTTCCATTAATCTTGCAACAAGATCAGCAGGTTCTCTTGCAAATTCTTCTTTGAAACAGTCAGCAAGTTCATCTCAATAGGCGAAGGATCTCTTTGGAAAGTTCAAATACAAATCTCTAGCTCTAGCACTAAAGGATCTAACAAAAAACCTCATCCAAATATCCTCATCCCTAAACGAATGTCTCTCCATGAAGTAGTGAAAGTTTTGGATATGTGCACCCCCATTACACACATTGTGTCCACTAAATCTAGGCATCTGATTGTAAATTTTAGTAGGCATACTTTCAACTTGATAATCAACCCATGAAAAATCTAATTGGTCATACAAAGGATCAAAAGAGCTTACAAGAGGGTTATCATTCTGACTGGCAAACACAACAGGGTTACTACTATTTAACTGAGCCTGCCGGGCTTCTAATGATATCAACCTATTCTTTATCTCTTCAATTTTTTCACTCAATACATCATCCCCCTCTCGACTGAGTATGGGTGGATACATACTTGGATTCATATAAACTTCGCTTTTAGACATCTTATGTCTGTCTAAGACCTAAGGCTTCCCCTTGGCATCTAACTTATGCAATAAAACAACAAATATAAATGGGAAGGAGCTAGGTACCTTTTCTCATCCAAATGTTGAAGCTTTGAACAGAATATTTTTAGATCTCAATAACATACATCAGCCTTTCATGTGCACTAAAACTTTTTTGCAGAGTCACCACCTCTCCAAAGAGGATAGAAATTTCAAATAGCTAAAAGCTCATCAAACATTTTTCTGACTTCATACTGCCAACAGAGCACCATCATTCACATGAAAGAACCGAATATGCAGCAATGATTTCACATTATTTGACTATTTTCCCCAGTAGAGTCACCATCTTGTTGGTGACTCGAATGGATAAAATATAACACTTCTTTTTTCATCAATTCCCCAGCAGAGTCTCCATCTTGTTGGTAATTTTTCCCGAATCGGCAGAGGGTTTGCCAGTTCCAATGCATAGGTAGATTCGACCAACAAAGTATAGGAGGTTTCGTGAGCTACCTCCCCTTCACTTCTGGTTCTGCCACACCAAGGGGGGTGTCCCTATTTTCTAAAGATGTAACATTGACTTGCCCTATGACAAGAAGATTCAACTTTGTAATAATAGGCAGAATACTCTCATGTGTGGACCAAGATTTGTGTGATAAATCACAAGGTTGGCAACGTGCTTGGACATATTTGTCTGGTCAGGTGTGAGAGTATGCAGGGGGTCCTAATCCTACTCCTACAACTAACAGGTGGAAGTTATGAAAAGATGGATTTTATGATTCGAATCCAAGACAAAGGGTTTTGGGTTATAACTACTAACCCAGGAGCAGACCGGTGCCCATCTCAGGGTAAGGAGTCAACATAGACGTATACATGAGAGTGGGTTGCAACTGGTATTCAAGTTTCAAGGGGTTAGATTGATGCTTGCCTTACAAACATCACCCAAGAATGGGTATTTTAACTGTCTCTACTTATGGATATCCCAGCTGACATACAATCTCCTCCACACTCAACCTAAAATGATTTAATCCACTCCTTGAATGGAAGTTAGAGACTAAGCATGCAATACATAAATCTGTATTCTAGAATTTGAGAAACCCTTAGCAACCAAATTCAGAAGAAGAAATGCATACAACAAGTGGAGACAGACAGCAAAACACATGCAAGAAGCATTTTTCATATAACATTAACACTGAAATTGAACATATGTGCAAGATACAACTCAGATGCAACACATAAACTCCACAGAGATACAACAGCCAGGAAAATGCCCTATATTTCATTATTTTTCCCCCAAAATTGCACAAGTCTTCAACCAACACAATGAGTAACACAGTTTGGCTTTTATACCAAGACTATGTACTTAGCAAAATTACAACGGTCAACCCAAAAATTGCCAGATACAATGCATCTTCAGATTGGTGCTCAGAAATAGTAAATGCAGTAGAGAGACAAAGAGGAATGAGAAGGTAGGTTCAGGATTTACACCGCCACTCCAGGACTTTCATCTTCAATTAGGTGGTTGACTTGTCATTTCCATCGCCCATCCTCTGCAAATCCACCATCAATGCTTCATCTACCCGTGGGATGCAACAGCAGATGCATTTGGAGATTTTCCCACTCAAAAATAGCTGCACACTTTCAGAAAAAACCATCGCTGCAGGTTCAAAACAAGGCCATCGATCCACTCCTATCGCTGAAATAAACGGCTCAAAACACCTTTGAAAAGTCACGAACCAATGAGAATATGCCACGTAGGCACCTTATGTTTTTATCGTTGACCTTCGCTCTCACTATTTTGCCTTTTTTGCCCTTGTATATACAAAAGCATATACAAGCACCATATATACAAGTCGGACCTCAAATTTTATAGAACAATTTGAGAATCGGTTCAAATCTGACTTGTATCCTTTTCATTGCACATCGGCTTGTATATCGGCATATACAAGCACTTTATACAAACCACGGACCTCAAATTACCATTCGTTGCATTTTATTCCTCCATCGCGTCCGAGTTGTATATCCCTTTGCTTGCATCCATCGCCTCATACATACAAGGTGGATTTCAAACTTTTATCCACCGCATCTGACTTCTCCTTCGATTCTGGAATGCATATTTCACTTGTATGCTTTGAATGTACATTGGCATACATACAACTGCCTTTGTATACAACTGGTGGGCCCAACCATTTTCCCTCTCCTTTAAACTGTAGCAAATGTATATTTGCACCTTTGTATGTCAAATATACAAACACAAATATACAAACCCTTTTATACAACTACAGAATCTGCGACAGAATATTCCAGGAATCTATCTTTTCTCTTTTACATATAGTCGTTGTACGTCTGAACATACAAACCAAATATACCTGCAGACCCGACATACAAGCAGTGAATATTCATGGGAATCTGCAAAAGATTCCCCCTTTGTATATGCACTATCCAAAGCCCGATATGCATCTAAAAATGCATATAACTTACTTTTTCAAAGGCCGATTTGGATCTTGCAAGCCCGCCAATGCATATTTGACCTGCATGCATATACAAACACCCTTGTATATACAAAGATACCTACACCTTAACTAATTTTTTGCATTTCTTCAACTGTAGAGGCCGAAAGTGTTAGAGTTATTTAGATTTTTGGGAAGGTGTCTGCATATCTAAATGCTTGAAACCTGAATACTTATGCAGGCACCATTAGTAACTCGGGCCTAAAACCCTAAACATAAATGATTACCAACAGGATTCACATCTTCAATCAAGTGGTTGATCCATCCACGCCTTAGCCCATACCCTGTAACATCCACCATTAATGGCATACCAACCCGCGGCCTTGGGAATACAGTGGACTGTGCGTTTTGCAACTTTTCCCGCCAAGAAGTATGACCCTGATATTTCAAATCATGTGGGAATAATTTATCCCACATTCACCCCACGACGACCTCCAGGACACCTTATATGCATGACCACACCGGAAGATGATAGTCGGCAATTTTGCTCCCGACGACACCAATATAAACCTCATCATGATCCCCCCGCATGATGCTCTGATGTTCAATATCACCCTGATATCAGCAAACCACCTGCATGATAATTCTCCCTTGAAAAATCACCCCAATATTTTACATCACCCTGATGTGAAATATCACCCTTATCGGCACATCCCGATGCATCGGAGGAAGATCCTCCTGCTTTGCCGATACCATATGTCTTCCCAATGACCACATGATGCACCCCACTGATCATGATGACATCACCGTCATATTGTAATATCAGGGTGATCCTCGGTGGCAAGGGTGATATTTAAAATATCATCCGATATTGAAATATCACCCCCCACAAAATATCAGGGTGAGGTCAAGTAGATATTACCCCCCACAAGAACTGACGTCTGCGACATCGGGGTGATAAAACAGCGTCAGGGTGATCTTGACTAAGATCACCCAACATTAGAATATGATGACCCCCCGCAAGAATATCAAGGTGATACGCGAAAACATGATGATGATCCCCTCCTCCAAAAAATCAGGTTATATTTGAAAAATGCTGAGGAGGTCCAAAGACTTAGAACTTTTTGGATTTTTTGGGAAGGTGCCTGCATGTTTAAATGCTTGAAACCTGACTATTCATGCAGGTGGTAACATAGGCTCTGTCTGGGGATGCATGCCTCTTGCAGGCATGGTGAGAACCACAGATCTCTGGGATGCAGACCAGTCCTTATCCATTGGGCACAAAGTCAAATACTGCACCAATCTGCATCACCAATCATGCCACCAAGAAAGGAAAAACCTGTATCTTCCTTTGTCAAATACCTTATTTTCATCTAATATCACTGGATCAAGCCTAAAGAAACTGCCATGATCTGACCACAAACAAACCTTGTCATTTGCATATACAATTATCTCATTGAGCTGGCTCCTCTCAACCTTATGCAAACAACCTTCAACATCAGGCAACATGTGAATGCTATATTTATCAAACAATGCATATTCAAATGAAATATAACACATGTTATCGTCTATATCAGCATTATGCATTGTAAAATGATCTCCTAGCTAGACTAAAAACTAAAAGCACTCAAAGTCCACCATGTAGCTAGGAACATCAAGGCTCATCTTATCACAAGCTGCCATATCGAAGAAAAAACTTTCAAATTCATAGTTGTGCACATCATGCACACAACTATCAGCTACACCAAGCTGGAAAAGATCAGGCTCTGGCATCTCTTTGCAGCAGTTTTCATGATGTATGTTGGTTTCTCTTTCATCAGGATGAGAACTAGAATCCATAGCAACATCAGTGCCTAGATTCCCACCATACTCAAATGGATCCTCATCACCATATGTGTCAAAAATGGGTGATCCAGGTGTTTCAACTTCATCATGGTATGTTGCTAGTTCATGGGCAGCAGAACATGCATCTTCATTACCAATGGATTCTCTTTGTGGAGGAGTATTAGCCTGTATAGCATAAGCAAAACTATAATCAAATGAAGAACAATCATGCTCAGTACTAGAACTTGTTTCAATCTCTGACTGATTTTCATCATCTCCATGTGTCTGAAAAGAAGGCATTGATTCACATATGGAACTACTGCTCTGTTTGCTTATTTCTTCTCTATCCTGAGCACAATACTCACAATCATCTCCACAAATCCATTCAAATAGATGTTCATTTCTATCCATAACCTCATCATTATTTTCAAAACCAGACACCTCAACCTTGCAACAGGGGTTATCATTGATCCTTCTACTGGCATCCTCAACTTATGTATTTTCATTCTCATTTTTATCTTCACATGATGCCATAATCACTTGGTCATTTGCAGCCTTATAACTGTTATTCATACCAAAACTTGTGGACAGAGAATTCTACATGTGCTCATTTCTCATTTTTTCTATATTTTCTACAAACTTGTATGCCATCTACATACTTGTTATCTTGAATTCCCTCAACAATGCACTAGAGCCCTCCTCAAAAGCTTCAAAATATATGCCAACACAGGCTGAAATATCAAGTCTGAAGACTTCTGGGATTTGTGAAAGGGCTACTGCAAATCTATGACTGAAATCAATATAGGGCTCTTTATCTTATTTTCTGATTTCCATTAATCTTACAACAAGATCAGCAGGTTCTCTTGCAAATTCTTCTTTGAAATAGGCAGCAAGTTCATCCCAATAGGCAAAGGATCTCTTTGGAAAGCTCAAATACCAATCTCTAGCTTTTGCATCAAAGGATCTAACAAAAAACCTCATCCACATATCCTCATCTCTAAATGAGTGTCTCTCCATGAACCTATGAAAATTTTGGATATGTGCACCCCCATCACATACACTGTGACCACTAAATCTAGGCATCTGATTGTAAGTCTTAGCAGGCATACTTTCAACTTGATAATCAACCCATGACAAATCTAATTGGTCATACAAAGGACCAAAAGGACTGACAAAAGGTTTAGCTTTCTCACTGGCAGACACAACAGGGTTATTACTATTTAACTGAGCTTGCCAAGCCTCTAATGATATCAACCTATTCTTTATCTCTTCAATTCTTTTACTCAACATTTCATCCCCCTCTTGACTGAGTATGGGTGAATACATATTTGGATTCATAAAATTTTCACTCTTAGACATCCTATGTCTGCCTAAGACCTAAGGCTTCCCTTGGCATCTAGCTTATGCAATAAAATAACAAATATAAATGGGAAGAAGCTAGGTACCTTTTCTTATCCAGATGCTGAAATCCTAAACAAAACATTCTTTTATCACAATGCACACATCAACTTTTCATGTGCACTTAAACCTTTTGCAGAGTCGCCACCTCTCCAGAGAGGATAAAATTTTCAAACAAGTGAAAGCTCATCAAATACTTTTCTGAGTTCATTCCACCAGCAGAGCACCATCATTCACATGAAAGATCCGGATATTACTCCCAGCAGAGTCACCATTTCTGTTGCTGACTCGGATGGGCCAAAAGATATCACTTTTTATGTTCAATCCCCAGCAGAGTCGCCATTTCTGTTGCTTCCCGAATCGGCAGAGGGTTTGCCAGCTCCAATGCACAGGCAGATTCGGTCAATAGATACAGGAGGTTGCGTGACATGCCTCCCCATCACTTCTGGTTCTGCTGCACCAAGAGGGGGTATCCCTATAGCTAAAGATATAACATTGACTAGCCCAATCACAGAAAGGTTTAGCTTGACAACAACAGGCAAAATACTCTCATGTGTAGACCAAGATGTGCATGATACATCACAAGGTTGGCAACATTCTTGGACATGTTTGTCTGGTTGTGGATGAGAGTATGCAGGGGTCCTAATCCTATTCCTACAAATAACAGGTGGACGCTATGAAAAAGGTGGATATGATGTTTTAGTTGCAAGACAAGGGGTTTTGGGTCATAACTACTAACCCAAGAGCAGACCGGTGCCTATCTAAGGGCAAGGAGTCAACTAGACATATACAAGAGAATGGTTTGTAACTAGCATTCAAGTTTCAAGGGGTTGGAACTGGTATCTGCCTTACAAATACCACTCAGGAATGGGTATTTATCTACCTATACTTACAGACATCCCAGCTGGCATGCAATCTTCTCCATACTTGACCTAAAATAGTTTAATCCACTCCTTGAATGGAATTTACAGATCAAGTATGTGATACAGAAATCTATACCCCAGAATCTAAGAAACCCTTAGCAACCAAATTCAAAAGAAGAAAATGCATATAGCAAAGGAGATAGACAGGTAAACACATGCACAATGCATTTTTCATATGAAACAATAGTGAAACTGAACATATGTGCAAAATACATTCATATGCAACTCATAAACTCCATAGAGATAAAACAGCTAAGAAAATGCTCTGTCTTTCATTATTTTTCCCCCCAAAAATTGTCCAAGTCTTCAACCACCTTTAAATGAGTCACACAGCCCGCTATATACAGTAAGGAAGGTGCACTCAGCATTAAGCACGTGGTCATTCAAAATTTGCTAGATACATTCATCACAAGAAAAAGGTGCTCAATCATTAAATGCAACAGACAGAGGAGGAGACAGGAAGGTCTCGAACCCTGTGCCGTTATCTGGGGATTCACATCTTCAATCAGGTGGTTGATCCGTCCACGCCTTCGCCCATACCCTGTAACATCCGCCATTAATGGCATACCAACCCACGGCCTTGGGAATGCAGTGGACTGTGCGTTTTGCAGTTTTTCCCGCCAAGAAGTATGACCCTGATATTTCAGATCATGTGGGAACAATTTATCCCACATTCACCCCATGACGACCTCCATGACACCTTATATGCATGACCACACTAGAAGATGATAGTTGGCGATTTTGCTCCCGACGACACCAATATAAACCTCATCATGATCCCCCCACATGATGTTCTGATGTTTAATATCACCCTGACGTCAGCGAACCACCTGCATGGTAATCCTCCCTTGAAAAATCACCCTGATATTTCACATCACCTTGATGTGAAATATCACCCTTATCGGCACATCCCGATGCATCGGAGGAAGATCCTCCTGCTTTGCCGATACCATACGTCTTGCCGATGACCACATGATGCATCCCACTGATCATGATGACATCACCGTCATATTGCAATATCGGGGTGATCCTAGGCGGCAAGGGTGATATTCAGAATATCACCTGATATTGAAATATCACCCCCCACAAAATATCAGGGTGACGTCAAGTAGATATCACCCCCCACAAGAACTGACGTCCACGACATCAGGGTGATAAAACAGTGTCGAGGTGATCTTGACTAAGATCACCCAACATTAGAATATGATGACCCCCAGCAAGAATATCAGGGTGATACCTGAAAACATGATGATGACCCCCTCCTTCGAAAAACCAGGTTATATTTGAAAAATGCTGAGGAGGTCCAAAGACTTAGAACTTTTTGGATTTTTTGGGAAGGCGCCTGCATGTTTAAATGCTTGAAACCTGACTGTTCATGCAGGCGGTAACACCAGGGGCCATGTTTAACAAACCAAATGCAATTGCTAACTTTTCACTATGGTGGCAAATAAATGATTCTTTTTTCTTCTATTCCACAGCATTAAGTAAAAGTCTTGAATCTGGAAATACCCTACTGCCTTCATTTGCCAAGTCAATTTCTCCAATTTTGCATATCTCTCCCATGTTTATGGATGTGATCTATCTCCTACACAAAAAAGCATGTACCATTTTATGCCCTTCAATCCAACTACATGCAGATATCTTTTTAATTCCTCTATTTTTCATCAATCTCCTTACTATTTGAACCTCACCACACCTGCCTGCTTCTGCATAAATGTTTTAGAGAAGAACATAAGTTGCAGCATTTTTAGGATCCAACTAAAAAAGCAGTGTTGCTAGAATACTTAGCCTACATTCAAATTTTGAATTCTAGGAAATTATATACAGTAAATAGATTGATGTCTGTTTGGATAGTGAAATTATTAGCTTTTTTAGAAATTAATTGAAATAACTTGTCTCAAAATATCTAGAAGGAATATTTTAATTAAAGAGGATTTTGTGGTTATTTTTGTAACAATGATTTTACAGTGCAACTAGCTTGCTATTTTCATTCAAGATACAAGTCATCAAAGTCAAGCACATACCAAGAAGATGGTACTCTACTTCAAACCCTCAACCTCACTTAGTTTAGTATGCTTACATGGGGATATTAAGGAAGTTGCTAAATAATTAATATATATTATTTGTTGTTTGTGAAGGAGAATCTTGTGAGATCCAATATGGCAGTGGATCAATATTCAATTTCTTAAGTAAAGATGATGTCACAGTTGGGAAACTTGTTGTGAAACATCAGGTTAGTAATTTTTGGATGTTAAGGCTTCCCAGTTGGATATCAAAGATCTTTTCTTATCAACTTAATTTGGAATTTATGTATAATTAATGGATTCTTTCATGGTGTAGGTCTTTACTGAGACAACACATGAACCAGGGTTGACATTTTTTTTTGAATCGGTAAGGATGCTTAGAGCATCATAATATATTAATATTAATAAAAATGTTTTTACAGATTACAAAAAAAAAGCCCTTCCTAGCCAAAAGGATAACATAACAGAGCATTTTAACTAAGAGCCCTAAATAGAGCTACAAATCTAAAAGGCCCTTTCTGGCCAAAAAGGAAACCAAAGTTACAGCGAAGCCAAAAACTTAAAAAAGAAAGAGTGGTTCACATGCTGTCCATATTTAAATATGCAACCCTAAAGCCATGAACCCCCAGTTGGATTCTCTTGAGAAAGGACTATGTCATCATTGGTGAAGGGAACTATCGGTGGTTGGAAATTTGACAAGAAGCTCCATGTATTGAATACTTCCTCTATCCTTTCCCTCTTGGACCTTCCAAATGCATATTTGTGAACCCGCAGTGAATTATCAAAGAGCTCTCTGTTACCTGATTGTAAACTTGAAATCATCGATCGATAAACACAGTTAAAACTAGGCTTATTAATGATATCTTCATGGAGGAAGAGTCCCCCTACCAAGGCTAAGCCATCATGGAGATTATAAGTAGCAAAAGCTTCAAATAGATTGACATATGGGACTAGATAGTCATGAACAAACATTGATGCTATCCTTTTAACCTTATCAACCTGATGAAATAAGTCCATCACATTTGAGAGAAAATGAGATACTAGATGGAAAGCATAACATATCCTGGATTACAGTAAAAAATCTCTATCACATACATCTATCAAAGCATCCTCCACTGGCTCTTCATTGAGCAGTTTGAAGGCCCTAGCCATGAAATTTGAGTTGATGCTTCCATGTATTGGTTGTTCCCATGATTGAACAGGCAAATAAAGTTGACAATTGCGGGGATAGATAGACATTGCAAATACACAGCAAGAGAAAAATGAAGAGGCAAGAACAAAATAATGACACATATACCAATGTCTCTTGCATAAAAAGAGGATCACATGAGCCAACATAATGAATTGAAGTCATTCAAGCCGATGGGGAAATAAAACCAAGGCAAATCAGATCCAAATGTGGATTATATTGGTTAGCTCACAACACTCCTCTTACAGAGCATTCAATGAATAAAATCAAAGAGACATGTGCGAAGTGAACAATTAATGCCAGATGGAAATCTACATAGATTGCAAGCTTCAAAATGACTAAATATACTACTAATTGGCATGAATTAATAATTAAATTGACTAAATATACTACCAATTGACAAAAATCAGTGAACAGTGAATAAATATGACTAAATATATGATCAGTGTTAAATCAGTGAATAAAAATGACTAAATATACTACCAAATTGATCAAAATGATGATTAAAATTAATGACTAAATACACTACCAATGGACATAAATCAGTGAATAAAAATGACTAAATAAGTGACCAGTTAACAACAATCAATGACTAAATATATCAATGAAAAAAATGACTAAATAAGTGACTATATTACAACAATCAATGACTAAATATACTACCAAATCGATCAATCAAAACAACCAATAAATGACTAAAAATGATTTAGTCATCAATTTGGTCGTGTTATAAATGATTGTTAATAAACTACTAATGGTCACATGACCATGTTTGGTCATTTATAAGCAGTTTTTAGTAGTTTTTTTAGTAATATATTGCTCTTTTTGTACTAGTGAAAGTTTTTGGTATGGTTAAAATTTTCAAAGTACTTGTAGAAAATCAAACCAGAAGCAAAGATTAAATGCTTAAAAAATGACAACGGGGGTGAGTATTGTTCAAAAGAATTTGATGAATATTGTGCAGAGAATGGCATTCAAAGAATTAAGATAGTTCCTCTTACACCACAAGAGAACAACTAAACAAAACTATTTTGGAAGGAGCACGCAACATGCTCTCAAACGTTGGATTAGGAAAATAGTTTCAGGTGGAGGCTATAAATACAACAAAGTATTTAATTAATAGAGATCTCCATCCTCTTAGGTAGGTTTTGAAGTTCCCGAAAAGTGGCTAGGAAAGAGGATTTTCTATAATCACATACGGTGTTTGGTGTGAAGATTTCATTCATATCCCACAAGAAAAAAGAATGAAGCTTGATGTGAAGTCAACATGATGTATCTTCGTTGGATATGGAGATGAAAAATATGGCTACAGGTTGTGGGATCCAGTTACCAAACAGGTCACATGTAGTAGAGACATGATCTTCAATGAGAAGGTAATGGAAAATTTACAACAATAGGGGATGCTAGCAAAGGAATATGTGCCATTGGAAGACATCACAGATGGTAGTGATGTGCTTAATCCACCACATTAGCCGCTGCAGCAACCACTAGATATACATCAAAATATACCACCACACTTACAAGGTTTGTCACCACACTCACAAGATCTTCAATATTCTCAGCTGCCTAATATTCAACATGCTCTACTGCCTAACACATATCAAAATCAGCCATTGAATGTTCATCAAACACTGCCACAAGATACACATTTAAACCTGTCGCTACATATAATATGACAAAGTTTGACGTCTAACACACAACAAATTGGTTTGCCATCTAATGCAAGCTCATTCACAAATACTCAACCATCAAATACACACCAAGCTATGCCAAATACATGTTAAGGTCTATTACAAGCATTGCCATAAGGGTAGGAACACCAAGGTCACACCTATAAAGAAGCTAATCTGCAGGAACACATTCCTCAAGTTCACAGATCCACCAGGGAGCGCAAGACTCCTATATAATTTACAAAGATTTTCTTCAACACTTATTGATTTCAAATGAAATTGAACCTGTCACATTTGAAGAAGCGTGCAATGATAAAGATTACAAATAGTGGATGGAGGCTATGAGAGATGAGATGGGATCCTTGATGGCAAATCACACATGTGATTTAGTGTCTCTTCCACCTAATAGGAAAGCTTTGAAAAATAGATGGGTATATGGATTGAATGAAGAAGAAGGTGGTAAGAAGAAATACATGGCCAAATTGGTGGTTAGAGGTTATGATCAACAGAAAGTTGTTGATTTCACCAAAAAAATTTCACCAATTGTGAAAATGACATCCATCAGAGCAGTTCTAGGTTTAGTAGTTTTTTATGACTTTGAATTGGAGCAACTTGATGTTAAGACAACCTTTCTACATGGTGACTTGGAGGAAGAGTTGTACATGAAGCAAATAGAAGGGTTTGAGAAAGAAGGTAAAGAGGATCTAGTTTGTAGACTGAATCGAAGTGTGTATGCGTTGAAACAAGCACCAACGCAATGGTATCTCAAATTTGACTCTTTTATGGCTGAGAAAAATTTCTCTAGGTGTGAATCCGATCCTTGTGTATTATAAGGTTTTGGAGAATGGTGAATTTGTGCTATTGTTATTGTATGTTGATGATATGCTAGTGACCGGAACTAGCATGGTTGTTGTTAGCAAGTTGAAACAACAATTGGCTAACAAGTTTTCAATGAAAGATTTGGGGGCTGCAAGAAAATCCTTGGAATGACAATCATTAGAGACAAAAAGAAAAGAGAATTGAAATTGTCACAAGAAAAGTATATTGAGAAAGTTTTGGATAGGTTTAACATGAAGGGTGCTAAGGTAGTAAGCACACCTCTAGCAAATCATTTCAAATTATCTTCTAAGATATGTCCTAAGACACAGGAAGAAAAAGAATACATGGAAAGAGTGCCTTACTCTTCTGCAGTTGGGAGCCTTATATATGTAATGGTCACCCGACATTGCTCATGCAGTGGGAGTCATCAATAAGTATATGAGTAATCCTAGAAAAACTCATTGGCAGGCAGTAAAATGGATTCCGAGATATCTAAAGGGTGCATCTAATCATGTTTTGAGGTTCAAAGGAAAAGATGCACAATTGCAAGGATATGTTGACTCAGACATGGCTAGCGATTTGGATTGGTGGTCTACCATAGGGTATGTGTTCACATTTGCAGGAGCAACGATCAAATGGATTTCTAGGTTGTAAAAGGTGATGGCTCTCTCCACAGCGGCAACAAAATATATTGCAATCACTGAATGAGCTAAGGAGATGTTGTGGTTGCAATGATAATTAGTTGAACTAGCTAATAGACAACAAGATTTTGTTTTGTATAGTGACAGCAAAAGCACAATACATTTGGCAAAAAATGCAGCCTTTCATTGACGGACAAAGCACATAGAGCTTCGATATCACTTTATTCGAAGTGTCCTTGAACAGGGTAAGCTAAAGTTAAGAAAATACACACTGACTTGAATCGTGCAAATGCATTCACTAAGGTTGTTTTGAAAGAGAAGTTAGAGCTCTGCAAAACTTTTCTTGGTCTGGTAAACATGCAACAATAAGCATGGAAAAGTGAGTGGTGCCTTCTAAGCCTAATTACTCACAACTATGGATCAAACTTCAAGTGGGAGATTGTTTGGTTGTGAAGTCTGACCATATAGATTCACATTCCCCTATCTTTGTGTCTCTTTTGTCCCTTCATCTTCATTGACCAGTTTTCTATAAATTATTGAAGAAGAGACATTAATATGTTGATGAAACTTTATGTATTATTGTTATTAACTTTGTTGCTTCTGTGTGTTTAGTACTTTCTATTTGTTGCAGGTTTATATTGCTCTGTTCTGCTTTGTTTTCTTAACAATATTTAATTTTATTTTATTTAACGATTAATTTGAGCTTATTACCTTAAGCGAAATTTGATAGCATTGTGTTTTTAATTAATTTACTTAAAATAATTTATATAATTATAATTGACAAAATTAATAAACAAATTCCATATCTCAAACTTTTATGTTTAAGGTTCTATCTCTATACACTTATTTAATAGGAAAAAATAAACAAATAAAAACAATTTCCCCTATTTTTATGAATATTTCAATTCCATTTATACTTATGATTTGCCAAGTCAATCCCTAGTCGAATGATGCTACTGTGGTCTATATAACTGTTCTGCAATATATTCATATATATTTAATACTTAACAATGTTGGTTGGTGTGTCCATGTACATAGAAGAAAATCTCTCAATCTTCATTCTAGGACTTCCATCCCAAATCCTCTGCTTGCCTGTCTCTCTTATTAGATAACTGTTACGGCTGCCATGACCTGCTATAATCTCCATGATTAAGTATATTTCATATTTAGCTTATTTTTAGATATTAACAATAAGTCAAATATTATTTTAAAATTAGATTATGAAAGAATTCATTTCTAAAATTATATTTATAATAATTCAATCCATGCAATGCCATGATCACACGAGAATACATTAAATTTTAAATGACGATGTTTTACACAAGGAAAATTAACAAGATGAACTAAATAAACCACTTATTTATGAAACAATTTCCGAGTCTCTTGTCGCACTCAGACCAAAGTAAGAATAGGTACTGCACATCTTCTATCTGTTGCAGTTGAATAGGCTAGCTCTCTTTTCACATCGAGGCTTTCATCCCAAGACGTTTAGCCAACGTATTCCCCAAGTCTCTGTCACACTGCAAAGTACGAATAAGTAATCAATATTTGTGTGTTTGTTGTGATGCCTTGTGGTCGCTCTCTAGCTTGTGATTGTTATCCATGTGATGTCCATAATGTAGAAGCTAGTTACTACAGTGGCACATATTTATGGTGGGATTCAATTCATATTCATACTCTCTTCCTCCTATATATGAAGTAGCTATAGATAAATTAGCTGAAATAAATGTTCAAACCTGAGACCAATAAGATATCCAGACACTCCTGATCTCATCGGTCACCCTTAGATCAGACAAGGCATCAGCAAAACGTTGGATAAATCTTTCTTGTCTGTGAAGAACGAAGAAAATGACTTAAGTTAGCTATGGATATTAGTGCCAATAAGTGACTTATAATTCATGTCATGTACCTCTACTCCTAAAATAGTATTCCAAAGTTGTATGTTTTATATTCCCTTGGTACAATGTATTTGGGTATGGAAAAGTAGAGGTATAGATAGATATGTCATCTTTAGATGAACATATGGCATCAACTTATTATGGGTGTAAGTATTCTGAACTTCACTTGGAAGCTGCAATTCATGCAAACAAAAAGGAAGCTTTCTAGCCTATGTATTTGTACAGCTGCATGATATTTTTTCAATGAATGAAGAGATTGAAAATGTCTTATGTACCTGTCACGAGGCCATGAACGGTATCGTTCACCGGGCTGCTTGAAGTTATATTCTCTTTTGGAATGACTCTCTGGTAACATTAGATAGTAGTTTAGGCCTTTGTCAGATTAATATATTGATGGCTAACAACATGATGGCAGGAATTGGTCAGAGTTTGACAGTGTATACATATACTGATATACACACACACTTAAATTGTTACATGAGACTTTTTCTTTTCCACTTTCATTGTAGATAATCATCGAATCACAGTAAAAACTATAGAATTATATGTACAATACCTTTTCCCTTGTGCCACTGATAGGATTTCTTGGAAGGGGTATCCTCTCTGAGTGTCGGACTAGATCAAAACGTGAAGGAAAATAATTCACCTGCTCCCAATGGAACAGAGGACCGTAAGTCAGCATGTTAGTGTAGAATATTGATTTTTAATAATTAAATTAAAAATCGAAATTAAAATTATTATTAATATTTACAAAGGATAATGGAATTGAAGATAAAGTTCAATATAATGGGTCAAGAAAAGGGGCTAAAAGCATCTCTAAACAAAAATCTCAGATAGACAACCCACCAAGAAATTAACATAATCCAAGTTAACAAAGCCCACACCAGATTACCAGCAACAGGATATGAAGTCAGGAATTATTACATTGAAAAATACATAATGAGAGCATGTTTAGAAACGTCCAACCTTCTATTGACTGATAATCATATGGAGTTAACCATGTGATAGTTTTTTTTTTAAATCCGTAAATGTAGGAAGGGGGCCATTTCCTTTTATATATGTTGGAAAAAGTATAAAAACTTTCTTTCTTAAGGTATTTATCATGACTATATGATGACTATAGAATCACCCTCTACAATGACATCTCAAATGTCTTTACTACGGCATACTTGAGGGCCCAATAAGAGTGTTTGAGCCTCTGCTTCATTATGAGTCCATAGGCAAGTTTTGTAGAGGCAGCACACACCCACTTCAATCCTTTATTCCCACTTCAATCTCGAATTTCCCCTTACCAAACCATCAAAATTTAGTTAGAACTTTCCCATAAGAGGGTGGCACCACTTGACATTGCCCCGATTTTTACTTTGGTTTACCAGACCCATGTGTGAAAAATCTATTGCAGCTACTGATTATTAATTTCCTATCTTATGAGATTATTTGGCTGCCAAAAAATTAATTAATTTACAGCAAATATTAAATAATAACACAGCTGCAACTTCACAGAAAATCACGGAGACAGAAAAATAAATGAACACAATATTTTGGACAAATTGTCCTTGGAAAAACCCCGAAGGGAAAACCAGTCAGCAGATAAGGATTTTATTCGACTGCAGAAAATCAAGAGATACAAAATTGCTTGCCTCTTACTGGCAGAGCTCTGGAAAATTTCTTTCCTGTAAATTTCCTTCCCTCAATTGCTTCTGCTGAAATTGCTCCGGTAATATTTTCCTTCTCTGGCAATTCCACTGCTGCTCTCCAACGATATCACTGCACCCTTTGCTCTCACTGCAAATTTATTATTTGCTATCGCTGCAAATACTTCTCGGATCTATATTCTCCAAATGCCCATTGATCCTCTTTTATAATCCTCTCATTGAAAACCAATGGCCATGATTTAATCTAAATCAATGGCTAGGATTAATTAGACTCTATCAAACCCTAATATCTAGAAGTCTCTTGAGAAATCAATTTTCTAAGTATGGAGAAAAATATTCTGGTTGTGTTTCTAGCCTCGTAATCACCACTCGAGACTAGAACACCTGTCCAAGCTACATTAAAATTAACACTCCCTCTTAGCGAGGAAGGTGTTCTGCATAACACCCAACTTCTCTCTAAAGAAGATGAATTTCGCCTTCCCCAATGCCTTTGTCAAAATGTCTGCTACCTACTGATCTGTAGGTATATACTGTAGCTGAACAATCCTCCGCTGTAGACAATCCCTGATGAAATGATACCTAATGTCTATATGCTTAGACCTATCATGAAACACTGGATTCTCAGACAATTTGATGCAACTCTGATTGTCACAGTGTATCACTGTAGTCTCAACCCTCTAACCAAACAAGGCTACCAGCTTTCGAAGCCATATAGCCTCACACATTGCCATGCTAGCTGCTATGTATTTTACTTCTGTAGAACTCAGAGCCACGGACTTTTGCTTCCTGCTGTACCAAGAGACAACTCCTGATCCCAACTAAAGCAGCACCCTAAAGTGCTTTTCCTGTCCACTGCACTACCTGCCCAATCTGCATCAGTATAGCCTATCAACTTGATACCATCACCTCGAGCATATCTGATCCCATACTCGATTGAACCACGCAAATACCGCAATACATGCTTTGCCGCTATCCAATGCACTCTCTTCGGCTCAACCATGAATTGACTAAGAGAGTTTACTGCAAAGGATATATTTGGCCTACTGTTGACCAAATACATGAGAGATCCAATCAACATCCTGTATAAGGTGGGGTCTACATCCTTTTCCTTGGATGAGACTACCTTCTTCCAATTCGTGATCATAGGTGTAGACATGGTTCTGCAATCTTGCATCTCAAACCTCTTCAAGATTTCAATGCAGTATTTCCCTTGTCCAAAGAAAATCTCTCCATCTGTCTGCCACACTTCCATGCCTAGAAAGTAGTGCATAAGCTCTAAATCTTTCATCTCGAACTCTGCTGCAAGGTACCTCTTGCACTCCTCTATGAGACCCAGTGAACTTGTTAAAAACAAGTCGTCCACATATAGAACAAGAATGAGCACTTCACCCCCAACCATCAAGTAGTAGAGGTTAGCATCTGCGTCACTCTTCACAAAGCCTATTCCCTGCAAGTATCTATCAATGTGCTCATACCACGCCCTGGGAGCCTACTTGAGTCCATCAAAGCTTTCTTCAATCTGCACACGTGGGTTTCGCTGCTGTGTGCTACAAAGCCCTCTGGTTGTTCTATGTATACCTTTTCTAACAATTCACCATTAAGAAATGCCATCTTGACATCCATTTGATGGATTTACCATCCCATATGTGCTGCAAGTGAGATTACGACTCATATAGAAGTATACCTGGCCACTGGAGCGAATGTATCCTCATAGTCTATTCCCTCCTTTTGAGAGAACCCCTTGGCCACGAACCTTGCCTTATATTTTTTGATGCTACCATCTGCACCATGCTTAATCTTATAGATCCAGCGTGATCCAACCACTGCCCTATTTGTCGGTCTAGGCACAACCTCCCACACATCGTTCTGCATTATTGAGGTATATTCCTCAACCATCGCATCTTGCCACACCTGTTGCCATGCAGCCTCCTAATAGCTGGAAGACTCGCTATCTACCAACTGACTAACCAATGCCACATAGTCATTATACCTAGCTGGTTATTTTCGTTGTCTACTACTCATCCTAGGAGCTCCCACAAACTCCTGAGTATCCTTATGTGTCTGTTGAACCTCACGGTTCCTCCTGTCAACTATAGAGGATGAAATATCAAATTCCATATCTTCTTGATGCATCTCTTAGATTTGCTGTATCTGTTGCTCCATACTCTGTGAACTCTCAGCACCTGAGCTTGTGCTTGTACTAGTAACTGTACTCGTGCTTTGCTGCCCCTGTTTTGGTTGAACAATCCTTGGAGCTTCTGTTGGCTGCTCATTCTGATCATCTGCTAGCAAATCTCTGGACCTCCTATATGCCTTGTCCTCCATGAATTTGACATCACGCCTGACTATAATCCTCCTGGTCCCTAGAATAAATATCTGATATGCCTTTGAGGTCTCGCTGTACCCCACAAAGTACCCTCTCTTTGCAGTCTGATCTAACTTGGAACATGTAGCCCCTGGAATGTGACAAAATGCCAAACTCCCAAATATCCTGAAGTGACTGACATCTGGCTTCTTCCCTAAAAATGCCTCCTCTAGTGTCATCTTGCCCAATACCTTATGTGGAACCCTGTTCTGTATGTATACTGCTGTACTGCATGCCTCTACCCATAAGTAATGTGGCATATCTTGGTCATACAACATAGCCCTTACTACCTCTGATATAGAATGATTCTTCCTCTTAGCAACCCCATTCTGCTGTGGGTTGTAAGGAACAGTCCACTCTCTCTTGATTCCTTCCCTGGTACAGAACTCCTGGAACTCTTTCCCTTTGTACTCGCCTCCATTGTCTGACCGAAGAACCTTTACCTTCCTGCCTGTCGAATTCTCCACAAGAGCTTTGAACTCCTAGAAGTGACTGAAGACCTCATCCTTGGTCTTCAAGAAGTATATCCAGGTCTTCCTAGAGAAATCATCAATAAAAGTAACAAAGTACTCATATCCTCTGAGAGACTTCGTTGACATTGGTCCACATATATCTGAATGTACTAGTTCAAGAACCCCCTTGGATCTAGTGTCACTCCTTGGAAAAGCTGCTTTGACAAACTTCCCCAATACACATCCCTTACATACATCATCATGCTCTGTGCTCACGTCTGGAACACCTGTCACTGTCTCACGAAGCAATTTAAGTGCTCCATGATGTATATGGCCCATCCTTCTATGCCACAACTCTCCTTGATCTCTAGGATTACTGTTGCTCACTAGTGCCTTAGGAGTATCAAACTGCAACCTATAAAGTCAGCCGCTCCTAACTCCAATAGCTATGGGTGATTTCCAATCCTTATGTTTGATTAAAACATGCGCCCCTCTAAAGAGTACATTGTAGCCTTTATCCTGAAGGACAGATACGAAAATTAGATTCATGCCCAAGCCTGGCACATACAACACATCATGAATGGAAATAGGCTTGCCATTCTCCTTCTGAAATAGAACAGTCCCTCTCCCAACTGGATTACACTTGGACTTGTTCCCCATCTGAATCTGGAATCTGATGTCCTCCTCCTTGTAGCTGGAGAAGTACTCCCTAACTCCTGTCATATGAAATGATGCCCCACTGTCTATATACCAAACACCCTGTGAGGTTGAGCTAGTTAGGCAAGCTATGAGTGCAAACTCATCCTCCATTCTGCTAGAAAGCTCATCTACACTTGCTGAAGCTGCCGTCTGCTTTTTGCCTTTCTTTTCATTTTTCTTCCTTTGTGGACAATCACTGACATAGTGGCTGAACTCGTGACAGCCATAGCATTTGATCTTAGATAAGTCCTTCTTCTTCTCACTTTTTGAATTTGATCCTTTGCCAGACCCCTTCTTCGCTTTCCCTTTTCCTGCTAGGGCAACGTTCTCCTGTTCCACCTCATTTTTCTGACTATTACCGCTGGTTCCACTGACAAGACTTAGTCTAAGCTCCTCTTGAGTGAAGTCACTCCATAGTCGATCCCAACTCGGTAAAGTGTCTCGTCCATTAATAACTTGAACAAAGACATCCCACTGCTTAGTAAAGCCATTCAAGGCTATTCGTACTAGCTCGTCATCATTTGGTTTGTCTCCAACAGCTGCCAACTCATCCTTAACAAGTCTAAGCCTGGTGAGGTAACTTGTAACGTCTTCTCCCTTGTTCATTTGGGTATTCCTCAACTTTTCTCTGAGAATCAGCTTTCGGTTAGTGGTACCATTCTGGTACAGATTCATAATGGCATCCCACATCTTCTATGCTATATCTAACTCTGCAATATGCGGAACAATATGATCCTTAACACCGTCAAGAATCAGCCTCCTTGCCTTGGCATCTTCCTTCTTATATGTTAAGAGCTGTGTTGCATTTGTAGGTATAGGTACAACAGTGGTCACATAATCCTTGATACCATTCTCTTCCAGCAATAAAGAAATTATGGCTTTCCAGACACCAAAATTTGAGGCTCCATCCAATCTGTCCTGATCTCTTAAACCTGCTGAGGCCATCTCAAAAGAAAATAATAATAATTTTGAAGAGGTCAAACTGGGTTTTATAAACCCTAGATTTTATTTATTATTTTTCCTTTCTCCCTGTGCCTGTTTTGCCCTCAGATCCGCTCTGATACCATGTGAAAAATCTATTGCAGCTACTAATTATTAATTTCCTATCTTATGAGATTATTTGGTTGCTGAAAAATTAATTAATTTACAGCAAATATTAAATAATAACACAGCTGCAACTTCACAAAAAATCACAGAGACAGAAAAATAAATGAACACAATATTTTGGACAAATTGTCCTTGGAAAAATTCTGAAGGGAAAACCAGTCAGCAGATAAGGATTTTATTCAACTGCAGAAAATCAAGAGATACAAAATTGCTTGCCTCTTACTGGCAGAGCCCTGAAAAATTTCTTTCCTATAAATTTCCTTCCCTCAATTGCTTCTGCTGAAATTGCTCCAGCAATATTTTCCTTCTCCGGCAATTCCACTGCTGCTCTCCAACGCTATCACTGCGCCCTTTGCTCTCACTATAAATCAATTTGCTATTGCTGCAAATTTATTTATTTGCTATCGCTGCAAATACTTCTCGGATCTATATTCTCCAAATGCCCATTGATCCTCTTTTATAATCCTCTCATTGAAAACCAATGGCCATGATTTAATCTAAATCAATGGCTAGGATTAATTAGACTCTATCAAACCCTAATATCTAGAAGTCTCTCGAGAAATCAATTTTCTAGGTATGGAGAAAAATATTCCGATTGTGTTTCCAGCCTCGTAATCACCACCCGAGACTAGAACACCTATCCAAGCTACATTAAAATTAACACCATGAACGGGATTACCATGTGATAATTTACCTCTAAATGTTCTCACTGTATTTTATGATATTTTGCGGAAAAAATTGCCTTTCTAAATTTTTTAGAAATGTCAAAACTTATTGTCCCAAAATTAAACAATTTCTACCATGAATAAAAAAAATATCATTTCCTTCTATAACCAAAAGAAACGACTCATTTTGCATTACATGATAATGATAGAGCTCAGATCTTTATGCCTGTGGATGTGGGTTGTTAATCAAAAGGCCAAACCAGGTCTTCAATAAGGTACCCATTTTACTTGTTGGTCCTCCATGCACTAATGAATTAGGTTATAGACTTGTTATGGTGTAAAGACTTGTAGGTTTGCTGTTGACAATTGATCTCGTGGACTAACCACCATTCTGGATTTAGGTGATGGTGCTGGTTTCTAAAGTTTACTAACACTTGTAAGTTGTAAAGACTTGTAGGTTTGCTATTGACAATTCCAAAACTTGTAAGTGTTGGCAAACTTTAGAAACCAGCACCTTCACCTAGATCCTGAGTGGTGGTTAGTCTACGAGATCAATTGTCAGAGGTGTGGCGGTTAGTCTAACACCCCCCTACAATGCAACTCAGGAGAATTGAACCTGGGTTGAGGCTCTAATACCATTTGTAGGTTTGCTGTTATAACAAAACTTGCAAGTGTTAGTGAACTTTTGAAACCAACACCTTCACCTAGACCAAGTGTGGCGCTTAATCCAACAAGAGAATGGAATTCCTAGCTATGTATTTGTACGCTTTATGGGAAATTTAAAATTTAGAATAGGGGTTCTGCAATTGGTGGGAGATTTATTCCATATATGTGGGAAAACCTAGCCATCTTTGGAGAACGCACAGCAGTAGACAAAATGGGCTCCTAGTAAATAGAATATTTTGCCTAAATTTTTAGTGTTAAAAATGTCTAGGTACTTTATAGGGAAATTTAAATTGACTGTGTTGGTTTTCCCGCAGATCTCGACTAGAACTCCGGTAGCAAATAGTAGAGCAAGATTAATAGCAAAAGTTCAAGATCAGATGGACTTCTACAACTGAGAATATATACCTCCTCATCTCTATGCATGAAATTCATGAAACCCTCATGATGATTGTTGTGATTTGAGCACTTGGGTGCATTAACGGGAAGTAGCAAGTAATTGGGCCCAAGCCTGTGTCTCTGTGTGTCAGAGTATGAGAAAACACGAGTCTGAAACATTTTATCATCTGTATAATAGATGCCAGGTACAATTACCCCAGGGCAGAATGCTAACTGCTCACTCTCGTTAAAGAAGTTATCAATATTTTTGTTCAAGATCATCCTTCCAACCGGCTGCAAAAAGCATAAACCAGTATCAGAAATTGATTTTTCCATAAAGGATCTGAATTAGCAATATAGCATGGAACATTTGGACCAGCTCAGGGATTAATATAAATAGCGCTGAAGTATGATAGTTTACATTGTACATCTGAAATTTTGGAAATAAAAAGATTGGTTCCAATACGCGCCTGCAAAGGAAATAGATCCTCGGGCCAGGTTTTTGTGTCATCAAGAGGATCAAAATCAAACTTATCTTCATCAGATGGATCCATAGTCTGAATATATAGCTTCCATTCAGGGTAGTTTCCAGAAGATATAGCATCGTATAAATCTTTGGTAGCATGACTGTGATTAGTACCTCCCACGATTACAGCCTCCTCGTCAAGCAAAAACTTGAGTCCACAAGTAGGTTTCCAATGAAACTTGCAATATGTTTCGTTACCATCTCTATTGATCAACTGAAAAGATGACCATGAAATCAGTTCTTTGAACTATTAGGGCAGCCTCTTCAATCACTATATTTGCAATGTTGAGAGAAAAGTATTAAGTTAAATATATACAGCAGGCCATTTTACCAATTAGAAGAGACAGGCACATTACAAAAGTAAAATAATCAACTTGCAAATGCTTTCATAAGCAATTGATATGTAGATTTACAACGAACACAAAATGATATAGGAAGTGATCAGTGGAGTAACACAAATAATTTACCATATTATGTATCAGTTAGAAGTTTAGAACTAAAACTTGGCTGGTTATGTTCCAGATCAAGTGCAGAAAGGGCAACCCCAAAGTTGAATGCTAACGACTGAAGGATAGGAAGTTAAGTGGTCCTTTTTGAATGAAGGTTTTCGTAACGACACAAATAAGTATTAACCACTACATTATAACCAAGGTTGCCTTTTATCCTTCTAGACTCGTAATCTCATGGAGATTCATGTTTATCAAATACACATTGATTTAATATTGCAAATAGATTTCCAAAGGTCAATGGAATTTTAAGCCATCTACCAAGGTATCAATCTTTGGAGCTCCTCTCATCACTGTGGTACTTTTGCATTTGGGGTCAACCGCAAGTGGAATATTAATGTGGAACAAAATTTAATACTAAGGTTAATGGGGGCATTGATACATGCAGGCATGACAGAATTTATATCCCTGTTCTGGATATTATCAGAATGCAAAGATGTTTCGTAATGCTTAAACTTAAAGCAATTCACACTGTGGAAGCAGGTCAATTAGCACGCTAATTAAAGTAATAATAAAATAGCTTTTCCTATGCACAAACCTTAAGTTGGCAATGAAAAATAATAGATATTTAGGAATGCTTTTGGATGTAATCTTATGAAGATTTTAGCATTAACTTTTTGGATCACACTCTGTGATTCATCATTCTCTTCTTATAGTGGATCATGGAATATGATCCAAAATATTGATGCTAAAACTTACCATGCAATTGTATCCAAAAGCACTCATAAACACTTCTCTTAATAATATATATACTAGCTTGTTTTTCATGTGAACTGGACACTCACTGAATATCAGATTGATCACTATGAAAATTAATCTAAAAGTTAGTGATACAGCAATAATTTCCATTCACTGAATTTCTTCTTGGGAGGCCTAAAGTGAAGTCGCTTATAGCATAATCTAGGGACTCTCCAAGAAAGCCCACAAAGCTTTAAGTTGGTCTATTTTTTTTCTTATGAAGTGGCTAGTTACATGTTGCAGTCCTCCTACCCCTTTCAGGTGTTGGAAAATGGCCTTATCTTACTCTTCTAGTGCCACTAAAAGTGGAGCCCAAAATTATTTATGCAAATAGGAGGCATCAATGTAGAAAAAAATCTTCTTAACATGAGATATGGCACTATGTTGTTTTGTAAAGGTAATAGCCTTCAAGGGAAGAAAGAAAAATAGCTAGCAAAGAGTTACCTTGAAAGTGTGAACTCCAAAACCTTCCATATGCCTGAAATCCGATGGAATTCCCCAGTCATCAAACAAAAATGTGAACATATGACAACTTTCAGGAACATGGGAAAAGAAATCCATGATACGCAATGGCTCCTGAATATGAGTCTTTGGGTTGGGCTTGAGAGCATGAATGACATCAGGAAACTGCAAAATCAACCGTACAAATTCCAAACATAAACCAAACAAGAAATAAATTATCCCAACATCTACAGAATGAAAAATATACATATACAATTTGAACCAATATGTTTGCAGATTAGTTGATCCAAATTTCAAAGTTCTCTAAAATCATGCTTTTAAGTTCTATAATACCTCTCTAAAATCATACTTTTAAGTTCTATAATACCTCTCTAAAATCATACTTTTAAGTTCTATAATACCTTAGAAAATTAACAAAAGTAAAAAGAGCTATAGAAAAATCTGATCTCTTATAACATGGACTGAAAGTAAATACCTTCATGCCATCACGAATAAAGAACACAGGGATGTTCCCAACAAGATCAAAGTTTCCTTCTCTTGTATAAAACTTGACTGCAAAGCCCCTTGGATCTCTTAATGTCTCTGGACTCCCACGTTCATGTATGACAGTAGAGAAGCGAACAATAAGAGGTGTCTGAACCCCAGGTGCCCTCAAAAAATCAGCACAAGTCAGGTGTGAAACATCATGTGTCACCTCGAAAAATCCCTTGGCAGATAATCCTCTTGCATGAACAACTCTCTCAGGAATCCTTTCCCTGTCAAACTGAGCAAGCTTCTCTACCAAGTGATAGTCCTCTAACAACACTGGCCCTACGGTGAACTCAATAATCAGTCGAAAGCAGCACAAGGGGTTATGATGCAGTATTAATGGATAACTTGTAAGAACTCATATTACATATAATGGGACAAGGTTGAAAACCGATGGGCTCTGACGTAATAATACTGGAAACACATAGGTCGGTTTGGGGCTGTGGTTTAGCAGGAAATTGATGGGAGTTTACCTTGGACCACCTCTCCAATAATGAGGGGCTCAGCTAAACAAAAATAAATTATGGAAATATGAGTTTCACACAGGTTTATATGTATTGCATTGCAATAAGGTGGCTCATAGTCTCATCATAATTCCATGGTTCATGGTACCATCATAACCCCCAGAAATGCAACAAAGGTGTGCCGTACAAAAATATTTAAATACTAGGTATATTATTATTATCAATTAGTTGTTAACAGATTCGGAGATGGACATGTCATTTAGTTGCTACCAAATTAGTTTTTAAGTAGAGTAACCCATATTTACTGGATACACTAGAGAGCGACCGAAGTTTAATTATTGATGATATGAGCCAAACTTACATAAGGTAAACAGTCCCGGCTTATCCACTCCTTAAAAGCCACTTTGTGGTCCAAGCTTAACCTATACAGCATTAAAGGTGCTCACAATAAAGGCACAAGGTGCCACAAATTGTTCCTGGCAATAAGGCAGTTCGTAACGCAGTGGACATGTTCCAAGGTTGTGGTGTAAAGAGTATGGAGTGCATGATTAGATTGAGCGTTCAAACAATTGGAAAGATAAAAACCTCAAAATTATAGAAAAAATAATTGCTCACCAGAAAAATTACTCAAAAGATATGAATGCTCTTTGTTCAACCAAAAATTATAATTTTAATATTTATGAATGTAGCAAGCTTACCCCCAAACAATTTTAGTGCACCATAAGCGTCCCATAAAGTACCAGCTTGAGATAAACCAAAATCACTAACTTCAATATTCTATTTTGAAAATTTGTATTTTTACTATTTTTTTCTTTTTTGAGGTTTATTTCTGAAATCAAGTTTGTTTTTATTATGGGTAAATGCTTTTGATCAGAGTTATGAATTAGAATGAGGGATTTTGGAAGGATCCCACCCTTTACAAAGACTAGAAAAGAAAACAAAGAAGCCAAAACATTGGTTAAGAGCATCAACAAAGAACAAACAGCAAAAAATACATCAAATAACTACAAACTAGCAGCACCCAGCCACTAGGGGCAATGAAGAATGAATGGGGCTAATGCTCAAAAACAACAGATGGCCAACTGCTCAAGGCGGCTTGAAGCCAAAATTCTTCAGAGAACCTTATAACTTACCAACAACCATATCCTTTGCTTCAATTGAGCCATGATGCTTTCTATCAGAATTTCCATTTTAAAAGCCAAACATGAATTTGAAGGGAGAAGGGAGTCCCTAGAGCACTCCTTGCACTGAACTACCCTCCTATTTTCCTTGTTAGAGGTCTTAGTAGGCGAACACTGCCACCTACAAGAAGGGCTGAAGCGAGAAACCCCATCAAGGCACTCCCTAATAGGCACCTTCTTACCAAACTCGTTCGAACTTCTCTCCACAGGAAGAGATCTGATTTCAGAAACAAGATTAATACCATATGAATTTGACTTGTCAGCAAGAGGACCAACTGCCTCCCCCTGATGTCCGAGGGGAACCACATTAGCCGTCAGAAAAAGAGAGTGCACAAGCCAGTCCTATTGTTACGTTCTTCCTTTAGAAGACCTACACCCATGAGAAGCATGGCCGAGAATGAGGCAATGATTATAGAAAACCAAGGAATCCTCGCATTTAATCTGTTGCACCCAATCACCCATTTTAGAGGATAAGGTGATTGAAGAGAGAAGCGCCTTGTCCACATCAACATTAATGCAAAATCTCGTGAATAACAGCTGTTTTCTATATTTAGTACATTGTCAACAGCAATAAATTGGCTAAAGGAGCTAGCAATCCTACACCATACCTCCTCCTCCCAATATTCCAACGGTAAACTAGGTAATCTCACCCAAACTACTTGGAATCAACTGTGTTATATCTATTTTCTTTAAACATTTTAACATCAAAACATTAAAACACTGTAAATACCTGGTTTTATAAAGACCAGTATAGATGTCATAAATAGGACATCCAATCTCTTTTCAGTTATTATGGGCTGTGGAAGCCTCAAAACATTAAACTATTATTTGATACTGTCAAGAGAAATTTTCGTTCCAAGTACTTTCTACCATGTGGAGGGTAAGTTACAATTTTGAATCAAGTTTAAATGTTAATTATGTGCTCCTAAGTTCTGGTCCCATGCAAGGAGCTACTGCAATTTTATTTGCAGGTGCTACTTAGAAAATCTGTGAGATTTTCCGAGTGAAGTGATGCACGGGAAATTTATAAAAATCTCCCCCACATTATTTTCCTAATACATGTACATAACCGCCAGTAATATCTGTAAAATAAAATATATTAGAGGTTTAAATTATGTTCAGCTTCCATTTGGACAAGATAATCCTAGAAATTTTCTACGAGGTACAGCAATCTTTCAGCCCTCCTCTGCTAATCTTCTTTCAAAATCTCCCTTCTAAGCAGCGGATGTTCCACAAGTTCAGGCAAAGTTTCTGGTTTTTACAAATTTTCAGTTGAACAGATTGCTTGGAACCACGTTGAAAAAAAAATCACAGCCAACCCAAAACAAAACCGATTACATTAACATAAATTTAACTGTTGAGAAGTTACGGGTACCTCGATCTCCTACAGTAAGGGAAGAGTTATTATTCCAAACGGGTGCACCCTGGTTGGTTGTCCAGAAAGAAGCATTGTGAGCACTAGATGGCCTGTGTCTGTATGGATCCATTTGAGCCCTGCAATCACAACATAGAAATTAGAACAATAAAAATTATAAACACCCATATTCAAATTTTTACATAACAAGATTTTGATCCTTACAGAAGCTAATCAGTATGCTCCAAAGTGTTTTTCTTTTAATCCTCTGAGAGGGAATGGATCGACTTGAAAGAATGCTCTAAAATATATGAGCCCAAAAAAAACTGGCCCAGATAATGATAAACGAGATGATTGGGAAATAGATCGACTTAAAGGTATGCCCAAAAAAATATGATAGATGGTGATAATCGAGATGACTGAGAAATGGATAAGATCTTCCTTCTTGAAGGCGGTGCAGACTGTCATTTTGCAAAGATGAGGATGAACGTGTTGCGCTTGCAGAGATGAATAAATGAGCCATTTGGCGGGTTTTTAAACAGAAAAAGCCGTTGACACTTGCTCTTAATCCTATAACTCCATCAATGGTAAGGACTTGGAGTTGGGATTAAGGAGCATGTTTGTGTAAGTTGAAAAAATAAAAAATATCTTAATTGTAAAATTTTCTAAATATTTCTTGCCAAAGCAGATGTTATATGCCATCCTATTCTGGATGGGTGTTGCATAAATAAAGCAAGGAGAATCTTTGGGGTTATTTAAAGTTTTTGCTGTTGAATGCAGAATTTTGTGTTAAGGTGTGATGGGATAAAAGTTTGTTACTGTCACAGTTCTAGAAATTAGATGTATTCTATGAGCTTTGTGTTTCCTTTGGGCAACTTCTTAATTCTTTCCACGCACCACCTTGTAAAATATGTGATACAAGCTCAACAAGAAGAACCAATTGAACTAAAATTTCATGTCTATTATTTTAATAGTTTAGCTTTTTTTTTTTTTTTTTTTTTAAAGGTTCTTCATATTTATGAGTCAATTACTAGTTACAATATAGTTTAAATTATTTGGTCACTTATAAGATTATAGTGATTTTGTAACGTGAAAAATATTTGTGTATATTTTATTGGTACTTATTATTATTATTTTCCACATTACATTGAACATTCTTCTATGAGTTATTAAGATTAGAGAGAACAACATAATAAACAAATGGTTATAGAGGAAATGATTTGCTATCCTTCAATAGGAACCTAGACATCCTCATAATTGCTCCTTATGATGCTATAGAGCCATCATAATTACAATCTCAAGACATAGCAACACCTATGGTACAACCAATCACTAATAAGCATCATGATATCTTGTGCTTCCCAATTCTAATTTCAATTATACTGGCCTAGATGTAAGGGATGGACTAACAAGCTCTCATACTTTCATTACTTAGTTGTGGGTCAAGCCCCCCCAAAAAAGACATAATCTAGTGCTAGTAGACCAAGGATGATAGAGTCCAAATTGATTGGCATTTAATGAATGTAATATTGATTGGAATTCAATTGTGTAATGAGCAAAAAGATCTCAAACCCATTGAATGAATACCTAGTTGACTACTTGCTCAAACAAATTTCCTTCTTTACCATGTCAGTGTCTACTTGTTCATTCACAACATGTTTTATCTTTTTATCTATATACATTTAGATGAGTATATGTACCTTGTTTTATAGTGGATCCACTATTTCCATGTCTTCTCCACCACATTTGGTCTTTCTAACTCATTCCAAGTGTGCTCCTTATTTCCATTTTCTTAATCCCCTTCAATAAATCATGTTTATTTTTTGTGATGGAAGAGGCATGTATCTTGATCGAATAAGTTTCCATTGTTTGGTGTAGGATATTCATTTATTCCAAAGTCCAAACATTTAGGCTTTGATTTAATGTAGTGATAACTACCATTTATAGCCTTGAATTTGTACCTATGTTATATGAAACTCCACAAATTTCTAGAGGCATCACTAAATAGGCAAGAGCATAGCACATTAGTTCATAATGTGGCATTCAATATTGGAAAAATAGATAAAGATATCGCTAGGTATTAGGGGTAGAGAGGACATTTTTATTAATGTTTTTTTTATGTGATGGGGCTAAGATAGTAGAAGGGGATGAGGATTTTTTATTAAAGCAATAGGGCATTAGGTGGATTTAAAAAAATATAAATTTAAGTTTATCTTTGAATTTTGGTTTTCATGAGGGCACAAAGAGGAATTAGTATGCCAATATATGGTGCTTCTACACCATGGAGGAGATATATATGTTTGATTCAAAGAGATGGATTTGGTATGTACACATTTTTAAACAATGTAAGCATAAAAGGAATCTCCTTGTGGGCACCTACCAAGAGGTATTATGTGTCAAATTAGTGTCTCACTTAGGAGTTGAAGCATGAAGCTTTGTCTAACTTGTGGGACATCCTAATTTTTACCTGAAATCACATATTTTTAAGAAAAATGCATGATTTAAGCCTAGAGGGGTTCCATATAAGGGGTTTAGATTGAACCCCCTTAGACAGAATCCCCTAGGTTTAATTCAAACCCTTGTTGGAGTCTTCTACACACCTATCAAAATGATGATTAAAAAAGCAATTTCACTTCACCTTTTGTGGGAATCAATTGAAGTCATTTGAAAATGCCATTTTGCAAGTATGTAGCCCTTAGTGTTAGATTTCTAAAACATATCATATGTATTATGTTTTTTTAAATTATATTTTTCTAATTTTATATTTAATGCAAGTCCATTATGAAAAACAATGACCTTTATTCAAGACAATAGAAAAAATAAAAAATATTGTTAGAAAAAGCTCAAAAAAATGCATTGCCTTTGCATGGATATCCTTGTTTCAATGAAATTTTTAAAAAAATCAATGCATATGATAGAGAAATGTGAGATGGCAAAATATTGGTTTGAATTTTTTCTTAGTACCAATTCAAAAATTGATGATAAATAAAACATTTAATAAAAAAAATACAATAAAAATTGTGCCCTAGACATTGGAGGTACTAATCTAATTCCAAGAAATCATGGAAGGTTTTTATTTGTAGTGAAAGTTCTGTAAGATAGTGAAATGTCATTAAAAAATAATAGTAAAAATAAAATGTTGATTGAAAATAAAAATAAAAAGGATAGACATAATTATTTAAAACACTAAAAAATTATAAATCTAATTTACATAGAAAATTCCAAAACTCATTAATTTACATCATCCTTAAATTCTTGACTATTTGTTTGGTATAATTGACAAATGTTGATTTTGAGTCTCCCACATGGGAAAAAAAAAGTAGGGCGCACTATTGTGCTGTCATCAGGTTAACGATGATAAGAAAAATAACATTTAGATCCTTTTACCATTTGTGATTTTTTAAACATATTTCCATGGACATATTGTAGAAATTAATAGATGCTCTATTGAAAGGATTGCAACATGATTATAACACTAAAGAGCATTTTTTCCTCATTCAAGGGGTAAGAGGAAAGCTCCCTAGCAATTTGCTAGAAGCTTTGGAGGAGCATAATCAAGACAAAAAATAATGTTGGACTCCTCTAGAAGGTTTCATAAAGTTAAATTTTGAGGGAGCCTCTAAAGGCAACCCAGGTAAAGTGGGAGGTGGGTTGATCCTAAGAGACATTCAAGGAATATTTTTGTATGAAGGATTGTTGTTCTTTGGTACAAAAACCAATAATGAGGTAGAATGGAAGGCATTGACAATAAGGATGGGTATGGCAATTGAACATCAATACAAATGTGATTGTAGGAGATTCCTTGATAATAATAAATGGTTTTTCTAAAGGCTCTTGTCCTAGTGGCATTTTCATTACTTTGTGGAAGAAGTTCAAAGCATGAAATAAAAAAAATTAGCTCTTAACTTTAGGGAAATTGTGAAAGATCTGCTAATGGATCTATTGATTATTTAGCTAATGTTGGCACAAACTATAATAGTTAAGTATAGCCCTCATGAAGGAACATGGCAAGAATTGGCAAAATATTAAATATTCTTTATTTATCTCCATTTTAACCAAAGGATCATAATATCCTTTATTTTCCATCTCTCTTTTAATTATAAAGGATAAATAAACTTTATCCTCTTATAATTTCAAAGGCTTATTCTTAAATAGCTTTCTTTTCCTTTTGGGGGGAAAAAGTCCCATAACAATTCCCCCCTATAAATCAGTTGTTGTCCTTAGTAGCTCAAGTTGAATCTACAACATATTTCAATGAAAATAATTAGTCAAGTAAATGTGGATGTAACATTATCGATATCACAATGAATCTACTTCATTTATAATCATATTTCTCAAATTTCGATCTTTTGAATAATTGTTCTGCTTTAACTAGAACCACAATTAAATACCATAGAAATACTTTATTAATCAATAACATGATTAGAACTATAAGCACATTGTCACCTGAAATAGATCATGAATTTATACATGAGAAGCTAAAACAATAAATCTCCTATCAAATAATCTTTTAAATTTAGTCATTAATGTGTAACCTTATCTTTAATACAAATATTTCAATCTTTTAGGTGTTACTTTAATATACAAAAGTATTATCATGTAATCACATAGCACTTACCTAGTGAATGACATGCTTATCTCATACTATGTAGTCACTCATCACTGAGTACCATGTACTCAAAATACATTCAAAGATGATAGCCATGCATTCTAGACTACATGAATATCCTCTTTTCATATACCAAATACAATTGAATAGCAAAAAATACATCAAAACATGTACAAGGTTATTGGGTTGATCAAGTCCAATAATGAAGTACAATAATACAAAGATGGTACAAAACAATCTTACAAGGCAACTTAAGTAACAAAACATCAACAACTATTACCATGATAAAGTACTTCATAGAGAACACTAGGTTTAATATTTCCTTTAAATAATTAGGTTAATTGAATATGTTTGTTTGTTATCCTCATCTTTTACATCATGATTGATCTCAAGACCATCTAATTATGACTTTCTAAAATAATTAAAGACACAATTCAAATTCTGTTGATTGAATTTCCAAACCCAAATCCCCAAACAATGTTTAAAAACTCAATATTTCAAAAGATGGGTTACCAATATTTCTATGCCCTTGGAGTCTTTAAATTATGGTAGCTATGAGCATGGATTTTTTCATCTTGTGCCTTTCCTTGGCGTTATATTTTAATCTTATATAGTAAGCTCATAGGAATTCGGATTAAATACCCATGTGCCTAGGATGTGTAAGATGATTAGATTTTTACTCACAACAATGAGCTCAAGAATTTTATTCATGATATGAATTTTAATAACCTTGATGTTTTTCTAGAAGTTTGACAACATAAGAAAATTCACGAAAATTTTCTATAAAATATAAAACTTGTTGAAGATTTAAACATTACATAAACTAGCTCTTTTCCAAATAACTTCTTGAGGAACTTGCATATCACAAAAAGGTTTTATTTAATCTAAGAATGGCTTGAGTTTTGGATTGGCTCTCCCCTTGTAAATTGCAACATGTCCTCATGACATATGCTAAGATAATCATTTGGTTTCATATCGTGTAAAAGCATTGCTTCATTTCACCTGAACAACACCCTATTTTCCAAAGTTTAAGATGTGAAAATGATCCTGGGACCTTATGAGTTATGGGTCCACAAGGTAACCTATGTTGTCATGTCCCGATATTAAGACATTGTTTAAATTAAAGATTTAAACATCATCGGTGAAATCGCTTTCGTAAAATATGGTATTTAGTCAATTTGAACAATAGAATATTTAAACGAATATATATTATTAATATATAATAAATAGTCTTAAAGAATATTATTATATTAATATTCTTTTTTATAATTAAAATATAATATATTTATTTTTAATTGACAAGAGTCATAAATGACAATGATAAATATAAATATTAATAATTTATATATTATAATATAAATAGATATTAAATATAAATATTCTTCATATAATATATTTATTTATAGTAAGATATTATCATATACGTATTAATAAAGACATTATATAAAATATTATTATAGTAAATTTGATATTAATATATTAATATATTAATAATATGTGCTGCCTATAGAACAATAATCCTCATAAAAGGAGAACAAAGTGACTCACGGTTTATTACAAGTTTAGCAATTCAAAAGAATCGTTGCTTATCATATTCGTCACCCTTCTCATTAATAACCACCTATATGTTTATATCTTCTAAGGGATAATTTATAGGCATCGATCAGTTATATATGAGGAAATGGTACGAACTAATATAAATTTCACTTAAGGTAATAAATAGGCCATGATTAATTTAAATTAGCATAGCTAATAAAGGAGCATCTCTCTTCGAATGGATACCTCTCTTAGAGGTTTAAAGGTATAAGTTAGGTTGGTATGAGCAAAGGAAGATAGATGGGGGGATATAGAGAAAAAGACTTATTTTAGAAAAGGAGATATTATTTAGACAACATCGACTAGTATAATAGAAAATAAGGCAGAAAGTTAATTAAATTAGAAGTTATTAAAAGGCAGTAAGCATGAAAGATTATGTCTCTTAGAAGATATAATATATATAAAGGAGATTGTCCATGAGAGAAAAGGAGAGGAAATAGATTTCTAATAGAAGAAGAACACATATAAATTGAGGTCAGTAGATCAATTAATCTACCAAGGTAAGTGTTTATGGTTAGAAAAAGTAAGTGATAAAGAGTATTATATATTAGAGAACAAATATATGGACATATGTATGTAAATTAATATTAATCCTAATAGGAAACAATATACATATGTCTCAAGGTATTAATTAAATAATAAGAATAAATTAATATGTAAAGTAGTGAACATCTACTATACATATATATGGTACAATGAAATTATGATGTGTATGTAGTATGGATGGAAATTGTAGTAGAAACACATTCTATATAGATATTATGATATAAATGAAATGTGATCTCACCAAAATGAATCATGAACAAGAACAATAAGCACATTGAGTTCACAATGGACATCACATGCTAATCATAAGAATATCTCTGCCATCATCTATACTTATGAGTCATCATATCTCCTTAGTTACTATATCTTATGGAATAATGGATGCGGCGGGGAATGGCAGAGTAATTCCTACATGGAATTGGTAACTTAGCGCCTTACATATCCATGGACTTGGTATGGTAAGGAGGGGCGGGTGTAATTCCTTCCATGTATTGGTATCTTAGCGCCATGCCATGTAAATCCTACTTTCTGGATAAGTGACGAAGGAAGATATAGATCTCAACTTATACTCAATCATATACTTAATTCTCTATCACTCCAACTATATGGGAATAGCATAAGGAGGGGTGGTGTAATTCTGGCATGTGAATTGGTATCCATGCGCCCTGTGAGGTATCATAGGGAGGGGCAGTGTAATTCCTTCCGTGCAAGGGTATCCAAATGCCTTATAGCTAATTTTTCTGATGGAGGTTAAGAGAATATGGGTATAAACCTTAGAATATGCATGATGATCAATTTACATCACTTATAGATTATGATTATAAGGTTTAATTTAAGACAATTTTGTGACTAATGTAATTGGATAAGAAGAATTGAATTCTAATGTACTCTTTTACAAGTTGAAAGTGTTTGCAAGGTTGCAAAATTTTTGGCATGATAGAAGGGGACATTACAAGTGGTATCAGAGCAGTCATCTTGCCATCCTGTGTATACTGTGTGTGCCTTACATGTATTCAAATGTATTCAAAGGTTTACTTTGTGACTTATGTGTATGCTTTGTAACATATGTTCATGTGAATACTTTATGCTTTGCGTGTACTCACATGTATGCTTCATACTCATGTGTATACTTGATGACCTTGGGATGGCAGATGGGTCCACGGTGTAGTATGGGATGCACCGAATCCCCTTTCCAATTGTTCGATGGTATACTTTAGTCAAATGTACTTGTATTTGAGCGTATACTCTATGATTGTAATTGTATTTGAGTGTGTACTCTATGAATGTATTTGTATTTTTATACTCTATGCTTTGTAATTGCATTTGAATGTATACTCTATGATTGAAATTGAGTGTATGCTCTATGAATGTATGCTTTGAGTGTATACTCTATGATTGTAATTGTATTTGAGTGTATACTCTATGATTGTAATTGTATTTGAGTGTATACTCTATGAATGTATTTGTATTTGTATACTCTATGCTTTGTAATTGCATTTGAATGTATACTCTATGATTGAAATTGAGTGTATGCTCTATGAATGTATGCTTTGAGTGTATACTCTATGATTGTAATTGTATTTGAGTGTATACTCTATGAATGTATTTGTATTTATATACTCTATAACTTTGCAATTGTGTTCAAGTGTATGATCTATGACCGTGCAATTGTATTCGAGTGTATGCTCTATAACTTTGCAACTATATTCAAGTGTATACTCTATGATTGTATTTATATTTGAGTGTATACTCTATGACTTGTGATTGTATTTGTATGCGAGTATATACTCTATGCCTTTGTATTCAAGTATGATTATGTATTCAAGTGTATACTTGTGACTTGTATTTGTATGCGAGTGTATACTCTATGACTTTGTATTCAAGTATGATTATGCATTTGAGTGTATACTTTGATTTGTATTTGTATTCGAGTGTATACTCTATGATTTGTATTTGTCTTCAAGTGTATACTCTATGACTTTGTATTTATATTCGAATGTATACTCTGACTTTGTATTTCTACACTCTGTGACTTTGTATTCAAGTGTATACTTCATGACTGTGTATTCGAGTGTATACTCTATGACTTTGTATTTGTATACTCCATGATTTATGTGTATTCAAGTGTATATTTTGCGGCTTATGTGTATTCAAGTGTATTCAAGTGTATGCATTGTGGCTTATGTGTATTCGAGTGTATTCAGGTGTATATGTGCATTCATGTGACTTATGTATTTAAGTATATACTTTACAATTTACATGTATGCTTCGCATATATGCTTCATGCTTCTTGTATATACTCTATTTATACTTCAGGTATCACATGTAGTGATGTGTTACTTCATGTATCTTCAACAAGATGTGTTCTTATAATTACTCTATACTTAAAAAACTATGAGAGTGTTTAAGAAGTTGTCTTTCTGGTGGCCCAGGCTACCCGGCTACTTGCTTGAGCTAGTTTCCTACTTGCTTGAGCTAGATGCCTACTTGCTTGAGGTACTTGCTCACTTTCTTGAGTCGGTTGCCTACTTGCTTGAGCTACTTGCTTACTTTCTTGAGTTGGTTGCCTACTTGCTTGAGCTGGTTGCCTACTTGCTTGAGCTGGTTACCTACTTGCTTGAGCTACTTGCCTACTTGCCTAAGCTGCTTGCCCACTTGCTTGAGCTGGTTGCCTACTTGCTTGAGCTACTTGCCTACTTGCTTGAGCTGGTTGCTTGTGTACTTGATCTACTTACTTGTCTACTTGAGCTACTTGCCTATTTGCTTGAGCTGGTTGCTTGTGTACTTGAGCTACTTACTTGTCTACTTGAGCTACTTGCCTATTTTCTTGATCCGGTTGCTTGTGTGCTTGAGCTACTTAATTGTCTACTTAAGCTACTTGACTATTTGTTTGAGCTGGTTGCTTGCATTCTTGAACTACTTAGCTGTCTACTTCAATTTATTATGTAATTAAATGGCAATGCATGTAACCTACAAATTGGTGTAATCACTTCTATATTTAGGATCCTAAGGGTTCTAGAAGTATTCTAATTAAGATTACTTGAGCACAAGCAATCTTGGGTGGGGTGGACTGTCATGTCCCAATATTAAGACATTGTTTAAATTAAAGATTTAAACATCATCGGTGAAATCGCTTTTGTAAAATATGGCATTTAGTCAATTTAAGCAATAGAATATTTAAACGAATATATATTATTAATATATTATAAATAGTCCTAAAGAATATTCTTATATTAATATTCTTTTTATAATTAAAATATAATATATTTATTTTTAATTGACAAGAGTCATAAATGCCAATGATAAATATAAATATTAATAATTTATATATTATAATATAAATATATATTAAATATAAATATTCTTAATATAATATATTTATTTATAGTAAGATATTATCATATACGTATTAATAAAGACATTATATAAAATATTATTATAGTAAATTTGATATTAATATTCTAATAATATGTGTTGCCTATAGAACAACAATCCTCATAAAAGGAGAACAAAGTGACCCACAGTTTATTACAAGTCTAGCGATTCAAAAGAATCGTTGCTTATCATATTCGTCACCCTTCTCATTAATAACCACCTATATGTTTATATCTTCTAAGGAATAATTTATAGGCAGCGATCAGTTATATATGAGGAAATGGTACGGGCTAATATAAAATTAGTTTAAGGTAATAAACAAGCCATGATTAATTTAAATTAGCATTGCTAATAAAGGAGCATCTCTCTTTGCCGATGATGGCATGGTTCGGTCGTTAAGTCGCTCGGTTGTAGTGGCGGCCACCAGAGTTCAAACCCCCGCTGGGCCAACGAGCTCGCAAGGCTTTACGCCTTCGCTGGGCCAATGAGCTCGCGGGTTTGAAGTGTTCTTCCTCGGGGATGAGGTCCCCCAGTTGTGGCCTCACCAGTTCATTGCTCCGGGCAAAAGCATTCGCGTGGACCCGGAGGGCGTGTCGCACCAGCATCGCCAGTCACGTTAAAAAGTTTACCAGGCGCATTTTTTTTTTTAAAAAAAAAGGAGCATCTCTCTTCGAATAGATACCTCTCTTAGAGGTTTAAAGGTATAAGTTAGGTTGGTATGAGCAAAGGAAGATAGATGGGGGGATATAGAGAAAAAGACTTATTTTAGAAAAGGAGATATTATTTAGACAACATCGACTAGTATAAAAGAAAATAAGGCAGAAAGTTAATTAAATCAGAAGTTATTAAAAGGTAGTAAGCATGAAAGATTATGTCTCTTAGAAGATATAATATATATAAAGGAGATTGTCCATGAGAGAAAGGAGAGGAAATAGATTTCTAATTTAAGAAGAACACATATAAATTGAGGTCAGCAAATTGATTAATCAGCCAAGGTAAGTGTTTATGGTTAGAAAAAGTAAGTGATAAAGAGTATTATTTATTAGAGAACAAATATATGGGCATATGTATGTAAATTAATATTAATCCTAATAGGAAACAATATACATATGTCTCGAGGTATTAATTAAATAATAAGAATAAATTAATATGTAAAGTAGTGAACATCTACTATACATATATATGGTACAATGAAATTATGATATGTATGTAGTATGGATGGAAATTGTAGTAGAAACACATTCTATATAGATATTATGATATAAATGAAATGTGATCTCACCAAAATGAATCATGAACAAGAACAATAAGCACATTGAGTTCACAATGGACATCACATGCTAATCATAAGAATATCCCTGCCATCATCTATACTTATGAATCATATCTCCTTAGTTACTATATCTTACGAAATAATGGATGCGGTGGGAAATGGCGGAGTAATTCCTACATGGAATTGGTAACTTGGCACCTTACATATCCATGGACTTGGTATGGTAAGGAGGGGTGGGTGTAATTCCTTCCATGTATTGGTATCTTAGCGCCACGCCATGTAAATCCTACTTTCCAGAGAAGTGACGAAGGAAGATATAAATCTCAACTTATACTCAATCATATACTTGATTCTCTATCACTCCAACTATATGGGAATAGCATAAGGAGGGGTGGTGTAATTCCGGCACGTGAATTGGTATCCATGCGCCCTATGAGGTATCATAGGGAGGGGCAGTGTAATTCCTTCTGTGCAAGGGTATCCAAGCGCCTTATAGCTAATTTTTCTAATGGAGGTTAAGAGAATATGGGTATAAACCTTAGAATATGCATGATGATCACTTTACATCACTTATAGATTATGATTATAAGGTTTAATTTAAGACAATTTTGTGACTAATGTAATTGGATAAGAAGAATTGAATTCTAATGTACTCTTTTACAAGTTGAAATTGTTTGCAAGGTTGCAAAATTTTTGGCATGATAGAAGGGGACATTACATATGTCAAACAAATTCAAGTATCAATTTTTAACTATATATAACTCCTAGTCTATTATTTCTTTCATGATTATTATTGGATCCTTTACTATTATAATACTTTTGATGATATTGTTTGTATAAAGTCAGCTCAACTATAAAGTTTGTTAATAAAAACATTAATAATGACACACTAAAATAGATATATACATTGAGAGATAATGAACTAACAAATTGAGGAGTCAATCAAAGACAATGAGGAAAGATAGGAGAAGTTATCCAAGGAATTTACAAATTTCTTTGGGATATATCAATATGAGAGTGCATAGAAGACACGAGTGTGAGCAAAACCAAGTGTTTAGAGAGACCATCTGGTTGAAGATTGATTAGCTGAAGACCATCTATGTGAGAAAACCAATAGTCTAGCACTAAAGCATCAACCTCAATCCTAAAGTGAAAACTTGAATTGTATGCCTAATAGTAAAACCTTGATTCACTATCAACTCCTTTAACACCTTTGGTTAGATTTTAGTAACCTTATTAGTCTCATAATTAGCATTTGTAATTAGATCTAAAATAGGGAATTAATTTGTGTATAAGGGTTTCTATCTCATTTCAATGTACTCAAAGGAAATGAATAACAGTAAAGGGCCAATAGCACAAATAGTTTATTTGTTTCATTACCTTTGCCTTACAAGATAGTAACAAACCAATTTTTAATCACAATGAGAATTAATAATAATGGCCATAACCTTTTTAAGAATATTCATATTTTCCAAACTCAAGAATGCTTTTCACAATTTGGGTGTTTCCCTCCTTTGCTGATATATAAGGTATTATCTGCTGGTTGTCTTTGTTAGTATTGTAACATAGTGAAGGACTAGTTTTTAAAATCATGCATGCAACCCACTAAGGACAATTACACTTAGATGTAAAAACATGCAGTGGTGTCTTGCCGACTAAAGTTTTTAGTGACTTCATATGTCTTAGAGTACATGCCTCAACTCGACGCATCACACCCACCACTCTACTTTACTGTCATAATCAAGTAAATTCATCTTTATTGAATGTATATCTCCTCTATTAGTTTATGTAGTACAGTCAATTTCAATGTTTGAATGAAATTGTTTATTATACCCTAAAAGTGTCATATGTTTCCCCCTCAAGTACTTTTATAATTTGTATAGGTGGTATACGATGTTGAAATTGTATGTATCATATGCATTCTTAACATAATTTATGTTGCAGATAATTTAACATGAATGCAAATGACTTCCTTGGGAATAAGAACAAGAATTGATCACGAGATGATTCCTCCACTCAAGTCTCATCGGCACCTGACCAAATTAGTTTATTGACGAAAGTCGATCCACCAGCTAGTTTGAATCAATTACACCATCAATTGCATTTGAGTTGTGGAGAAGCATTGATCAATCAGACTAGTTCAATCACCCCCAGTTTGGTCCATCTATCTCTCTGTAAGCCTCACTCTCATGTGAGATCAACTACTTTTTCACACCACCTGGCCAAATTCGGCCCCATTTCCTTCCTTCCCCGGGTCTTCAAACCAAATGTTGGTAGCTCACAACAGGGATTGGTTCCTTAAAATTAACTTTTGCATTCACACAGGTATGCCTAGCTCATCAGAACTACCCCAAGAGAAGCCCTTTTACTGGAGGGCACAAAATCCCAATGCATATCTACATGAAGTTCATTTTGCAACAAATGGTGTGGTGATAAAGTTTTATACTTGGTTTGATACCCATAATGTTTACCAAACCCATCAATCGAACCTAATTGGTAGTGATGGAAGGGCCTCAAGTGAAACTAAAGAAAAAGATCAAAATTTAGATAATTCTATACCATATACTCTTCCTCTCCATCTAAAATACGTTGGTGATGGTTTCCTCCCAGTAACACTTGAAATTATAGGTGATCGCTTAGATTGGCAACGAATGTAGAATGATGTATAGTTGAATATTGCTAGATTAGGATGGTAGTTCTACCGCCTTCCTCTAGAGTGGGCTTGGGGACCTAAACACTCTTGGGGATATGAAAGCAAGGATTTTATGGAAGATGAACTTGATGGTGAAAACTCTGAAGCTAAGCTTCTACCAACAACTAAGAGTGTAGTAGAGAGCTTAACAATGTTCACAATGAAAAATGGTGATACATATTGTAGTATCTGCCAGGAATTTATAGTTGTTAGGGAACCAACCATACAGTTGCCATGCAACCATGTCTACCATGGAGAATGTATACTTAAATGGTTGGGAGTGGGAAATTTGTGTCCCATATGTAGATACGAGTTTCCCCCAGCAAACAATCCAGATTCTAGAGAGAAAGGGCACACCAGTTCTAGTTTGTTTAGTAATTAAAGAAGCTTCCCAAGGAAAATTTGTTTAAACCTAGACATTCAAACTACACCACCGGATTATATTTCAAATGATAGACACTTCCACATTACCATTATACTATTGTATTTACCATCCCTCATCATAAATTTTAATGGTTTCTATAAAGTGTTTCTTGTATGAATAAGTTTGAAGATTTTGAACTATTGTAGATGTTTGATCGACTCACTTTTAAAAGAAACTACAATTTCCTTATATGTTGGATGGTTGTCCTTTGAAAGGGTGGAAGGATACATCTACCTATTTAATGTTTGTAATAACTCAACTTAAGATGCGACCTTTCAAAACAAAGCTTGGTTGAATAGATAGGTAATCACGTATGATGTAGGCATGAATTGATAAAGAAGAAGACAATGTTTTCTTTAAAATATAGTTATAAAATTCAATCAATGCATTGGACACCACAAGGAGTAAAACCACTTACGAAAACAACTCCACATACATAAGTGCGAGGTTAAATGAGTTTAGAGAAAGAGGCATAATTAATTTGAGAATGATCAACCTAGTTTTGCTTTAATATATTGCAAGTCATGTCAAAGATGTCATTTAAGTTTGTATGGCTATAAATTCACGGGACAATTGGAAGTAAGGGTGTATGTAGGAGTTTTATTATGTAATAAATACATGTATAAAAGTCATACAATGCCATTTAATCATATGGTTATTTACCGAACTTTTTTTCATTATTTTTTTTTCTAGATATATATACATTCATCTTATATTTACTTTATTTCTATTAGTCTATTTGAATGTGGACTATAGTTAACTTTCTAACTAGAATATTCTTAGTATTTGATCCTTTCTTAGAAAAACTATCCTCAATGTTTACATGAGATATGAGTATTTAAGAAGGTACATTTCAAAGAACCATTTAGACAAAATCCGCATAGTTCCTTTCTAACTAATAATGTATGCAGTGGATTTTCCCTTGTGATTGGTGTAGATCTAAAGATTAAGCAAAGTATCTTTGGCTAATGGTTCTTGGGAATGGTAGCCTCAAGATAAGTGATAGAAATCTCCCCTTCCAAGTAAGATTGCTATACAACTTGAGCTTATTCGTATTGATGGCATCAAGAATTCCAAGTTGAGCTATAAGATCAAGCCGAAAGGTGTATTGGATTCAACTTGAGATGTTAAAGGTTGTAAAATCTCTCTTTATCCACGTGAGGCCAAACACAAGCACCAACTTCAAATGAATGAGGAACTTAATGTTAATTCCTAAAATTTCTTGAAATTGTAAAATTCGATTTGATATCTTAGAGGTTAGGGTGAATGTATAATGTTGGATATACACAAGGAGTACATTAAAGATTAATCAATATGAAATTTGAAAGCATATAGCACATTTTAGATAGGAAGGTCTGATTATTAGATTCTGATACCAAATGTAACGCTACTTTTCCCATATGTATTTAATTAATTGCAGTGGATTTGTTATGGTTAATATTTAGAATTAATATAGAATAATATATTCAATGATGTTAAAATAGATGTAATAACAAATGTAAATTACAACATGTGATAATTTAATAAGAACTCTTAAGTAAATCATTAACAAAACAAATTAGATAACATAATCACATAATCATATTAACATCAAAACACATCAATATCTTTTATTAGCAATAAGTTTAGTACTTCATTAATTTTCATCATAGAAAGGAATAAATATGTATCTTTTGGATCCTGGAAGTTCTTCCAAATGTCACTCCACCGAACAGATTACAGATTCAACCCCCTTTCAACAAGTGAGCACTTCCAAGAGGAATCCAGTTCTTATTTGAAACCAACCATGTGCTTCCCAGCATTCAGCACTTTTTCAGAAAACATACATGTTTCTCAAGAATCCTACTCCTTTTGAGAAATCACACACACACACACAAGTACTCCAGAGCTATGTTCAACAAAACATGCTCAACACAAGTGTGTACACAAGCCCTAGCCAGGACAATCTCAGTTGTACATTGTACCCCAAGTTGGACACATGTTGTGTGCCCCTTCTCCAATGCTTACTACCTGTCAAATCTATAATCCTTCTCCTTCATGATTTCTTGCCTTTATTTCCTTATCTTCCTTGAGTGTTCTCCATGCCATTTCAAAGTCTCACATGAATGTCTTATATAACCTTTTAAGGGGTTGTTTCCAAACCATCACACCCTTTCACAAAGATTGTCATTAATAATTAGTTAATAAACATAATAATTCCTCCCTTTTAAAATAGTTTTTTATAAATATTCTTTATTTATCTCCATTTTAACTAAATGATCATAATATCTTTTATTTCCATCTCTCTTTTAATTATAAAGGATAAATAAACTTTATCCTCTTATAATTTCAAAGGCTTATTCTTAAATAGCTTTCTTTTCCATTTTTGGGAAAAAAAGTCCCATAACAATAGGACAAATCAAAAAATTAGAATTTAAAATATAAGAATATGGTGTTGTTCCATCGAGTGAAGAGGTTCATGAACATGCTTCAACTAGCAAAATGGAAGGAAATTATGAGTGCCAAGATTCCTTTGATTTGGTATATAATCCAACGGTGCTCAAAATCAAAGAAGTATCAACTTGTGATGCTAATGCACTTAAAGAAAATTATGAAAATGACAGTAAAATAAATATTTCTATTATGAATGATGTTGACATGCATGATAATGATGTTGGAAATTTTGAGACAAATGAGAGAAAAGATTGTAATCATGGAAATGAACAATCAACAAGTTTACTTCAAGTGTAAAATTAAGATGATATATTGTTGACTAGGCGTAAGAATTTTTATGAATGTAGAGTCATATTCTCTCTGTAGAAAAGAAGAACACAATAGTATTGTTGATTTGTTAGTGCCCATGTGGCCATATTGTGTAATGTCTAGTGACTCAATTGTCGTTGATTCACCTTATTTGGACATGATTACGACTATTGAAGAAAATCATTGTTTGAATTTACAAACTCAAGAAGTCGATCTGCTTTGTATTAAAGTTGATATCACAATTATCCAATTAGACAATCTCAACTATAAACTTGAATAGAAAGTATATGAGCAAATTTGGTTGGGAGAGACAATTGATTCATCCTTATTTAGCTTCAATATTTATAGAAACCTTGAGTTTATTGATGAGGAAAGTGATGTTGGATCTAACAAGTCTGATTTAAATGAATTTTTCCTAATGGACTTTAAAATTTATAATAATCCAATATATGAACATGAGGAAAATGATGTTGATTCTAAGAAATCAGATATCACCATTGAAATGGATATAATTATAGGGAAGGATCTTGGAAATTTGCAAAATGAAACAAATCTTGATGGTAATCTTCTTCATTTTGAAATTTTGAAAAGAAAGAAGAATTGATGCATTCTATAAGTTAGCAAGTAAGTTTAAATGAAAAGCAAGAATACATTGAAAAATATTTTATTAATTTAAATTCATCAAATGAAATGTTGACTAATGGTTTTTGTGTGATGTGCATGTACTCAATGATCATGCTAACTTGGATGGGAAAATGCACATTAAAGAGTGTAATGTGCATGACAACAGATGGATTTCTTTGATGGATGTCATCAGGGTATAAGATATTCCTAAACCCTCTATTATATGTCATTCATCTTGTTATTATTATTTTTATGGTAACAAAGATGATTTTTTATAAAAATGATAATGATTTACAAATATAAAATATGAATCCTCTCCCTAATTTAAACTTTGACAATTTTAAGGGTACTTTAGTTGACCAAGAAGGCTCATGTTTTAACATCAAAAAAAATAGGAAAATGAAACCTTCTTATTTCTTTGATTATGGGGATTTAGACAAATGAACATGCTTATGGATAGAGCATGAGGAAGGTGAGCTTCCTCAACTCTTAATTTTTCTTGGAAACCATTTAGAGTATGAGTCTAGGTGCTTCAAACTCCTTATCTCTAAATTTAAAGATAAATCTGTAGTGTTTAGGACTACAACAAAAAAGCTTTTGTTGTTAGACAAAGTTCAAAAATATAGAAATGGGAGCTTTACCACCTGCCTCCCTAACTGTTAAGTTTGTGCTAGTTAGGTAGGGTATAAAATTTTAGATTGCTTTTTATTTTGTTTCATTTTGTTTTTATTTTGGTTTGTCAATTTTGTTTCTTTTGGTTTTTGTTTCTTTGGAGTTTTTGGTATGTTGTATACTTATAATCTATTTCCATCTCCCTCACCATTGTCAATTCATTTTAAAGTCTTATTTTTTGTTAACTAACAAAATCACAAATGACTTGTAGATTGATCTAAATGTGCTTCATATATGCTTTCGCTCATAGTTTTTCCTTCTACATTCATGATGGATCAGTTTCCAAGGTGTAGGTTTCATGAATCTTTAATTTGGATGTGTAGAGTTTCTTTCATGCTTAAGGAGGTATAGGCAATTCAAAGGTGTATCTTGCATACCTTTCATCCTTTACTCTACATGCTTTAAATGTTTGAGTTTGTTTGGTAAGGTGACTGTAGCTAAAATATCAAGTAGACAATAATTTATTATTATTAAAAATTGATTACCATAGTGGACCTGAATCCAAGGGTGGGCTTCAATGCCTATGGAATGAGAAAAGTAAAAGAAAGAGAAAGAAAGAAAAGAAAAGAAAAGAAAATCATACACATTGTCATATCTAAAGAAGACCTATAAAAATAAAAGGATGCAAATATACAATACAATGAATACATCAATGAGATTACAAGAAGAAACCCTTAGTTATATAGGCCAAGGTGAGACATAGGACAACATAAGATTATGACATGTATTAATCTTATGAGTTGAGACATAAAGTGAAAATGCCCTAAATAAACTTAATTAATAAGGTGTGAAAAGTGAAGATTGGAAAAAATTCAAAGGTAGAAAACACAAACAAATGCATAAAACAAACCATTTATACCTTGAAATCTTCCTTCTCCTTGATAAGGTGGAGAGTGTTGCACCCAAACACTCTAGCTTTACCCAATGTTGAATGTAGAATGTGGATTGCTCCTTATTCTTCACAATGTGATGAGGATTTGGCTATGGATTGATAGAAGATTGGATAGAGATGAGGATGAGAGATGGTTTGGCTAGGGAGATTTTGGTATTATGATAGTATGATGAGAAGATTTGATAAAAATTTAGGCAAAGTTTTGATGCAAGAAGTTATTGAAAATGGCTTAGATGAGGGCTCTATTTATAGATTTTTGGTAAAAGGATGGAGGGTGAGGATTGAAAGTTTAGATCAATGGCTAGGGATGCTTGAGGATTAGGATTTGGATTGGAGTTTTAGTCTTGCACAAGTGTCACAAGAGGGTTGGATAAGAGGGATCAAAGGCTAAGATTTGGTCAATAAGATTGGATGGCTCCCATTATTTGTGAATTTTAAATTCACATTGGGAAGGATGAGGAATGAATAAAAGATTTATTTCCATGGGAGAGTGTGAGGATGGGAATAAAAGTGAATTTTTAATTCACATGGGGAAGAGTTCCATTAATGGAGACTAAGACAAGTTAGATGAAGGGAATAGAAGTGAATTTTTAATTCACATGGGGAAGAGTTCCATTAAATGTGGACTAGGACAAGTTAGGTGTGTAAGAGCTCATTTAATGGAGTTTAGGACAAGTTAGAATAAAAAATTGTCTTATGTGGAATAAAGGTTAATTTTTTATTTGTGGGGTATGGGAATGAGTGTTAAGTGAGATTTGACCAAGCTAATCAAGAGGATTAACTTAATTAATATGGCTGGAGAAAATTAGTAGATGGATTAATTAGGGGTTAAAATTAATTAAATAAGGGTTTATTTAATTAATTTAGGTCTATGGGCATGTAGGCTAGGGTAGCTAATTAAATAATTGTTATTTAATCAACTAGGCTAGGTTTAGGTTGATTAGTAGGGTAGATTAATTAAATAAGTATGATTTATCTAATTAATCAGGATTAAGAGATGGAGAGATTAACTAAATAAATATTGAGAATATTTATTTAATCAATGAGGATATAGTTATAAGGTATAGTGATAAATTAAATAAATTAATTGATCACAAAGGATAGATAAATGGCTAAGGGTAGATGATTAGGGATAAATTAATTAAATAAAATGAATTAATTTAATTAATTGAAAGGGATAGTTAGTGATGTGAAGATGTCAAAGTGTGGTTGAAGGGTTAAGACATTTTTAGGTGTCTACAAAAAGGACCCAAGAGGGAAACTAGTTAGGTAATATACCATTTTCACACCAAAAGTTTGTAATTATGTAGATGATTGATAGCTTGATTTTCAATATGCTAAAGAGGAACACCTAGAGCATGCTAAAGGGTGAGTGCACCAAATTAGGGGACAAAAAGTAGCCAAATCATTGATTTTGAACAAAACATGATCAGGTGTTACATTAAAGTTAACATACACACATATGTCATGGCTTGGTAATACCAAGCCATAACCCACACACATTATATAACCCTTGCACACTATGTAACCTACACACATTATATAATGTGTGCATGTTATATAATGTGCATGTGTTACATAACACATGTACACTATGTAATGTGCATGCATTACATAATGTGTACATGCTATCTCAAATTATAAACAAAAAAAAAGTGTTTTATTATTGGTGTAGCCAAGAGGTGTCAAAGAAAAGGTGTTAGGAAAGGTCTCTCAACCTTGCAATTCCAAAAAAGTGTAATTTTTTTCGGTTATAAAAATTTAAAAAACTTAATTTATGGGCTATAGAGTTAGGTTTTGGCTAAAATAAAAATTTTGGGTTGTCTGCACCACCATCGGAGGTGCCTGATACATGGATCTTTTTGAGCTCTTCAATTTAAAAAAAGGTCCAATTGGCCTTCGAAAGTTGGGCCTCCCGTATTGTAAAATATAAAACATGTTGGACACATAAAAGAGTTGTAAGGGGGAGTTACACATGTTGATACATGTTTTGACACATCATAAGGCATCTTTGATTAGAGATAATGAAACCCTAAGAATTTGGGTGCCACTTTTGGGTGGTTTTAGCTCATGGTTTTGTAATTACCGTTTGATGGTTTCATGTATTGTATTTCCTATATATTAGGTGCTTGAGATGGAGGTTATGTGTAAGAGTCTTATAGATGTTGCCTCCAGATCTCTGGTTGGCGGTACTCTTGTGAAAGCTTGCTCTACAAGTATATTGTAATCTTGTTGATTTTTGAATAATATATTGAGTTGCTTTTGGAGTGGGGTTTTTCTCCTAAAAGGGTTTTCCCCACATAAATCACTATGTTGTGGTATGACTTTTATTTATGTTTATTTCGATATAATTTCTATAATTTTTGTAAAGATCTAGAAAGTTTTGCATAATCCTCCTTTCAAGATTAGTGTAGGAATTTGTTCTACTACCTTAGCTTCCTTACAAGTGGTATCAGATCTTGATTACCTTTGGTTTCAATTGTGGGTTGTTGGGTTTTTTGAACTAATCCAGTTTTGAGTGCGAGCTTATGCAAAAGATACTTTGTGATCTTGTTGCAAGAATTTTCAGATGGCAAGCACATTAGGGAGAATAGAGGTAGATAATTTTTTGGTAATAATTTTGAGATATGGAACCTGAAAATGGAAAATCTATTAATTGATTGAGATCTATGGGATGCTATTGATGACCATGTTGCAAATCCTATAGATGCTACTTTAGCTACTCAATATGATGTTATAGACTGTAAAGTCAATGGTATAATCAAATTATTCCTAGTAGGCTATATTTTAATCAATGTCCATGAAGATTCCTCTATGAAGAAACTTGGTGAGATATATCAAGCCAAATCTTTAGCAAGCAAGACTTTCTAGAGAAAGAAGTATTCCTTGAGAATGGAAGAGGAAGGATAAATTGCATACCACTTGGAAGCATTCAATAATTTGGTGGCTCAATTGACATCAATTAGTGTATAAATGGATGAAGATGAGAGATGTTAGATCCTGCTTTGTTCTTTGCTCAAGATTCATGGGATTCTCTTGTTATGGATATTGGAAGTACTTTTGTTGTCTTGAAAGTTAAAGATATCATGGGTTCTTTGCTTTATAAATAGATGAGGAGGAATATATCCATTAGCTCCAAAGAGGCCTTGAATGTTCATGGAAATCTAAGAAAAAAGTAACAAGAGCAAAAAGAGTGACAAATCCAAGTCCAAGGGGAGATACAAATCTCCTAGAAAGTTTAAAGTTATTTGTTGGAATTGCGGTAAGCTCATACACTTCCTTAAGGAGTGCAAATAAGAAAAGAAGAAGAAAAAGAAAAAATTTAATTTTGATTTTGAATACAAGAAGGAATATGGTGATGCATTCATTACATCTTTGATGACTTGTGCAGGTAATGATGCATGGTTAATTAACTCAAGTGCATCTTTCCATATGACCCCTAATATAGATTACTTTTCTAAATATGAATAATTTGATGGAGGTAAGGTGTACTTGGGTGATGATTCTTATATAAATATTGTTGTTCATGGTAAAGTTAAAATCAAATTTTTTGATGGTAGAGTAAAAAGGATTAATGGTGTGTTGCATATCCCTAGGTTAGCACAAAATTTATAATCTATGACCAAACTAATAGATGTGGATGTGCAGGTAGTCTTTTTTGATGTAGAATGTAAGATGGTTAGAGGTTTCATGGTGATCACTAGAGGTGCCAGATTTGACACATTGTATAAGCTTGATGCATACATTGTTGAGTGCAATAATACTTCTGTGAAAAGCAAGTATGTGACTACTTCATTGGAAAAAGTGAGGGTTTTCTCTTCAACAAATGGTCATGGCTTCTAGGTACCTAGGGGTGTTCTTTCTTCTATATCAAAATTACCTATAGAGAAGACTATGTTATGGTACCAAAGATTAGGCCACATTGGAGAAAAGGATCTAAGGACCTTGAAAAATAAAAACCTTGTTGAAGGGTTGATTGATTGTAATATTGATTTTGATTTTTGTGAGCATTGTATTTATGGTAAACAAAACCACATTTAGTTTGACTCAAGTTCTCATAAATCTTGTGGTGTATTAGATCTTATTCATTTTGATGGGTTTCGACCTATAGATGTTCCTTCCATTGAAAAATCCATATATTATGTTTCATTTATTGATGATTATAGTAGAAGGACATGGGTATATTTTATAAAGAGTAAATTTGAATTTTTCAGTCAATTTAAAGAATTAAAAGCAATGATTTAGTTCTAGATATATGTAATGTCCCCTTCTAGCAAGCCAAAAATTTTGCAACCTTACAACAATTTCAACTTACAAAGAGAACATTAGTATTCAAATCTTCTTTCAAAATCACATGTCATTATTTATAAACATAAGCCATTTGTAATCATAGATTGATTGTATTCATTTCATGATTCCCTAGAAGAGATATACTTGGGCCTTTGTTAATCAAAACCTCCATCTTATAGAGTGAATATATTAGGGTGCAATGCCAATGGTATAAGTCGTTCTTCCTTAGACCCAGGCCACTCTAGGACCTTCCTTTGACTTGGGGTTCTCTAGACCACTCAAGTCAAAAGACTATCTCTTGCCTCCTAAGGTACCATCTTGAGACAGGGGCTCGAAGGGGTGCTCTAGACCAATGAACCCATACCTATCCTTGGTTGATTTCCCGCCCCTAATCTTCCTTACTCCTCATAGTGGTGAGTGGATTAACATTATTGCCCTTATCTATCTTAGGAATTCATGCTTCTTATGTACATTATACTCTTTGTATTCATTTGTCAAAACAATGTTCATGTATTCATATATGAAATCTTATCATCATATTTAATCACAAATTCTAATCATCTCTAAGTTCATATCAATTATTCATAACATATACATAATCCTATTACTTTATTCTTTACTATGATCAATTCATCATTTTTTTGCACATACTATTATTCCATTCAAGAACTTATCCTATATTGCTACGTTTGATTTCTATGCAGTCTGATAAGCAATGTTTAATTATCTTCTTTTTGTCATCATATTGAATTACTGATATATTACATTCTGATCTGCAATTACTCTTTCTTCTATTCATGCAATATGCCTTACGTTGATCTATCAAACTATATAATTTCAGTGGCTGGAATATGTATTACATACCTTAGTTTCTATCGGTTGTGATATACTTTATTTGTTGACTATAGATTAACTTCTTTGCTATTGCAAATTGTGGCGGAGATTTCTGCAAGTCTTGATCAAATGGAATGATTCTAATGGAGGATACTAGTTGATTCTGTATGATGTTTTCTAAGTATTTGCAGACTGGATTCTTTACTTGATGGATATGAAGTGATAACTTTGGTTGATGCATACAATGGCTTGATGGATGAGCGAATGATTCGATGCCCTAAATGCTTGCCACAAGGTCCCTTTTAAGGACTTGGAGGGATGCGAATGGGAAGAGGCATCTCTTAGAATCTTGTCTATTTCTTATTGTTACTTTAATAATATTCTATCATTAACAAATGGATGCCGCCACCTAGCAATATGATCATTATGTCTTTTAAAGAGAGTAATCTTCTTTCTTTGGGAAATCGTGATTCTCATGCGAATATTGATCTTCTATTGTCATCAACGCCATCTATGATTATCATTATTTAGTCTTCTTAACACATCGATCCCACCTTCATCGTATTACTTCTTTTAGAATATAATCGATGATTCCTCATTAATCATGGTTTCTTTGCTTGCGTGGCTTATTACTTCAAAATTGGTGCCTTTAGAAATTTTGAATGCTTTCATGGAATAGCCGTTACTTCTTGTCTCGTTGTTCATTTATATCAATTGGCCTTTTAGACTTAGGATTATTTAATCTTCACCTCTAAATAGACAATTTTTATGATGAATGGTTTCCAATCTTTAATTGGAAAATATTGAGTCATGATAGGCCTCTGCAATGTTAAGATTGGGATAGCTAAGGATTTCATCTCCCTTCCATGTAGTATCATCATCAATAATAATTAATACTAATGTAATGTTACCTTTGTGTGCATATATTCAGTTCCTACAACCACAACCATAACACATGCAAATACCTCTATATATATATATATATATATATATATATATATATATATATATATATATATATATATATATATATATATATATATATATATATATATATATATTGTGAGAATTATGATTAATAATAATAAATATTTATTATTCACAGGATGGCAGGAAGACTGCTCTGATACCACTTGTAATGTCCCCTTCTAGCAAGCCAAAATTTTTGCAACCTTGCAACAATTTCAACTTACAAAGAGAACATTAGTATTCAAATCTTCTTTCAAAATCACATGTCATTATAATATAAACATAAGCCATTTGTTATCATAGATTGATTGTATTCATTTCATGATTCCCTAGAAGAGATATACTTGGGCCTTTGTTAATCAAAACCTCCATCTTATGAGAGTGAATCTGTTAGGGTGAAATGCCAATGGTATAGGTCATTCTTCCTTCGAGGGGTACTCTAGACCCAGGCCACTTTAGGACCTTCCTTTGACTCGGGGTTCTCTAGACCACTCAAGTCAAAAGACTACCTCTTGCCTCCTAAGGTACCATCTTGAGACAAGGGCTCGAAGGGGTGCTCTAGACCAATGAACCTGTACCTATCCTTGGTTGATTGTCCACCCCTAATCTTCCTTACTCCTCATAGTGGTGAGTGGATTAACATTATTTCCCTTATCTATCTTAGGAATTCATGCATCTTATGTACATTATACTCTTTGTATTCATTTGTCAAAACAATGTTCATGTATTCATCTATGAAATCTTATTATCATATTTAATCACAAATTCTAATCATCTCTAAGTTCATATCAATTATTCATAACATATACATAATCCTATTACTTTATTCTTTCCTATGATCAATTCATCATTTTTTTGCACATACTATTATTCAATTCAAGAACTTATCCTATATTGCTACGTTTGATTTCTATGCAATCTGATAAGCAATGTTTAATTATCTTATTTTTGTCATCATATTGAATTACTAATATATTACATTCTGATCTGCAATTACTCTTTCTTCTATTCATGCAATCTGCCTTATGTTGATCTATGAAACCATATAATTTTAGTGGCTGGAATATGTATTACATACCTTAGTTTCTATCAACTGTGATATACTTTATTTGTTGACTGTAGATTAACTTCTTTGCTGTTACAAATTGTGGTGGAGATTTTTGCAAGTCTTGATCAAATGGAATGATTCCAAAGGAGGATACTTGTTGATTCTATATGATGTATTCTGAGTATTTGCAGACTGGATTCTTTACTTGATGGATATGAAGTGATAACTTTGGTTGATGCATATAATGGCTTGATGGATGAGTGAATGATTCGATGCCCTGAATGCTTGCCGCAAGGTCCCTTTTAAGGACTTGGAGGGATGTGAATGGGAAGAGATATCTCTTAGAATCTTGTCTCTTTGTTATTGTTACTTTAACAATATTTTATCATTAACAAATGGATACTGTCACCTAGCAATATGATCATTATGTCTTTTAAAGAGAGTAATCTTCTTTCTTTGGGAAATCATGATTCTCATGCGAATATTGATCTTCTATTATCATCGATGCCATCTATGATTATCATTATTTAGTCTTCTTAACACATCGATGCCACCTTCATCATATTACTTCTTTTAGAATATAATCGACGATTCCTCATTAATCATGACTTCTTTGCTTGCGTGGCTTATTACTTCAAAATCAGTGCCTTTAGAAATTTTGAATGCTTTCAGGGAATAGCCGTTACTTCTTGTCTCGTTGTTCATTTATGCCAATTGGCCTTTTAGACTTGGGATTATTTAATCTTCACCTCTAAATAGACGATTTTTATGATGAATGGTTTCCAATCTTTAATTGGAAAATATCGAGTCATGGCAATATAGGAGCAACAATGAAATGAATGCACAATAACCAGAACTTCCACAAGATGAATGTGCACACAAAGCAAGAGCTAAAACTATCATAAAATGTATATGAATGTACAATGAACTCCTTGTATATGTAGGACAAGGAGGAAGTGAGAAGGTGAGATTCAAACATTGACTAACCCTCAATGATGTGTGACACATGTAGAACACTTGTGACAAGTGTGAGAGCATGTGTCATATGTCTATGAGGTGAGACAACTAAACCATTAAGTGAAATTAAGCTAGTGTGAATAGGTCTACTAAGCTAGGAACTAGATAGAAGTAAACTAGATGAATAAAGACTCCTTTCAAACTAACACCCACCTTAAGTGATACTTAGGGAGCAAATCACTGAAAAAATGAGTCCCGAAAACATGGCCTAATGAGGTACTCATGTACAAAATGAAAGTCTCTCACAAACGGAGTAAAGGAGAAAACCCTATGGGAAAAACCCCTCTCTAAAAAAAGAGATCTAAATACAAAGGACAACTTCCTTCACCCCAATCATACGTCGCAACTAAAGATAGTGAGGCAATGCTAAGGGTTTAGTGAATATCTCACCAACCCATTCCTGAGTAGACAAATACTCTAAGGAAAGAACACCATCCTGGATAAGCTATTGAATGAAGTGCATGTGATACTCGATATGCTTCATCCTCTAATGCCTAATTGGGTTGCGTGAAATGTGAATGGCACTTTGGTTATCATACCAAAGAATAGTAGGAAGATCTGGTGGTAGACCAAACTCTATCAAAAGCTGTTGAAACCATAGTACCTCTTGGCTAGCAATAATTGCACCTCGATACTCAGCCTCAATGGATGATAATGCAATAACAATTTGCTTCTTGCAAGACCAAGAAATTGGAGTTGAACCAAGACAGAAAACAAACCCATAGGTTGACTTTTGTGAGTCAACATCACCTGCCCAATCTGAGTCAGTGAAGCATACTATCAGTGAATCCTACTATCTGTGAAGCTCCTAGTGTGTACTACATGCCAAAATGTGTGGTGCCTCGAATATACCTCAAAATGCACTTGGTTACCTTCCAATGAATCTCATGATGATCATTTGAAAAATGGGACACAAGCCCAACAACAAAGGTTATATCAAGGCAAGTATGTGTCAAATATAAAAGACTAGCAACTAACTATCTATACAAAGATGCACCAACACAAGGTGTTGTGCAAGTGGTAGTCAAAACAACACCAGATTGAAATGGTGTAGGAGTTGGCTTGCAATTAGTCATGCTAAAATGATGAAGCATATCAATGACATAATTCTACTGGCATATGGAGATCCCCTCAATAGACTGAAGAACCTGAAGACCAATAAAATAGTGCAGAAGCCCAAGATTTGTCATGTCAAAATGCTCCATCAAAGAGTGTTGAATATCTTGAAGTATGGATGAGGAACTACTAGTCAGAAGCAAATCATCTACATACAATACTAGAATCAAAAGGTCATCTCCATGTTTCTAAATATAGATAGTGTGATCAAAGTGGCAACGTGTGAAACCAAATGCAAGCAAGAAACTATCAATCTTCTCCTACCAAGCCTAAGGGGCTTGTTTGAGACCATATAAAGAATGTCGAAGCCTACATACAAGTGAAGAGTCCTGCACAAATCTTGGAGGTTGCTCCATGTAGATCTCCTCATGAAGATCACTACACAGGAAGACACTCTTCACATCCATCTGAAATACTTGCCATCTCTAAGATGCAACAATAAAAAGAATAAGGCAAGCAAAATCCATCTTGGCTATAGGGGCAAAGGTCTCAGAGTAATCAATACCCTCAACCTGTGAAAAACCCTTAGCAATAAGATGTGCCTTGGATCTTTCAATAGAACCATTAGCTACATACTTTGTGTGGTACCCACTTGCACCAAACCATTTTTCTTCCCTTAGGAAGAGGTATTAAATCCCATGTATTATTCTTCATCAAAGAAGAATACTCCTCTGTCATAGCTGAATCCCACTCTGGAACACCTAAAGCCTCTGAAAAAATCTGCAAATCTGGAGATATGGCATGACTCAAAAGACTAGAGCTAGAAGTCTATGAGTGAGTGCAATGAGAAGTCATGGGATCACTAGCTAAAGATCCAACCTCCTTAATAGTATTGCATGCCCATTTAGGCAAAACACGAGTGGGTGGAGGTGGAAGTGGTGGAGGAGGTGGTGGAGATGGTATATTGGGACCAACATCTATAAGATCCTCAAGTGATAAGGTATCCTCATGAGATGAAGAGGGGAAAGTAGGTAGTGAGGAAGAAGTGGATGCAGGATCCATATGTGGGAAAGACCCATCAAACTGGACATCTCCCCAAAAGAAGACATCTTGAGTAATAGGATCAAATAACCAAATGCTTTCACATCCTCACAATAGCCAACAAAGATGAATGGTTGACTCTTCTTCTCCATTGCCTTACACCTACCATTAGGTATGAATGCCCAAGCTTCACTACTAAATACCCTGAAGAAGAAAATATTAAGCTTGATATTTGACCAAGCCTCCTCTGGAGTGATATTTTAAACTACCTTGTGGGGAGTACGGTTCTGAATATAGCTGGCACAATTGATTGTTTCAGCCCAAAAAGTTGGGGCCATAGACTGAGACTAAAGCATACAATTTGTCATTTCCTTGAGTGTTCTGTTCTTTTGTTTGGAAACACCATTCTGATGAGGAGTGTACGGAACTTAATGTTGATGATGAATACCATGCTCAGTGCAATAGTCCTGAAAGACCTAATTCACATACTTCTCTCCATTATTTGTGCATATCTTTTGAATAGAAGAACCTAATTGCTTCTCCACAAACACCCTGAAAGTCCTGAAAGTGTTAAATACATCACTTTTGTACTTGAGAAAGTACACCCATGTGCGATGAGAAATCATCAATGAAAGTAAGTACATACTTGGCTCCAGAAAATGAAGGAGTTAGAAATGACATGAGGTCACTATGAACCAACTCAAGTAAGGAAGTAGCACGATGGGCTTTACCCTTAGAAAATGGTTCCTGATGATGTTTGCCAAGCTCACACAACCTCAACAAACACCATCTATGCATGAAACCTTAGGGAGACCAAGTACCATCTCTTGTGTACTCAACTACTAAAGATACCTATAATTGAGGTGTCCAAACCTCTCGTGCCAAAGTCAATTCAAAGAGTCTGCATGGGCAATGTGTGATAAACCACTGGATGTCTCAAAACTATGAAACCTTTACAATCTAGACCCATGATCTTCTCTACCTAAAGCAATGATCTTCTCTAGATGTTGTAGGTCATGAACAACATCATGTGGAGAAAACTCAACAATCTTCCCATCCCTAGTATGACATATCTGATAGACGGAGAGAAGATTGGCAGAAATCTTAGGAACAAAGAGGACATCCTCAATGCAACCATCTGCTAGTTGAACTGAACCGGACCCCATTAGTGGAATCTATGAAGAGTTTCCCACTAAAATACAAGAAGTGGTGCTATCGGAAAGAGACTCGATAAGATCAACTGAATGAGTCGTGTGATGTGAGGCTCTTGAGTCAACTATCCAATTTGATGTGGATGAATTCAAACCTATAGTAGTAAGGGCATTGCCTTTGCTCGGTTTGGGAGTATCAATGTTGTGTTTCTTCATGGCTTCTTCCAAAGCCTCAATCCTTCGATGAAAAATCTTGACATCATGATTCTGCATCCCATAAAAAGTACATGGCCCTCTGCTTTTCTTCTTGGAAGAATTTTTACTTGACTTAGAAGATATTGTGTTTGATATATCAGATTTGTTCTTCTTCCTATATGATTTCTCATTGCTTGAAAATGATTCTACCTTTGACTATTTTAAATGCTTATTACTTTTGCCCTTAGATGCATGAACTACTAATGCTTGACTTTTTGAAGAAGTGTTATAATCCATGGAGAGTAACTTAGATTGTTCTCTCGTGAGTCGATCACAAAAATGTTCAAAAGTAGACATAGTAAATATTGAACCAAGTACATCCATTGTAGAGTAAAAAGTAGAAGCGAAGACTTGATAGGGGGCTTTTAACTTTGACAAAACCAAGAAGACACATTACTTATCTATTTTTGTTTTACCACAACCTTGAAGTCAAGAAAGCAAAGAATTGAACTCGACTAAGTAATCTTCAATTGAAGGGATTACATCAGGTGACAAAGTTGTTAATTCAACATCCAATTGAAGTATTTTGAACTCGTCAACTTTACCAAATAAATCACTAAATTTGTCCCACATTTGCTTAAGAGTTGTACAATTTCTTAGATGAAATTGCAAGTTATCAGATACATGGAGGCCAATGATTCCCATTGCCTCATCTAACTTATTGTGATAGACAAATTGTTCATACTCCCTATTGAATTGCAGTTGTTAGTCATTTAGCATTTGCCATAACCCTTTAGATTGAAGAAGTTTTTGTACTTTTGTTGTCCATGTGTGAAAATTATGTGGTGTTAATAGATAAATTTTAGGATCCATGTTGGAGAAACATAATGAGGCACGTAAACTTTGCCTTACAACCCCCCAAGTTTGATTAAAAATTTGTAAAAGAAGTCCCCCCACAAAAATGACACTTTATAACTGAGTGCGGTTTACAATGAAAATACTAAGGTTACATGAATTGTTAACATCAAATGTTAACAGTATATGTTGAACTAACTGGTTGTGATGCTACTCTTAATAGAAAAAGTTAGTGGTTTTAACTTGAAACCACTAATAATAACCTAGTTACATAGAATTTAGCATAAAATGCTAACATGAGAAACTCCTCCTACGGTTACAGAAACGTTAATAGTAACATTAAATGTGATGTTACATAAAATGTTAACATTATGCAACATGTACAATATATGCTAACTGTTAATGAAACATGAACATAAAATAGAATGAGCGACCAACATACAGAAAACTGTGCTAAATCGTTGTGATACCTAACAAATCACCAGAGATCTCTGTAGAAATCATTGGAGAAGACCATAGGAGGTAACCAAAGCTTAGGAAACCGTCGTTGTGATGATTTAATCTCGACCTTAGAGCACCGTGAAAAAGAATCTTGAATGGAGATGTCGTTGAAGGAGTCAACCTAACCACATATGCAAACAATGGCGGTTAGGAGGCTCCCAAAATGGTGGATGTACACCACGAAATGTCAAATCCTACACCTCTGGATGAAGTTGACTCTGTAACACTAAAACGTTGGTGCAGAGAAGATACCGACCGAAGGAGAGTTGCAAAACAAACCATTAGCAAAGAAGAGCAGAGACCACATGGGGAGGAGTGAGTCATCGATCTGAAGCAGTGACCTCGTATTTGAAGTGGCAACATGTAGATTCAAACCAAAACCAACGACCTTATCCCAGATTAAGGGATTAAGGGCAGATTTTGAAGATACAATCAACGATCTCCAATGTTATCGAGCAGATGAGCTGTAGAAATAAAGGTGGTTTTGAAGACCACTGCTGATAGTTGGTGTCCTCAACTATGTAGAGAGCGACCAGAAACAGAGATGGCACTGTCAACAGCCTTCTATAGAAATCTAAGGCAGAAAATGTTTGATTGGGTGAATCTTCAAGCAATGAAGAAACACCATTTAACAGATGACACCTTGATACCGCGACCCTTGCAATTTCAACAAAAAAACTAGATTTGATCCTCCAAAATGGAACGCCACAGTCAACTCAAAGTGTCTCCAAGAGAGAATGCCTCAGTCAGATCAAAAACACTTCCAAGTTGGAATGCCATAGTCAAAGCAAAATGCCGCTAACCACAACACAAAAAATGTAACCTTGGTCTGGGAAGCTGGTGTCGACTTAGAGATTGAGGCAGAGAATAGTGGAGACTACAGAATGCAACACTGACCCGAACAGAAGACACAACCACTGAAGAAAACCATCGATCATGAAGACAACAGAGGCCGATAGGCCATAATTTTGACCAATAAACTTGAAAACTTTTGTCAAATATGCAACGAAGATCCCTGCAAATCCTTAATTTGCAACAAATTTTTGCATTTTCAACCAGTGAACTGATAGAGCGATACACCTATGATAGGGCAATGTGTGGGATGAAACTGAACTTGGGAAGGGAAATGTGATTCTAGGCTCTAATACCATATAGGAGCAATAATGAAATGAATGCAATAACTAGAGCTTCCACAAGATGAATGTGCACACAAAGCAAGAGCTAAAACTATCTTAAAATGTATATGAATGTACAATGAACTCCTTGTATATGTAGGTCAAGGAGAAAGTGAGAAGGTGAGAGTCAAACACTGACTAACCCTCTATAATGTGTGACACATGTAGAACACTTGGGACAAGTGTGAGAGCATGTGTCATGTGTCTATAAGGTGAGACAACTAAACCACTAGGTGAACTTAAGCTAGTGTGAATAGGTCTACTAGGTTAGGAACTAGATAGAAGTAAACTAGATGAATAAAGACTGCTTTCACATTAATAGTAGAAAGGAAAGAAAATAAAATGTTTAAGGACTAACAATGGCGGTGAATTTTTCTCTAATGATTTTGACAGATTCTGTAAACAATGTGCCATTCAGAGACAAATGACAACTTTGTATTCTCCATAGCAAAATGGAGTTGATGAAAGAATAAATAGGACATTGATGGAGAAGGATAGGAGTATGCTTAGTGGTGCTAATTTAGAACAAATATTTTGGGTTGAAGCTATTGCCACTACTTGCTACCTGATTAATAGGTCTCCTGCATTAGCTCTTGTTGATAAAATGCCTATGCAGGTGTGGTCAGGTCACAAGCCTTCATTGAGACATCTTAGAGTTTTTGGTTGCGAGGCATATGCACATGTGCCAAAGGAGAAGTGAACAAATTAAGAGAACAAGGTTGTGAAATGTATCTTCATTGGTTACAGTTATGGTGTGAAAAGATACAAGCTTTGAGATCATGTTGTACAGAAGGTAATATATAGTAGAAGTTTCATTTTTAGAGAAACTAAGCCTTCTTTTGTTACATTGCAACTTGAACAAAGTGAACATAAAGATGTGATTCAACTTCCTTTTATGTCTGATAAAGTTGAATCAAGGCCCCTAGATAGACAAGAAGTTGAAGAGAGCTCATCTATCTTTGAATCTTTAGAAGAGGAAGAACCTCCAACTCATCTTATTCAAAGGTCTATAAGGCATAGAGAACCACCTGAAAGGTATTCACCTGATGACTAGAGATGTATTTTATCTTTGAATACTAATATGGATGAACCAAGATCTATAGAAGAGGAATTAGGTGTGAATGATGCAAAATCTTGGAAGATTGTCATGGATGAAGAAATGACAGCTTTGAAAAAGAATGATACATGGGACCTAGTACCATTGCCTGAAAGACAAAAACTTGTTGGTTGCAAATGGGTGTTCAAGAAAAAGATTGGTTCATATTGAGGTATTGATAAGTACAAAGCATGGTTGGTTGCGAAAGTTTACTCTTAGGTTGAGGGCGTTGATTACAGTGAGATATTTTCTCTTGTTGCAAAAATGACATCTATTAGATTCTTGCTTTCTATTGTTGTAGCTTATGATCTAGGGGTTGGACAAATGGATGTGAAAATGACATTCCTTCATGGTGGTTTGGACGAGGATATTTATAGGACACAACCAGAGCACTATGTGGTGAAAGGTAAAAGTAATTTGGTTTGTAAATTGAAGAAACCTTTGTATGGCCTCAAACAAAGTCCTAGAATGTCGTACCAAAAATTTGAAACATATGTGTTGAGCTTGGGATTTGAGCGTTCTAAATCAAATCACTGTGTTTATTATAAATCTGATGGTGCTCGTTTCCTATAAATATTGCACTATATATTAATGATATGTTATTTATTCGTAAAGGGGAAGGAATGATTTCAAAACTAAAGTCTTAACTTACAACTAAATTTGAAATGAAAGATCTTGGTGTAGCTAAACACATTTTTGGGATGAAAATTAAAAGAGATAGAGTGAATAGAAAACTATGGCTTGGCCAGAGTAAGTATGTCAATTCAGTTTTATAGAGGTTTAACATGCATGATTGTAGACCATTGTGTGTTCCTCTTATAGTTGGAAAAAAATATTTGCTTCACAATGTCCAACATCCATATCAAAGATGGAAGACATGAGCAGAGTGCCTTACTAGAGTGCAATTAGAAGTTTGATGTATGCTATGGTCTGTACTAGACCAAACATTGCCTAAGTAATAGGAGTTGTTTCTAGATATGTCTAATCTTGATAGAGTTCATTGGGATGTATTTAAAAGAGTCTGTAGATATTTGTGAGGTACCTCAGAGTATTTCTTGTGTTATAATCATGGTAACTTTATAGGAGACAAGAATTCCCTTGATAGTCATGGTTATGTGGATTCAGACTAGATAGGTGATGTTGATAGCAAAAGATCCACCAGTGCTTGTGTGTTTACTTTATTTGGTGGTGTAATTAGTTGGATGAGTAAGTGATAGGTTGTGGTTGCTTTGTCCACTACCGAGATCAAGTATATGGTAGTTACTCATGCTTGTAAAGAAGCCACTTGGCTTAAGAGATTGTGTTCAGATATTAGAATAAAACAAGGTGCAATGACTGTTTATTGCAACAATTAGAGTGTGATTTGCCTAGTTAAGAACCCGACATTTCATGCTAGGACCAAGCACATTGATATACAGTATCATTTTGTAAGAGATAAGGTCAAAGATTGCAAGGTGAAGCTAGTTAAGGTAGAGATTTTGATGAATGTTGCAGATTCATTAACTAAGTCTATGAGCACAGAGAAGTTTAGATGGTGTTTGCAGTCTATAGATCTCTCAGCCCCCAATAATTAAATCATGGTGCTGATATGCCCTTTGCTCTTGCAAGGTGTTCAACAAGTGGGATAATGTTAGGAAAGGTGTCTCAACCTTGTAGTTACAAAAAAGTGATTTTTTTAATTATAAAAATAGAAAAACTCAATTTCTAGGCTATAGGGTTGGTTTTTGACCAAAATAAAAATTATGGGTTGTCCACATCACCATTGGGGTGTCTAGTGTGTAGATCTCTTCAAACTCTTGAATTTTAAAAAAAGGGGGCCCAATCAACCTCTTGGATCAAAAGTTATTGCCTCCAGAAGGTGGACCTCCCAAATTAGAAAATGTGAAAACATGTTGGACACATAAAAGAGCTATAAGGGGGAGTTACCTATGTTGATGCATGTTTTGACACATCATAGGACATATTTTATTAGAGATAATAAAACCCTAAGAATTTGGGTGCCACTTTTGGGTGGTTTTAGCTCATGGTTTTGTAATTAACATTTGATAATTTCATATATTATATCTCCTATTTATTAGGTGCTTAAGATAGAGGTTGTGTATAAGAGTCTTATAGATGTTGAGTTGCCTCTAGATCTATGGTTGGTGGTATTCCTATGAAAGCTTTCTCTACAAATATATTGTAATCTTGTTGATTTCTTAATAATATATTGACATGCTTTTGGAGTGTGGGATTTTTTTTTCCTGAAAGAGTTTTCCCCACGTAAATCACTGTGTTGTGATATGACTATTATTTGTGTTTATTTCTATATAATTTCTATAACTATTGTAAAGATCTAAAAACTTTTGCATAACCCTCCTCTCAAGATTAGTGTAGGAAGTTGTTCCACTATCTTAGCTTTCTTACAAAAGGAACCCAAACATGTTTTGTAGTTTGATAGCATTTGCAAAATATTTTGAATTTTGTTTACATTTTTATGTTTTTGGTTATTTTTATACCAAGTTATATAAACTCTAACCTAGAACCTAACTTAGATGATTCTTGAATCTCCTCCAAGGTAAAAGTTTTGAACTATGTCACACTTTTGGCCAACTAAATAGTTTCTATAGAAACCATTTCACCCTAAATGGTTTTGGGAGAAAGTTTCACCTGAAACCACGTAGCACCTACATGGCATTATGTGGCATAAAGAGTTTCGCCTGAACTTTTTAAATTAATAAAATTTGATTTCAGCTTTGAAAAGGGTGTTTATTTACATAGAAAGTTTTAGGTGAGAGAGTTTTTCCCGAAACTTTTCCTAGAGATACCGTCTCACTCGAAATTGCCTATGTGGCATCCCATGTGGCAACTAACCCCCCATTTTCAACAAATTGAACAAAACTTTAAGTTCAACTCCAAATTTCTCTAACCAAAGCGTATTTCAATGAAAATCTATAAATACCCTCTGGTAGATCTTGGAGTCTATAATTTAGAAATATATATTTTTAAATATTTTGATTAGTTCTATTGGGATTATTTTGAAATTTATTGCAAATGGGTTATTATAATCAAATGTGCAACTAATTAGAATTTTTTTATAAATATTAAAATATACTTACAATTTTTGAAAAATATACAACACATTAGAGGAGAGAATCCTCTCCAAGAGGGTATAATTTGTTTTTTTAATATAAAAAATTAGACAAAAGTTGACATCCCATAAAAACTATGCTAATTTGAGTAAATTTGACTTTAAAAATTATTAAAAAATAAATATTCATCAAAAATTAATTTTTTTCCTTAATGTACTAGATTTTAAAGTTACCTAAGTGGGAAATTTTTTTTAAAAAAAATGCTTTAAATTTTGCGAGGTCCCATCAACCTCACTTTTTTCAGTTTTTTTAGCAATTAAATTTATGCGCTTAAATTTGTAAAAAAATTATTCAACTAATTTTAAAAAAATTAAAAAATATATAAACATAAACTACACTAAGAGTTCCACATTTCATTATTTTATATCATTTTAAAATTTTAAACATAAACATCACTTTTAGGTGCTCCAAGTTGGAAAACTATATTTGTGTTGGCCATTTCTTTTATAAAAGTGTGACATAATTCTAATCTTTTACCTTCCAACACTTCATACAAACCCTCCACAAATCCAAGAGGATTTATTAGGGTATTTAGAATAAAACAAAATTCAAGTTGTATAATTAGTTTCAACGTTGAGGCATCCATAGCAAACCCCCACCATGCATCATTTGCAAGTACATTGGAAGCAATGAAGACACAAAATGATTTAGTGATGTGTCAGATCCATCGGTGGAAAACTCATAGAGATTTATGTTGTTAGTTTTATGCAACAAATTTATCCTACAATGAAGTGGAAAAAAAGAGATAACAACAAGTCAAATTTATGTTTTTTTTACTAATCTAAAAACCAAGTAGCTATTGTTGTGACTTCAAATAGATTCCCTATCCATTGGTGCAATAACAATGATATAAAAAATAATTTTGGGGGTAGGTGGTGGATGGTCTTTGATCAACCTCCTTGTAACAATCATGATGTTCTACTATATTTTTTGAGAAAATTTTATTGTGAGTTTGTCCTTCACAAAATTCTCAATTATTTTGATATGAGGTAGTTTTAGGGTAGAGGTGGAGGCTCTATCCAAGATAGAGTGGAAGCTTGTTGGGTACCAAATTAACAATGAAGACTTCTAGCATAAAATCTATCCATCATATGATGGTGCCATCAGTCATTAAGGAGATTATCGAGGTGTAGACCCTTCATGTAATTGCTAGCCTCACAGACACATGTGTACAAAATGGCATGCAAATGTTCTCGTCTCATGGTTTAGTGGATGATTATGTAACAAGATTGTTCAATTCTAGTGATGCTACCTCTCATTTATGTTATAGTTGCTATCATTTTTACTTTAGAGAAGATTGTGATCCATAGGGTGTTACACATATGGTTCCTAGGGTTGTAATTGATGTCAACATTATCACTAGGTTGTCATTGATGTCAACACTATTATGGTGGTGTGATGGTGTTCATAGTTGGATGTCATGTCCCATCCATCAAGAGAAGGGAAAAGATATAGTTGATATTAATATGGGAATTAGAAGTACAAAGATTATTAGATGAATTGTTGATCCTACTGATGACCTAAAGTATGTATGTTCCAAGTTCCATGATGTTTGGGTTATCAAAACAATGTTTTGCTATTGATTGGTTGAAGACAATGTTGTCTCTGTGAAGGTGTTCTGTGTAGGACAATGGAATGCTCCACATTTGCAGATATGGCCATGTGGTTCTGTAATTGTGTTTAGGATGTAGTGAAGGTGATAATTCTAAGTTTTCAGAACATTTGTTCTTCCGTTGTGAAAGTTATGCATGATAGAGTACTGGCATGTGTTCTGGCAGAGTAAGCTAGTGTTGAAGGCCTATTGGAATGCTCTCCATTCCTCTACAAATAAATGATTGCCCTTGTAGTTTTGAGGACATGTTTATAAATGTGTATTACATGCTTCCTTGCAGTTTCAAGGTCCTTGGTGGTCCACAACTTAGTTTTTCAAATGACAACATGTTGTAGTGTGTTTCGGATGATAGATTGTCCTCAAAGTTCATGATTGAAGTTATGCAGCATAATTCTTTGATGTGTGGTGGAAAAGGAGTGTTTGAAGATGTTGTATGAGTCATGTGGACTCGTCTAGAAGAGCTTTCATGAATATATTTCTTATTTCTAGTATTGCACAAGGTTTTCAAGTTGTTGTGATCGTTTTGCTTCAAGTCTTCGTGTGTTTTGCTTAAAGCTATCCTATTTTCAAATGAGCAAAGTGTGTAGATGTAATTCCTTGGTGTTTGAAGCTATGAAGAATATTTTGGACCTAGTTAACTTCTATGTGTTTCATGTTGTGTGTTGTCTGGCTAAATTGTAAATGTATTATTCATGTTGTATCTGGCCGATAAGCAATGTAATCAATGTAATATCTTGTATAAATTGTAAATCAAATTGAGTGAGGTAAGGTGTGATTGCAAGTTGATTGAAAAGCTTGCAAGTAGATAAAGAGCAAAATGAATGCATTATTGATGTGCGACTAAAGGAGAAAGAGCAGAAGTTGTTGATGTTGTCCTGATTCATCTTGAAGACTTATATGTGATAGTGATCAAGTGTAGAGTGTGCCTAACTTATTAGATCATCAAAAGAAAGTTTGAAGAGGTAGAAGTGTAATAATCAAAGGTGTGAGTTTCAATGTCATTTTTCAAACAGTAGAAGGACTGTCATACTGTAATCTTTCGTAAGTGTGTTCTCATTTCAGGGAGTAGAAGTTTCCTTGGGAGTGACCCTAAAACAAAGTCTTCAAGGAGTAGAAGCTTCCTTGGGAGTGACCCTAAATCAAAATTTTCAGGGAGTAGTAGCTTCCTTGGGTTGTAGCCCTAAAACAAAGTTGTTATTTGAGCTTCATATATTGCGAGTTAATCCTCACCATGGTTTTTCCCTTCTAGGGTTTTCCACGTATATCTAGTGTTATGTATTGATGTGCATTGTGTTAATCTTTCATTTTCATGTTAATGTTGTGATGCTTAAGTTTTAATCTGCTCTGGATAAGTTGAAGTTGTTAAAATTGAAGATTGTTTAGATATTGATTCACCCCCCCTCTCAGTATCTTGGTGTGTTCAACACAGGGTGCAGAAGGTTTCACCTCCCATGAGTGCATTCATTGTAATTGTACATGTATTGGGATCTTACAGGGTGATTGAGAAGTATAGCATTGAGAATTAGATAATTTGGTTATCTTTGATGAGCTAGTACATGGTTTGTTTGGTGATCACATAGAGGTATTTTTATATAAATTTATAACATATATATTTTACATTTAATACTTAATATTTTAACATGTAAATTGATTTTTAATTCTAGAATTAAATTAAAAATGTGCATTTATTATATATTCTAGGGTCTAACCTTGCAGGGTGGTACAACATCAACCATTCCACTAGTGATTTTTATGGTCTCATTTGTCTCAAAGGTAAATTTATAATATATCACAATAAATTGGTATTTAATTTGTATCCATTATAGTGTTGACTTTGAAAATGTAATTTTTTGTTGAATAGGTGGATATTACACCATCATCCGACATGCTTGTTGGTAGTGCTAGTTGTGACATCTGATTCATTAAGGTATGTTTTAGCACATTTTAAATTTCCAAATATAAAATTTAATGTTATTTTTTATGTGTACTTGAGTTTCTCAATTATATATGTTATTGTTTGTTTAGTTGATGAGTTCATCTATCATGCCTCCTGGTCTATGAGAAAAATTAGATGTTGGTGTTGTTGCTACGGTTTCATCCTCAATGTATCTAACCTAGTATGAGTATGAATGTATACATTTAATTATTATTATTATCTTGTCTCAACTGACATAATTAGGTATTTGCAAATAATTGATATATAATGTTTCTATTATGTTATAGATCAATGCAAGCACTCTAGTTTGTAATGTCCCATACCAAATTTTTTATAGAAAAAATTAAATCCAAAATAAAATAGTAGATATGACATAAAATATGTTGAAATAATCACCATCAAATTTGTACGACAAAATCTGGAACATACAATACTGATTTTACACAAACTATGTCATGAAATTCACTCAAATGTGCACATATGAAAGATTTCTTCTTCCAAATGCATGTGGTTGTTTTATATTATTTAGATGAAGAGAATTGTTTTTTAAATAACATAAATTATACAACAATACATGCAAATACAAAAATCTAGAAATTAAATCCTTGCAACATAAAATAATTTAACAATTTTTGCACCAAGACATAGAATAATTTCCCAAAACTTCTATAGATATTGTAGACGGATGAAATGTATAGAAAAGTGTTGTATAATAGCAATTACAATAGAAACATTAAAATAATAACAAATATGAAATCAAACACTAAAACCTAGATGCTCCTTCTTCCATTGAAAATTTGCAATTACACACACTAGCAAAACTAGAAACTTCTACAATTCTTTGTATCCCAAATATAACCTCTCGATGAGATTTCCCTCCTATAGACAAAGTGATTTCATCCTATAACTACTAAAATCAATGGGTATTCTTCCACTTATCTCAACACCTATGGATTTTCATTCACAAATGAAAGATTGAACACAAGTGTCCAAACCAAGTTTACAAAATAGTCAAGATACAAAAGGATGATAAAAAATGTGAAATCTTTATTTAGCATAGAAATGTATCCTTGAGGCCCAAGTTGTGCATCCAAATCCTAATATATCCTTTTTGGGAGCATAAAATATCATTAAATGTTGACAATAACTTCCCACTTACTATTTTTGGCAAATGCTTGGATTGTAACTCCTCATTTATTGACTTGTCATGTCATAACTCCACCTTTGTCATAGAATCTACTATTTTAAGCTCTTGGAAGTTACATAAACCTCCTCAAATAATCTCACACCTCAATTAGAGTTGTATTTTATTAATATTTTAATATTTAATTGACCCATAGCATCTAGCAAAAATAAATCTTCATGGGTCCCAAAATTAAATATTAAATAAATTAGCTCTTTTACTCCTTACTTTAGCCCACAAGAAATATTAAAATAGGCATTTTATCTACAAAATTAATTTAATTAAAATAGGACATGACAGTCTTCCTAAAATTATTTATCCTCAAGCAATGTTGATTCAACTCTCCAACTCTTAACTAAAACTCTCTGCAAATACCAAGATTCCAAATCATCTGTAGAAATTTCTTAGGCATGCTCATCTTGGCTATACATATTGTTCTTGAAATTTTTGACTTTCATATGGGTTGCCTTAAATAGAAATGAACTCACCACCATGATTTCATTGTATTGCAATGATACAATTGAGAACTAAAAAACTTGCATTTGGTGATGCTTCTACATTGCCCTTCATGTGTCTCAACTTACTACTTGGATTCCATACTCTTATGTATAGACATGTTTGAACTATTTTATCCTCATTATGATGCTTTCCATGATGACAACAAAATTTACAAAGTATGGAATGGTTGCAATAAATTTGTTCTATCTTTTTCATGCCTTGATCTATTATTGCAAAAATAATCAAGGTGCTTCCCTCTACTTGCTGATTTTGAATTTTTTGCAAGCTCAACACCACCATTAAAATCTACTAAAACATTATTTTCAAGGGCATGCCTATCAACAAAGTCATTTCAAATGAAAATCAATTTGATATGTAATTGTCTCAATCTTTGAAGGACTTATAGGTTTTACTTGAATAGGAACATCTTTTTCAATTTTTCATTCAATAAATGTCACATGTTCCTCCTTGACTTCATTAAGACAAACACTCTATTGAAACTCAATCTTAGAAGTCAATGGAATATCTTTTTTCTAAATCAAGATCCTTACCTTCCAGTTGTATGGTGGATTTCCTTTGTTCCTCTATAGCTTTTTACACCTTTGGTTCTAAATCTTCTTTCTACAATAATATTTTATCTAGCTCATTTTTAATGATTTGTTCCTTAGCAACTTCTTGTAGTTTTAGTTCTAATTTTTCCTCTTTTTTTTTTGTTAACTCTCTTATGAAACTATTTCTCTAGTTATTCCATGATCCTTTCTTGTAAAATGGACTTTTTATTGCTAACTTCACATATTTATCAAATGATAGTGCTTCCTTCATAGCTTCAAATTGATTCGGGTATACATCAAATATTCTAGCCATTTATTCATCAAAAGATTCTTCACTAGAAGTGGTGGGTACTGCTTCAAATTCTTCCTCTTCCTGTGATATTTTAGCTAGAACTAGATTTTGTTTAATACTTTAAGGCTACAACTTTTGTCCCCAAAGCTTGATCAATTTATATGTTTCATCTTGTCTCTTTCATAATTGTATCATGGTATTAGTAAAATGATCTACATCATTTATTAGAGAATTAAAGAATCCTCCCATGATTCACATCAATAATTTAATTTACCCTGCAGGCTAGCAAGATCAAAGCTCTGATACCACTGTAATGTCTCAAACTAATTTTTTAATAGAAAAAATCAAATCTGAAATATAATCAATAGATGCAACATAAAATATGTTGAAATAATCACCATCAAATTTGTATGACAAAATCTGGGACATACAATGTTGATTTTGCACAAACTATGTCATGAAATTCACTTAAATTTGCACATATGAAATATTTATTCTCCCAAATGCATGTGGCTATTTTATAATCTTTAGATGAATAGTAAAATTTTTGAAATAACATAAATTGTACATCGATACATGCAAATACAAAAATCTGGAAATTAAATCCTTGCAGCACAAAATAATTTAACAATTTTGGCACCAAAACATAGAATAACTTTCTAAAACTTCTGTAGATATTCTAGATGGATGAAATGTATAGAAAAGTGTTGTATAATAGAAACATTAAAACAAGAACAAATCTGAAATCAAACATTGAAACCTAGATGCTCCTTCTTCCACCGAGAAAAGTGCAATTACACACACTAGCAAAACTGAAAACTTCAACAATTCTTTGTAGCCCAAATACACCTCTAGATGAGATTGCACTCCTATAGAAAAACAATTTTCATCCTCTGATTACTGAAATCAATTGGATTTTATCTATTTATCTCAACACCTATGGGTTTTCATCCACAAATAAAAGTGTCCAAACTAGGTTTACGAAATAGTCAAGATACAAAAGGATGATAAAAGATATGAAATCTTCAACATATAGATGGATTCTTGAGGCCCAAATTAGGCATCCAAATCCCAACATATCCTTTTTGGGAGCATAAAATATCAAAAATGCCAACAATTTAACTCCCCACTTGACCATTTTTGGCATATTCTTGGATTCTAACTCCTCATTTATTGACTTGTCATGTCATAACTCCACCTTTGTCATAGAATCTACTATTGTAAGCTCTTGGAAATTACACAAACCTCCTCAAAGAATCACACACCTTAATTAGAGTTGCAATTTAATAATATTTTAATAATTAATTAACCTATAACATCTAACAAAAATAAATCTTCATAGGTCCCAAAATATAATATTAATTAAATTACCTTTCTTACTCCTTACCTTAGCCCTATGAGGAAATATTGAATTAGGCATTTTATCTATAAAATTAATTTAATTAAAAATGGGACATGACACAATGTGAGGGCAAGCCTCTCTTGATGATGTTGAGCATCAAAAACAAGAATAGTTATACTAACAATATGTTGTAACTTGTGTGTTTATTATTTTTATGTTATTTTAAAATAATGTTTTTTTAGTTACAAAATGGCACAATATCTAATTTTATAATATATATATATATATATATATATATATATATATATATATATATATATATATATATATATATATATATATATATATATATATATATATATATATGTTGAGGTGTCTAGCATGGAGCACATGAGATTAGAATGACATAAGGCAAGAATTGAGTCAAAGGTTTAAGCTTAACTTTCTAGTTGAGTACAGAGAGATCATGTGTTTTAGAATTAGTCTTTGCTACATATACAAGAGATTTTGTATGCCTATATGTCACATTGGTAATAATTTGTATGGCTTTATATTAATGATATTTGTAGTCTGAGAAACATTGTAAGCCTCATGGCACTATGACATTTTAATGTCATTATGTACACCTTTGTGGCCTTATCGAGGTCAATATATATAAATATTTTGTATGTATTCATGGATTAAATGGTTTAAATAGTTTTGATTATTTGAATATTACTCATTGTTGAGGGTGATCATGAATGGTTTAAATTTTTATATAATATTTATGTACATTGACAATGAAAGCAATGAAAATTTTGTTAATTTCTCTATCAACTACATTATGTGAAATATTAGTTTATCTCTTTAATGCTATGTATGAAGGCTCTTTAATGCATACAATGGATGTCTTATCCCCCCCCCTCTCTCCCCCTCTCCCTCTCTATCTCTCTCCCATCTCTCTCTCCCTCTCTCATTTACTCATGTGATAAATGGCATAGGATAATAGCTTGATCAAATATTGCTTCTTCTTGTTTATTTTCCTCTTGAAGCATTTCCCTATGTCTATATTAAAGTCCTCTACTTTAGTCCTCTCTATCTACTCCCCCTTTCAAATTGCACTAGTCATTATAACTTGCTTGATTTCATATATTATTGACGTGAGTTGTCCTTGATCAAGTAAGGTGTCCGATATCTATGTACATTCATTCAATGAATCTAGTATGCTAGAACAAAGTTTAGTTTCAAGTCCTTTATATGCAAATATTCAACCAAGGTAAGTATAATATAACAAGACATTGCTTACTATGGGTATGATCCCTTTGAAAGAAACTTGATGCTTTTTATAATCAATAGTGAAAACACCAATCTAAGAGGCTACTTGGCATGCCTCAAGATTTTAAGAGAGACATTATTACAAAACTTACAAGAAAATAATCAAGAGTCTAAGAAATTGTTCTTGTTAATAGCCTTTCCTCTTCCAAATATTGAAGAAGACTTGGTCACAAATTCAAGTTGGATGGTCATTGCTAAAGGCATCAATGGAACAAGTCCCTCCTAAATAGTGCTAGACTTCCTCAAAATATTCATGAAGTAATTATATATTGATCACAGGCAAGTCCATTTTAAGCATTTCATCCCTCTTACCTAAGCTCATTTGTTTTAAAGGAAGTCTTCCAAAAATGTTTCTAGATTTATCGTTGGTTAATGACTTCATGGGAGTAATACGATGAAATGATTAATTACTAGGGTAGGTTTATCCAAAATGGTACACCACCTCCTATCAAACATTTCATGTCAAGCAAAGCCTTGTTCTTTGCCTCCTAGCCTTTATACTTTGATGGTAGACTTTTGTTGAAGAGAACAAGCTTGCCTATGATCCCTCAAATATTTGGTTATACTTAAATTAAACTTTAAATTTACTTCAACTGACACTTTACCAAAAGAAGCTTTGAATTCTCCTTTATTTGCATGCATGTTGAAATTTAATGTTGTATGCTTTCCCAACTATAGTATTTACATTAAGATTCTATGTCCCTTTGACCTTAAAACCATTTCTCTATGAGACTCTAAGGGGCTAATGCAATCCTCTAATATAAATTTCTAGATCACTCAAGATAGTTTCTAAATGATATAAGAAATCAAATAACAAATTAGGTACCAGATTACACAAACTAGTTATTGCTTAAGATTAACAAATCATGTACAAAATGGCAAGCAACGTGTTGCAGCTATTGTTGATGAATAAATATATTTATTTATTAATTTTGTTGTGTATTTAGAAATTTTCTATGTGATTAATTAAATGCAAATAGAACATTCATAGGTGCAACATATTCCAAGAATGTCTACATCAAAGTTTGGCACTTTTTGGCTCTTAGGGCTCTTAAAAGACTTCACTAGATTCATGTAGCCTAGAAGGATCAGGACCTTTGGTCAATATAATGAGGCCCCATTAGCATTTGATAGCCCACTCAAACATGTTGGTGTTGTTATTTTGGTCCCACAAGGTGTAGAATAATAAATATCACTCTTGGCACCCTTACACTAAATGTAATTGAAGCATTTTACAATATTGCATTTATTGTCAACATGGTCAAATAATTTGGAGTTGACATAAACTAAGATAGGTTATTGTAGATAGACTTAAAATCCACATGTAGGTACAAATAGAACATCCATAAGTATCATGGATTTAGAGAACAATTGCATCAAAGTTTGGCACTTTTTTACTCTTAGGGCTCTTAAGAGACTTTGTCAGATCTATGTAGCCCGGAAGGATCATGACCCTTGGGAAATAAAAAAGGCCTCCATTAGCATTCAATATGCCACCCAGACTTGTTGATGTTTTTGGTTTGGTCCCATGAGGTGTAGAACAAAAAATATCACTTTTGGCACCCATACACTAAAAGTATTTGAAGCATTTTGCAAGATTGCATTCATTGCCGACACGGTCAAACGATTTGGAGTTGACAAAAATAAAGATAGGTTATTGTAGATGAACTTGAAATCCACTTGTATATGCACATATAACATTCCTAAGTGCCATATATTATGAGAATAACTACCTCAAATTTTGACACTTTTTTGCTCTCAAGGCTCTTAATATATTTTGGTAGATCCATGTAGCCTGGAAGGATCGTGACCATTGAAAAATGAAATGAGGCCTAAATTAGAAGTAATAAATGCAATTGAATGTGTTGGCACCATCAATTTAGTCCAACAAGGTGTAAAAAAAAAATATGACTCTTGGCACCCTTACATTGAATGGAAATGGGGCATTTTGTAAGATTCCATTAATTGTCGACACAATCAAACGATTTGGAGTTGGCAAAAACCAAGGTAGGTTATTGTATATGAATGTAATATCAACCTCTAGGTGTAAATAAAACATTATTAGGTGTCATGAATTCTAAGAACAACTGCATCAAATTTTGTCATTGTTTTGCTCTCATGACTCTTAAGAGACTTTGTTGAATCTGTGTAGCCTAGAAGGATCAAGACCCCTGGGAAAAAAAATGAGGCCTCCATTAGCATTTACAAACCCACCCAAATATGTTGGCACCATCATTTTGGTCACACAAGGTGTAAAACAAAAAATAATGACTCTTGGCACCCTTGCACTGAATATAAATGAGGTATTTTACAAGATTGCATTCATTGTCCACACAATCAAATAACTTGTAGTTGACAAAAATTGAGATAGTTTATTGTTGATGAATGTGAGAACCACCTGTAGGTGTAAATGGAAAATTCCTAGGTGCAATAGATTTTGAGAATGGCTACATCAAAGTTTGGCACTTTTTTTTTCTCATAGTTCTTAAGAGACTTTGCCAAATCTATGTAGCCCAGAAGGATTGAGACCCCTGAGAAATGGATGAGGCCTCCATTAGCATTTATTGGTCCACTTAGATGTTTTGGCACCATTAGTTTAGTCCCACAAGGTGTGGAACAAAAAGTATGACTCTTGGCACCCTTACACTAAACATAAATGAGGCATTTTGCAAGATTGCATTCATTGTCTACATAGTCAAACAATTTAGAGTTGACAAAAATAGAGATAGGTTATTATATATGGATACAACATCCACTTTTAGGTGGCAAATTAAACATTCCTAGGTTTCATGTATCTTGAGAATGGTTTCGTCAAAGTTTAGGACTTTTTTGTTTTCACGCCTCTTAAGAGACTTTGTAAGATTTGTGTATCCTGGAAGGATTAGGATCCCTATGAAATAGAATGAGGCCTCCATTAGAATTCAACAATTGACTTGGACATGTTGGCACCATTGGTTTGGTCCCATGAGGTGTTCAACAAAAAATATGACTATTTTTACCAGCCACATTATGAATTTTTTTAAACCATTGAAAATTCACCAAGTAACTTATTTTATTTTTTTGGATATATCCTTAAATCGCTAGTAAAAACTACTATTGTTGGCAAATATGAAAAAAATTGTCACATAATTTTTTCCTCAAAATAGGCATACATTTGCAACAAAAATTAATGCCTTGGGCTAGGATTCACCAAGATTTTGTATATATTTTTAGGGGGTTTCTTAAAGTTATCACTAGGTTAAACTTTTTCAAATCAAATAAACCATGATTTTGGGCTCCAAATATATTAAACACTTCTTAATAATTGTATTTTAGCTCGGCATTGACATCTAGGGTTTATAACATATTAGTTTGACTTTATTAAATATTCAGAACTAGCAAATGATATGAAAGTAAATTAACTTTTAATTGGAAAAATATTTCAAAAGTAATGATTATAAGCACATTTTCAAGTGTATTGAAAAAATAGAGATTATCTATTAATAACAATTACTATTATTTCTCCTTTAAAATATTTTACAAAGGTAGGGACTAGTCACTATGCAACACTTGATTCATTCACACATCATATAGAGACTAAGATATTGCATTAACACTTATATAACTAAATACTACACAATTGTTTTATCATCTAGGTATATTGCATTTCTGTGTGGTGTGTATTCAAATGTGTTCATTGATAGTGAGGTTTGAATAGTTATCAAGAAAGTTTCACACTTTCCCTTTACACATTAGCAATCTTCCCAAGGTGTTTCATAGCACCACCCATCTTTAAATACACATGTGCACATGTATTAAAAACTAGAAGAGTAGTGGACAAAATCATGTCACATGATTAGACCATGTTAGGGCATGATTACAAGTGTAACTACGTACAAGAGAATAGTAGCATTTCTAAATAGATTTATAACAATATAGATAATTCTTATTAGTTCTTGTCATGGCAGGGATTCTATTGTAATTGATCCAAACAAGAAATAAAGTCAACTAGCCATTCATATCATTGCATTTTTCTTCTTCTAAAGTTTTGATGATATCTTCTAATATTAATATTTTAGAAAATAATATTACAAGTTATTTCTCTCATATCTTATTAGCCTATGTTGAATGAAAAGATAATTTATGTCTTCTCTTCAATCTATTTTTGATTTAATTTCAATTCATTATTTTAAAATATCAATCATATGTATAACTTTGTTATTTTCTCAACTACAAAACTTATATAGTTATGATTTTTCACCATATCATATATGTTTGAAATTACATTAAAAACTAAATTATTTCCATCATCATAGTCCTTTTGTCTTATGAGGTGGCGGGCTAAATTAATATGAAAATTACTTTTTTCCATCAAAGGAGTTGCCTCGTGTGAAGAATTACTTATAGTTAAGATTTTCCATTATATCTACTATAGATTAAAAATATTGATATTATGTTAGCACAACTTATTCAAATATTAATTCAAGATTAAAATTTCAACTCTATTAATTATCAATATTTAGTTGAAATGACATTGATAATTAATTAAAATATAGATTTGTATCTAGTGGTGGTACTCATAATTATTACACTTTATTTCAAGCTTCCTAATATGGCTAACATAAGCAATGACATCAATGTCAACTTACAATGCAATTTGGTCCTATAGTTTCCTAATCTCATTTTTACATCTAGAGATTATGTCAAGATCAATCCTAAAGAACAATCTCCTTAGCCTCTCCACATATGGTGGCACATCCTTGTCCTTTCTCTCCAACATTGGCACAACTTCCTCTAGCTCATCCTCCCCATCTTACTCGAGAGTGATTTTGGCACGTAAATTTATATTATATATTTATGTCTCGGTTAAACTTGTCCAAATCAAATGAACCATGTTTTTACCCTCCAAATATATTACACACTAATTAATAATTATATTTTAGTTCGGTGTTGACACATGGGTTTCTAGGGTTTATAATGCATTCATTTGACTTCGTTAAATATCCAACTAGTAAACAATATGAAAGTACACTAGATTTTAATTGGCAAGAGGTTTCAAAAGTAATAATTGTAGGAAAATTTTTAAGCATATTGTAAAATAGAGATTATATATTAACCTTGTTCAAGTAGTATTATTTCTACTTTCAAACATTTTGCAATGGTAGGGACTAGTCACTATGCAACACTTGTTTCATTTGCACTACATCATATAGAGAACAAGAGCTTACATTAACGCTAAATATATATATATATATATATATATATATATATATATATATACACAATAAATTTATCATCTAGGCATCTTGCATTTTTTTGTGGTGTGTATTCAAACTTGTTCATCAACAATGAGGTTTGACTAGTTATCAAGGAAGTTGAACACACTTTCCCTTTACACACTAACAATCTTCCTAGGGTGTTTCTTAGTACCACCCATCTTTAAATACTCACACGCACATGTACTAAAAACTAGAAGAACAAAGGATAAAATCATGCCCCATGATTAAATTGTGCTAGGACATGACTGCAAGTGTAACTCCATCTAGGGGAATAGTAGATGTTCTGTTGTATTGGTTGTCCTTGATGACAAAGGACATTGGATGACAAAAGGACAGTGCAACATGAGGAGTCTTATCTTTGTGATGACAAAGAAAGGAAGAGTTTGAGGCAGTAAGGTGATGCAGCAAGATGGTGATGTTGCTCATACATGTTCATATCATGCATCAAATATTCAGGATCACATGAGTTCATACAGGACCATAGGAGTTCATATGCATTATGACATGAAGTTCATGATATTTCTTATTCATGATAATGAGGTGTTTGATGCTAATGTTTAGCAAGGTTGGTTTGAGAAGCATGAGTGTCTTTAATAGTGCAAGGGAAATGTAATTCTTCATAACATGTCTTCAAGAGCACAATGTATTTTATATGTCAAGTACAATGTTGGCATTTACGCAGAGTAGAGACATCATGCAAGTATGACAGAGATTCATAAGATAGTGTTTGATGTCGATCTTCATCCCTCATGCTTCGTAAGACTTGTCATATTATGGTCAGGTGATGTGTCTGCATAAAAAGCTTATGTTTTGATTAGTGCCTATTGACACTTTGTGCCCTATTGTTTCTTCCAAGATTGCACAGGTATAAACTGATTATCATACTTTGATATAATCTCCTCTAAAGTCATTGAGGCCTCTGCAAAGTCAGCACCATTCTTTTTGATGTGTCTAATATGATTATCTCCTCATATCTCCTATTAGGGTTTGATGTGCTAAGGGGTTAAGGAAACAAAAACCCTAAATTAAAGTTCTTAAGGCACACTATGTATACCCTAAGTCACACGTCGCTGCTTTATCTCTTTTTTGAAGGTGACTTGCTAGATCAGTTAAGACATAACTTAAGTTATGTTTTAAGGGGCTTCAACATGTCATGTGACTGGCCCTGACTCCTAAGGGGCATTGGGGACACCAAGTCACTGGATGTTCATGAGTGCGAAAGGAGAATCCACGGCTCAGATCAAAAGTTCTAAATGGCACGAAAGAAGATCGATTGGTAGCCTTTTGTTTGCTTTTTGAAAACCAACGGTCACTCCAGTCTTTCTAAATTTGACGGGCAGAGTTACATAAAGGTGGTTTCAACTACTACAATAAGTTTATATACTGACTGCAAGGCCCAGGAAATTTTATAAAAGCCATCTAAAGATGAGTTTTGGTAGTTGGGTGATTATATTGGGTAAAGTAGAGTTATACCTACACTGCCATGTGCAAATTGCATAATTTGATGAGGTTGACACAAGTAACTGAGATTGTGAGTGTAGGGGATTATTATGCGGATAGGATATGTTCATTTGCGGGTTGAGACATATGACTATGGTATAGGTACATGTGAACAAGATATTCATGTGATTGGTTATTTTCCCATTCAAATGTAGGGTCTATGTTGATAAGTTGAATTGTCAAACCATTGGAATTGATGATATAATTATAACCAAAGGTCATTGTTGCATGATGTCAAAATGATGTTATCTTGGATTGTGATATGATGTGTATGCAAGGTGATTAACATTTGTATAAGTAATGTATTGAAGAGTGAATCTTTTTGGTCCTGATAAGGGAGACATAAGACATGTGATAGAGTTTGTTTATGGAGAGATTGTCAAACTTGTATACCAGGAGACAGTATGAGCATTGAAGAGGTTATAAATGTTGTTGCATTATAGAGAAATAGAATAACCCTCCGTATTTGTAAATATCTTTCTGTACATAGAGAGTGGGTGCTCTTACAAACTTATTGCCAATGAGGCTGTGTTAGGGAGTGGGTGAGGCTGTGTTAGGGAGTGGGTGCTCCTATTGATATTGGAGTTGGTGCTCTTGTTGGTGTTTGAGTTGGTGCTCTTATTTGTGATTGGAGTTGGTGCTCCATAAGGAGTTGGTGCTCCCAGAAATTTTGTGTAGCCAGTGAGGCATGTTTTTGGTTAAGCCAGTGAGGCATTTTCTGAGTGGTTTTTCATCCCTATGAGGGTTTTCCACTCATGAAAATCTTGTGTTATGGTTGATGTTGATTGTCTTCATATTTTGTGTCCTAATGTCTTTGTTTAAGGTCTTGATCATCTATCATTTGTCATTATACTTGTACATATGTGTTTGGTGAATCTCTGAGATCTTTCTCTTCTTCTATCTAGGGATTAAAAGTGTGAAAACTTGTTAAAATTATTGAAACATTGATTCACCCCCCTCTCAGTGTTTCCCATACTCCAAGACATTCTAGATAGGTCTATAACAATACAAACAATTCTTATTAGTACCTATCATGGCAAGGATTCTATAGTAATGAATCTAACAAGAACTTGTAATGTCTTAATTTAATTTTTTTTTATAAATATACTTCAATTTTCATAACAAATAAAATTCCCACAAACTTCAAAAACATCATAGGCTAACAAGCTAGTCAACACCGAAATTTCACCAAATGAACTAGAAACTTCTGTAACTTCATATATTGATATTAATCACATTTTTGCATCAAATTGGACTATTATTATAGACATTACAACATCTGCAACAGCCAACACAAATATAGAAATGATTACTACTTATGCCCACAAAAAGTTGAAATACACATTGTGTAATTCAGCATAACATAGACATTTCAACCATAACTTGAAAGATGAGATTTTCTACTTCTAGAAATGGATTGAAGGAATAAAATGAATAGAATAAAGATGCTCCAAAAATAAAATAATGAGTAAAAACACACAAATAGATGTCACACCTAACTGCCTGCAAAACACACACAAACTAAATAATAAACTATTCTAGAAACCCTAATAACTCCACAAACTTCTGAATCTGATCTAGAAGATGCTAGAATAGCACAATACTGATCTACTATAGCAACAACAAAACACAACACCAACAAAAAATCTGAATCCCCAAACTACAACCAAAACTTGCAAACATACAAACTCTAAAAACTAGCTAAAACTACCAATCTTGAAGCTCCATTGCAATCCCTGGATGAGAATGCTCTCAAGAGCTAAAATGTTTTAATCCTCTGATTCCATCAACCAATGTTTTTTTCATCCACAAGTCAAACTCCTATTGGTTTTCATCCACAGAAGAAATTTTGAACACAAGTGCTCAAGAAATGAAATTTTAAAAAAGCTCAACAATACTCACAAATGCTTTTTTTGGAAATCTTTTATATGTTGCATGCCCAAATTGGGTGTCCAAGATTCCCATGCCCTTCTTGAAGGGAAAAAGCAATTAAAATATTATCCATAACCTCCCCATAACTATCAGATAAAAATGGTGAATGTCAACTCACAAAAGGATGCTCTATTTTGAATTTAACTTAATGCCAAATACTTCCATATTCCCATGCCCAAACTTGTACTGGTAAAATTTAATAATTAGTTGTCCCAAAAAATGTGAATTAAATCAAGACTAATAATTAAATATTAAATATATTATTTTCCCTAAGATTTTAATATTAACCCATGGGAAAATAAAATGGGTTAATAACTATCTTGCACTTATTATTTTTAGAAAGAGGACATGACAAGTCCTCCCTTCCCAAGATTGCTTGCCCTTGAGAAATGCAAATTCAGGTGCTCAGGTATCTCAGGTTCTTCCCAAGTGGCATCCTCAATTGGTAGATTCTTCCATCGGATCAAATACTCTGTGATGCTCTTGTTTCCCAAATTTTTTACCCTGGTGTCCAAAACCTCTTTTGGAATCAAAATCAACTTATGCTCATCATCTAAGGGTGGAAATTCTACTGTAGGAACAATATACTGACCAAGAACCTCCTTCAAGCATGAGACATGGAAAACATTGTGAATCTTACTATTATGTGGGAGCTCTAACTCATAAGCCACTTCACCTATTCTTTTTATAATTATGTAGGGTCCATAGTATTTGTTTCAGCTTTTCAGTGCTAGTCCTCTTAATAGAACTCTATCTATATGGCTACAATCTCAAGAAAACTACATCACCTACCTCAAAAGTTATCTTTGTCCTCTTCCTGTGACCTACATAATTTTTTTGTTGATTCTGTACTTGCTGTAAATGATCTTTTAGTGACCTCAATAAATCCTAACTTTAATTAATTAGATCGCGTGTTGTAGGTACTCTACTGTCTAAAATAAAAAATCAACAAAAGAAAGTGCATCATATCCATATAAAGTTCTGAATGGTGACTTATCTATGGACATATTATGTGCAGTGTTGTAGGAATATTCACCCAAATACAACCACTTAACCCATGCAATTTACTAATTTGATACATAGTTCCTCAAATACCTCTTAATCTAATTGTTAACAATCTTTGTTTGACCATTTGTTTGTGGATGGTAGCTGGTACTTAGAGTGAGTTCTGTAGTTGTCAAGTGAAAAAGATCCTTCCAAAATGAACTAAGAAATCTACTATCCCTGTCACTAACAATATTCTTGGGCAAACCAAATCTAAATACTTCTCTAAAAAATAAAACTGCCACTTGGAGTGTCTTAAACTTTGAAGAGATAGGAAAAAAATGTACATATTTGGTCAATCTATCAACCACAACATAAATACAATCTCTATCTTTTACCTTGGGAAGCCCTGTGATGAAGTCCATGGATATGCTTTCCCATTTTTGTTTGGGTATCAATAGTGGTTGAAGAAGGCCTGTTGGAAAAATTTGCTCTCCCTTATTTTTTTGGCAAACCATGCACTCTCTAATATGCCTATGAACATCCTCTTTCAACCCCTTCCATGAAAACCTCTCATAAATTTGTTTGTATGTCTTATAGTACCCTTAATGCCTTACCAAGGGTGTGTCATGAAAAGCCCTTAAGATCTTCTCATTAACCTTTGATTCAAGCATTAAAATAATGTTTTTGTAAAGGATCAACCCTTTTATCACTATGTACCTGACATCTATTACTAACTCATCAAGAAGATTAGAAGCAAATGTATTCTTAGCATATTTTGAAATGATGGAGACCTTCCAATCAACAAAAATAGTAGAAAGTGAACATAGAGTAGGACTTCTAGAAAGTGCATCGGCCACCACATTTTCTTACCTTTCATGTACTCTATATCAAAATCATATGCTTGCAACTTGCTTACCCATTTTTGTTGGTGACCATTCAAATATTTTTGGTTGGAAAAGTTTCAAACTATTATGATCAGTCTTATGTTCATCAAATCTACCACATACCAGGTATTGCCTAAACTTCTCCATTGCATGCATAATTACCAACATCTCCTTGTCATAGATGGAATATCCTCTTTCCAATTTACTTAATTTTCTACTCTCAAATGCTATTGGATGTCCCTTTTGTGTTAGGATAGCCCCAAAACCTTCTCCATATGCATCACATTCAACAACAAATGATAATGAAAATTTTGGAATAACAAGTACAGGGCACAAACTCATTACCTCCTTAAACTTGTCAAGAGTTCTTTGTGCATCCTCAGACCATACAAAGGCTCCTTTACTTGTCAAATTAGTCAAAGGTACAACCATTTGAGAAAAACTATTCACAAATATCTTGTAATAATAGCACGATCCAAAGAATCCTTTCAATTGTGCTAGATTAGTGGGAGGAGACTGTACACTCAAAACCGTGACTCTGGTTGCCTGGCGTTGTTGGGTCAAATTTTAGCACGCACACAGACCCTTTCCCTCCTTGCCACGGGGTGATCCACCACACCACTCTCACTCACGTGGAAGTAGCCAGTCGAGAGGAGGCAAGACATGGCAAGGGTCTGGCTCGTTGGAGAGTTGGACTTCGCGAAGGGGGGTCGGCAAGTTTTGTGGCCTTTGTTGTTGTGTGTTTTGTTGAATGTTTTGCTCAATTGTTGTGGTAGTTGAAATAACCCTATGACCCGAAGGGTCACTAGTTTCTCTTCGTCTATTTGGATTCCTTGAATTCCACCTTTGTGTGGGCAAACGGTTATTTTTTGTTGATGGCTTCTATTGTTTCTATGTCCCTGAGAAATGCTATGTGTAGTTGTAATTGCCTAATTTCTTCAATCAACAAGAGAACAAATGGATCTTCTTGTGGTGGAGTGTCTGTCTTTTGTTGCAGTTGCGGATGCAACTCCTCGATCTCATCGCAGATAGCCCTTACCCACTCTCCTCTTATTCCTAAACACATTTGTGAATTAGGATAGAGAGAATCATATAATTGCTAACTCTAACCAGATCTAGGGTTTTGACCTAGGGTTTTGTTTGACCTAGGGTTTGACTTTGTTCAACTGTGATTACCTTATGATGGAATTGAGGGTTTGCAATGTTGTCTATTTTAATAGATCTATATGAATGCAAACTAAATGATAACATGCAAAACATCTTTTTGGTATTTTTAGAATGTTTTGGAAAGGAAAATGCTTCTAATCTATGAAAGAAATATGTATGCAATTCTATATGTCTTTTCATATGCAAAGATTAATCTATGTTTTTGTGGGTTTTTGGTGTTTTCAATGCAATCTAATCTAATGGAAAGGAAAGATGCTTTTTCTAACAAAGTAGATCTAGGAATGTAAAAATGATTAATCTAGCATGCAAGATCTAACCTATCAAGGAAAAAACACAATGCTACTATTCCCAAGAGCAATGTGATTATGTAATTACTATGAAAGCAATGAAAGAACCTGAAAGAGATGAAGATTTGTTGACTCCACTACCCTCATTACCCTTGTGTAGGCAACCTCAAATCCTTTTGTGGTAGTAGGTGATCCTTTTGACAACAAAATGACCCGAAGAAGCAAAGAGAAGCTTTTGTGAAGCTTGTATGAGCTCGATGTGAGCTTTGAATTGAGCACAATGGCTAAGAATTGAGCAGTGTAGCATTGCTTGATTGAAACAAAGAAATTAAAAGGCACTTACGTCCTGTATGAGTATATGAATGCTAGGTTGGAGAGAAAACTTGGCAAGAGCTGGTGCATAATGAATTTGCCTCCCTTTGTGCTTAAGGGAGGGGGGTATTTATAGGTTTGAAGAAGGGATTAGATTGAAGAGTTCACTCATTTGATTAATGAGTTAACAAGAATAGATTGGGGAGTTAACAAGGTTGATTACCCAGTGAACTCAGCTGATTGGGGAGTGATGAAGCAATGATAGCTTATCACTAAAGAAGAAATGGAGATGAGGGAATGCATGAGATTGACTAGAGAGTTAATTTGAGATCAAATAGAACTAATTATGCATGTGTGGGGGCATGACATAGTTAACTCCATATCAAGGATCAAAAATCATGCAAATAGAAAGAAAAGCGGGCAAAAACAGAGCAAAAATGAGAGAGAAAGTTGATTTTTTCCGTGGGTCAAAAGATGGTAGGGTCACCACCTTCATCAGACAGGGTCACCTAGGGAGATCAGGGTCACCCCAAGGGCGACCCTGGGTCACCCGGGGAGATCCAAGAACAAAAGTGCATAATGCAAAAATTTAGTTTGGCAGAAGGTATAGGGGAGGAAAAGGGGGATTTCTGCATCAAGGAATAGGTCGGTCATGTGGAAGAATCCAAATCTCCACTTGCATCTTTAGGATCCCCAGTGGGAATATAGAAATAATAGGAGGAGATTTGGATGGGTTGGTCAAAATCAAAAACGAAAAGCGGGAGATGGATCGAGGGACCTCTAGAAGGCTTCTATGAGGTGCACTAGACGAAATACAAGGGGGAGAGGTGAAAACTCACCTACAAGACACTCACAAGGTTTAGGATCAAGGTTGAAATTTGGAAAATGTAAGTCGACAAGTGTCGCAACAAGTGTCGAAAAGCATTGCAAACAGGGAAGGAGGAGAATCGACAAAGCAGAAACGTCACAAGACAAGAAAAGAGGACACGTCATCAAGAGGCCTGTTGCTTAAAGGATTTATTTTCATGCTTACACGTACATGACAAGGATTTGAATCATCATAGGGGTCCTCGTGGAGGCAATGCGTGTTTTTTGTGCTTACATATTTGCCCCCTTGAGGATGGTAATCTACATGAAAGGTAGGTACCGTTCCCGAACTAGGCATTACCTGTTGTCGATTTTCCTGCAATTTGTACTTGCAATAACTAGTATTAGTCTGGCATTCAAATGTATCAAAAATGAGAATGAAAATTGAAATGACAAACTTACCATTGATCGTTTGAGCTCGACTAGTTGCTTGATTTTATCGGTTTGGACCTATGGGGATGAGAGCACACAAAACAATGCATGAAACATATGCATAAACGCAAAGAACTAATATAAAATGCATAGGAGACATGCTAAACTAGAAAGGAGCAGAATAGATTCTCCTTTTATTGCAATTTTGAAGAATGTATTTGATTTTTAGGGATTTTTTATGTTTTTACAATTTTTTAGGTTTTTTTTTATTTTTCTAATTTTTATGGTTTTTGTGAAGATTTTGTAAAGGTTTTACCTTGATGTTATTTGAGGTCTTTGAGAGACCTACATTGAAGAGGTTTCTACCCTTTCCCCCTTTCATGGGGAAACTTGTGTACTTGATTTCATAGTTTTTCTCCTTTGACTTGTTGGAGGAGTGACTTGTGCTCATAAATTATTTTACACTTTATTGTTACATGACTTGATTTGATGAGATCCATAAATAGCTTTAGTCAACATCTTGTACTTCACTTTCCCTTTTGTGCATATGTTTGGTTAGAGATTTTATGTTGCTTACGAGAATGCATACCTAAGATGATCACATATGGATGACGCAGTTTGTTTTTGTCTTTTTTGGAGAATATATATATAAATGCAGGTGACGATATGCAAATGTAAGAACACAAGCGATGCTCAAATGAAACTTTTACTTCTATGGAATGCCATGAGTTATGACATTGACGTTATTGCTTTAAGACTCTTTTTCTAATTTTTGGCATGAATGCAATATGGAACAAACAATGTGACTGCTCTTTAGTATGATTTTCAATCCAGGGTATTGCAAGTTGTCCTAATATAAGAGACCTATTCAAGGCTGTGAGATGGGCTTTAGAACTCAAGTGGGGAGGGGAGTGAAATAGAGTGTTTCTAATCTTTGGCTTTGCTAAAGGCTAAACACTGATCCTTATCTAGATAAGACAAGCTGACAAGCTTTCAACTTCAGACAAGTAGCAAGTTTTATAGGTGTTCGCTAGACTTAGATCTTAGATGGAAAGCAAAGTAGACCCAGGGTAAAGGATAAAAAGGGAAGAACAAGGGTCCCTTGGTAGAAGATGATCCTAGAGACTACTAGACTCTTTGGTGCTTAGCTAGTGCGTGTGTGTGCTTTGTACCTCTCTTTCTCTGTTAGAATGTCACCCTTGAGGCTTCGAGCTTAGACTGATCTCCACCCAAGAGTACAAACATTTAGCAATCTTCTCTCTTTCACTCCTTTTTTGTATCTCTCTTTTTTTTGCTTTTTTTTGCTTTTTTTGTATTTTCCTCACTTGATTTTTCTCATTTTTTTTAATTTTGATTTTTCAAGGAATGAATGCTTTTTGGAACTTTTTGCTATGTAATGCTTTGATCTCTCAATTCTCACTTTTCTACACTCTTATTTTGATCACTCATTTTTTTATTCACTCAAATTTTAGATTGCTTCCTTCAGAGTTTTGATCTTCCTAACATTTTTGGCCAAGAAATATAAGGGGCTGAGCGCCACCTAAAGTTTTTGTAATCTGGTTAGACTTCTCTTCTACTAAGGAAGAACTGGGAAGGTCTACTTGCAAGCTTCCTTTGAACACTGTAGGTTTGAATACTGACTTCGATTAGACCTAACATCTTGACTTATTAAGATTGGGATTAGTGTAAAGCTAAGAACTAGGCTTTGATTTAGAATCACTGGGAGTGAAAGGGGACAATGGAAGTTTGTGAAAAATGCAGAATCTCTAGGTCCCGAAAGGATGACGTATATCTAGGCAACACTAAACTCCTTACTAAAAGGAAAATAGTATAAGAGCAATTCATGAACTGTAATGCAAAATGAACAGAATGAAACTGAAATGCAAGAAACAAATTGGTTTTTTATTTTTATAATATTTTTTTGTATTTTTATGTTTTTATGATTTTTATGAGACGCTAAGATCTTTTCCTTCCATAATGCACAAGAGGTGGTGGCATTTTTGACATCTTCCATAACTATTTCTGGACATATCCAATTTGGTCTGAACTTCACTTGAAAGTCTTTGCAAGGACAGTCGAAGACTTGGTGTAAAAATGTCTTTGTATTCAGTGAGGAATTTTATGTACTCACATGTTTCATTGTTTGATGATTTGCCCCCTAGCTTTATCATTTTTTGTTCCTATTGAGTTCCCATGTTTATTTTGAAATTGTTAAGGGTAATTGGAGTTGGTGTTGACTCTCCTAGTTTTTGTGTGGATTCTGGTTCTTCTTCTTCAGTCTTGATTTTAACCATAGGGATGTTTATGTCTGGTTCAATTGGAATGGCCACTAAGTTGAATGGAGCGTAGGACTTTATTGAGTTGGGATCGAAGGGGAATTCTCCTATTGCCCCCTTTCCTATACATTTTGAGGTCTTGTTTATGTTTTCAATTTGTTTTGATGTCTCTCCTTTTTCAAAAGTGTTGATTTTTGGGTCACTAGTGGTTTCCATGGACATTCCCTTCTTTTTGACTTGTTTAACTCTATAAAGACTAAAAGGATCAGGATCTCCTTTGATGACGTGGGTTTGTCCCATGTACAAGAAATGTAATTCTTGAAATAATGTGGAGGGAATAGCCCTCATCCTATGGATCCAAGGCCTTCCTAGGATCATGTTATGAGTGGCTTCTTCATTGATGACATAAAATTCAGTTGGGAGGGTTTTGGGACCCAATGTGATGTAAAGATTCACCTTACCCATGGTTTGAATGTTTGGGTTATCATGAATTCTAAGGATGGAAGTTTGTTTTGTGATTTGAGTTTCATCATAACCCATTATTTGAAGAAGCGAAAATGAGACTATGTTGATTGCAGACCTATCATCGATCATTACACGTTTAATGGAACAGTCTTGAACTTGGACTATTAGATGGAGGGGGAGATCACCCTGTTTAGCTATGTCATTGTTTGAGGGTAACTTTTCAAAATCAAATGTCGAAGAAGAACACTTTTCACTTGGAGTGTTTTGAATTAGATGGCCTAGATCTAAGGCTTTGAGGAGAACATTCTTGTGCATAAGAGAACTCTTGATAAGCTCTAGCATGTGAGAAAAAAATGAGTTGTTGGTGTCATCTGGTTGTTCTGGTCATTGTATGACACAAATTTCTTGATCTTTATCTAATTCCACAAGGCCTAAGGTGTTTTGATCAAAGGTGTTGGGACTAAGTTCTTCATCTTGTGAGAATGTGTCCATGAATGCTTTTTTTTTACGTTTTGGGAGGTTTGATATGAAGCTATGGTACCCCTGACACAACTTGATCTCATGCCCCATTCTCTTGTGAAATGAGCAATATTTATCATGATTGTGATCTTGAGGTTTATGATGATTAATGTATAACACTTCTTGTTGATTCTCAAGGGATAGTTGTTGGAATTTCCATTTCCCAAATTTGTATGACTATTGTAGTCACAATTGTCATTCCCTGATAGTGAAGTGTTTGTTGACCCATCTATGTCTTGATCGTTTGTCTAGGATTTGTTATTTGTATCATGGTTTATCAACCTTCCATTGGCATCATATTCCCTTCTTCCGCTATCAATAGCAGCTTGGTCAATTCTAAGGGCATTTTCGAGTGCTTCTTCATTTGATTTGTAAGGGAGTCTTTGGACTTGTTCTCGTATGTCATTGTTGAGAGCATGCAAGAAGAGATCACAAAGTTCTCTATGATCCATGTTTGGTGTACTAGTTGAAGAATAGAGAACTTTCCTCCATCGTGTGATAAAATGTGCAATTGACTCATTAGCTTCTTGTTTGATTGTTAAAAATTATTGTATTCATGTCTTGACCAATTTGTTTATGTCAAAGGCAGTCGTAAATTGTTCAATGAGTTGCCTAAAAGAATGGATTGATGCTTCTGGAATTCGATATTACAAATCTAGAGTGATACCATCTAAAGTCTTCGGAAAAATCTTTCTACTACCCCATCCCAAGGAAGGAGTTCTCACACTACCATGATGTAAGCCTTGATATGAGAGTTGGGATCACCCTCTCCTTTAAATTTTGCAATCTCGAGGAGAGAACATGGTAGTATTACTTGACAAATGTTGTAGTCAAGAGGCTCCTTTAAATACTCAAGGTATGTTCCTAGGAGGGAGTTATGTGTAGAGGATTTTGTTCCTCCAAACATTAGCCCTTCAAGTGGAGCTTGTTGTGTTTGTTGAAAGGGTATGCTAGATTGTTGATATCCTAAAAAAGTTGGATGACTAGATGGCATCATGTTTATGTTTTGAAGATTGGGTGGGACTATTTGTGGTTGATTTCGTGTTATAGGATTCCCACCTATTTGATTGAGACTTGTCATGTTGGATTGTGAGGGCAAGGGAGGCCTAAATGCTTTATTATGTGTTTCATACGAATTGGAGTTTAGATTAGGGGCATTTTGTGTTGCCCCTTGGTTTGATTTGATTTCATCAATGAAATGATTTCCCTATACCCTAGGTTTTTCTTGAATTTTTCTTTGACAACCATTTCTAGCTTCGAGGGTCCTGATTTGTTGGACCAATTTTTCTATAAGGCCTGTGAGTGAGGCTTCTTCCATTCTTTGAGTTTCACAACCTTGAGATGGATTGCTTTGTGTTGGGGTTTGACTGACCCTACTTGTTCCTTTTGATGACATTTCGCATGTCATGGGCTTTTTATCTTGATGTACAACGTGGAGTGATTTTTGTACCTCCTCAGCTTCTTGTAAGTTCTTCTCTTGAGAACATGATTCATTGTCCATTTTGGTGGCCAATTTTCTATGGCTTGTTATGATTTGATCATCTTGATGGATCTCAGATTGAATGCTCATTGGTTGTGTTTTAATTTTATCAAATTTGTGGGGATTTTGTTGGATCCCTTTTGGGTTTATAATTTTACTTGAGGGGACATTCCCTTGGACTTTTTGTGATTTTGTCCTAGATTTTTGATGCGTGAAACATCGTGAGATGTGTAAAAAATTAAAAGAACCCATCCTAAAAGGATTTGCTCTTCACGTTGGGTTCACCAAAATATGTACGCTCAAAATCGTGACTCCGATTGCTTGGGGCTGTCGGGTCAGATTTCGACACACACACAGACCCTTTCCCTCCTTGCCACGGGGTGATCCGCCATGTCACTCTCGCTCACGTGGAAGTAGCTAGTCGAGAGGAGGCAAGACACGTCAGGGGTCTGGCTCATTGGAGAGCTAGACTTCGTGAAGGGGGGTTGGCAAGTTCTGTGGCCTTTGTTGCTGTGCATTTTGTTGAATGTTTCACTCAATTGTTGTGGTAGTTGAAATAACCCTATGACCTGAAGGGTCACTGGTTTCTCTTCGTCTATTTGGATTCCTTGAATTCCACCTTTGTGTGGGAAAACAGTTGTTTTCGTTGATGGCTTCTCCTATTTCTATGTCCCTGAGAAATGCTATGTGTAGTCATAATGGCCTAATTTCTTCAATCAACAAGAGAACAAATGGATCTTCTTGTGGTGGAATGTGTGTCTATTGTTGGGTAAAAGCAAAAAGTTGTGTCACACTTTCAGCCGACTTATCAGCACAAGTGAATTTAAGTATTTCTAACTAAAAATTAATTTTGGTCAAACATACGATCTTGTAAGATTCATTCTAGCTAAGTTAGATATGTGCACAACTTTTCCAACTAAAATTGTTGGCTAAATGCATATGTAGCACCATGATGAGGCCAATTTACCAAAAAAATAAAATTATTTGAAAAACTTGATATTTCAACAACTTTTACTCATGTAAATAACATTTTTTTAAAAATATAAAAATACCCTTTTGTAGATCTATAAGTTTAGTTTTTAAAAAAATATATATTTTAATAGTTTAATTATTATTTATATTTTACTTTTTATTTTTACTAAAAGTAGGTTATCAGCACAAAACATTAAGTCAATTACCATGTCAAGGAAAAATAGTAAAACTTATTTAAAAAAATTGAAAAAAATACGATGCCCTAGATAAAAGAATCTATATCAAGATGGTATAATTTTTTTTTTTCTATTTTAGATAAATTGTTAATATGAAAGTTGACGTTGACTGGAAACAATTCTGTTTTAATACACACATTTTAATATTTGTTTAAAAATATATGTTTATCAAAATGGAAAAAAAATATATCCATGCCCTAAAGTTTCAAATTTAAATACAGACAAAAAAATTGAAGAAAAACAAATAAAATTTACTATATAAAGATTAACGTCTCATGTAACTTCATTTTTCAGCATTTTATCAGCAACTACATTATAGTGTCAATTTATTAAAAACTATATTCAAATAATTTTTTAATTTTTTCAAAAAAATAGAAGCATAAAATATACTAAAAAATAAATATTTTATTAATTTACATCATTTCAAAATTTAAAACATATATGTCACTTTTTAGTGATTCAAATTTAAAAGTTGGATTAGCATTGGTCGTTTCCTTTATAAAAGTGTGAGACAACATTGTACTTTTACCCTGTTGCAGTTGCGGATGCAACTCCTCAATCTCATTACGGATATGCTAGAATTAGGGCCCACAACTGAGAGGGGGGGTGAATCAGTTGTGCAAAACTTTCTTTCTATTAAACACTTAATTCCACTTTGCAATTAAGCAGCTTAACAATAAATCAATCATGGAAACATAATACAACAAATCAAGAGTAGAAACACATCAACATATGAGACACCAAGATTTTGACGTGGAAAACCCGGTTAAGGGAAAAACCACGGGGTGATTAGCCCAATAATGTATTCTCTGTTAGAAGAATAGAAAGAACAAAATGGCAAATGCCAATTAGGGCTCACTACCCGAGCACACTGCTCACAAGAGGCTCACTACCTACAAGAGACACACTGTCTACAAAGAAATAAGTATCACCTACTTGAACTAGAAAATAGCATCTTCACCATGCTTGAATCAGTTCCATTAAGCTCAATACTTCTGCTCTGCCTTTTGCTCTCCTCCTCGCTACCACACTCTCATCTCCATGAGGACAACTTCAAAATGACTTTGCAATCCTTTATTTATACAAGGCATCAACTTAGGAATGATCATCTAAGTCGGCAAACATCCACAATAACATCCGCAAGATGTATAACTCATCCGGTCGGCTTGTTTTAGGAAGAACACCATCATCCGAAAGTTGTTCTTCAAAAGTGAACTCCAACATGAATTGGACAGAATCCAAAGACCACCACAAGCTTGCCTGAATCACCAAGAACATCCATACTTCATCTGCTTACTTGAATCCTTCTCTCCTTCATCTGGGACCTCAAGAACACAATCTGTCATCACTGTCACAAAGGGATAGATGCTTGCGGACCTTCAAACCACGAACCAATCTATTTGACACTCCACAAAGACTTCTATAGAACTCCCTCAAATCCATAGAACATTATAATGCAATTCTGGATCTCACCGGACCTATCTGTCTCACTCTGTCACCACTGAACACCTGCTAGAACCGATTTTACTTGAATAGCCACAACTTTTTCAGATCTTCATGTGGACCTCTGAAAACTCTACTGGACTACCTTAAGACACATATCTAGAAACCCTTTAAACCGCATCCTCTGATCCTCATCCTATCATGGACTTTTACCTTACTGTCTTCCTTGTTCTTTTCTGTTCTTGATTGAGACTAATTTTCTCAATATCCTCAGCACACAGCTCATCCAATCCTTATTATTAATGCAACAAGAGTATATTGACATCAATGACAACATCGGTTAGGTCCATACTTGCAACAAGATAGCCCTTACCCACTCTCCTCTTATTCCTAAACACATTCGTGAATCAGGATAGAGGGAATCGTATAATTGCTAACTCTAACCAAATCCAGGGTTTTGACCTAGGGTTTTGTTTGACTTTGTTCAACTGTGATTACCTCGTGATGGAATCGAAGGTTTGCAATGTTGTCTATTTTAATAGATCTATATGAATGCAAACTAAATGATAACATGCAAAACATCTTTTTGGTATTTTTAGAATGTTTTGGAAAGGAAAATGCTTCTAATCTATGAAAGAAATATGTATGCAATTCTATATGTCTTTTCAAATGCAAAGTTTAATCTATGTTTTTGTGGGTTTTTGGTGTTTTCAATGCAATCTAATCTAGTGGAAAGGAAAGATGCTTTTTCTAACAAAGTAGATCTAGGAATGTAAAAATGATTAATCTAGCATGCAAGATCTAATGTATCAAGGAAAAAGCACAATGTTACTATTCCCAAGAGCAGTGTGATTATCTAATTACTATGAAAGCAATGAAAGAACCTGAAGAGATGAAGATTTGTTGACTTCATTACCCTCAGTATCCTTGTGTAGGCAACCTCGAATCCTTTTGTGGCAGCAGGTGATCCTCTTGACAACAAAATGACCTGAAGAAGCAAAGAGAAGCTTTTGTGAAGCTTGTATGAGCTTGATGTGAGCTTTGAATTAAGCACAATGGCTAAGAATTGAGCAGCGTAGCATTGCTTGATTGAAACAAATAAAGTAAAAGGCACTTACATCCTGTATGAGCATATGAATGCTAGGTTGGAGAGCAAACTTGGCAAGAGCTAGTGCACAATGAATTTGCCTCCCTTTGTGCTTAAGGTAGGGGGTATTTATAGGTTTGAAGAAGGGATTGGATTGAAGAGTTAACTCATTTGATTGATGAGTTAACAAGAATAGATTGGGGAGTTAACAAGGTTGATTACCCAGTGAACTCAACTGATTGGGGAGTGATGAAGCAATGATAGCTTATCACTGAAGAAGAAATGGAGATGAGGGAATGCATGAGATTGATTAGAGAGTTAATTTGAGATCAAATAGAGCTAATTGTGCATGTGTAGGTGCATGAAATAGTTAACTCCATATCAAGGATAAAAAAATCATCCAAACAAAAAGACAAACATGCAAAAATAGAGGAAAAATGAGAGAGGAACTCGAGTTTTTTCATGGGTCAAAAGACGGCAGGGTCGCCACCTTCGTTAGACAAGGTCGCCCAGGGAGATCATGGGTCGCTTGGGGAGATCTGGGATCAAAAGTGCAGAATGTAGAAATTCAGGCTGGTAGAAGGTATAGGGGAGGAAGAGGGGCATTTCTGCATCAAGGAATAGGTCGGTCATGTGGAAGAATCCAAATCTCCACTTGCATCTTTAGGATCCCCAGTGGGGATCTGGAAATAATAGGGGGAGATTTGGATGGGTTGGTTGAAATCAAAAATAGAAAGCGGGAGATGGATTGGGGGACCTCTAGAAGGCTTCTATGAGGTGCACTAGATGAAATACAAAGGGGAGAGGTGAAAACTCACCTACAAGACACTCACAAGGTTTAGGATCAAGGTCGAAAGCCGATAAATGCAAGTCGACAAGTGTCACAACAAGTGTTGAAAAGCGTCGCAAACGGGGAAGAAGGAGAATCGATAAAGCAGAAATGACACAAGACAAGAAAAGATGACACATCATCAAGAGGCTTGCTACTTAAAGGATTTATTTTCACGCTTACATGTATGTGACAAGGATTTGAATCATCATAGGGGTCCTCCTGGAGGCAGTGCATGATTTTTGTGCTTACAAAGACCAATCTAGAATTGCTTAGATATTTTGTTGATCCACCTGAACACCTTTGGCACTTATGGCATGCCTCAAGTATAAAATTTCTATTAAACCAAATTCACATTTAGACATCTTTGCAAAGAAAGATTATTGATCCAAAATACCCAACACTGTATCTAAATGTTTCAAATGCTCTTCCCAAGTTTTATTGTATATATCAAGATATCATCAAAGAAGACTAGCACAAATTTTCTAAGTTGCTTGCTAAATACTTGATTCATGCATGGTTGAAAAGTGGCTGGAGCATTAGTGAGTCCAAAAGGCATGACCAAAAACTCAAAGTGTCCATAATGGCATTAGAATGTTGTATTCTCAACATCACCCTCTCTCATGTGGATTTGGTGGTATCTCAACCTTAAATCAATTTTGAAGAAGTACACAGCTCCATGCAATTCATCTATGAGCTCATCTATCCTTGGAATAGGATATCTATTTTTTATGGTCTTCTTGTTCAAGGTCTTGTAATCAATACACATCCGCATGTAGTGCCATCCTTTTTCACAAGAACTATTGAAGATGCAAATGAACTGGAGCTAGGTCTTATGAAACCCATCTCAAGAAGTTCTTTGATAGACTTCTCAATTTATTCTTTATACCCTCTTAGGTGACAATATGGTGTAGTTATAATAGGTTTGGCTCCCTTTTCTAACTCTATAACATGTTGAAATCCTCTATCTAGTGCCAGTCCTAGAGGCATATCATTGAAAACTATAATATGCTTGTCCAAAATTTTTAAATATCAACATGATAAGCACCTTCCTTATTTGATGAGGACTTGGTGGGAATAATAAAATAACTTGCTACCCATGCAACTTGAACTCTTCAAAAATTTCTCTCCATTCTTTTTGTAATCACAACTCATGGAGCTCCATTAGAAATCCCTCTGAGAACAATTTCCTTTCCATCTGATTGAAACTTGAACTCCATAGTCTAGTAGTTTAGGTAAAAACCACCTAAAGAGTGCAACCACTATACACCTAGAATGTAATAGCCACTGTCCTGGTAGGGCTTCATGCCAATGTTTTTTGTTTCTCACTGCTATTTTGGGTTAGGGTTTATATGTGTTTTTGCATGTGTTTGTTTTTACAATATAACCATGAAAACAAAGCATGCAACAAATACCCAAAAAAACTAGAATAGATATACCCTAAATATCAACGACCCAAATCATATTATTGCTCAAAATGAATTACAATGACATACCCATTTTGATTTCTTCAACTTTGTACATTCATTGTATATGGACCAGCAATGGATGTGTTACAGAAATGCTCAATGTGCTCAAATCTCCAAGTTCTTCACTCAACAAGTTATAGATATGTGATGCCAAGTCCCAAATGCCAAGAACAAGAATGATACAAGCCTCCAAGAAGGGGTGATTATCCTCCTAAACCTCCACACCCTTGATGAGGGTCTGTATGGCCAACAAAGGACTTCCTCAGAAATAAAAATTAGATACAAAACACGGTCTTCAAATCAATCCTTCAAACCTGCCCAAAATGACAATGAGATCCCTCCAAATCGCTACACAAAGACAATGTTTGTTGATATAAATAAATGGTGTCTTGATGCTATTGTACGACCTGCCTGTGAGAGGTGTACATCCTACTTGTGAGAGGTGTATGACCTACCTTTGCTATCTCAGAACTGCACAAAACACATAGAAATTCCTCTTCAAATCTAGCCTACAATGTCTTCTATTCACTGCTCAAACAAAATGAATATTATCACGATGAAATCTCCTCAAAATGGTATCATTCGAAGCACAAGCGAAGCCTCCATATGAAGCTCCTAGCAACCCCTCTGATGCTGTCTCTCAAGCATGAAGAGAGTGATCTCACAGAGGTTTTCGTCTGTGTAAAACCCTTGTTCAACCTCCAAAGCCAAGCTTCAAAGTTTGCACGACAATATCAAATTTTTGCAAGAGTGAATGGATGCAAATGAATTCATTTTCTCTTATTTTATTCCTTCACCCTCAATGCCCAAGGGAGGGTATTTTATTATTTTGTTTTATTTATTTTTGACCCCCACATCCCTTCATGAGGCGTCCACCTCCTAGCACACAACCTTAAGTCACAACTTAAGTCTTCATAAAGTGAAGTCACTTTATAACATAAGTGACTTAGGCTAAAACTAGTGTAAATTAAATATTTAATTTAATTTACTTTTTGATCAATTAATCCATAGCCAACTCGAAACCAAATGTAATGTGCTAGATGCTCCAACTGGCAGTGGCTATAAATGGAAAGTCGGGCCAACACCACCCGTGATCCCCTTGCCCGACTTACTATAAATAGTAAGTCCTAGAAAATGACCCAAATAGGCTCCTTAACAAAGCCATTAGCCTACGGGAACCCTGGAATAGGTTAATCTCCTTATCTGACTGTTTGGGCTAAGAAGGGGACATTAGACAGAACAACATCAGTCTCTCCTATACCAATAATATAAAAATCATCACATACCTTATAATCTCCCAAAGTTATGTTGAGTTGTCTAATCACTTTGGTACAAGGCATGGTGAATCCATCAACTACAATAACATTAAAGCCTTCAAATTCTTCAGTCTTCAAACCTCTCTTTGCTACCAAACCTTCATCAATAAAGTTGCGGGTCACCCCACTTTTAATAAATATAGTCATTCTTTGTCCACCTAGTACTCCTTGAACTCTTGAAGGATGGTATTTGGGAGCTCCAAAAAGAGCTACAAAAGTACCATCTTTTATGTCTTCATTCTCTACCTCCTCATGTACATGATCCTTTAAGTCTTTCAAAAACTTCATGCTCCTCTGAATCTAATTCTCCATATGATCTTACCTCAATGTAATATACTCGTACCTTACCCAAGCATCTATGACCAAGCCCCCATGGTTCCCTACAAGAAAAACATAATTTCTTTCTCCTTAGCTCATTTTTGGTGTCTTCATATATCTCTTTTTATGGAGCTAGAGACATAGTATTCTAAAATGGTGTAGGAGACCCCTTCTTCTAGAAATTTCCCTTTTGTGGTCCAAAAGTGGATGGCTTAGATTGATATGAAATTTTATTCTTCATGACAGATGGCTCCAAAGTTAGAGCTCTTTTAATAGCTTCCTATAGATTTGATGGAGCAAAACTCTTGACTAAGCCTTTGAGTGATTCAAAGAGACCCTCAATAAAAAGAAATGTGATCCTTTTTTTTCTAATAATTTAGTCACCATAACAACAACCTTTTGGAATTCCTCTACATATGCACTCACTGAATTTTGTTGTCTGATTTTTGAAAGCTCCCTAAAATATTCTTCCTCATGTTTTAGCTCAAATATATCCAATATTCTTTGGTTGAATTCTTCAAAAGTATGCACTCAGTCATGTCCTTGTGTGATTAAACAATGGTACCACCAATCATATGCAATACCTTCTAGATGTAGAGTAGCAAATTGGACGACATCCTTCTCTTTCAAGGGATTGAGGGTAAGGTAAGTCTGTAATTTTGCAACCAAGCATGAGCTGAAATCTTATCAATACCATCAAAAGTGGGTGTTGAAAGTTTGTTCAATTTATTCTTTAGATCTCTCCCACTCTGATTTTGATTATTTCCTCTCCCTTTTAGGTAAGAATTTTTTTGGTGTATCTCTACAAACTTCTCAAATGATAGGGTTGCTTTGAAGCCTTCATATTGATTTTGGTATTCATCATACCATCTAGCAGTTGCTTCAATATGTGATTCTGTAGTGGAGCAGTGGGTAGAACTTCAATCTCTTCATCATCTAGTAAAAATGTAGGTAATGGCTTGAATATGGAATGACCCGAGGATCTATTATTTTTTGATGGGCTTTATCTTCATGGGAAAGTTCTAGAGCTCAATTGTTTCACCAATCTTCTTATTAATTCATTTGACTCCTTCTGGGATTCAGATACTTCTTTTTGGCCCCAATTGAGATTCAACAAGGTTCTTTGAAAGTATTCATCCCTTTTTTCATCTATCATTCTCTCCTTTCCCTTGTCACTATTATCCATAGTTTCTCCCTTTGTGCTCAATCCTTCTATCTGCAACTTTCTCAACTCTTGTCTTTGATATCTAATTTCTCTGTCACTAGGAAACATGAATCATTTAAAAAACCCTGTAGGCTGGCAAGATCTTTGATATAATACTGCTATAATTTCCCAATTTATTTTATTTTTTATAAACATACTTCAAGTCTAATAACATAAATACAATTCCCACAAACTTCAAAAACATCACAAGATAACAAGCTAGTCAACACTGGAATTGCACCAAATGAACCGGAAACTTCTATAAATTCATGTATTGATATAAATAACATTTTTATATCATATTGGACTATTATTATAGTCATTATAACAACTACAACAACCAACACAAATATGGAAATGATTACTACTCAAATACACATTATGTAATTCAACATAACATAGACAATTCAACCACAACTTGAAAGATGGGATCTTCTACTTCTAGAAATGGACTGAGGGAATAACATGAACAACTGCAAGCTGCTTCACAAATAAAATAATGAACAACAACCCACAAACATGTGCCACACCAAACAACCTGTAAAACACACACAAACTAAACAATAAATTGTCTCGAAAACCCCAATAACTCCACAAACTTTTAAATTTGATTGAAAGATGCTGGAACAACACAATACTAATCTACTATAGAAACAAAAAACACAACACCAACAACAAATTTGAAACCCCAAACTACAACCAAACTTGCACACACAAACTCTAAAAACTAGGCAAAATTGCCAATCTTTGAAGCTCTACATTTCAATCCCTAGATGATAATGCCCTTAGAACCAAAAGGTTCTCAACTTTTGATTCTAGCAACCAATGGGTTTTTATCCACAAGTTGCAAACTCTTGTGGGTTTTCATCCACAAAAGAAAATCTGAACACAAGTGCTCGAGAAATAAAAAATTAAAACAATACCCACAAATGCTTTTTTGAAAATCTTTTATATGTTGCATGCCCAAATTGGGCACCCAAGATTCCCAGAATCCCAAGCCCTTCTTGGAGGGAAAAAAACAATTAAAATATTAGCCATAACCTCCCTATAACTACCAGATAAAAATAGTGAATGACAACTCACAAAAGGATGCTCCATTTTGAATTTAAATTAATGCCAAATACTTCCATATTCCCATAGCCACACTTGTGTTGGATAGAATAAAATTTAATATTTAATTGTCTTGGAAAATGTGACTTAAATTAAGACTAATAATTAAATATATTATTTTCCCTAAGATTTTAATATTAACCCATGGGAAAATAAAATGGATTAATAATCATCCTACACTTACTATTTTTTAGAAAGGGGACATGACAGAACTAAAGTCAACTAGCCAATCATATTATTGTATTTTTCTTCTTCTAAAATTTTGACATTATCTTCTTAAAAAATAGAAATATGAGTTATTAGCCTATGTTTAATAAAAAATAATTTTATGTTATACTTCATTTAATTTCAATTCATTATTTTTAAAAGACCAAGCATATGATTTCATTTTTTTTCTCAACTACAAAAATTATATAGTTATGATTTTTCACTATATGATATGTTTGAAATGACATTGAAAACTATTATTGTCATCATCATAGTCCTTTTGTCTTGTGAGGTGGCGGGCTAAATTAATATGAAAACTACTTCTACCATCAAAAGAGTTGTCTTGTGTGAAAAATTACTTATAGTTGTTATAATTCCCTATTATATCTACTATAGATGACAAGTATTGATTTTATGTTACTATCTGCACACATCTTATTCAAATATTAATTCAAGACTAGAATTTCAACTCTATTAATTATCCATATTCATTTGAAATGACATTGATAATTTATCCTACAATTTTCTAATCTCACTTGTGCATTTAGAGAGTTTGTCAAGATTGAGTCTGAAGAACAAGCCCCTCAACCTCTCCATATTTAGTGACATGTCCTTGTCCTTACTCTCTAGCCTTGGCACAACCTCCTCCAACTCATGTATAAGTTTGGCTCATCCTCATCTTTCTTAGGGGTGTTTTTGGCATGCAAATTTATATTATAAATTTACGACCTAGTTAAACTTGTCCAAATCAAACGAATTATTCTTTTACCCTCCAAATATATTACCACTACTTGATAATTACATTTTATTTTTGCATCGACACATGGGTTTCTAGGGTTTATAACATATTTATTTGGCTTCATTAAATATTCAAAACTAGCAAATGATATGAAAGTACACTAGCTTTTAACTTGCAAGAGCTTTTGAAAGTAATAATTGTAGACAAATTTCCAAGCGTATTGTACAAATAAAGATTAACTATTAACCTTATTCAATTATTATTATTTCTACTTTCAAACATTTTACAATGATAAGAACTAATCATTACATGACACTTGTTTCATTTACAATACATCATATAGAAACTAGATCCACCTAAATCACTTAAAGCGTTTGCCCCCGGAATATTTGATAAACCAAAGTGTGAACGACTCGAGACGATAAACCAAGAGACATGGGAGAAAACAAACATTAAGACTAATTTTTTAATATTATAATATAAGCATAATTTTTCTTCATTCTATACGCTTTCTTTATATTTTTTCAGAACTGTCTTTATAGGAAGCCCATCCGTAGGTTGAAATCCTTAATAAAAAGTCCCAATCTAATGCAGCTGGGTGGCCCTGTCTGGTTGTGAAAAGGACTGCTCTGACACCATTGCGATGAAGGAGTTGTACACCTTCACACGTTCTTCTGCTACGATTGTAGACACAGGTGATGAGGAATAATTATGCTATTTTTATGCAGTCAATTTCAGTTATAATTCAATTCAGTTTCACTATGACTTGAAAACCTGTTTTCTTCAACACCCAGTAAATCATAACATCCTCGGCGTGCCGAATTAAATCTCCAAATCTAATGAAAATTAAGCACTATTTGTGATATTGTACAGAGATGGCACACTCTTGGCGTGTAACAGTCTTCACTCAGGCAGCTATCTGTCTCTCTGCTTTTATGCTGATGATTGCATTTAAGTTTTTGAGACCTGTAAGGACACACAGTAATTTGGATTTGTATTTTATCAGTGTGGGAGATGCAGAAGGCCCATTGTTAGAAAGAAGAGCCCTTGCTAAACAGGTATGCATTTTTCACTTTACATCCATTTGTACGAACCAGTGACCTAGCATATCTATCTCTCTATATGATATACACAAGTAACAATAATAGTCTTTCTGTCAGAATGTAAAATCTGTAAGAAATGCAAAAAGTAGTTGTAGTCAGTATTATTGGAAATTGACGCATTACAGTAGCACGGGTAGCCTTTTATGTACTCCTGAATGGTTTTTATTTTAATAGCATGTTGTGTTGTTTTTTATCACCAAAAGGAAAATAAAGCGCTTTGGGCAATTTGGGAATTGTTATATCAGGACACATGAGAGGCCCAAGGTTTTGTGATCGGAGTGTTATTCAAGTTTTTGTTTTTAATTCTTTATGTTTGCATAATATGCATTTGGAGTGTTTTCATCATATGTTTCTAAGTGTTTATTTAGATTTATGCTTAATTAGCTTTTGTTATTTTCGACCATGCCATCACCCATCTCGAATCAACTTTGATTGTCAGGAGACTGGCCAATTGACATAGATTGGGGTTTTTAGGCATTGTATTTGTTGTTTCAAGTTTTTGTTTCTTTGAAGTTTCCAGCTGCTTTATGTTCTTGTTCTGTTTTGGTTATGTTCACTTTACGAGTGGCAAATCGACATAGCTTTGTGTTTATTGGCATTGCACATATTGTTTTAGGTTCTTGTTCCTTTGAAATTATTATGTTCTTCTTCTACTTTGGTTATGTTCACTTAACTGGAGATGAACTAGGCACTCCCATTGTGTACTTTTACAGGTATGTGCTTCTCTTCAGTCACACCGCCCATTCTTGGTATCCTGTAGATATAAATATCCGAATGACAACTTGTAGACATAAATATCCAAATCAAATAAAATTAAAAAATTCCAATTGCTCTGAACCTGATTATTATACTCCTTGATTAATGAAGACTATTTTTAAAAAAGTTGATTCTGAATATGGGGAGTTGTGTTCAGGATTGATATTGGCCATTTAATATTTATTGACTCCCTTTAGCTTCTGGTGCTTATCATCTGAAATTATGCAACTTGCAGATAAAGGCAACTGCATTGGAGTATGGTGTTCAGTTTGTTGTAAGCATCAGTGATGCTGATACCAATCATGGATTGTTGGAGAGTGTGCACGAGGTTTGTTCTCAGTTGTACAAACCATTATTATGATTTTTTTCTCATGATCTAATGATAGACAATGTAAACTACTTCCTTGATATTGAAATTCACCAATGAAACATATTTTTTAAGGTCTTGGAAGTGTTTCTTTTCTAGTTAGCAATTATTTTCCATTGCTGTGTTTGATTCTTAAAAAAAAAAAAGTTTCTTTGGTGTGAACTATTGTTCTTTTACCCAGCAATGGTTCTTTCTTTTTTTTAAAACTGCTTGAGCAAATGGATACAATTCTTTATTGTGTGCGAGATATTTCAAAACTGGCCCATGAAAAAGTTCTGAATGATAGCAAACCAGCTTACCTCGTTGCAATAGAACATCTCCCATAGCATAATGGCTCCCATTCATTCCCACCCCAAACAGTAGCTACATGTTTGGTGATGCCAAATGATGATGTTCATGTGACTGTCAAATTTAATGAAATACCCCTAGATGTTATTTGTAAACTGATAACAAATTTCTTTTCCAGTGTTATGTTCAATCATCAACAAATTACATGAATAGTATAAGACTTAGACAGATCAACTTTTGCATATTTAGCAAGGTTTGTGTACACAGAAATAAATGTTTTTTTCAGAATTTCTTGACAAATTACACAGTTCACAATAGTTACCTTGATACAGTGCCACGAAATAGTGGCCTTCAGCCTCAGCTATCACAAATACTCACAGCGGTAATTACTATGAGGCACCTGAAATCATCCTATAGCGCGGCCTGAGTATTCTTCTTGTTTATAGGGTACAGATATATACTCGATACCTGCACCTCTTATGATGTCAATGCCTTCCACTCTCTGGTGGGGATATGGGATTCCTGTGCTGAAATGACTGAGCAAAGTTACCTCCTTTGGTCTGAGTAAACACCCGATCTGTCCCACAATCAAAGTTGACTCTGACTATTAGTTGGTGGGAGGTGATTGATTTATCCTTATCTGGGTGTAGGAGGTGTCGGAGACACCCGAATCGTCCTACTTGGACCTAGAGATGTAGATGCTGCACCTAGTAGACTCCCGTTTGATGATGTTGTTTGGGAGCGATAAGGATTAGCGACCCAGACGTAGCTGGACCTAGCGGCAGACTTCCACGGCCTAGTGATGGGTGATGGCAATGATTGACCAAATCGTGGGGCTCAACCTTGAGGTGCTGGAACAAAGATAATTAGATTTCCGAATTCTTCCAACCAACGAACCTCCTAGAACATAACTGGTAGCTCTTGAAAAACACAATTAAACTCAAATTATGCTCTATGCAAACTCTTGGATGGAATTTGCTCCAAAATACCAAGCTAGGATTTCGTCTAACCTAGTAAATCACCACTTGAGGTTTTCGTCCCAAGTGATGAAAATGCAAACAACCATTTGAAATCATAATCAGATGCCTTTCGAATGAGAGTCCATTCCTTCTTATACCTATTTGTATTTGAAAAAGACAATACAAGTCGACGCCAAAATCATAAGTTATTATTATTGAAATAATTAATATTATTATGATTATATAATTATATTATTATAATAATAGTGTTTAAAAACACTTTTATTATTAAAATAAATAATATCATTGTATTTGAGCGGAGGGGACATGATAGTCCTCCCGCCCCAAATATTGCTTGTCCTCAAGATGATCAAAGATTTCTGCTCTCTCCCATGTAGCATTCTCAAGAGGCAGATTCTTCCATTTCACCAAATATTCTGGAATGATCTTGTTTTGGAGCTTTTTCTCTTTCATATCAATGATCGCTTCGAGCTCTAGAATCATTTTCCCTTCGTCATCAAGTGGTGGCAGCTCCAAACAAGGAATGACATGTTGTCCCAGCGCCTTCTTGAGGCGAGACACATGAAAAACATTATGAATTCTGCTATTTGTTGGTAACTCCAGCTCATATGCCATCTCTCCTATCCTTCGTGTGAGCTTGTAAGGCTGATAAAATCGTGGTTTAAGCTTCTCCGCACCACTTCCCTTGAGGGTAGATTGTCTATAGGGCTACAACCTCAGAAAAGCCAAGTCTCCAACCTAAAATGTCCTCTCCAAACAGTGGCGATTAACATAGATCTTTTGTTGATTTTGATCCTGCTGTAGGTTCTCTTTGAGTGCTTTCAGAATATCCATACTCTGTTGTACCAAATCTCTCGCTCCAAGAACTCTACCATCCGAAAGAATCAAATCCGCAAATGATAATGCCTCATAACCATATAGTGCTTTGAAGGGGGTCATACCTATTGACATGTGAAGAGTGGAATTGTAGCAATACTCCCCAAGATGTAGCCACTTAATCCATGTGGTCTGCTGCCCTGTAAGATAATTCCTCAAATATCCTTCAAGCCATTTATTCACAATCACCGTTTGTCCATCCGTTTGAGGGTGATAGCTGGTGATTGGAGTCAACTTTGTGCCCGTCAATCAAAAAAGTTCTTGCCAAAACAGACTAATGAACCTGCTGTTCTTGTCACTCACAATATTTCTAGGCAGCCCATGCAATCTAAACACCTCTCTAAAGAATAAATCAGGCACTTGCCTGCACAATGATTGGTCCAAGTGATCTCATCTTATTCCTTTTGTGTGTTTACACTCTCACTCCCGTATCCTTATGGCAACCAAGGTCTCTTGAAACTCTCCAAACTGTCCTCCTTATGACACTTAGAGCTGTTCTAACTGCATATATATTAGATAATGTATCTGCTTCTGTTTTTGAAACAAGAATTTGGTTGATATCAATATCAACTGGGCAATTCTTCTGCCACAATCTTGCAAACTTTCTTGCTTCTCAGACTTGCTGCTTGCATATATATTAGATAATGTGAAGTTAGCATTGAGGCTGACTTTTGGCAGAATGAAGAATGATATGGTTGGGCCCAATTTAACACTTTTTTTCCTCTAGACCTCTAAAAATAACAACCTGTATTAAGACACATAAACGAGCAAGGAAGTAGTTGAAGGTCTAGCCATGTACCAAGAAAAATATGAATTATATAATGTTTATTATATTTAAAATATCCAAGATCTATCTTAAACCAGATTTGTTAATATACTCATAAGACTTTCATGGAAGTTGATCCCATCTATTACTTCTAATAATAACATGACTTTAATTGTCATGAGAGGGTGATGTATAATGGTAGTACTCAGAAGATATGTAAGAAAGCTGGTTGTCCCTTATACTGGGTGACTTGAAGACAAGAGTGTAAGGTTGGTTTGTCTATTTTCCTTAAACTTATTGCTCTCCAGCCTGGCAGCTGCATCTCAATATTTCATCTGATTGCCTATACTTAAGAAATGCAAGTAAAGGAACTCATAACAACAGAATGAGTAATACTCTTTGCATACTTGTAGGATTTGTTAGATACTCAGGAAGTGTGATCTCCTTATACTCAAGGTTGAGTTGTAGACTTGATATATGAATGTGTAATACTCTTTGCATACTTGTAGGATTTGGTAGATATTCAGGAAGGTTGATCTCTTTATACTCGAGGTTGATTTGTAGACTTGATAACAGAATGTGTAATACTCTTTCCATACGTGTAGGATTTGTTAGATATTCAGGAAGGTTGATCTCCTTATACTTGAGGTTGACTTGTAACTTGATAGCATGGTTGGTTCTGCTACATTGCCAATACTTCCTACTTGCCTACCTTATAGTGGTGTCTCAACATTTCACCTCTTTGTCCAGACTTGATCAATGCAAGGAAAGAAAATTCAAACATATTTTATGCACTGGGATTGATGTAAATTGTAGGCACTGGGATTGATGTAAATATATTTGTCTTATGTTTTATTTTTGTTTCAACAACAGTTATAACTTCACAATTTTTAACCAGAGAATGAGAACTACAACATTCAACAACATACTAATCAGGAAACCATAACAGCTATGTTATATTGCCACTTGAGTGAGTACAATGCCAGTCCAGCTGGTTTCAAATCAGCTTTCCATTCAAATTCAATTCAAAGATTACACATACTGACCCATAGTCTGAAATGAGACAGTTACCACTGAATTATGACTGATCGCTGTTACTCCAATGCTGACCGATGACCCTTGCTGGTTGTAAATGGTGCACATGGTTATTAGATTCCGCTCTTGGGGTAATGATATTCCTGAACATTCAATCTCGCCCCCACAAGGTTGAATTTAGATCTAAGTCTATGGATCCGCTTGATGTTAGTGACCAATGATCGCCTTCTTATATGGATCTGCACGCACCTGTAAGTATAGATATCTCTCGGAATCTCCTTCACGTAGTCCAAGTCTGGTATTTATATTCTTTACCATTGAGTGGGCGGCGAATGGTTTGATGTCTACTACTGTCTCCCCAACGCTTCTAACACACTGGAATCTTAAGTCTCATGCGGCTAGGAGAGTTACGGCTCTGGGCCGATTTCCTCCCTAAAATCTCCAACTCCCAACTGAACCAACTCACACCTAAAACAAAAAGTATTATCTGATTAACTCAAAGACAATCCATGAGTCGAATTGCACTAATACAGAGGATTAGGGGTATCGTCCTAACCTTAGGGTGCAAGCAAGGAATTTCGTTCTTGTTGCAGAACTCAAGCTGAGAAAACAAAATGATCAAAAATAACAAAATTTGTCCAAAATAATCCACATGTTTTCTTTATACCTGTTTGACATAGGTCCTAAGGGCCCAAATGTGGCTCCAACATTTGAATTTTGAATTTTCACTTTATTAATAATAATAATATTATAATTATTATATTATTAATAGTGTTGAAAAACACTATTTAAATTAAAAATATAATTTATTCAAGCGAAGGAAAGAGGGGACACAACAATCCTCCCTTCCCCAAATTGCTTGCCCCCTCAAGCAATTTCAGATTTGGATGATAAAAAATTTCTACTTCCCATGTTGCATCCTCAAGAGGCAAATTTTTCCACTTCACCAAATATTCCGAAATGACCTTATTCCTTAGTTTCTTCTCTCTCATATCTATGATTGCTTCAAGCTTCAAAATCAATTTCCCTTCGTCATCAAGTGGAGGCAGCTCTAAGCAAGGGATAACATGTTGTCCTAGTTGTTGATGTAATTAAATATTTAATTACACTTTATTAAGTTCACTTAGGGCTAATTTTAGTCTTAGTTTATTCTTAAGTCATATTAGGGTTTTCTCTAACTTGTAAATATAAAAGCAAGTTCTCCCATGTAATTCATCAATCCATTTCATTAATTGCATCCTTATTGTGCAACTTATTCCTCTTTGCTTTTTTCTCTTGTGAAAGGTAAATCTTAGGTTTTGCAGGTGATCCTGGTGTTTCGAGTTAATCATAAATTCTCACATGGTATCAAAGCTCCAGATCTGCAAGCCCCTTCTCAGATCCAGAGAAAATTTTGACCAAGAGCTCTTTGTTGGGTGTATTTCTGTGTAAAACAGAGTATTCCATTGGATTCAGAGCAGTTGAAATAGTCAGATTAGCCTTATATTTTGCTTGATTTGAGCTTCGTAGGCCAGATTTGCAAGGGTTTCAACCGTTTTTTTTTTCGGGATTTGGAGGAAAGTTGATTTTTGGAGCGTTTTGGGCCAAATCTGATCCTACCAGCGCACTCAGAAGGTCCAAAAACTTTAAGATCAATTGTCAAATCGTCAAAATTGGCCTCGAGATCATCTGGGGCAAAATTTTTTTTGCCAGGGAAGCCATACGGCATCCCTAGCATGCAAATCGAGGTGACTAAATTTTTTTTCCTCTACATGTACAATTTTTTTCAAAAAAATTCTAGTGGAAAAAATTATATTAAAAGAAAAAAGGAAGATAGGTTTTTTTATGATTTTAAAAGTTTGCCAAAAAAAAAAATTTAAATCGCAAGTTATAGGTTACCTGCTTGCGCAGGTCCTATACCCTGTTGTAGGCGCCAGCAGGCCCTTCGGGTCCCGCGCCCCATAAGGGTTGCTATCCCTTAGGGACCTGCGCCCTATTTGGGGCCGCAGACCCCCATCTATAGGGGTCGTGTGGGGTGGCTCATCCCCCCACACCTCACTTTTTAAAAAAAAAATTTAGTTAAAAAATATCAACCAAAAAAATCTGCGCCCATATTTTTTTTATAGTTTTTTTAAAATAAAAAAACTATTATATTATTTTTGGTGATCCATTTGGCACTTTCGCCAAATATAGCAGCTCCGCCACATATAGCAGCTCCTCCAAATATAGTAGTGGCTCCAGATTTAGTAGTGTCTCCATTTTTGGCAGTTTGGCTAACTTTAGCAGTAGAGGGCCATTTTTTGCCCTAATTTGTGCTTCAGGGGGGTCTTCTTGTTTTTACCATATCTTGGGCAAACGGAGTCAGATTTTTGCAATCGAATAGGTGTCGGAAAGCTAGTTCCGAGCGCAATCCAGTGGTGCAGGTATTTTTTCAGATTTTGCTGCTAGTACAATTTATTGTTGTTTGAAGTCCAGATACCATTTTTGGCCTCCAAGCTCATATCTTTTTGCCATGATCTTCGATTTTCGTGATTCTAATGGCATTCAAAAGGTATTGAGGAGCTCTACACAACCATCCATGCACTTTTTCCAGATTCAGCCCTAGGTATTCTTTATTCAGTTTGTCAGTTTTATGGCTTCTGCTTGATATTTTGGACATTTTGGCACTTGGAGAAGTTCTGTTTGTTTTGTTGGGCTTAATTTATCAGCATTAATACATATTCAGATTGTTGATCTCTGATCTAATTTATTTGAGGAGATATCATGGGTTTTGCTATTCACCCTTCTGTGGTAACATTGGGTAAGGGTAATTATGAGTCTTGGCGAAAGCACATCTTGACACATCTCAGGTGGCTTAATCTTTTGCCTTATCTTTATGGACTCATACCTGAACCAGATACACCTAAGAGAAAATTTGCATGGGGAAATTATATTGATTATATTGTAGGATTGATTGGTTCTAGTGTTGATTTTGACACTATGTGTCTCTTTGGACTAGCATTTGGGAGATCTATGGAGACCCACATATCTCTCCATCCCTAAATGATCTTGCTATGGATTGCCACATACCCCTTGATGATGCAGATTGCATACCTTTTGATGATGATACATTTGAGGAGCTTGCATATTTGACAAGTCTTGCTAGTTCAGATGACACAAAGACTTCACTTGCTTCTCCTTCTCTTATCGATATCACATCTCTGTTACCTGTTGCTACATCAGATTCATTGCAGCAGGACATTATCAGTCTTCCAGAGGTAGCTCATTGGGACACATATATACCAGATATATCATTGTTGTTTGTAGAGTCCCATCTTGCAGATTTGGAGGACCACATTGAGGACATTTGTCTTCTATTTGATGACATCTTCGATGGAGTTGCATCACCATCATCTTCTTCAAAGATTGTTCTTCATCCTCCTCTTCAGTCACAGTTTTGCAGTGGATTGGAGACATTTGAGCGGTTTCCAGGGGCATCATTGTTGTCTTTGGATCATGTGCAGAGTTTAGAGACATTTATCCTTCTTCCTGTATATTCCTATCTGGAATGCGAAGACAATATGCACACATCTGCAGTTCTATTTCTTCCCAAGGGGAGGAATGTTGTTCGATGTTCATGGGTCTTCATCTTTATTTTGTGTCAAGCATCTTCTAGCACTGTAGGAGTCATCTTGAGGAGCAGCTGCATGGTCTCTCTTTTCATCTCTATTTTGGGAGGGAGCATTTCCTCGCATGGGGTTTCATCCTTCTCACTTTTTGGGGGGTCATCAGACCTCTCTTCTTCCTCTCTTATGGGGGGGCATTCATGATTGTACTTCTGTGATGGATTCGGTTCTTGGGGGGTCTTAGTGTTAGTCATTCTTCCATCACATGTTCATGTACTTGTATTTTCTCTCTTTTGGACAGGAGTTTTCTCCCATTGGGTTTTTCTTTTTTTTCTCTACTTTATGAGAGATTCTTGTTGTTCATGGGTACCTAACATGGCCTTGTAGTCGGGACCCATTCTTGTATTAGTTGCATGTTTTTCATTTTTTCCTAAGTTGCACATAAGGGGGGGTGTTGGTGTAATTAAATATTTAATTACACTTTATTAAGTTGATTTAGGGCTAATTTTAGTCTCAAGTTATTCTTAAGTCATATTAGGGTTTTCTCGAACTTGCAAATATAAAAGCAAGTTCTCACATGTAATTCATTAATCCATTTCATTAATTGCATCCTTATTGTGCAAATTATTACTCTTTGCTTTTTTCTCTTGTGGAAGGTAAATCTTAGGTTTTGCAGGTGATCTTGGTGTTTTGAGTTAATCATAAACTCTCATAACTGTCCTAGCACCTTCTTAAGGCGAGGTACATGAAAAACATTGTGAATTTTGCTATTTTCTGGTAGCTCCAACTCATATGCCACCTCTCCTACCTTCTATGTGATCTTGTAAGGCCCATAAAATCATGGCTTACGCTTCTTTGCACCACTTCCCTTGAGGGAAGATTTCCTATAAGGCTGCAACCTCAGAAAAACCAAGTTTGCAACCTCAAAAGTCCTCTCCAAATAGTGGCAATTAGAGTACATCTTTTGCTGATTTTGAGCCTATTGTAAGTTCTCTTTGAGTGCATTTAAAATATCCATACTTTGTTGTTCCAAATCTCTAGCTCCAAGGACTCTGCTATCCGAAAGAATCAAGTCCACAAATGATAATGCATCATAATGATATAGTGATTTGAAAGGAGCCATACCTATAGACGTAATGAGTGGAATTGTAGCAATATTCTCCAAGATGTAGCCACTTAATCCATGTTGTTTGCTACCCTGTAACATAATTCCTCAAATACCCTTCAAGCCATTTATTCACAATCTCTATTTGTTCATCTGTTTGAGGGTGATAGCTAGTGCTTGGAGTCAACTCTATGCCTGTCAACCGAAAAAGCTTTTGCCAAAACAAGCTAATGAACCTGCTGTCCCTATCACTCATAATGTTTCTAAGCAGCCCATGTAATCTAAACACCTCTCTAAAGAACAAATCAACCACCTATGGAGCTCTATATTTGGAAGATATAGCAAAAAAATGAGCATACTTAGTGAGTCTATCCACCACCACAAAGATGCAGTCCTTACTCTGCACTCGCAGAAGACTCGTGATGAAGGCCATAGAAATGCTCTCTCATTTTTGATTTGGGATGGGCAGGGGCTGCAACAATCCGGCTGGAAATGTCTGTTTTACCTTGTTTTGTTGACAAGTCAAACACTCTCTAACATGCTTCAAAACATCCCCCTTAAGGCATTTCCAAGAAAACCACTCTCACTTGTCTATACGTTTTGTAGTACCCTTGGTGACCAGCCAATGGAGTGTCATGAAATGCTCTCAAAATCTTCTTTCATCTTCGATCTTGGGACAAGGTACACCCGGTCCTTATAAAAAATGAGCGCATCAACCACCTTATACCTGTCATCTTGCAACTTGCCATCCAAAATGTCAATAGCAAATGTATCGTTGGCATACTAAGCTAGTATAGAGGCTCTCCAATTAGCAGATATGTCAGTCATGGAACATAAATAAGGCTTCCTAGATAATGCATCAACCACCACATTATTCTTCTCCTTAACATACTCAATATCAAAATCATAAGCCTGCAACTTACCCACTTTTGTCGTTGATCATTCAAGTCCTTCTGATTGAAGAAGAACTTCAAGCTGTTACGATCTATCTTCACAAATCTCCCACAAACCAAATACTGCCTGAACTTAGCCAATGCATGCATGATGGGTAGCATCTCCTTGTCATGAATAGAGAAACTTCTCTCTAACTCCTTGAGCTTCTGACTCTCAAATGCTATAGGGTGTTTGTTTTGAATCAAAATTGCTCCAATACCCTCTCTGAAGCATCACACTCCAAAACAAATGGAAGTGAAAAATCTAGAATAGCTAAAACGGGGCATGAACTCGTTACCTCCTTGAGCTTATCAAAATCTCTGTGTGCCGCCTCACTCCAAGAGAATGCTCCCTTCTTTGTCAAGTCTGTCAATGGGGCAGCCAACTGTGAAAATGATGCAGAGGAAGGACCTTCTTTAGGACTACTTTTCAAAAAAGACAAAGTGTTCTTACACATTTCTCAATCATGCTCCTAAGTGCACTTCACTAGGCCTCTAGCATTGACCTTATTTGGGGCTTTGAACTAACTTGTTTGAACAAATGCAGATGACATGGTAGACTTGCCTTGGGGCTCAAAAGATCTTGAACATGATCTTGGACACTTCTATATGGTGATGACCCAACCATACAACAACTCATTGGCTCACAACTTCTTGTATTGCTGCTCCTAGTAGAGACAACTTCATTGGATTAAGAATCGACAATAACAAATGGTTTTGAACACTTAACCACTGATATGGGAACCCTTACACCTTGCATACAAGTGCTTTCAAGGAGGTTTCAAGATCTACACACACCAAAAAGGTTCCCACTAGACTGGTCATGGTTTGAAGGCTTCAATGGCTCATACAATCTACTTGGGACAGTCATGACATTTTTTCATCTAAATGCCAACCTTGATATCCAACACCTTTACCAAGTCTGTAGGACCTTCTAAGACCCCTTCCCAACAAAGAATATACACAAACACTTTTAGACTTGGATTTGTTCAAGCTTCAATTGCTGTACCAACACTGTCATACACAGCCCTTATAGGACAGTCATTGCATTTTGTCATATAATAGCTAAGAAAGCTCAAAAACTCCTTGAACAGGTCTGTAAGACCTTCATACACACTCTCAATAACATTCTACAATACCCATGAATCAATTCTTCTGAGATTTGCAAGCAATTTACCTTTTTTGCTACCCTTTATGACTGTCCTGTCACACAGTCAAGAATAAATCTGCTAAACAAAAACCATATCAAACCAAAAGATAGGGATTTGAAACTTTGGAAACATGAAATATATATAAAAACAGATTTTCTGACAAAATCTCATGATTTTTCACCATACGGATTTCAAGATGATCAAAACAAGTTGACTAGAAACCCTAGGCAGGGTTTTTTACAGTTTTTTTAAAAAACTCATAACTTCCACAAATCAAATTGAAAATTCATCAAACCAGTTGCAAATGAAAGATAAAACATAACTCTACATCATGCAATCGGTTTCAAGGCCGTACTATGGCGTACTAGGCCGTACAAAGCAAAAGAACAACATTTTTTTAATAGGAAAACTACAAAAATCTTTCTCAAAATGCTTCAAACTTTTCTCAAATGTTTTAACAACCACCAAAAACGAGTTTGGGATCAAATTTATACAATTTCCATCCTTCCTCACCTTTGTAACTAACCCCATCTTTTAATTTGCCTTAATCACCACTTAACCACTTTTCATGACATCTTTTTGATGACTTTTTAGCAATTTTCCAACTTTTCCCACCAACGACTAAACCCACAACCAAAAATGAATTGAATACATAGGAGATGGTCATAAATGACCTTATTAACCACTAAAACCCATTTTCAACCCAAAATTACAAAAATACCAAAAAAAGGCAATAATGAAGCACCTAGTGCCCCTGCACCAGAAAACCCTTTGACGAACCTTTTGCAATAGCTACAAAGTCCCACAAATCCTCTCAAGTGTGATAAAGTCCTGGGTCGAGGTCAATCCCTTATCGCCTTGATCTTCTCCTCATCTACACTGACGCCTTGGGCACTAATCTTATGCCCTAAATATAAAATCTTGGTCAACCTGAATTCACATTTGGATGCCTTGGCGAAAAGTGACTGCTGCTCAAGTATACCCAATACCTCATCTATATGCCTAAAATGATATTCCCAAGTCTTGCTATAGATCAATATGTCATCAAAGAAGACCAATACATATTTCCTCAATTGCTTAACAAATAACTAGTTCATGCAAGACTAAAACGTGGTCGGAGCATTTGTCAACCCAAATGGCATGACTAGAAACTCATAATGCCCATAATGACACCTAAAAGCTATTTTGTGAACATCCTCCTCTCTCATCCATGTCTGATGGTACCCGAATCACAAATCAATCTTGGAGAAATATACCGCACCATGAAGCTCATCTCTCAACTCATCGATCCTGGCAATTGGGTAGCAGTTCTTGATTGTTTGTGCCCTATAGTCAATGCACATCCTCATAGTACCATCCTTCTTATCCAACACCATGGAGGAAGCAAAAGGGCTAGAGCTCGGTCGTATGTGTCCCATATCCAACAACTCCTTAATCGCCTTCTCAATCTCTTCCTTGTACCTCCTTGGATGGCGATAAAGTGTAGTGATGACGGGTTTTGACCCTCCTCCAACTCAATGACATTTTGAAATCCCCTATCCGGTGGTAACCCTAGAGGAATATCACTGAATACCATTCTATGCTTGTCCATAATGGGCTGAATATCTACATGAGTAGTCTTCTCACTTGTGGGTGAAAATCCATTGGTGACCAAACATTGTGCTGCCCAATCTACCTATCCTTTATGAAAGGCTCTCTCCATCCTCTTGGCTGAAACAACCCTCGGTGCTCCATTAGACAAAACTTGAAGAACCACCTCCTTACCCTTTGATTTGAATTTCAACTCCATAGTCTAATAGTTTTGGGTAAACTCGCCAAGTGAATGCAAACATTGCACACCCAAAACTGCATTTGTCTCACCTATTGCGACCACATAGAAATCATCACACACTTTGTGCCTCTCCAAGGTGACGTCAAGCTGTTGGATGCTTCATGTGCATGGAATAGTAAATCCATTGGCCACAATCACATTGAACCCCTCATAATCATCTGTTTTCAATTTCATCCTAGTCACCAAACCCTTATCAATGAAGTTATGGGTAGCCCCACTATCAATCAAAATTGTCACCTTATGTCCCTTTAACACTCCTCGCACACGAAAAGGATGATATCTAGGTGCTCCTAAAAGAGTGGCAAGTGCACCTCCTGAAGACTCTTCTCCTCCTTGATCCTCATGCTCAGCCTCATCAAAAACAACCTCAGGTTCAGACTCGTCCACCTTTGAATCCTAATTGGAGACTACCTCTATGTAGTGTACTTGCCCCTTCCCCAAGCATCTCTGACCTGGCTCCCATGGCTCTCTACAAGAAAGCACAACTTCTTCGTCCAAAGATCATGCTTAGTTTTTTCTACCTTGCTAGGTTTAGGAGGTAATGTGTTAGATTGTGGAAAACCCTTGTGGAATGGTCTCCTCTGATGTCCTGATGGTTCACTCTTAGGGTAGAACTTGTTCTTGGTTGTGGAATCCTCCAAATTCAAGGCCCTTCGGATAGCATCCTGTAGAGATATCGGATCAAAAGATCTAACCAATCCTCGGAGTGACTCAGATAACCCCTCGATAAACAAAAACACGAGTCTCCTCTCAGTAACATCTAGCACCATGATTGAGACTCGCTAAAATTCTACTACATAATCCTCTATTGAACTATGTTGCCTCAAACGTGTCAATTCTATGAAATGCATCTTCGGATCCTTCCTATCAAACCTGTCAATGAGCCTCTATGTGAAATCAACATATGCCATAATATGATTATGCCCTTGTGTAATCAATTCGTGATGCCACCACCATGTGTTGTACCCTCCAAATGAAGAATAGCAAACTTGATAGCTTCATCTTCCGTCATAGGGCTGAGTGAGAGATATGTATCCAATTTCTGAACCCAAGCCTATCCAGTGACCTTCCCCAAACCATCAAAAGATGGGAGAGTCAACTTACCCACCCTCTATTGTAAATTTATTAAACTTCTACGTAGGTTGTCTTCTTTCTCCCCTTGGCCCATTCCTTGATCTGGCACTGCTGAATTGTGCAAATGGGATCTAACTTTTGATATCCGAGTCAAGTCTCATGTACTCATCTATGCAGGTACTAAAGTCGTTGTTGGGTTTGGCTCCTTCTCTTCCTGTGGTGACTCAACTCTAGGTAAAAAGGTAGGTTGGGAAAGTCTGGGTGCTGATCCAATTGGAGTACTATTGTTATTTTTGTGATTACCAGTCCCATTCTGATTTGAATTACTCCCTTCTCCCACAAAATTTTATGTAGGTTTGATAGAGTTAATAGTATTATTCATGTTTTGCATCATTTGGATGAGCATTTGTGTCATTTGTTCTTGTCTTTGTATGAAAGCCTTCCACTCATCCTCCTGATTTGCCATCTTTTTACCTCCGCCTCCAATTCTAATGCTAACCTCTTGTGATGCTGCCTCCAATCTCCTTTCTCTCTCCAAGGCTCTTTGCTCCCTTTGACTCAATTGCATACACAAAATCAGACCTGTAGGCTGGCAGGACTGCTGCTTTGATACCACTAAAATATCCTTGAATGTTAAATATATTTGTCTTATGTTTTATTTTTGTTTCAACAGTAGTTATAACTTCACGATTTATAATCATAGAATGAGAACTGCAACATTCAAACAACATACTAATTAGGAAATGATAACAACTCTGTTATATTGCCACTCGAGTGAGTACAATGCTAGTCCAATTGGTTTCAAATCAGCTTTCCATTCAAATTCAATTCAAAGATCACACATACTGACCCATAGTTTGAAATGAGTCGGTTACCATTGAATTATGACCGATCGTCATTACTCCAATGCTGACCGATGACCCTTGCTGGTTGTATATGGTATGTTGGGTTATTAGATTCCGCTCTTGGTGTAATGATATTCCTAAACATTCAATCTCGCCCAGGTGCTAATATATATATATATATATATATATATATATATATATGACCACAAGGTTGAATTTAGATCTAAGTCTATGGATCCGCCTTCTTATATGGATTTGCGCATGCCTGTAAGTAAAGATATCTCTCGAAATCTCCTTCACGCAGTCGAAGTTTGGTATTTATATTCTTTACTGTTAAGTCGACGATGAATGGTTTGATGTCTACTACTGTCTCCCCAACACTTCTAACCCGTTGGAATCTTAAGTCTCATGCAGCTAGGAGAGTCGCAACTCTGGGTCAATTTCCTTCATAGATCCCGGGAAACACTGGGCACTTGTCTCTATTGGTTCAGCGATGGCGGTGTAGATTGGCTTTGCTAATGCTCTTAGGAATCTCCAACTCCCAGCTGAACCAACTTGCACCTGAAACATAAAGTATTATCTGATTAACTCAAAGGCAATCCGTGAATGGAATTGCACTAATACAGAGGATTAGGGGTATCGTCCTAACCTCAAAGCACAAGCAAGGGATTTCATCCTTGTTGCGGAACTCAAGCTGAGAATACAAAATGATCAAGAATGCCAAAATTCGGATGATCTCTAAAAGAATTTGCATGTTTTCTTTATACTATTTGACATAGGTCCTAAGGGCCCAAATGTGGTGCCAACATTTGAATTTTGAATTTCATTTTATTATTAATAATTAATATTATTATTATTAATGTTGAAAAACACTATTTAAATTTTTTTTTTTTTTCAAGTGAAGGAAAGAGGGGACACGACAGAGGTATCCCAAAGATTTGACATGTCAATCCCTATGTTTTCACACCCACTTGGCATTGTTACTTTGTTCATTATGGGTGCAAAGACTTAGGTACTGACACCTCAGATCTTTGGGATACCTCTCAAGTTCTCAACACATCAAATCTTGGTTAAGAAGGACCTGTGCTAGTTGTAGTTATAACAATTTACTACATTAAGTGTTCTATGCTTATTGATCCTTTTATGTATAGATTTGGATATTACAATTATATTTCATATTTGTATCATAATGCATATGCTAGACATGCCCTCTTTTTGTCTAGGGAAATAATACTAGGTCTTATGTCACACTATGCATGGAATAAACACCTTTTGTCAAATCTCATGAGGGAGAAGCTTTCCAGCCATAAACTTCTAAATTCTTATGCAACTATAGCTTGAAATTTCAGGGGAAGCCATCCCAAAAAAATATGCAATTAAGGAATTATTTTTCCCATAGTTTTAAAACTCCCGACTTGGCAAAACTCAGCAGACTCAATTTTGACTTGGAAAAACTCATAAAAAAATACTTAAATTCATTAAAACACATAAATTTCATGTTAAAGATAGTTACAAAACATATGAAATGCTTATGTAGAATGTTGTGCAAGTGTTTTCTCTCATCTTTGAATAAAAAAGGAGTATAATATCGCATCAACATGCAAATACAACAACTGATAATATGATTTGAAGCGCATGATGATTGAAATCATCATAAAAAAATTACAATTCAATGCAAGTTACAACAATTTATAATTTTCTCTTCCCTATATACATCCTAGTGATGGATGGGGTCCTACTCCTTATAGTTGGTTGCGGCTCCACCCTCAAACTAGAAGGTAATGACTCCTCATGATCACCATCATACTCAACCATGATGTCATCCAATCTAATGCCTCCTGCTTCAGCTTCTATTGCATCCTCTATTGCTTGCCTCTTAAAATCAGCAATCTTGTCTTTTGTAAACATGGGGTCCTCATCTTGAACAGTCCAATCACTATATGGATCAATGTCATCCAAGTCAATTGCCTCATGACTATCTAAGCCTTCCACCTTTTTTGAGCGAAGGCAAAGGTTGTATTACATGAAGATGAGGTCATTTAGGCACTTTTGTGTCAACTTGTTGCATTCATACGTGTGAATGACATCAAATAAGTTCCAATTAAGCTCACATTTAGAAGCAAAACTAGGTTGGGACAAAATTTGAAGGGCTAGCTTTTGAAGATTTGGGGTTTTTACAACCCAATCTTCCCACAAAACAGCTACAAGGAAGACACTCACAAGTTCTTAAGCAAGCAATAATTGTACACATTATAGATTTGAAGTGAAGTGAAGATTGAGATTTTTTGTTACGTAGTGTTTGGGTGGTTCTCCCGTAGATAGCTAGGGGCAAAGAGAACATCCTCTCTTCTACATGCTTGTACCTTTGCAACTCTCCAATAATCAAGTCCTTGACCTCTTCCTTAGGCATTATCCTCTTAATGCATGTCATTATGCTCTCCATAACCTCCCCATCAGCCTTGAAGTCATCCGTGTAGAAAAAATTGGGGTTAGTACGCCATTGCATGAAAGGGTTGGTGGGTTTGATTGTTCCACCCCCAATCAATAATGTTCTAGATGGGTTCAAATTTTCTTATATCTCCATTCTAATACTTTTTGATGGCCTCCTTGGCTTTATCCATGGCCACATACAAGTACCCCATTGGGTTTGATTCCCCATCCATTGAGCACAAAACCCTAACTAAAGGCTTGAACACCTACAAACAAATTAAAATTGCAATTAAAAATAAAACTTAAAAAATTTGAATGATATGGTAATTTGAATTTAGGAAAGGTGACCTTAAAGGATACAATTTAAAATTTAAATAGAAGTTTGAAGTTATGTTGATGATGTCATTAGTGCTCTTCGTGAAGACATCATAAAAAATTCTCTTTTTGATCCTCTTTCTATCTGTCTTAAAATAAGAAGAATACACCTATTATTGGGTCACAAATGTCTGATTCTAAGGTGTTAGCAAACCATAAATGCTTTGCAAGGAGATGAAGTTAGTTGCAAACCATGTGGTACCCACTCACACAAACTCTTTCCCGTTGATGTGCTCTCTCATGAAGCTAAGCACCCAAGGAGTAGATATACTTGGTGATGTTACTAGTGTCTTTCACCATGAATTTTACCCAATCAAATTTGCCTATGTCCTCTAATAGAAGATCAAGGCAATGGGCAATGCAAGGGCTCCAAAAAATTGTTGGGCGCCTCTCTTCAAGTAGTCTACCTTCCATCCCATACATTGCTACATTATCCGTCACAATTTGGACCACATTTTCAATACCAACCTCTAAAACAATCTCCTCCAACATTCAACTCAGATCTCAACATTCTTTACTTTGGTAAAGGCATCAATGGACCTCAAGAACACCATTTGACCATTTGAAGCGATTAAAAAATTGATAAGTATGTGATTCCTTCCATTTGTCCACCCACCTAATAATACAGTGTATCCATTCTTTTGCCAACATTTCTATTTCTATTTCACAATTGTCTATGTATTTGGCATTGCTTTCTGGAGCAACAACCCACTAAGTCATCTAGAATAGGTGCCAAGAACAGTTTCTTTACAACAATCAAGGTTGTGATCAAATTCTGCTTCTTGCCATGTTGAATGGAAGGTTGTTGTAGTACCAAAATTCACACAAGCCGTACTTGCTTCATCATGCCTCTCCTTGTTCCAACTTGTACCTTCAAGTGAAGGTTGCAAACCTAGCATGTTTTGTTGAACGAAAAATCCTTGTGACTGTAGTCGGCTAGAGCTGAAGTGGACATGCTGCAAATTCGTGGACCATGAAAGCATCCCACATTCTCTATCTTTATTTTTGCCGTTGATTCCCACACCATGTTGGGATGCATCACTACTACAATGGTTGTGGTTGTCTTTATATTCTCCATTTTTTTTGCTCTATCAAAGTGAGGGCTGCATTCATCTTCCTTACAGCCTCTAGCTCAATGTTTGGACACAATTTGACGTCACGGTTAACAATCCATGCAGGTGGTATTTGAGGCAACTGATGCCTTCACTCATCTTCAATAAATAACATAGCTTTCATTGTACAATTCTTTTTATCCACGAAGTTTGGTATGTGGTATGTATATTTCTTTATACATGTTCTACAAGGCTCGTAATTGGAAATTTTTATTTGATATCAAGGATGCCTTGGCTTGTCTAGATTGCTTGCTTAGAGGCCTTCACATTTTCAAAAGAAGTCTAATATGTAATTCAATGAAGACTAGATATATCCCTTTATAAAACATTCCCTCGTAAGACTAGAAAGAGTTGTAAAATGTTACAAATGACATGCCTAAGTCAATTTATATGGTCTTTTATATTTTCAAGATCATGTTAATTTAAATTATTCATATTCTTTTTTATAAAATTTCGTCATAAATCTACGCCTCTTATAAGTTTAGAACACACTCTATAGTTGACAAACGTAATGCTCTTTTTTCACTAGAATTATGGCTCTAGGACAATTTGATTTTCTCTTGTGGAGCAACAAATATACAATTACAAGTGCTATATGAAAACATGATTTTAAATGCTTTTCATGCACAATATGCTTTTTTAACATAATCTCTAAAACTAACAGATGCTCTTGACATTTTGCAGGCATTTCACACATATCCGCCATTGCAAGTACCCTGGTAACACCATGACAATGCTTTTGTTTGTGTTATACAATATTTTGGCATTAAGTAATTTGAGGTTCCACATTCATCACTATTTAGATATTTTAATTCTATTGGGATTTATCATTTAACTGTGTAAAGTATAAGTCATCTAAAATAACTAATTTGCATGAGTATTCATTTAAATCCCAGAAATATATATATATATATATATCATCTCAAGGTATACGATGTGTTATAAGCCTACCTAACCTCACAGTTATTACCAATGTGGGCAAATCAAACACCCAACAAGATTAGGTAATAACTGTGAGGTTGGGTAGGCTATAAGGCATCATATGTTTTAAGGTGAAAGTCCTAGGATTGATTAGCATCCTCCTCTCCGTAGGCACTAACATTTCTTAGTGGTGCTTGTGTGCTTTGTGAGTTGCCTTTCCTTGTGTTTAAGATTGGTCATTGTGGATGACTTGTACCACACATGTTTAAATTACATCAATGTGCACATCTTGACCAAGGAAGCTGCATTGATAATAATTGTGAGCCAGGGTAGGCTTATAAGGCATTCAATGCACCAAAAGCTTTGCCAATTCGAAAACAGGCTTTGAGGAGAAAGCCCCTGGGTTGAGCGCTAGCATTTTACTCCTCAAGAGTGCTAATAATGATTATAGATGGTCGTGTGCTTTGTGGGCACCCTTGCCTTGTGAATTTGTGATTATAACCAATACAAATGAGAGGAAGGTCATGGAAATGACTGCTCATAGAAATTGGTCATGATGGATGACTTGTACTAGAAGGTTAAATTCCACAAGATATAGCTAAATATTCATAATTTTGTTCATTATTGAGATCTGACATTACATGGCAGATTCAGAATGTTATGTCTCTCGAAAAAATTGCTGTTGTGAAAAAATGTCATTATAGGTGTGCCTTGGTCATTTTTCTGCCAAGCTTGGCATAAGAACAAGTTCCTACTTCTAATCTGATTATATTTGAATTTATGTTTTGTGCAGGCACTCTGTTGTTGGAGCTCATCGTCAGGTGGACAAGGTTAGGTACTTTCGGAAGCAGATTCCAATTCCGCTTCATCATACTATGGATATTATTGGCATTGACACAATTGAGTTGCAGGTGTTCTACCTTTCTGAAGCTATATGATTGACAATTTCTACTGTGAAGGTTTAGTGTAATATCCCAACGGAAATATGCCGAATCTGACCCAAATTTGAACCTTTCAGTGCTTGAGGAATTCTGTCAAACATTTGTCTTGCAAACTGTATTCTTTCTGGTAAATGATTTTTTGTTTGTGTTTCTTGTTTTTGAATAAAGGTATGATGCATGAACTACTTCTCCAACAATGCCATATAACTTCTAATGTATTAAAGATGAAACACAAGTATTTTTACACTTTTCTATACAATGTTATGACTGAAACTAATTGCAAGTATGCAGCTACAGCACTTTGAGAATTTTGACAAACACTTGGCATGCAACCTATCCATGCAATGATCACCTACAGCAAGGAGACATTTTTACAAACATTTCAAGTGCAACCTCTTCAATGAATATTATTGCAAATAAACTTGCAATCTGATTACAATTTTGCCAAATACTTCTTATGAATGATTACAAACTTGATACCAATTACAACACCCCTTATTGCTGTTATGACAGCGACTGAAAATGATGTCTCAATGCAATTACATATATATCTTATCATATGACAATAATGTACAGAATGCTGGTTGACAGCGACCTCTAAACAATGCAAATGCAAACTCAAAACAACTGAGATTGGAACCTGATTTAGACGCCAAGCGGTGAGCGTAACAGTGATGAAAAATCTTCAATCAAATCTCCTAAAAAATGGCCTCTTGTGATGCTAGAAACCCAGAGCAGCCATGCAAACTGAAATACATTTCTGAAACTGATTATCAGCAGCTGTAACCCTCATCAGATGGATGCCAAGCATGATAGAATAATTTCTCTACCTCCAAAATGCATCCAATATACCTCCTTATGCCAGCCGCCCACAATGTGAATTAAAGAAGACAAAAACCTTTGGCGTTTCAGCCTTAACTCCAAACGCCCAGCATTAGAGTTTGTACGGCCTGGCTAGGATTGACTGATATGGCCTGGAAAATGGTGCAGTACGGCCCAGCAATGATTTATTCAACAAAAAATGCAATCAGCATCCTCTGTCTTTGATTTTTAGTGATAATCTTTCAAACCCTTCAAGAAAACTTCATCAATTTGCACAATGTTGACTCCAGAATGAAGCCAATCAATACATGCAATCTTCAGTTGATATCTCACAACCTCAGAATGCACAATCTTCAAAGCAGCCACGCTCTCCAAAGCAAACAATGGCAGAAACCCTGGTTTCTCACATTCCTCAAGCAAATGCTCATATTCGACAAGTGTAGAATAATCAATGATTAATGAATTGTGCTTTTTTTCAATGCTTTTAAACTCCTCTCCAAGATGGCACGATTTTCTATGTGCTTTTTAATCATTTAGTGTAACATTAAATGCAGTTGCTTTTGTTTTTAATATCATTCATAAAGTGGGCGCCCAAGAGAGGTACTTTATAAATTAACTCCATATCATTAATAACCCCTTCATTATAAAATCAACTTAAAACATTATAATATGCACTTTTTAATAACTTGACTTAATAATCATTAAATAACCTTTTATAATAAAGTCAAGTAACATTTAATGATGTGCACTTTAATTCATAATTAATTATTATTAAAGTCTCACTTTAATAATAATTAAAATAACATATCTCCCTCAATAATCATCATTTTCGATTCCGTCAGAACTAGGAGGTCGTCCACTAAAACCACTACTCAACCAGGTGCCCTTTCCAAAAATAGTAACACTGGACTCAATCAACCACATGACTTACTATAAATAGTAAGTGCATACAAATGAAGCCAGTGTTAGGCGTACTTTACATAGTTTAGTACCTTTTGATAAAATATGTTTTGTTTAGTTGTTTCGGGAAGTATGTTTATGTTTGTTAGTTTCGGTGAGTTGTTACTCCCGACCAGTACGTTGGTTGGCGACAATTGGCAACCGTCGGACAAACTATATATGTACTTGTCACGCCATTGTATGGGCATGGAGTTTTTGGATTGTTATTGTACTTGTTATTCTGAGTTAATATATGCAGTTGATGTTTTGAGTACCAATTCTGTTTGTTATGCTCGTACAATGTAATGCATTTCCGTACACTGTGATAGTGCACGTATCTTTCTCGTTTACTCTGTATGGAAACAATTAGACTACTTAGGCAGTAAATATTTTGGCGCCGTTGCCTAAGCGAATCCGGTGAACATCAGACGAGAGAATGGCATTGTGATGGGGCAGCTGACCGAAGAGCCAATACAAGCAAACGAGGATCGTAAAGACGCTTTGACGGAAGACCTCTTCAGTTTGTGGGAAAACTCGTTGAAGGACCATGTACGGAGGGAGGCTCTCAGGTGAGAGATCCCTCAGTCGGTCATCGGGGATCAATTGCACGTCAACCAAGAGGTCGATCATCTCGTCACCCGAATAGCAATTAATGCCCATACAACTCAATAAAGATAAGAACCGAGTACCAAGTGGGCATGAAACACCAGAGGAAATAACACGAAGATCATTGAGATTAAAGGAACAAGAAGAACGAAGGAAAACACTGAGACAAATTGCCAATGAACATCACCATGCCGACGAAGGAATTTTCAAGACACCGTTGACCAATAAAGAAAAAGGGAATGAAAATGAATTGACAGAAGAAATTGAAAATAGCATATGCCGCATCGGAGAGTTATCCATATCGGACGACGAAGGGCCGAGAGTTGGAAGATCTGAGCCTAAGACCCCAGGGCAGAGGGAGTATCGGAATGAACCCGAGGAGGCTTGAGGTGTAAAGGACGCTGACAGAGGATGCGGGGAAGACTCGAACATGGCCAAGAGTGCAAGTGACGCACCGGGACGTTGCGAGAGAACCAGTCCAGTCAGGTCCAATGCACAAGGAGGGCATCGGGGAAGGATGGTGACTCCACCAACCGAGAGGCAGAAGCTGCCAAAATTTATGGGGAATGGATTAGAAGATCCAGTACGGCACTACAAGACGTGCGAGACGATTTGGATAGCCAATGGGCAAGATGATGTGGACTACTGGCTAAAAGCATTTCCAGCGACAATGAGAGATAGTGCCATCGACTGGTACACAGAGTTGGACCAAGTACATAGGGCATCATGGAGATCACTCAAGAAGGCATTCCAAGATGAATTCAAACTCCTGAGGGATGACAGTGAAATTGTAGCGGAGATCTACAGTACGAAGCAAGGGAAGCACGAGAACGTGCGAACCTACAACTGGAGACTGAAAGAATTATTGGGAAAACTGGAGACTCAGCCGGCCGACGGGCTGAAGAAGCGATGGTTCATCGAAGGGTTGCTTCCATTGCTGAGAAAGAAAATGAAAGTCGTGCCTCCATCGTTGTACGATGAAGCGTACAATCGAGCAATGGATATAGAGAGTGAAAATAAAACATCCTCCCGAGGGAAAAGGAAGACGGACGACGATGAGAGTACGGACGACAACAGCGACAGTGAGTCTAAGACCGTGTAAGCACTCAGGAAGGACATGATGAGAATGATGAAAGAATTGAAGGCCGACAAGGAGAGTACAAGGGAAGCCAGAGAACTGTGGTGTACGGATTGCAAGGGGGAAGGTCACACAAAGGCAAATTGCCCGAAGAAGCTGTTCTGTGATATCTGCCAAGTAATGGGACATTCCATCAAGGAATGCCCATACAATCTGAAAGCAAGGGGTACGCAAGTACTCTTCACTCAAGGAGAACCGTCAACACCGCTGAATACACCACCGTAGCCCCAGTACAATAGCCATGCATCCCCTGGAGGTTATCGAAGCAATAGAAGTCCGAGAAGCAAGATACAATATGATGGTAAAGGAAGGCCCATGATACAATGTCGAGAGTGCAACGAATGGGGCCACTTCGCCAGGGAATGCCAGAACAGTCAAGGTTCAGGGGGGAGACTGTGCAAGTGGTGCGAACCAGGCAATCATGAAGACAATGATTGCCCTAAACAAAAAAGTACGGTCAATCTCATTCACATTGAAGATGATGACGAAGAAGTCTTTGCCGTCACAAGGGCACAAGGGAAAAAAGCAATGTATCTAGATCCCCGAACCGAGAAGGAGAGACTTCGAGAGGCTAGGAAAGTAGAGATGGCAATAGAAACAGAAGGAAAGAACAGACGAACAACTACCGTATGACAAGAGTCGGACAAAAGTATCATGAATCAGGTGTTGCAAACCACTGTATCGGTCAAGATAGCAAATCTTCTACAGAGCATGCCGCAATTGAAGGTGGCGATCTCAAAGGCAATGGAAGGGAATTTAAAAGGGCAAACAAAGGATGAAGATGTCGTAGTGGAGCCACCGCTGGAAGGAGAACAAGTCGTCGATCCGAGACTGTTGGCCATTAACAATGGCAAGAATCCAGCCGTCGTACACATGGAAATCAATGGATGTCACTTGACGAACACAATAATTGACGGTGGATCGGGAGTGAATGTGCTGACAGAAGATACGTGGAAGTGCTTGGGGAAACCTACACTATGGCCACAAAATTTTCAGTTATTGGGAGCAGACCAGCACGGAATTAAAGCGCTTGGAGTGCTAATGGCTCAGAAAGTAAGGATTGGCACCCAACTTTTTCGATTAAACTTTGTAGTCATAACACAAAATGCGTCGTACGATGCATTACTTGGCCGAGGGTGGCTAATAGCCGCCAAAGCCAACCATAACTGGAAAAAGAACACATTGTCAATAGAGAATAAAGGCAAGAAGATTGTCATAGACCTGAGAACACAAACTGTCAGTGAGGAGTTGGCATCGGACTCTGACTCGGATGAAGGGGAATCGTCAGAAGGAGAAAAAGGGCCGATGGAGCCTGATGACGAAGGAATACTGAAATTGCAAGAATGCTCAAAAGATGAAACCAACTCCTTCAGTGGACTTTTTCATTGGCAGATCGAAGATTATGAGTTCTTTCAATTGGAATGTAATATGATTTCAATAAAAGAAGTCGGTGAGAGCTCTCCGACGAATAGTGCAAGTCTTGGCAGTGTAAGTCCTGACAGTGCAAGTCCTGGCAGTACAATTCTTGGCAAAACTCAGCCGAAGAGTGAAACACTAAGCAACTCTCGAACTACTGGTGCAAGTCTCGACAACTCTTGGCCGACTAGTAAAACACTCGGCAACATTGGGCCGAGTGAAATATTGTTGACGAAGGAAGCACTTGATGGATTGACAAACACTCGACTATTTGGCAAGAGCGAACTAATAACGAGTGACAAAGGGGAGGAAGGTAATAATCAGCGAGAAGTAAGTAACGCTTTTCCTGAAGCATATGAAGAGTATAAGGAAAGAGAGGCTATAATAGGAAATACACCAGAGCAACTAGTGGCAGAGAGAAGTCGACCAGAAAAGACAGAAAATATAGAGGGTGATGCCAAGATAGATGATACACTTGCACATAAATTTGAACCAGACAAGGTGATCAGGTATGAAAAGCCATTGACAAACAAGGTGAATCGGGGTGATGAAACTAACGATGGGAACCCAGCATTGAAAGCACCGGCCAGAAAGAGACCATACAGAAGGAATAAGGAGACTGTCAAATCACCCTCACAACAAAACTCCAGAGAAGGGAAAAATATCAAGAGACATTCCACGAGACAAATTACGCGACAAGAAATTGTTACAATCGCAGAGGTAGATAACAGGTGGACCTCGTCGGAGAGAAACAGAAAAACTCTATTCGGTTGGCTATGGATGGAAAATTGGAAAAAATGGAAAAAATAAATGTTGGGGAAAAATTGGAAAAAAAAAAACAAAAACAAAAATAAAGTAAATAAATATGACCTAATAGAATAAAAGGCAGATCGTACCATTACATGTCATATCTTTTTGCCAAGGAGAAATTGCAGAGCAATGGGCCGTACCATTGCGAACTTCATGATCAAACCGTATGAAAGAAAGCCTCCGCCGCACCAAGTACAAGTTTTCCCACCGCCGTACGCCATCACTGGGACCCTACAACTGTACAAAGCTGCCATCACCGTACGGGAATTTTCTGCCAATGCCGTACGGAAGTTTTCTGCCATCACCGTACGAGAAATTTCTGATATCACCGTACGGGAAATTTCTGCCATCGCCGTACGGGAAATTTCTCTTATCACCGTACGGGAATTTTCTGCCATCGCTGTACGGGAAGGGAAATTTTTGCCATCGCCGTACGGAAAATTTCTGCCATCGCCGTACGGAAATTTTCTCTCATCGCTGTACGGGAATTTTCTCTCATCGCCATACGAGAATTTTCTGCCATCGCCGTACGGGAAATTCTGTCATCACCGTATCGGAGTTTTTTGCTATCGCCGTATGGGAAATTTTTGCCATCGCCATACAAGCTAAACACCAACAAAGTGCAAGTCTAGAATTCCGTACAAGCTGACGAAGAAGGGATTTTTTTGACCGTACGGATTCTTTTTGTGACTTCCCTACCGTACGAGTCCCTGCCATACGGATCTTTGTCATACGGATTTTCATTTTTGTCGTACGTCTCTCTGAACAAGCCTGCCGTACGGATTTCTCTGCAGCTGCCGTACGGATTTCCTTGCTCGCCGTACGGGGTTTTTTTCCTGCCAGCTGTACGGAAACCAGACTCAACTGTCATACGGATTTCTCTGCAGCTGCCATACGGATTTCCTTGCTCGCCGTACGGGTTTTTTTCCTGCCAGTCATACGGAAACCAGACTCAAAAGAACCGTGCAGTCTTGAGGCCGTACATTCCAAGTGTCAGATCAAAGAAAAGAGAAAATAATGGTTATAATTGAAACAGTAGGAGTATAAAAGAGGTCAGAATGTTATTTTCATCGGCAAACAGGGTCACCAAAGCACAAGACAGAGGAAAGCAAATTCAGATATCAGGAGGTGCTGAAGGCAGAAAAAAGACAGCTGACACAGGAAGCCGAGCTCACACAGTTAGAAAGGAACAAGGCCGATACACTCAGAGCAGAATTAGAAGCCACAAAGAAAGAGTTGGCCGAATCTCAGGCAACACAAGAAAAAAACAAAAACAAAACAGCAGTTGGTCGAGGCTGTTCAGATGGTACGTCTCACCAGAGACAAGCATATCATTGCCATGACACATCTAAAGCAAAGAACTGAGGAGGTTTACAGGCTTCGACGATTAGTTCAACCTCAGCAAGAGACTCCTAGTTCAGCACGAACGGCATCGACACCTCCAGCCAGAATCCCCTGAATAACTTAGCCTCAGAATATACCAACGATCTGGAGAGGAAAACACTGTTAACTGCCACTTGAAGAGCTCATTAATGCCCAAACTGGACCCTCTAATCCACAACACTAGCCTACGAGGGTCAAATGATAGGCTACTCTTCCAAACTCTGATGCTCTTGAAAATGGGGACATTACAATTCGCCCTCCTTGAAATTGCTTGTCCCTAAGCAATCTCCACTGCAAAGAAACTCTACTCCACTGGAGGCCCAAAGGAAGAACTGTGAAATGTCCCACACATCTCTAACCAACTTCTGTAGCACCAACATAAACACAACTGTGCGAAGATAAACATCATGCCAACTATCCAACTCATGCGCACCAGGTTTGTGCATCAATATCAACTTATGTACAAGTAAATAAAAAATGTAACTGTAGGCTCTCTGCACACTGTACATGTTGTGTAAGTCACTAGTAAGCTCTATTTGGAATCCTGAAGCACCAGAAGGATCCCAAACTCTGCAATCAATGCCCAACTGAATGTCGGAATCCCAGATAAGCCTATAGAATACTTCATTCAAAACTTGTGCTGTCAACATGATACCACTGTACCCTATAACTTGGTCAACCCCAACAAAAGAAGGAAGCAATCCATCGGCCAAATCAATCCCTGGATCCCCTAGCCAGAATGGAAGTCTGCCATACACATTACCCGCTGACTTCCCCTGCGCAACTCTAACATAACCTTCACCATGCTGAGAGTGGTGAAGTAATTCATCGGGATCCAATCACACTGTCGTGTCAAACCTGTCACCACTTGGATCCCAACATTGACAATGATCGCCATATAAGTTGTGCACAAGAATCTCCATGGCATGCAACATAAATCTCTGAAGTAGAGCAGCTACACCCTTTGCCATAGAGCCATCAACATGAATGGTTTGTGTTTCATTAAGTATGTCATGGAAGCTCATAAACCAACACAAATCTGCTCCACCCGTGTTTTCATCCACATGTATAGTCATCACGTTAGTGGCTCATCCACTAAGTGTATAATCCACTTGTTCACCCAACTCTAGGACTTGAGCCTTAAATGGGCTCTCAACTAGAGGTATCTCATGAGACTCAAGATGCAAGCTACATGTACCAATAGAATTTTCTGATTCACATCTCTTCTCTTGTTCATGCACATCTGCACATTCTTCTTGCTTCCTCAAGTCAAGAAGTTCATCCTTTGTATGCTCAACTCCTACACATTCTTTCCTTGGAAGAATTAGAGATCTAAGGTGTGACTCACTCTGCTTCTTTGCTTGATCTAGCTGTTTGCAACACTCCTTGACCTCTTGCAAGCGTTGTTTTTCTTGGGCAACCAATAACTTTGCCTTCTTAGCTCTTCATGGCCACCCTTCACACAAAACTTGCATCTTGTTCACATCTTCTAAGGTCTGATTTGCAAAATCAGACTTGATGTGGCTTGAATCCGCATCACATAATTCATTTTTAACACTCAAATCTTGAGTGTCAACGTAAGGGAACTCCACACATCGATCATCCTCACATGTAATGGCTGTTATCTGCTGCTGATGCAAAGAAATCTGATTGCTTTTACAAAAATCAGAATTGTTCTCAAGGCTGATATCATCTCCATTAGTGTTGATAATATCATCCTGGGGTTCTACCAAATCACTATCATGATGTAAAACTTCCTCATCATCAATCACTTCAGTTTTGAACCCATGTTTTTCTACCTGCTCCTCATTAGCTTTCCCAATATGTTCATCATCACATTCTGATCCATTCTCGTTGCCTATTGCAACTCCTTGTCCATGATTAACTGTAAGCTGAAAATCATTTTGAAATAGTTCTTCTTCTTATCCTTTCGTTTAGATTTTCCAAACAGCAATAAATATCCCCGTTTAGTTTCAGGATCCCTCATTAGGTCATACAAATTCTGTATCAATTCAAACGTGGATTTGTTTAAAGCCATAATTCTTTTGTTTTGAATTTCAAAGACTCACCCAACAGGATGGCAAGAAACCGCTCTGATACCACTGTAATATCCCAAAGGAAATATGCCGAATCTGACCTGTTGATGTGTTTTTCTTGCACATGCAAACTCAAAATAAAATACTAAGTATTCTATCCTCTCTTGAATAAAGTCTCTCGAATGCTAAACAATGTGATCAATCGAGACAACTCCAAGGTTCCTTATTCATGTTTTTTGCTATGGATAGACTCAGTAGTTGATGTGATTTGCTGGTAATCACAAAGGGACTTACGCTGAATATACTTCTTACTCCACTCAAATGTGTTACTTCTTCCTCATGAAATGGAACTTCTTCCAACTGGGTACAAAAAGAAAATGCAAAAGACAAGGGTTGAGAAAGCTACTCTAAGGACAATGAAGTGATGGATGATGTTTCAATAGACAAACGCCTTGAACCAAGCCTCGCTTCACCATGAGAGCAACAACTACACGAAGCTAGTGCAATCTTCAAAGGGAAATGAAGGATTTTCAAACTGCAAACATGCATCCAAATACCCACAGCTGGCGCAACTTGAATGAACATCCACAATCGAACTAAAGTACATGAAGGTTCAGACTAACTTTGCACTGTGAATTGCAAGCCACAAGTCACAAAAAGTATGAACATAAAGGAATTCATCAAATATTTCAACATAAATCCATCATATCAATGAACTTCTAATCTAATTCTACTCTACTTGGAAACATCTCCCCATCACATCCAAGAAATTAGAAACCATGTTAACATTCCGCAACCACACAAAATCACCATGAAACAACCAACAATGAGCTTGTATTGATCTTGGAAGTATTTTTACAACAATTTCAATGTCTCTTCAATGACTTTAAGAAGTCTCCTCTACTCTACTTGCTATTCTTCCTAATTCTAATATCCTAATGTATCCCTCCTTTACAAATGATAGAAGTGAGCTTTATATAGAGCTCAAGAATTACAATGAATGGCCAGGATTGATTTGCAAATCAATGGCCCAGATTGAGACAACAAGACAGTTTGTTACAACAATTTGCTATCTTTAGACATGAAAGAGGGAACAAAGGCACGTTTCCCAATGTGATAAGTAACATGTCAAAATGTGATTGGCCTGATGATGTGTACATGCCACCTCAGCCTTGGGCGAACCAGTTTGATTTTCTCCCTATTCACATTGCTTGGAACAACTTTCCAAATTGTATCATCTTTCATGGAATAGTCTTTGAACTTGGATTTTCACCTCTGGAACTTTGCATCTTTCGAACTTGCAAATTTGGGATTTTGGATTTCTTCTTGTTGTTGTCTTGACATTTTTTAGTTTGAATGTAATTCATAGATTTCTTGATAAACTTGCTCATTTCTCATCTTGTGACATTCTCATTCTTGTGCAGGATTTTAACTCTGGATGGTGCATGAAGTAGAAGATATTTTATGCGTGAATTCTTAGAGTAGACTTCATGATGGATGTAGATGGCTCATGGAATAGATAACTCTGGAGCTTAAAAATGCAAACGAATTCCTGGAAATGGATTTCTGGACGAATGTTCCTCTCATGATGCTGGATTCTTGAACATGCAGCTGGAATGATCTTCTGGATGCTTGGATGATGGCAAACTTGATGATGCAATATTCTTCCTCCATTCTGGTGATGTCGCCTTCTTTGCAGCAAGGTGAATCAACTTGATGACACTTCGACCCTCTGGATGGCTTGCCTCCACATAATTCGATCTTTCACTTCATCTCGCTCTGCTTCAACATTCACTGCATACATTGCAAACCCACAGGCAAAATACTTCAAGTTAGTACATCAACATGATACATGATATAAAGGAATTTTACCACTAAATTCACCTTCGTTACGAATGTGGGACAAATAAAACAATTTCCATATATTCATCAAACAATTTTCAATTGAAGCCAGCTTATTCAATAATGCAAAGTGATTTTTCATGAAAACTTTCAAAAAGTGGAAATTGTTCTGGTCCATGGAATATGCACCCTTCTAGGGCGCAAAATGTAAGCTCTAGAACATTTTCCCATTTTGCAACTTCAATACTTAGAATTTTTCTTGTTCTCTGCTTCAAGTTTCGCTTCTTCTTTGGTAAATTCTCCTTCAATTTTAATGATCTTACATTCAATTTTGCATTTGTAATGAGTGAAATTTTCCGACTTGGCCATCTTCCTTCAATACTTAGGCAATTTTGTAAACTTCCACCTTGTATCAACCTTTGACAAACCTTCACTTGGAGCTTCAGAACAAGACTTGAGTCTTCAAGATACTTCTCACTTAGTTCAACTTCTTCGTGACTATCTGGGCGGAAATTACATGGAGTAGAACAATTTCCTCCGTTGTAGGGCGGATTTTGCATGCTCTAGAACATTTTGCACTCCAAGGAGGGCGGATTTTGAAAGGGGTAGAACATTTTCCTCCATTTTCAACTCAATCATGACTTTCACTTTGAATTTTCAAAACAAGGATGATTTCTTAGAATGTTTCATACTTAGTCAAATTTCCTTGTTCCTTCTAGGGCGGAAATTGCAAGGGGTAGAACATTTTCCATTATTTCCAAGTCTCCTTCTAGCTAAAGCGCAAAATGCAAGGGGCAGAACATTTTCCCCATTTTGGTATTCTATCATGACCTTCACTTGAACTTTCAAAACAAGGTTGAACTTCCCAAGATGTTTCATACTTAGCTAAATTTCCTTGTTACAAACTCCTAGGGCGGAAATTGCATTAAGTAGAACATTTTGCACATTTTGCATCATCCTCTAGGTAGGGCGCAAATTCCACTTGGGAGAACATTTTCCACCTTTCCATTTCCCAGACTTAGTCAAATTTTGCACAATTTCACCTTGGGCGCAAATTGTAGGTTCTAGAACAATTTCCTCACTTTGCAACTCATCTCCAACTAGGGCGCAAAATGCAAGGGGCAGAACAATTTCCCCATTTTGCATTCGATCATGACCTTCATCTTTCAAACACTTCGCCAAAATTCCTTGTTACAAGCTTGGGCGGAAATTGAATGCTCTAGAACATTTTGCACTCCACGAAGGGCGGATTTTGAAGGTTGCAGAACATTTTCCTTCATTTTGCTACTTAGGTTTTTCCTTCAAATTTCAAATGTTGAGTGAATCTTCTACCTTGGACTTCCTTCATTGCCTTAAACATGGATTGAGTTTCAACATCCTTCGCACTTCATGCATTTATCATGAAATTCCTAGGGTGCATGTTGTAGGTTTGAGAACAATTTGCAACTAGGGAGGGCGGATTTTGAAAGGGGTAGAACAATTTCCTCCGTTTTGGTACTTCAACAATTCATCAAACTCCAACTTTCTTCCAACTCCACAAAGCAAATTGTCATATTCTTTGCAAGTATTCTCGAGAATTTGTCTAAGGCAATCATGCATTAAAAAATAGAGACCTTCTACCTAGGGCGCATATTGCATGAGGCAGAACATTTTCCACCCTCAAACTCATCCTCTAGGGCGGATATTGCATGTGTGAGAACATTTCCCGCCCAAGGTCCAAGACTTCAACTTTTTTTTGCCTGATTTTGACTTGTCCTGGATGGAAGTATATTTAAAAATATATTTAAGTATATTTCCTATACTTTAAATATTTTGAAATATACTTCCAGGATGTTTGAGATAGGTCTCAGATCCATGGGATTTAACATGCAGATTCTAGATTTTTGAGGATCCACCAGATTTCAGACTTAGTCAATTTCAGGATCTCAGAACATCAGGATTCCAGACTTAGTCAATTTCAGGATCTCAGAACGTGCATCAGGATGAGAAGATACAAACTCCTTAGCCAGAATATATCGAGACTTAGGTAAAACAACACTACCAAAACCTTACAAGCTCAAAGAAAACCTAAACCCTAAAGCAAAGCAACGACAAAAAGCAAAAAAAAGAGGGGGTCCCCATTTGCAATGGGGCGATGTGTGATTACATCACAACATCTATTTATTTGAACCTTTTGGTGCTTGAGGAATTCCGTCAAACACTTCTCTTGCAAATTGTATTCTTGCCGGTAAATGATTTTTTGTTTGTGTTTCTTGTTTTTGAATGAAGGTATGATGCATGAACTACTTCTCCAACAATGCCATATAACTTCTAATGTATTCAAGATGAAACACAAGTATTTTTAGACTTTTCTATGCAATGTTATGACTGAAACTAATTGCAAGTATGTAGCTACAGCACTTTGAGAATTTTGACAAACACTTAGCATGCAACCTATCCATGCAATGATCACCTACAGCAAGGAGACATTTTTACAAACATTTCAAGTGCAACTTCTTCGATGAATATTATTGCAAATAATCTTCCAATCTGATTACAATTTTGCCAAATACTTCTTAAGAATGATTACAAACTTGATACCAATTACAACACCCCTTATTGCTGTTATGACAGCGACTAAAAATGATGTCTCAATGCAATTACATATATATCTTATCATATGACAATAAGCTACAGAATGCTGGTTGACAACAACCTCTAAACAATTCAAATGCAAACTCAAAACAACTGAGATTGGAACTTGATTTAGATGCCAAGCAGTGAGCATAACAGTGATGAAAAATCTTCAATCAAATCTCCTCAAAAATGGCCTCTTGTGATGCTAGAAACCCGGAGCAGCCATGCAAACTGAAATGCATTTCTGAAACTGATTATCAGCAGCTGTAACCCTCATCAAATGGATGCCAAGCATGATAGAATAATTTCTCTACCTCCAAAATGCATCCAATATACCTCCTTATGCCAGCCGCCCACAATGTGAATGGAAGAAGACAAAAACCTTAGGCGTTTCAGCCTTAACTCCAAACGCCCAACATTAGAGTTTGTACGGCCTGGAAAATGGTGCAGTATGGCCTGGAAAATGGTGCAGTACGGCCCAGCAATGATTTATTCAACAAAAAATGCAATCAGCATTCTCTGTCTTTGATTTTTAGTGATAATCTTTCGAACCCTTCAAGAAAACTTCATCAATTTGCACAATGTTGACTCTAGAATGAAGCCAATCAATACAGGCAATCTTAAGCTGATATCTCACAACCTCAGAATGCAAATCTTCAAAGCAACCACACTCTCCAAAGCAAACAATGGCAGAAAACCTGGTTTCTCACATTTCTCAAGCAAATGCTCATATTCGACAAGTGTAGAATAATCAATGATTAATGAATTGTGCTTTTTTCCAATGCTTTTAAACTACTCTCCAAGATGGCACGATTTTCTATGTGCTTTTTAATCATTTAATATAACATTAAATGCACTTGCTTTTGTTTTTAATATCATTCATAAAGTGGGTGCCCAAGATAGGTACTTTATAATTTGACTTTATAAATTAACTTCATATCATTAATAACCCCTTCATTATAAAATCAACTTAAAACATTATAATATGCACTTTTTAATAACTTGACTTAATAATCATTAAATAACCTTTTATAATAAAGTCAAGTAACATTTAATGATGTGCACTTTAATTCATAATTAATTATTATTAAAGTCTCATTTTAATAATAATTAAAATAACATATCTCCCTCAATAATCACCATTTTTCGATTCCGTCAGAACCTATATGCCCAAAATTGTGACTCCGGTTGCATGGGGCTGTTGGGTCGGATTTCAGCAAGCACACGGACCCTTCCCTCTTTGCCATGGGGCGGTCCGCCACGTCACTCTCATTCACGTGGAAGTAGCCAATCGAGAGGAGGCGAGACACGGTGGGGGTTTGGCTCGTTGGAGAGCTGGACTTCGCGAAGAGGGGTCGGCAAGTTCTGTGGCCTTTGTTGTTGTGTGTTTAATTGTATGTTTCGTTCGATTGTTGTTGTAGTTGAGATAACCCTATGACCCGAAGGGTCACTAGTTTCTCTTCTCCTGTTTGGATTCCTTAGATTCCACCTCTGTGTGGGTAAGCGATTGTTTTTGTTGATGACTTCTGCTATTTCAATATATCGAAAGAATTATCGTTGTAGTTGTGATTGTCTAATTTCTTCTAACAACAAGAGGACAAATGGGTCTCCTTGGGGTAGAACGAATGTTTCTTGTTGTGGTCGTGGATGAATCTCCTCGATCTCGTCACGGATAGCCCTCACCCACTCTCCTCTAACTCCTAAGCACATTTGTGAATCAGGATAGACGTAAATGTGTGATTACTAACCTTAACCAGATCTAGGGTTTTGACATAGGGTTTGACTTGCGTTTTGACTTGCGTTTACCTCGTGATGGTATCGAGGGTTTGATTGGATCGTTTAACCGTGATTACCTCGTGATGGTATCGAGGGTTTACAATTTTGTCTATTCTAGGGTTTTTATATGCATGCAAGCTAAATGATGTGCAAAACATTTTTTTGGTGTTTTTCAGTAATAAAAGTGCTTTTAATCTATGAAAGGGAAATATGTATGCAATCTTATATGATTTTTCTAATGCAAAGTTAACCTATGTTTTTTGGGTTTTCGATGATTTTGAAGTAATTTAATCTAAAGAAAAGGGAAAATGCTTCTAATAATCTAGATCTAGAAATATGAAAGCAACTAATCTAACATGCAAGATCTAATTATCAAGGAAAAAGCAATGTTTTACTGTTCCCAAGAGCAAATATGGTTTTTTAATTACTATTAATTGAACAAAACAATGAAGGAACTTGAGAGAAATGAAGATTTGTGTGACTTCACTACCCTCAACAATCCTTATATTGGCAACCTCGAGTCCTTTTGTGGCAGCGGGTGATCCTTTTGACAACCAAACGACACAAAGAAGCAAAAAGAAGCTTTGATGAAGCTTGAATGAGCTTAATGAGAGCTTGGATTGAGCACAATGGCAAAGAATGAAGCAGCGTAGCATTGCTTGGTTGAACAAATAAAGGAAAAGGCACCTTCGTCCTGTGAGCATTTGAATGCCAAGTTGGAGAGCAAAAACTGGCAAGAGTTGTATGCATAATGAATTTGCCTCCTTTTGTGCTTGAGGGAGGGGTATTTATAGGCATAGTTGCAAGACTCAGGAAAAACTCGCCGAGTTTTTAAAAACTTGCGGGTTTTTTTTCAAAACGAGTATTTGGTGTATTGATCGGCAGGGTTTTTTGCCGAGTTTTTCCTAAAAACTCGCCGAGTTTTTCCTAAAAACCCTCGCGATTGAGTTTTCCTCACACAGCGGCTTCAAAAAGTGTCTGAACTTCATTTCGTCATTCGTTTGGAAGCTCTCACTCAGCAAAAGCACTCTGTAAAGCATTATGCACCTGTTTACATCGATTTACAAAAAAAAAAAACCATAACTTGAGCTGGTGAAAGGATATGACAATGTGAGAAGTAGAACTCAGTGACTGCTATTAATAACACACCATAACATTTAGTCAACTCATTAAATGAGTGGAGTCAGATTGTCATACAGCTTGGCTGTCAAAACTCAGTAATACCTTGATTGATGTGAGTATTACACACAAGTCAAATACATACTCAAATAGTTTGAGATTCAATGAAATACTCTGGATTGTTTTTTTGGCTGATATTTAAATATGGGTAACAATTGTGAGGAACTGATAGATTATGTGGCATTACCTACAACAAAAGATTAACAAATCCTGAAACAAGCATTGGGGGTGCAAGTCCTTGCATGGACCCTCTCTCTGGTGTTAACATCACTGGCCTGCTCCAGTCTTAGCTAGTGATCTCTCTCTCTCTCTCTCTCATTATTGGCGACAACAATTTTGGCTACTTTGACTGAGACAATACGCTGTGGATAGACTTTCATCACCCAAACACAGAATGCCAACAGGATTATCAGTATGTCCAAAGTGCGGCATGCCAGCAATAGACTACTTTGTTGCCCACTAATAGATCAAGGGCTCTGAAGTGAACTAAAATTGAGTTTTTGAATGATGTTTAGCACCTTCAGTTTACATACATGGAGAGTAGTGGTTATACTGGCTGATGTAAAATAAGTATTTCATCCCCAGGTAGTAGACATGTATAAAAGACTGGTTGGTGAAGGGAAAAATTTGTAAAAGAATTAATCCATTTTCATTGTTAACTCTTACTACCCAATTTGGACGGAAAAATAATGTTAATCCAGGGTGAGATGAGCAGCCTCCATTGTTTTCCGAGGATGACATCTATGACTGAGAGCGACAGGCAATGGAGGAGGGGGATGGATTTGCATTCTCATTGGATGACATTGAGGATGACCCTGAGGAGTCATTGCCAATGACTGTGCCACGACTAGCAGTAGGATCTACATCCAGGATGCCGATGGAGGATGAGGAGCCACAGCAGAGTCCTACGACTACACCCTCTCCCGTAGTCTTCTCACGTAGACTTGGGAAGAGGAAGACGTGAATTTGTATTTAGTATTTACTTTCAGTTTTACAAAAACAATTTGCTATTTTCATTTTGTTTCAGACTATCAGTATCAGCGTATTGAGCATTCCACATGAGGATGCAATTTTGTATCTAATTTTCTTTGAAATCAATCAAATATAACTAGACTCAGCTTGTTTCTTCTATGTACTCATTTTATTGACTCATTGGATGCATCTTATCATTGAATTTTGCAAAAAAAATGTGTTTTTAATGAAGTTTAAGCAATTTTTTAAGTTGCCGAGTTTTTTGCCGAGTTTTTGCTGAGTCTTGCCGAGTAAATATTTTTCGGGCTTGCCGAGTAAATACTTTTGCCGAGTCTTGCAACTATGTTTATAGGTTTAGAAGAAGGGATTGATTGAAGAGTTAACTCATTTGATTGATAAGTTAACAAGGATGATTGGGGAGTTAACAAGGTTGATTACCCAGTGAACTCAACTAACTATGGAGTGATAAATCAATTATAGCTTATCACTGGAGAGGAAATGGAGGTGAGGGAATGCATGAGATTGATTGAACAGTTAATTTGAGATCAAATTGAGCTAATTATGCATGTGTGGGTGCATAAAATAGTTAACTCTATATTAGGCATCAAAAATCATGCAAGCTGGAAAAAAAATGGACGAAAACGGAACAAAAACGAGTGAAAAATTCGAGTTTTCCGCGGCTGTGAAAACGGCAGGGTTGCCCCTTTTGCCAGTAGGGTCGCCCGGGGGAGATCCGGGCTGGACAGGGTCAGAAGCAGAAAGACAGGTTGGGAGATGCAAGAAGAGAAGAAAAGGAGGGGTTCTGCCTCAAGAAACAGTTCTATCATGTGCAAGAATCCAAATCTCCACTTGCGTCTATAGGATCTCCCGGGGGAGATCTAGATATAATAGGGGGAGATTTGGATTGGTTGAGCGAAACTGAAAACCAAAAGCGGGAGATGGATGGGGGGACCTCTAGAAGGCTTGTAGAGGTGCATAGGATGAAAGACAAAGGGGAAAGGTGAAAACTCACCTACAAGACACTCACAAGGCTTTAGGAACAAGGTCGAAAGCTTAGAAAATGCAAGTCGACAAGTGTCGAAAAGCATCGCAAACGGGGAGAGAGAAATTGACAGAGGAAACAACACAAGACAAGAAAGAGGACACGCCATCAAGAGGCTTGCTGTTTAAAGGACATTATTTCACGCTTACATGTACGTGACATTGAATCATCATAGGGGTCCTTGTGGAGGCTGTGCCTGATTTTTGTGCTTGCATATTTGCCCCCTCGGGGACTGTGGTCTACATGAAAGGTAGGTATTGTTCCCGAACTAGGCCTTACCTATTGTCGATTTTCCCACAATGTGCACCTGCAATAACTAGTATTAATCTGATATTTAAATATATCAAAACGAATGATGAAAATTGAAACGACGAACTTACCATGGATCATTTGAGTTCGACTAGTTGCTTGCCTTTGTTGGTTTGGACCTATAGGGATGAGAGCACGCAAAACAATGCATGAAATGGATGCATAAAAGCAAAGAACTAATCTAAAAAAGCATAAATGAAACTAAGCTTAGGGGAAACAAAGCAAGCCAAATTGTGAGATCAGAGCAAAACGGCGACGGAATTGTTCATGTGAGCAGTCATTAGAAAGGTATCATCAAGAAGGTCACAAAGATGGCCGCCTCTTCTTCAGCTGCGGAGAATCGGGTATGCAATCAGTGAAAAACTCTTCTCTAAACCCTAGTTTGAATTTTGTGAAAAATCTCTTAAAATTGTCTGTTTTTTATGATTCTCTATTGCATTGCGTTTGTCTCGTCATTTAGAGCAAGATTGCTTTTTTGTTTTCCGAAATCGGTTGAAAAATGAGGTTTTTAGAGCAATTTTTGGTTGAGGGATTTGCCTCTAGGGTCGCCCCTTTTGTCAGGCGGGGTCGCTTGGGGGAGATCCTGTCTGACAGCAGGGTTGCCTAGGGGAGATCCGGAAAAACACCTGGGTTGCCCGGCGCGACCCTGTTGGACTGATTTTGATTGAATTTTGATGCTGTTCAACGCTTGTTTCACTCTGATCTGACATGATTTGGTCACTGTATTTACCTGTTTATTGCAATTTTGAAGGTTTATATGCTTTTTTTTTGTGTAAGGTTTTTTTGCAATTTTACAGTTTTTAGGGATTTTTACGAGTTTACAAGATCTAATCTAAAGTTCTCTTTTGATTTTGCAGGGCATGCGTATCCGATGGAATGCTTGCCGAGAGCAGGGATGGCTCTCAGGGATGTTTGTTTCATTGAGTACTAAGGAATCGTGCTATTCTGAAGAGGGCGGGTCTAGCTAGAGTTTGTCATGTGCCTGTGATTCATCCTGTTTCTTGTATATGCTGCGACATCTTGACTTACTGGGATGCGGATAGAAACAAATTTAGGTTCCCATAGATTTCTGGAGAGTGGACTATCACTCTATATGATGTGTATTGCATACTTGGGGTTCCTGTGAGAGGACAACCTTTGGCTCTTCCAGTTAGCGAGTCCTATGAGGACAAGGCTTCTTGGGTTGCATTCATGGGGGTTAATCACCCTGAGGATCAGACAGGAGTTTAGCTTACTTTCATGCCACGACTTCGCATCCCACTTTTGAGGAGGTTCCTAATTGGTTTGATTGCTTCGAGACTGTCGGGAGACAAGGCCTTGACTCGTCTGAGATGGTGCTGGGCACCCATCATTCGTGAGATTGAGGAGGGCACAATTTTTGCTTGGGGACCGGACATCTTGGCCATGGTTTATAGAGACTTCTATCGGATTTCATGTTGAGGGACTCTAGCTTTTAGCCACTCTTCCTTGATTATGGCATGGATATTTGAGCACATGAGGCCCTACCAGAAGCTCATTCCACTTCCAGGTAAGCGATTATCGAGAGCAGCGAGGTGGATGCATGTTGGTTACTTTGATGCTACTTTACCCATTGTTGCTACTCTTACTGATGAGGACATGATTTTGATCCTTATTGCGATATGGAGGGAGCCTGGGCCCGAGATGGTGAGATCACAGAGTATTGTTGCGAGGTATCTGAGATTATAGACTGTAATGGTTTGGTTGAGGCCCATTGGGTTGATCATGTCTTATAGGAGTTTGGCGAGGATATCCCTGAGGACTTGCCCCCAGTGTCTACTTGTTACAGGACTGTCCAGGAGATGGGCGAGATTGGACAGAGAAACGTCATTTGGACTCCTTTGACTCGAGGCATCTTCATTACCAGGGTTTCGAGAGGACGAAGGGGAGGGAGAGGGACTCCTTCCCGATCTCTGATTATGGCTGTTGACTCAGAGTCCACTGACGAGGACTACGTTCCAGATGGTGATGATTCATCAGACAAGGTCCTTCCCGAGGATGAGGATTTCGATGACATTGATGATTCAGATGATGTTCCTGACATCCCTAAGGGTCCTATTATTTCTCGACCTCCTCATTCAGATGAGGTGATGCGTCAGTTTGACCCTGATTGGTAGCCTAGTGATCCACGTAAGTTTAATCTATTTTGCTTTTATGTATCTTTGTCCTTTCTCTTTTCATGGGGAACTGACTTGGTCCGCTTTTGAATTGCTATTTCAGGCAATGTCAGAGAGTGGAGGGACTTTATTTGGGAGATTAATGTTGGATTAGCTTCTCCCTTCACTAGGATGACTCGTGATTGTCTTTTAGATGATCTTGGTGTGCCCCCTGCTGCGGGACGACACACTGACATTTTTGCTCCTGTCTACCATGGATGCCAGATAACTACAGAGTTGAAGACCCAGGTTGACACACTTAAGGGTGAGAATCAGGTACTCCGAGAGATGGCTTGCCTTAGTTTTGGACGACATGATGCTAGCATGGCGAGGCCTTCGCAGTCACATGCTCACAGTAGAGCACCTCACTCTCATAGGTCTCATGGAGCGACGAGTGGTATTCGTAGACAGAGGAGCCGAAGTCCTGAGGGTTTCGTTGGAGGGAACCACCCTCGACTTACTTTCTGAAATCGTGCCCCCTTGCATGGGGAGCCTGTACTTCTCTCGAGAGCATTTTTTCTTGGCTCTTTGATACCCTTGTATATGCAAATTTCAGATGTATCTATGAAAGTTTACCCTTTTATGGTTTTCTCCTATCGAATTTGTACTCATCTCTTGTGCATGTTCAGAGGTTTTTGAGAACTTTTTGATTATGTTTGACCTTTTCAACTCTTTTAACCATGCAAGTATGATAACAATGATGAAACTTTTACTTTTACTGAATGTCATGAGTTATGACATTTGACTTTATTGCTTTTGAGACTCTTTTTCCGATTTTTGGCATGAATGCAATGTGGAACGAACAATGTGACTGCTCTTAGATACGATTTTCAATTCAGGGGATTGCGAGTTGTCCTGATATAAGAGACCTATTCAAGGCTGTGATATAGGATTTAGAAAAACTCAAGTGGGGAGTGGGAATGAATATGGAGCGTTTTTGATTTCTAGACTTCGCTAAAGGCTAAACACTGATCCTTATCTAGATAAGACAAATTGATAAGTTTTCAACTTCAGACAAGTAGCAAGTTTTATAGGTGTTCACTAGACTTAGATCATAGATGGCAAGCAAAGTAGACCCAGGGTAAAGGATAAAAAGGAAAGAACAAGGTTCCCTTGGTAGAAGATGATCCTAGAGACTACTAGACTCTGGTTTTGCTTAGCTAGTGCGTGTGTGCTTTGTACCTCTCTTTCTCTATTAGAATGTCACCCTTGAGGCTTCGAGCCTAGACTGATCTCCACCCAAGAGTACGGACATTCAACAATCTTCTCTCTTTCACTCTTTTTTTGTATCTCTTTATTTTGCTTTTTTCACTTTTTTTGTATTTTCCTCACTTGATTTTCTCATTTTTTTGGATTTTGACTCTTCAAGAAATGAATGCTTTTTGGAACTTTTGATATGCAATATTTTGATCTCTCAATTCTCACTTTTGACACTCTTATTTTGATCACTCATTTTTTAATTCACTCGTATCTTAGATTGCTTCCTTCAGAGTTTTGATCTTCCTAACGTTTTTGGCCAAGAAAGATAAGGGGCTGAGTGCCACCTAAAGTTTTTGTAATCTGGTTGGACTTCTCTACTACTAGGGAAGAATTGGGAAGGTTTACTTGCAAGCTTCCTTTGAACACTGTAGGTTTGAATACTGACTTTGTTTAGACCTAACATCTTGACTCATTAAGACTGGGATCAGTGTAAAGCTAAGAGCTAGGTTTTGATTAGAATCACTGGAAATGAAGGGGGATAATGGCAATTGTGGAAATGAGGAATCTCTAGGTCCTGAAAGGATGACGTATATCTAGGCAACATTAGTCTCCTTATTGAAAAGAAAATAGTATAAGAGCAAGTGACTAACTGTAATGCAAGATGAACAGAATGATGCAGAAATGCAAGAAACAAATTGTTTTTGACATTTTGATTTTTTAATAATTTTTTTGTATTTTTATGTTTTATGATTTTTTTTTGTTTTTTAGACATAATATTTCTTGAGGTGAAAGGCATTGATTGTTTCGCCAAATTCCTCTCCCTCCATTGAGCACAAGAGATAGGCACTGTTTCCAACGTCTTCTTTAACCATGTAAGGACCTATCCAATTAGGTCTGAATTTTCGTCCTACACTAGCTCTTTTATCGATTAAATTGTCTATCCTGAGCACTAGGTCTCCCACTTGAAAGGGTCTTGGGACGACCTTTTTATTATACTGCTTTTTCATTCTTGCTAGATAAGAATCATGTCTTTGAACAGCTCTCAGGCGTGTTTCGTCCATCATTTCTAATTCGGCCATCATGACTGCTCTACATTCTTCATTGTCCAGTAATCCTTGCAACGACACTCTCAGACTAGGGAACTCTACTTCCAATGGTAGCACCGCCTCTGACCCAAAAGTGAGGGCGTAGGGGGTGGTTCCAATTGGAGTCCTGACACTTGTTCTGTAAGCCCATAGAGCTGGATATAGTTGTAAATACTAATCTCTGTTAGAATCTTTTACGATTTTAACCAATATTGACTTCAAAGTCTTATTGGTAGCCTCTGCTTGTCTATTTCCTTGAGGGTAATAGACCAAAGGGGAGTTGTGATTGATGTGAAATCTCTCACATAACTCTCTTACTTGTGGATTTTTGAAGGATGAGGCATTATCTGTCACTATCACTTGAGGGATTCTGAACCAGCAAATGATTTGGTTCAATATAAATTTAGCAATTACGGCTCCTGATACTGTGGTGAGAGGCATGGCCTCCACCTATTTTGTGAAATATTCTGTCGTGGTGATGATGAACAGGTGTCTATCCATTGATGGGGGAGATATCTTCCCAACCAGATCTAATCCCCATGTGGAAAAGGGCCAAGGGGTAACGATCGGTTGTAAATCTCTTGTTGGTGTATGGTGAACATGAGCTTGAGCTTGACATTTCGGACACCTCTTTACGAACTTAATCGCATCCCCTTGTAAGCAGGGCCAGAAGTATCCCATTTTGTGTATTTTCTTGCTGTGGCGTGACCACCAAAGTGTCCTCCATAGATTCCACTATGACACTCTTCTAACATCGTGCGTGCTTCTTCCTTGTCAACGCATCGAAGCAGCATTCCGTCTAGGGCCCTTCGATAGAGCACATCGTCTATTAAAACATATCTTGTGGTGAGGATGCGTAATCATCTTTTTCCCAAAGGGGTCATGTTTATCGGGTAAGTCTTGTTTGCGAGATAGTTTACAATATCTCTGTACCAATATGAGGCGACATATTTCTCGAGATCTACCACACAAATCTCTTCATCAGGAAAATCCTCGTTCATAGGTTCCTCTCGGGGAACCGGATTATTTGCTAACCAATCTGCTATTATCTGTCCTTTGACTGCCTTTTGGTTGACATAGGTTAGCTCAAATTTGCTTAACAAGGTTATGAATCGGTCGGCTCTTTTTGAGAGCGTTGGCTGATTCAAAAAGGTTCTCAATTGCTCGGATCATAGCATAACTTTAGTTTCTTGATTCAACATGTAGTGTCGTAGCCTTTGGGTCCCAAAGACTATGGCTAGACACTCTTTTTCAGCTTGAGTGTAATTCTTTTCATATTCCAACAAGGTTCGACTTATGAAATAGATGGCTCTTTCTCTTCCACCCTCATCCTCTTGAGCTAACATGCATGCTACGGAGATATCGGTGTCTCTGAAGTATAAGATGAAGGGTTTGTCATGTTTTGGTGGCATCAACGTGGGTGGGATTAACAAGAACTTTTTTACTTGTTCAAATGCATTTTGACAGTCCACGGTCTAGGTAATGCCAACTTGTTTTTTCAATAACTGATTGATTGGATGGATTTTGAAAGTCATGTCTGGTATGAATCGTCTAATTGCACCTAGCTGTCCTAAGAAGGCTCTTACTGTTCTCTCACTTGTTGGTGGGGTTGCATTTAAGACTGATTTGACCTTGGCTGGATCGAGGTCTATGCCTCTTCGTGAGACAACAAATCCTAACAACTTTCTTGTCATGACTCCAAAAACACATTTTTCAAGATTCAGCCTTACTTTATATTCTTGAAGCCTATTAAAGATTTTGCGAAGATCTTCCACATGTCTCCCCCTTTGTTTTGATTTGGCCAGAAGGTCATCAACGTAAGTTTCAACTATCTTGTGTATATAATCGTGGAAGATGTGTCATTGCCCTTTGGTAGGTTGCTTCTGCGTTCTTCAACCTGAAGGGCATGACTATATAACAAAAAGTTCCCCAAGGGGTAGTGAATGTTGTTTTGTTTTGGTCAACTTCTGCAATCTTGATCTGATTATATCCTGAAAATCCATCCATTAGAGAGAGAACCTCGTAACCTGCCGTTAAGTTGACAATTTGATCAATGGATGGTAAAGGGAAGCCATCCTTTGGGCAAGCTTGATTGATGTCTCTAAAATCGAGGCATATCCGAGTTTTTCCATTTTTCTTCAGGACTGGGACGATGTTTGACACCCAATTTGAATAATCCATTGGTAACTTGGTTTGATGAAACCAACATTTAGTAGTTTCTTTAGTTCTTCTTTCACCATTTCAGCTACTTGTGGTTTTATGGGCCTTGGTTTTTGTTTCATAGGCTTTGCATTTGCTTTCGTCACTAAATTGTGCACTACAACCTTTGGATCTAACCCTGGCATGTCTGAATATGCCCATTCGAATATATCAGAATATTCGATGAGGAACTCTGTGTACTCCTCTAGCTCTTCATCATTTAATTCTCGTCCTAGTTTTAACATCCTAGGTTTTTCGGGTGTGCCAACGTTGATGTTGATTGTATCTCCTGTTAGGGATGGGTGTCCTTCAAACTTCTGAGGGGCAGGTGGTAAATCTGAGTTTGCCTCAATCTGAAGGATTTCTTTCTCATTTTGAAAATAGTCCTCAGGATGAGGGAGGAGCAGGTATCCTTTTTTATGGTGTACTCTTGGAAGTCCATCATAAGCATGTAGATACTCCAAGATGGCTTCGTCGTTCTCAGGGTAGTCTCGGGTTGGTCTCTCTTCTTGACCCATGGCGTAATTCATGATATCTGGTAATTCTTCGCTTTCTAATAATGGCTCTCCACGCACTGAGACAATATATTATGAATTTTGCAATTGTGCATGTGGCGAAAATAATGCGGCCGATGTGGCCATTGAGTCTGCTACTTGATTTTCTTCTCTAGGTATGGCTTTGATGGAGAAGAAATGAAAGAACTGAACTAACTTCTTGATGGTTTCTTTATAAGGTCGCAATCGTTCGGACTTTGTTTCGTAATTTTCCGCAACCTGGTTGATTATCAATTGAGAATCTCCAAAGGCAGAGATTTTTTTGACTCCCATTCTCATGGCCAGCATGATTCCTAGGGATAGTGCTTCATACTCAGCAATGTTGTTGGTGCAAAAGAAATCTAATCTGAAGGCAAAGGGGAGGATTTTTCCTTCGGGAGATGTCAAGATTATCCCCGTTCCTGCCCCTATTTTGCAACTAGCTTCGTCAAAATGTAGGGTCCACAAGCTTTCGTGGTTATGTGAGTGAGATGCTTCTCCAAACTCATAAGTGGAAGTCCATTTTTCTTCTTTTTCATCTCCTTCTTCGATGATTTCAATTGTTCCAACCAAGAGATTTTTGATATCCCATTCGTTGATGCACGGAATGGCTGCTAAGCCGAACGGTGCATGGGATTTAGTGGTATGTGGATCAAAGGGGAATTCCCTAAGATCATCCATTTTTTGATAGGATATGTTGTGAGCGCTCGTATTCGTTTGAACATCCTGAGTTTCCTCTTTTTGTTTCCCTTGCATTTTCAACATCTTGTCTTTTTTTTCCTATTCCTTTCTATAGACACTGAAAGGATCAGGGTCTGCTTTGACTACGGTGACCTTTCCCAGATGATGGAAGTGTATTTCTTGGAATGTGGAGGAAATGGCTTTCATGGCATGAATCCAAGGCCTCCCAAGGATCATGTTGTAATTGGTTTCTCGATTGATAACATAGAAATCCGTAGAGATGGTTTTTCCCATCAGATTGAGTGGTAGGCTGATTTTTTCGATTGTTTGGATGTCATGACTGTCGTAAATTCTCAATGTGGCAGTTTGTTGCTTGATTCCTATTTTGTTGTACCCCATCCTTCGCAGGAATGATAATGGTAAGAGATTGACTGTCGATCCTTCGTCCACCACTACTCTCTTTATAGTGACCTCTTTGACTTGAATTTGTATGTGTAGAGGTGAATCCTTTTTCTTACTTCCTTCACTTTGGGGTAGTTTGGAAACATCGAATGTAAGAGGAGGTGATTCCTTTTGTGAGGAACATCCTACTTCCAATACTTCTAGGAATGTCTTGCGGTGCGAGGGAGAGGCTCTCAACAAATTTATCAGTTGTGAGAAGACATTTTCCATCTGATTTGTCTATTCCTCTTCATGGATCATGAACACTTCTTGGTCTAGTTCTATGTTATTGGAATGGTTTTGATTGGCCTTTCCTTTCTCAATTTGCGGCTCCTCCTTTCTTTGGGATTGGAGAAGTTTAAGGAAGTTCTTTTGTCGATCCAGCGTGAGTTTAGAGATAGCTTTATTCTGCCCATAACAAGTCTTCGTTTCATGATCCTTCATTCCATGGAACCAACAATAAGTATTGGGGTCGTAGGAAGGTCGGTTTGACCCTTGATTTCCTTTTTGTCGCCATTTGTCATTACTAGGATTGTTTTTTATGGTATTGATATCTTTCTCTTGAGGCGCATTGGGTGTAGTCTTTTCTATTCCTTTGGATGTTCGAAGTTTCCCGCTAGTATCGTAAGTTTTTCGACTGCTATTGATGGCAGCTTGGTTGATCCTCAAAGCACTTTCCAATGCCTCTTCGTAGGATTTGTATTGCAATTTTTGAACATTTTCTCTCATGTCTTTGTTAAGGGCATGTAGAAAGAGATCGCATAGTTATCGATGATCCATGTTTGGAGCACTAGTTGAGGAATAGAGGACTTGCCTCCATCGGGTGACAAAGTGTGCTATGGATTCGTTTGGTTCTTGTTTCATTGTGAGGAATTCTCTGATCCCTATTTTAACGAGTTTGTTCATGTCGAATGCCATGACAAACTCCTCGATTAATTGTCTGAATGAATGAATTGAAGCTTCTGGGAGACGATAATACCAATCCAAAGCAATGCCTTCAAGAGTTTTCGGAAAGATTTTTGCTATAACCCCATCCCAAGGGAGGAGTTCTCTTATGGCCGTGGTGTAGGCTTTAATGTGTGAATTTGGATCTCCTTCCCCTTTGAACTTTGGGAGATCTGGCAATGGCCGAGGTAGTTGTTGTGTGCTTAGTTGTATGTTTCGTTCGATTGTTGTTGTAGTTGAGATAACCCTATGACCGGAAGGGTCACTAGTTTCTCTTCTCCTATTTGGATTCCTTAGATTCCACCTCTGTGTGGGTAAGCGATTGTTTTTGTTGATGACTTTTGCTATTTCAATATCTTGAAAGAATTCTCATTGTAGTTGTGATTGTCTAGTTTCTTCTAACAACAAGAGGACAAATGGGTCTCCTTGGGGTAGAACAAACGTTTCTTGTTGTGGTTGTGGATGAATCTCCTCGATCTCATCACGGATAGCCCTCTCCCACTCTCCTCTCACTCCTAAGCACATTCGTGAATCAGGATAGAGGTAAATGTGTGATTACTAACCTTAACCAGATCTAGGGTTTTGACCTAGGGTTTAGCCGACCTAGGGTTTGACGTGCGTTTACCTCGTGATGGTATCGAGGGTTTGATTGGATCGTTTAACCGTGATTACCTCGTGATGGTATTGAGGGTTTACAATTTTGTCTATTCTAGGGTTTCTATATGCATGCAAGCTAAATGATATGCAAAGCATTTTTTTGGTGTTTTTCAGTAATAAAAGTGCTTTTAATCTATGAAAGGGAAATATGTATGTAATCCTATATGATTTTTCTAATGCAAAGTTAACCTATGTTTTTTGGGTTTTCGATGATTTTGAAGTAATTTAATCTAAAGAAAAGGGAAAATGCTTCTTCTAATAATCTAGATCTAGAAATATGAAAGCATCTAATCTAACATGCAAGATCTAATTATCAAGGAAAAAGCAATGTTTTACTGTTCCCAAGAGCAAATTTGGTTTTCTAATTACTATTAATTGAACAAAACAATGAAGGAACCTGAGAGAAACGAAAATTTGTGTGACTCCACAACCCTCAGCAATCCTTGTAATTGGCAACCTCGAGTCCTTTTGTGGCAGCGAGTGATCCTCTTGACAACAAAACGACACAAAGAAGCGAAAAGAAGTTTTGATGAAGCTTGAATGAGCTCAATGAGATCTTGGATTGAGCACAATGGCATAGAATGAAGCAGCGTAGCATTGCTTGGTTGAACAAATAAAGCAAAAGGCACCTTCGTCCTGTGAGCGCATTTGAATGCTATGTTGGAGAGCAAAAACTGGCAAGAGTTGTGTGCACAATGAATTTGTCTCCCTTTGTGCTTGAGGGAGGGGGTATTTATAGGTTTAGAAGAAGGGATTGATTGAAGAGTTAACTCATTTGATTGATGAGTTAACAAAGATGATTGGGGAGTTAACAAGGTTGATTACCCAGTGAACTCAGCTAACTATGGAGTGATAAATCAATTATAGCTTATCAATGGAGAGGAAATGGAGGTGAGGGAATGCGTGAGATTGATTGAAGAGTTAATTTGAGATCAAATAGAGCTAATTATGCATGTGTGGGTGCATAAAATAGTTAACTCTATATTAGGCATCAAAAATCATGCAAGCTGGAAGAAAAATGGACGAAAAATGGAGTAAAAACGAGTGAGAAACTCGAGTTTTTCCACGGCTGTGAAAACGGCAGGGTTGCCCCTTTTGCCAGTAGGGTCGCCTGGGGGAGATCTGGGCTGGACAGGGTCAGAAGCAGAAAAACAGGTTGAGAGATGCAAGAAGAGAAGAAAAGGAGGGGTTCTGCCTCAAGAAACAGGTCTGTCATGTGCAAGAATCCAAATCTCCACTTGCGTCTGTAGGATCTCCTGTAGGGAGATCTAGAAATAATAGGGGGAGATTTGGATTGGTTGAGCAGAACTAAAAACCAAAAGCGGGAGATGGATACGGGGGACCTCTAGAAGGCTTCTAGAGGTGCATAGGATGAAAGACAAAGGGGAAAGGTGAAAAGTCACTTACAAGACACTCACAAGGATTAGGAACAAGGTCGAAAACTCAAAAAACGCAAGTCGACAAGTGTCGCAAACAGAGAGAGAAAGAAATCGACAAAGAGGAAACAACACAAGACAAGAAAGAGGACACGTCATTAAGAGGTTCGTTGCTTAAAAGACATTATTTCACGCTTACATGTACGTGACAAGGATTTGAATCATCATAGGGGTCCTCGTGGAGGCTGTGCGTGATTTTTGTGCTTACAGAACCAAGAGGTCATCCACTAAAACCACTACTCAACCAGGTGCCTTTTTCAAAAACAGTAACACTGGACTCAATCAACCAAATGACTTACTATAAATAGTAAGTGCATACAAATGAAGCCAGAATCCCTTGAGTAACTTAGCCTTAGAATAAACCAACTATCTAGAGAGGAAAACACTGTTAACTGCCACTTGAAGAGCTCATTAATGCCGAAACTGGACCCTCTAATCCACAACAGTAGCCTATGAGGGTCAAATGATAGGCTAGTCTTCCAAACTCTGATGCTCTCGAAAATGGAGACATTACATTTAGAGTCATCATGTTTGAACATGGCCTAAACTTTATTTACAATGGTATCCATTCTATGTGTTTTTATATCATCACAGTGAGTGGTCCTTCTTGAATCTCAAACCATTTTCTTGAGAAATGCATTTCCAACATTGCAAGAATACATGACATGGATTCCTATGCTAGGCTCTTGTGCATAATTCTCAACATAAATCTTGCTAGACATTGCTGTTATAGCGTTGGCATGCAATGCAACTTTTTTGGGTAATGTAATTCAACTCATCTAGGAGTATATAATATTAAGCTTTGAGTTGTGCCTTTGTTGAACCTGCAACATAAGGGAAGGTGTTATGGGAGATGCCACATAATGATCGTCAATACTCCATCTTAGTTGCTAGTAACTCACTATTGTATGCACAAACTATATAACATTGTGAGTACCTAATAGTTATATGTGGTTCCATAGAGGCACTTCCTTCTGAGGAGAGAATTATTATAAAGTTTATACATGTCAGATGGCACAGTTTTTTCTTTTTCTGGAAATTTATTTTCTATTAACCATGATGATTGAACATGCCATTGCCCTCGCAATAGCCATCTTATAGAATTATTAATAATCATAAGTTAAACTTCAAGCTTCTGTAATTTGTATGTTCAAGAAAACAGATTTTTGGAACTAATTGTGTAGAAGAAAAGATGGGTTAATGTTTGGGCCATATTTTGTGGCCCATCGTTAGGATAAACGACAAGATTACAAATCAGAGCTCCTATATCAGTAACTTGTGGTACATGAGGTGGGGATGCATTAAGATCACAATAGATTATAGAACTAATGCATAAAAAAATTAATCAGTATCTCGCATGCATTAGTTATTATCCCTTCATCATTAATTATATTTCCCTTATCATTAATTATTTTTCTTCTGATGATTTCTGAGCTTGTGAACGATGGCTTTCTATGAGTAGTTGAGTTCCAATCCTTCATCTCTAATAAGATTATTGGGGTGTTTTCCAATCTCTATAGCTTTCATCATTAGTTTTCTCTTCATGAAGTGGTCCTCATTTACCAAAATTTTAGCCTCAATACAAACTCTGTCAGTTAAAGAATGAGAGTGATCTGCTAATGCGGAGCTCTCTACCTGACAATGGTTGATGTCTGCATATTGATCCTTGATTCTTTGTTAGAAATTTCTCCTTGTTTCGCGAATGTAAGGACAATTGCAAGATAAATCAATCTGATAAACGCCATTGCTTAATTTTGGGTCAAGAGGGGCCTTCCATAGATTTGGGGAAGACTTAAAATTTATTGTGGAAAAAAACAAATTTTATGTTGTGCTTTCTTAAAATTATTGCTATTTGATTTGATATTACCTCACTATATGATAGATATGCCTTAGGAAGATGATCCTTTATCTCATTTTCTACTTGTCTTTGAGTAGCTTTCTTTTTCTCAATGCTTTTGAATACTCTAGAGAACTCCTTCATGTTGTAACCTTTTTTTAATCTGAAGTTGAGCAGTAGGTCTTATAGCAGTGATTACTCTTGCAGTTGTCCTTATATTGGTGAAACAAGGAGTTACCAACAAAGAATTGAGGAGCACTGTTCAGACATCCATTTGGGTAAAGAGCTCCATTTTCGAAGATCATTCACATTCTTCCATTGACAAAAGTTGTATGGAGTAGGCCAAAATTCTAGTAACGAGGATCTTCTCATGAAGAGGAAAGTAGAGAAAGCTACAAAGATTGGGAAATATCCAAATAATCTTAAGAGAGATGGAGCAGAACTCAATGAGTCATGGAAATTCATCATTCACAAGCTAAGGAGCTCTTAGGAGAAAACTAATAAATGATAGAAGAAGAATAATTAATGTGTGTTAGATATTGATTAATTTTTTAGCCGGCACTTATATACTTTATGGTGATTTTAATGTATCCCCAACTCATGATGTACCTTTAAGGAGCTCAGACTTGTAATCTCACCATTAATCTTGATGATGGGCCACAAAGTGTGGCCTCAAAATTTGAATTGATTTCTCTTCTATACAATTGTTTCCAAAAATTTGTTTGTTAATCATATGCTACAGACTTCATAATCATGGGTGCTGTCATCATCAGAAGGGCTAGTGTTATTGCAATTCTTGAGAGTCAGATCCTTTTGGGATCACATATTGTTGTGTCAAATCCTTTTTAGGATCACATCTTCATGAGCCAAACCCTTGGGTTATGTTATAGACAGCTTACAATGGTTAGTTTCTTAATTTAACAAGCAGTTAATGTGACCCCAATCTAAGATTGATATATTTATATCATGGTAGAATTTTGCAAGTATCTCCCTTAAGAGGTTTCTATGATCCTTAAAAAAGTTGACTAGAAATGAAAATCGGCCGGGTATTAGTAGCCTTGTTAACATAATTGCCTGGAGACTCATACCTTGACCCCTAAGACTTGTTTGCGATATTAGAAATGCATTCCATTTGGGAGACACATATGGAGATGTCTGCAGAGGTTAAGAAACTTCAGATAGTGTTTCATAGCATCTATATGTCCCCTAGAAGCATCCCTTGGAAATTGGGAAACTTACTCGAGAAGTTTCTTAGATATATCATATAAACTACATTGTTTTTCTCTCTCAAGTGCTAATAACCAGTTGGCAAGAGTTAAAAGAATTAAAGAAAAACACAAATAAACATGTAGCTGTCTGTGTTCTGCATGAAAGTTTGAGTTTTTTCTGTAGCAGAAAATTCTCTTATCAAAGCTCAAAGTGGTATTAGTAAGAAGAGAAAACAATAAGAAGGCTAAAGATGTTTGTGCTCAAATTTTTTATCAATTGTTTGAGGGGTACCCAATGGTAGTAGCTTGTGCTTATAAACTCTATGCTGTGTATGTAAATTGTAGAACTTGTATATATATGTATTGTACTTTATAGAATATTTGATGTATTTTTTATATTTTGCTCTCTCTAAGTACTCCCATACCATCTTTTTTAAAAATTGAATCCCTATCCCACTTCCCATCTCTGTATTCCAAGACATATCCTGTGAGAGAGTGATTATGCCGTAATATTTTGTTACATATTCAGTATCAACTAGCATTTCATCTCTAATTCAAAAGTTGTTGCATCCCATTAAGCATTGATGATGCCAAAATCAGTACACAACTTTAATGAATTTGGGAACATAGCACTTCTTCATGTTTTCCTGTCACGAAGATAGGACAAACATTTTGCTTCTTTGTGTTTGCCTGTAAGAAATTCTATCCAGATTATTTGGTACTAAAGTTTCTATTGTAAGCTCTTCTATTTTCTTTGTATTGGTCTGACACAAAACATCCAAGTTGCATGATTTTCAAAAAGGAGAACCACGAAGTAATGAATGGTTCCCTCTAATAAATGAAAAAGAAAAACAGAAACATCACTTTGGATAATCTTTTGACACACTGTTCTTGTAAACACAGAATTTCTTTAAAAATGGCTCAATGGAAAAGAAAAGTCAGGATCAAGTGGCATGGCTCATGAAAACTTTAGCGGACACCACTTCAGATTGGTAAACCGTTCAGATTCTTTTAAAAGCTGATAAAAGTTATTTTGAATTCTGTTTGGAGTTTTTATATTAGTGTTCAGATGCTTGATGATCTCTGGTAATATAATGACAATGCCCATTGCATTTGACTCAGGATTTTTCAATGTTCAGAGCACTACATAGTTGTATTGTTGGTATGTACCATTTTGTTGTCTTGGGGCATAGAATTTGCATATTTTTTTAATTTTATATAAAGAAGTTAGATTTGTGTGATGAGAAAACAAGTATTCTTTATGTATGCAAAATTCATGAAGAAATAATGTTCTTCTATATCTATTTTTGTTATTTTGAGCTATTTTATTTTTAAATGGAATAATTTACTAAAAATATACTCCATGATTTATTTCTATCTCGTCTTCCATTCTATGTCCAGCTTAAAAAAAATAGCAGTCTGGACATCAATTTTCCTCTTCAAATTATGTTGGCAACCCAAAGTTTTAATCTTATCAACTTTCAGATATGGCACCAATCTAAAGATGCTTCGCAGCAAGCTGAATCTGACTCTAAGAACAGTCTTTTGTATCTGTAAAAGTAAATCCCTTGGAACAAAAAATAAAACGATGCTGAACTTCTGGACAACAAATTTTAGAGTAATCTGGAATATGATGATTTCTATTCCGATTATAATGACAATCATTTTTGTCTTGTTATCCTTTCAGACAACAAATAAGTCTTCTGGATGACAAATCTTAGTATGACCTGGTCGATGACATTTTCTGCAAAACAAACTCATTATCTTTTGTTCCTTAAATAATATAAATAATTGTTCTTATAAACTTCATATTTGATTATCTATTGTGTTTGACGAAGTTGTCTATTTCTCAGTATTCTCCAATCTTATGTATCTCTTCAATTCAGCTTCATAATTCTCAAAGTAAAATTGATGATGGAATTCGCTAGTATAAACTTCAAACCATTCTATTTGTCAAACTGACTGAATTCCAGAAGGATACAAATAGTTCTTTCTTATGTATTTCAAATTCTGAGTAGCAAGATGTACTCTAGATCGAAACACAAATGTATTCAAAAAGCTCTTTTGTATCTACCAGTCCAACAGAGGATTCTTCTGTTTCCTTTCATGTATAAACCAGCATAAATGTGTTAATTTCAAGGCAGATTCAAATCAAGCAATTTCAGGTTCCAAGTCAATAACCTTCAAATTGAACAAAGTATGTCATGTCCCTTCCATTCAAGGGAGTTAATTAACTTAATTTTATTATTTTTAATTTAATAAGTGTTTCTAAACACTAAATAAATAATAATATATAATAATAATAATAATAATATTAATCATTTTAATAAAATGATGATTTCTTTTTTGTAGCCGACCCAGTTTTGGGGTCTTTTTGACGCCCAAATAAGATTCAAATTCAGCTAGGTCGGCCTTCTGAGGCATCTCTCCAAATCACTATAAATAAGGCGCTCAAGACCACTTTTCAATCATCATCGAATATGCTTTAATATCTGAGTATTGAATTTCAAATTGTAGTTGCTGGGACGAAACCCCTTGTGCTAACCAACTGAGGTATTTAGACGAAATCCTAAATACTTCACCTTGGCGTCTTTATCTTAGAAGGCGTAGGTTTAACTAATCAAGAGATTGATATTTGTTCAGGCTAAAGACAAATCCAAGGGCGGCACCACTGAGCTGGGAGTTTCATCGTTGAATACACAACATTTGCGCAGAAAATCTGTTTGTTCTTCCCTGGAATAAACAACGTTTGACACCTGAGCGTATTTGAATACCCAGGGCAAGTGTACACCCCAGTGCGCAACCCTCAGAAAATATACTAAATAACCTTAGTGGGACCTGAAGATTCCACTTAAGTTGCACACATAAGGAAATTGATTATAGCAGCATCATTTCGGGCATCAGTCACATAATTTCGAGATCCAGAAATTTGAGGCAAGTTAGTCACCTACTAGATCTGTCCACTGAAGTATTTGAGACTGCAGTACTTGATTGCTGACTTACCTTAATAAGGAATTGATACATTCTCATCAACCTGTGCCTGATATCCAATCTAATTCTCATTTTTACGCTAAGGTCAGAATAAATGTAATGCTGATGGCCATGTATTAATTCTGAGATTGAGATCCTTCAAGATAATTTTAACAGTGATCTGTTTGGTGTTCAATTTACTGAGATGAGTTATAATCTATTGAGCTGCTGATGTTATGATGGTTTGATTTGCTATTCCTTGAATTAGTTTAATTGCTATGTATGATCAGAGATTTGTAGGACATTAACTATAACAGCAAGACGAAGTTGTTTGATTCTGCCCCAGGGATATTACAATGGTATCAGAGCAAGAATCTTGCCATCCTGTGAAAAGGAAGATGAAGACATTTTAAGAATCCATGTTGAAAGTGTTACAAGGAATGCTTGAATATCAGAAGGATTATATTGCATGGCAGAAGGATTATATTGCATGGCTGAATCCTCCAAGAATAAAGAGAATGTTTCTCAAGAATGAAGAAAAATCAGAATTAAAATCACAAGGAGAGGTCAAGGAAGGGATCAAGGAGCAAGATCCAAAAGAGTCATTCCTGACAAAAGAAGAGAAGTCAAAATTAGAATCACAAGAAGCTGCTATACCCAAGGAGTCCATCGCACAAAATGAAGTTTAGGGTACCGCAACAACAGAAGGTATTAAGGACCAAGATCAACAAAGCATCTACCCTCACGAAGAACCAATAATGCGTGTTGAAGATGTGTCAATAATTGCAAATGATGTCCAAGAAACATCCACCCAATTTTTAGGTATGGAAGTAATTGAACCATGTAATGATGATTTGCAATGCATGGAAATGATTGGACCATGTGATGATGATTTGCAAGATATTAGTTATGCTATTGAGAAGAATGATTCGACTAAGATTGACCCCCCATGAGGAGGAATTGCAAGTTTATCATGAAAATCATAACGATATTGGAGAGATGAAGGTTATACCCTATAGATTGGGGCATAGGGATCCCTTTCTTCATGTTCAAGGACATTCACAAGTAATAGTGTGGGACCCAAGAGACTGTCTTTGATGGAGCTGCTCCCACCATTGGCTGTATGTAAAATACCTTACTTGTACCGAAACCCATACTTCACTTCATTATTTTATTCAATGGCTGATTACAATTTGTCTTTGGCTATTCCTTATATCGGACTGGACTGATTTCAAATCAGACCTCAAAACAAATACAAAAATAGTAGCAATGCACTCCAAACCCTAGCCAAATGATGCCAAGGCAATGTAGAATGATCAAGATGATGAGTAGACTTTGTTGTAGTCCCGAAGAAGCCCAATTGACTGACTGAGATGACTGATATGACTGCTGCTATGACTGCTGTACCCAATCAGCTTGCCCAAATTTGCAAATTATGCCAAAAACATGCCAAAGAAGACCTCCAAACCCTAGCGATAGGCATTAGGAATGTAGCAATGGAAGTATAGATGACTTTTGTGATGCCAAAGTCTTCAAATGATGCTCAAACACACTCAGATCTGCAAGTTGTTCACTGCTGTACCCTGCTGTCACAAAATCAGAATATGGAAATTGCTCCAAATTGCCAATTAAACCCTCTCTATGCCAAGCGATTGACTCCAATTGCATGAAATATCAACAATGAATGAAAGTGTCTTCAAATGCAAACCAAATATCCTTCAACGCCTCAATGAAAACCTACAAATAAATATTCATGATGAAATCCATATGACATCATCTCACAATGTGGAAGAGATCATCTCCATGCCACCAAAATCAAGGGATCATCTCCTTGACAAACTGAAAAATGCAATTTCCAGCCAAAACACATGAATATGAAAAACTTACCAAGTGATCAATAGTTGCAAATTGAAGGCAAGCAAGCCTATTTATCCTCCTCTTGGCCTAGGCGTCCCAATTTGCTCAATTTTGCAAGAATTTGGAATCCACCGATGAAAATGTAATTGTCAAATGAAAATTTTAAATCAAACACATCTTCCAACCACCAACATTTAAAAAACTATTATCTTATTCATTTCTTTCTCCTCTTCACATAGGCGTCGATCTCTTTCTTGGAGAATAAAATACACTTTTAATTGAATTACCTCTCCTCAAAATGGGCGGCGATTTCCATGCAAACAAAAGCAATATTTATTAATTATTTTCTCCTTATCATGGGTGGCGATCCTAGGAGAAAATAATAATTTATTTATTTTCAAATAACCTCTTCTCCTTGGGCGGCAAACTTGTCTTGGGCAAGTAAAAATCAATATTTTATCACTTATCTTCCTTGGCATTGGGTGCTTGCTCTAATAAAAACAATATTTTATTATATTTGAAATCCTTTTCCTTGGATGTTGGCAAATGATCCAATAAAATAATAAAAATATTATTTTATTTTTAGCTCCTCTCCTCTAGGCATCCATCCTCCAAAGTGGCATCAATCTCTAAGGTGGCATTGAAAAATATAGATAAAATATATACTTGAAAATGCAATTAAAGATTGACATTTTCCAACTTCCCATTTTCTATCCTCCAACATTTATATTTTCCACCCTTAGCTAGAAAAATATGATATTTTGGCTAGATGAACAATATCACTAAGCAACACAACCAAAATCCAACTGAAATCACCTATTGAGCTAACATTATAGATTTTCATCCTCTAGAACCAAGCTCAAACCAAAATCATTCCCTTACCACAATTATTAGCCTACAAGAATGGTGAATAGGTTAATCATCAACTCCACATGTGATCACTCCGGAAATGGGGACATGACAGTCCTCCCTTCCCGGGATTGCTTGTCCTCAAGCAATCGAAGATTAGGATGCTCTAAAATTTGCTCTCCTTCCCACGTAGCATCCTCCAATGGCAAGCCTCTCCATCTCACCAAATATTCTCTAATGGCTCGGCTACGCAACTTGCGCTCCCTCATATCCACAATGTTGTCAGGCTCTAAAATCAACATACCCTCTTCATCAAGAGGTGGAAGATCTGGAGAAGAAACCACATGTTGTCCCAATGCCTTTTTGAGGCATGACACATGAAACACATTATGAATCCAGCTCCCTGCTGGCAAATCTAGCTCATATGCAACCTCTCCAACTCTCCTCACTATCCTGTAGGGACCATAAAACCGTGGCTTGAGTTTTTTTGCACCACTCTTCTTCAAAGTACTTTGTCTATATGGCTGAAGGCACAAAAATACCAAGTCACCCACATCAAATGTCCTCTCAATGCAATACCTATCCTCATACATCTTCTATTGATTCTGTGCCTACTAAATATTATCCTTAAGTATCTTAAGGATGTCCCGTGTATCCTGCATCAACTTCTTAGATCTACGAGCTCCAAGTCCATAAAAGAAAGTGCATCATATTCATACAAAGCCCTGAATGGAGACATGCCAATCGACATGTGATAGGTGGTATTATAACAATACTCACCAAGATGTAGCCACCTAATCCAAGCACGTTGCTGTCCTGCAACATAATGTCATGAATCGATGATTCCCAATTAAAGATTGGAAATATTCATCTCCAGTATTCCCTACTCTAAAAACATTAAAAAGTTAGCTTATTTCATTACATGAATAGAAGAAGACAAAACAGTGAATAAGACAAGAACTGATGTGGCACTAAAAGACAAAATCATATAAGACAAATAAGATTAAAGGCAAATCATTATGAAGACTCCCGATCCATGAAGCGTCGATCCTCATAAGGCGATTAATTAAAGGATAAACTCTTGGTTATGAAAAGGCAGGGGTCTCCAAAACAACATGACGATTGGTATAACACCCCCATTCGGGGCTTTAAAAAGGCATCCAAGGGGCATCGAAGAAGCATTGGATTCCTCTCTGCAAATAGAAAACGGTTATAAAGAAATATATCAGCAATCAAGAACAACTTGGAAGTCAACAGCCCACTTAATAATATCTAAAACAATCAGCGATTTCATTGTCACAGTCCACACAAGCATTCGCACCAGCCACCATTGAGCAAACCAGCATTTATTTCAGACAAGTATAATTAAGAGGCGGAATAAGGAAGAATAGAACTCCATAAGGATTCGATCAGCAACTTTATAAGGTACGAATGTTTATGACAATGCATATATTTCACAATTACAAGTTATCCAATTCTGATTATGCAGATATAAGGAAATTAAGTACATAGCTTTATTCAATATGTAAGGAGATATCATGATATGCTATGATAGTTATGGATGTAAATCAATGTCTTAGATATCATCATGTACATGTTAAGAATAAATGATCATGAATAGAATTAATTGATATCATTTGATAGGAACATATATTCATACTAAGAATGAACTATCATGAAATATTAAAGGATACCTTATTACATAAATGATCATGATAGGATAAATTTGTATATCGAAATAAGAGGCCAATCAAGTGACTATTAATGAGATAGCAAGAATAGTTACTAAGGCATAAGGTTGATAGGTAGGATGGAAATTGGCCAACCATGGGTAATTGAAATGACCCTTGTCGCACAACAAGAGGATTATGGCCTTAGGGTAAAACCTAAGGAGGGCCTTGGGATAAAATCCAAGGAGTATAATTAGGCCTTAGGGTAAAACCTAAGGAGTATCATAGGCCTTGGGGTAAAAGCCAAGGAGGGCCTTGGGGTCAAACCCAAGGAGTTTATTAAGACCTTTGATTAAGTTGGTGAGTTATTCACCCTTGAGTGGAAGGAGTCGAATAATGGACCCATGGTGACTAATTGGCCTATTACATCCTAACTAATCATTCCTTATGAATGAAAGATTAGATGGAAATGATAATTAAGGTGAACATGATATAATGCATATTGATTATAATTATAAGGTTCTAACCCTAGATGGGAAATATAAGAATATAAATTTGACATTTCTTATGAATATTATAATATAATTATTATGAGAAAGAATTAGTACTAATGTTCTCTTTTTGCAAGTTGAATTTGTGTGCAAGATTGCAAAAATTTTGGGCTTGCTAGAAGAGGACATTACAAGTGGTATCAGAGCATCGACCTGCCATCCTGTGAAGAAATTTAATGCAACACTATACAAGACGAACAGCCCATAACAACAACATGGAAATGAACAATGAGGTAAGAGCATTCATGGAAATGACCACTAAAGCGATGATGGACCAAAATGAAAGAATCACTAAAGCCATGATGTAGCAAGGTGAAAAGACAACACAAATGTTTCTTGAGGCACTCCAAAAGGTGGGAAACACTACGGATCATCCTAAGACTCACTCAACAAATGAAAGGGAACTAGGATCTAATCACTCCGAAAACAGCCATACTTCATCAGACCCAAGAATTCCTATACCATCCTTTCTTCCCAAAGAGGAAACATCAAGAATGGAGGAACCCGCTCCAAATTCAATAAGCACATATGATATTGCAAGAGCATACGCAAGCTTGGAACCCGAAGTGAGGAGGGTAGTGTCATTCAATGACTATAGCAACTCAAGAAGTAATGAATTGGCAAGAAGGGAAAGAAGACCCATCAACAAAGAATTGAAGCAAAAAGCCAATAAGGCGAATCTCCCACATTTTGATGGAACCCATAAGATCACTCCACATGCATGGTTACAAAAGTTGAATGACTATTTTCAACGTAACCCTATGACCAAGAAAGATGCACTCCAATTCGCCATCCTACACTTGGAGGGATTGACCTACGAATGGTGGCATCACGGAAAACACACTCAAGGGCATGAATCCATCACATCCTATGAAGAGTTTTCCAAAAGATTTATCAAGAAATTTGATCGACGCCATCCACAACAAGATTTCCGGGAGTTAACGCTACTAAGGCAAAGAGGCACCGTGGATGAGTACATAAATGAGTTTGAGAAGATAGCCATCCGAGCATTTGGAGTGGAAAATGAAAGGCTCACATACTTGTTTGTTGAAGGATTGAACAAGAAGCTACGAGGTCTAGTAGGAGCTCACAAACCGCAACACTTGATGATGCCATAGATATGGCCATGCACTTAGAGAAAACCCACTCCTCCCAATCATCCACTAAACCATTCCACAAAAAGGGAAGATTTGATAAATCATTCCGCAGTAAGAATGATAGAAAGGATAGGAGTTCATGCTACAAATGTGGAGAACTTTGGAAACCGGGACATAATTGTCAAAACCTACAAGATTTGAAGGAGAAGGGATTATGCTTCAAATGCAAGAACAAGTGGGGACCAGGTCACAAATGCGGGCAAGTACACATCATAGAGGCCTTATCCGATGAGGAGAAGGAAGAGAACCCCACCAAAAGAAGGAAATTTGAACCCGAGGAGAAGGTCACCCTAGCAGCAATATCTAAGGTATCCAAACATCACCCATTTAGACTTTGGGGCCAAATCAAAGGTGACAAAATAATTGCCTTAGTAGATAGCAGGGCTACGCATAACTTTATAGATGAGTCCGTAGCTAAAAGACTTAAACTAGACTCACAAGACTTCGAGGGGTTTATGGTAGCCTTAGCTGATGGTTCCACAAAGGGGTGTTCCAAAGTGTTACCCCAACTAAACTTAACCATAGGAAAACACCCTATTCACGATGACTTCTATGTGGTTAACATGGGAGACACCGATATGGTCCTTGGCACACCATGGTTACACTCTTTAGGAAGAGTCACTCTAGATTTTCCCAAACTACAGCTATCTTTTGAGGACCAAGGACAAAGGATCATTCCACATGGCCTCTCCAATGGATCACCACGAATGGTCTCTTCAAAAAGGATGGAAAGGATATTTAGGCATAACCAAGTAGAATGGGCAGCCTAATGTTTAATATTAGACAAATCAACTCCAATGGGAAAAGCCATCCACATTGACATCCAACCTATCCTTAGGAAACATAAAAAGGTATTTGATGACATTCCACCGGGTTTGCCTCCCAAGCGAGGGTTTGAGCACATGATTGAAATGGAAAAAGATGCAAAACCTGTTATCACAACACCCTATAGGCATCCCCAAAAGTTCAAAGAAGAAATTGAAAAAACAATTAATGAACTTTTAGAAATGGTACACATACAACCAAGTTCCAGTCCATTCACATCCTTTGTGGTATTGGTAAATAAGAAAGATGTGACCATGAGAATGTGTGTGGACTATCGAGCTTTGAATAAACAAACTATCAAGAATAGATATCCTATACCAAGAGTGGACGAGCTCATCAATGAATTACATGGGGCAAGGTATTTTTCAAAGATTGATTTAAGATCGGGTTATCATCAAATCCGGATGAGGGAAGAAGATATTCCAAAGACAGCCTTTAGATGCCATTATGGTCATTTCGAATTTTTGGTTCTACTTTTTGGATTGATAAATGCTCCGGCCACCTTTCAATCATGCATGAATCACACATTTATGAAACAATTGAGAAAGTTCTTGCTGATATTCTTCGATGATATATTAATCTATAGCAAGACATGGGAGGAGCACCTCAAACACATTGACGAAGTCCTATCAATTCTGGAACAAGAGTCCCTATACACCAGAGCTTCCAAATGTGAATTTGGCATGGAAGAAATCCTCTATCTCGGACATAAAATAAGTGCTCAAGGAGTCCAAGTTGATGAGGATAAGATCAAAGCTATTAAGGAATGGCCGAGACCCAGGACCCTGACTCATCTCTGAGGGTTCCTAGGCTTGTGTAGCTATTATAGGAGGTTTGTCAAGAACTTTTCCAAGATTGCTGCTCCCCTTACCAATCTAACCAAGAAAGGATCTTTCCTATGGAGTGGGGAAGCACAAGAAGCCTTTGAGAAAATAAAAGAAACAATGAGCACTTGTCCCGTACTTGCCATTCCTGACTTTGCACTTCCGTTTGAGCTTGAATGTGATGCATCCGGTGAAGGTATTGGGGCTGTCCTAATGCAAAATAAACATCCCATTGCCTTTGAGAGTAGAAAACTATCTTCGGCGGAAAGACTCTATTCTACATACGACAAAGAGATGTTGGCCATTATGCATGCCTTGGCCAAATTTAGACAATATTTGGTTTGTGGGAAGTGTTGCAAGTATGAGGTGAGACAGTGTTGTCATTGATGTCAACATACTCATATTGCATTGGTAAGAAGGATTGGATGAGCTGTGTGTTGAGGATATTGAGAAAATTAGTCTCAATCAGGAACAGTGAAGAACAATGATGAGAAGAAGGCAAAAGTACTCAATAGGTTGAGATTCAGAGGATGCGGATTAAAGGGTTTGTAGATATGAGTCTTGAGATGATCCAGTTAAGTTTTCAGAGGTCCGCATGCAGATTTGAAGAAGTTATGATTGATCAAGTAGAACCGGTTTCGGGAAGTGCTCCGGAGTGAGAGTGCTACAAAGAGGTCCGGTGAGATCCGAAAGTGCATTATCCTATCTTGCGGATTGGATGGAGTATTTGGGATGTCCTTGTGATGTGTCATCTCAATTTGTTCATGATTTGGAGGTCCGAAAGCACATGTTTCAGTATGACAGTGGCGGTAGACTGTATTCTTGAAGTTCCGAATGAGGAAGAGAAGAGATTCTAGTGAGCAGAGGAAGTGCGGATGTTCCTGGTCATTCAGGCAAGCTTGTGAAGGTTCTTGGATCGTGTTGCGGTTGTGTCGTTGATCTGCATTAGTGGTAGAGCCCGGAATTGAAGTTATTCTTCCAGATGAAGTTCTTGTTCAGACTAGCCGACCGGATGAGTTGTTCATCTTGCGAATGTTCTTGTAGTGGCCGACTGGATGTGTTATTTATCCAGCGAATGTTCTTATGGTTGATTGCCGACTTAGATGATTGTTCCTAAGTCGATGTCTTGTATAAATAAAGGTTTGAGTTCATTTCAAAGTGTGTGTTAAAGCGGATGAGTGTGATATAGCGAAAGAGCGAAAGGGCAGAGCAGGTGTGTTTCGAGCTTAAATGGAACTGATACAGACATGGTGAAGATGTCATTCTCCAGTTCAAGGTTGTGATACTTATGATCTTGTAGACAGTGTGTCTCTTTTGTAGGCAGTTTGCCTCTTTGTGAGCAGTGTGCTCGGGCAGTGAGCCCTGACTGGCATGTGCCATCTGTTTTTCTTATTCTTCTAACAGAGAATAATCCTTGGGCTAATCACCCCGTGGTTTTTCCCTTAATCGGGTTTTCCACGTCAAAAATCTTGGTGTCTAATGTGTTGATGTTAATCTGCTCCGGTGTTTATGCTTTCTGCTTTCATGAATGGTTAATTTATACGCTGTTAACTAACAAAGAAGAATCAAATGTTTGAAGTAGAAGCCAAGTTTTTGCACAACTGATTCACCCCCCCCTCAGTTGTGTGCCCTAGATCTAACAATTGGTATCAAAGCCAAGTTCCTCTGAACGAAGCTTAACAGCTTGAGGAGATCCAGGATGTCGTCATACAAGAAGGATAGTCCGAAGTTCGATGGAACCAACTTCACTCTTTGGAAAGGTCGCATGAAATGTCACTTGGAGTGTATGGGAAAAGCATACTTGACCATGGTCACAAAATCATATGTACCTCCACAGGGTGGTCCGACAACTCTGAATGAAATCACAGATGCTGAAAACAATCTGCGGACCCAAGAAGCTCTTCTAAGCGCATTGAATGACTCAGATCTCTCAAATGTTATTGACCTACCAACTGCATATGAGATTTGGACTAAACTGGAACTTCTGTATGAAGGAGATGAGTTTGTCAAGAGTGCAAGGTTGCAAAGTCTGAAAGGGAAGTTTGAAAGGTTGAAGATGAGAGATGATGAAAATATCACTACCTTTATGCCAAGAGTGAATGAGCTGGTGTGTGGAATCAGGAATGCTGGTGGAGTTCTAGATGAAAATGAAATTGTTTGCAAAATTCTCAGATCCCTTCCTGCTGCCTACAAAATCAAGGTTGCTGCCATTGATGAATTCAGAGCCCATACAACTGTCACAAGAGAGCAATTGGCGGGTAGACTGGATGCATTTGAAATGACTGAGTTTGGAGATGATCAACCCAAGACTGAATCTGCATTCAAAGCCAGTGCCTATGTAAAAGGCAAACAAAGATTTGATCCGGGAGAGAACTCTTCAAGAAAGCTGTCATGGTATGATCAAGCAAGGAAAGACATGGAAGAGGAAGAAGCAGAAACAGCTCAACTTGAAGCCCTCATTGCAAAGAGACTACCAAGAGGATCCGGTAAGTATGAAGGAAAACTACCCTTTAAGTGTTTCAACTGCAATAAGATTGGTCATTTTGCTTCAAGATGTCCGGAAAGATCTGCAAGGTCAAATGCTAACAGATCAAGGTTTCAAAAGAATTGCTATTATGTTCATGAAGAAGATGATAATGAAGGAGTAACAGATGATGAATCAGAAATAGAAAGCAAATCCGGAAATGAATGGGTGTTTATTGCCATCAAGGAAGAAGATTCAATATCCTTTGAATCTGTCAATCATAAGGTTGTTGAAAGAGCTTTGGCTGCCCAAATTGAAGAAAAGGATGATTGGGTTATTGATAGTGGATGTTCTCACCATATGACAGGTGACAAGAACAAGTTCTTAGATTTGGAAAGGTATGAAGGAGGAATGGTAAAGTTTGGTGATAATTCTGCTTGCAGAATCAGAGGTAGGGGAACTATTTCTTTTGATGGAAAGAGCAAAAGCGGTAATATTCTATATGTTGAAGGATTGAAGCACAATCTTCTTAGTGTTGGTCAGTTGGTGGACAAAGGCTATGATCTCCGGTTCAAGAATGGAAGGTGCAGGATCTTTGGAAGCTCCGGAACTGAGATTGCATCCGGTACCCAAACAAAAGGTAATATCTTCCATCTAGTTGGTTCAAATAAAAGTTGTCTGTTTGTTCAAGTTGATCAGAGTTGGTTATGGCATAGAAGGATGTGTCATGTAAATTTTGATAACATCATCAAGATAAGCAATACTCAGGCTGTAAGAGATCTTCCAAAATTGGTGAAACCTACAAATAGCTTGTGCAAAGAGTGTTAGCTAGGTAAACAGAGCAGAGTCTCTTTCAAAAGCAAAGATCAGTCCACTACCGGATTACTGTAATTAGTCCTTACTGATCTCTATGGTCTGACAAGAATCAAGAGTATGCAAGGTGATAGATATTTCATGTTATTGATTGATGATCATTCTCGGATGATGTGTGTTACCTTCCTAAAAGAGAAATCAGAAGCCCTTGAGAAGTTCAAAATCTTCAAAGCTATGGTAGAGAATCAAACCGGATTGAAGTTGAAATGTCTGAGGTCTGATAGAGGTGGTGAATTCACATCCAGTGAATTCATAGATTTCTGTGAGAAGCATGGTATAAAGAGACAGTTGTCTGCTCCTAGGACTCCACAGCAGAATGGAGTAGTTGAGAGAAAGAACCGGACCATCCAAGAAGCTGCCAGGACAATGATGATGGAAGCAAGTGTTCCTCAGATGTTTTGGAGAGAAGCTGTCAGCACTGCAGTCTATACCCTTAATCGAGTTCAAATCAGAAACAATACCGGTAAGACTCCTTATGAACTTTGGTTTGGCATAACTCCCACTGTGAAATATTTCAGAGTATTTGGTAGCAAGTGTTACATCAAAAGAGATGAAGATTTAGGAAAGTTTGATGCTAGAAGTGATGAAGGAATTTTCTTGGGTTACTCCACTCAAAGCAAAGCATACCGGTGTTACAATAAGAGATTGAGAAAGATGATAGAAAGTACAAATGTGAAGGTTGATGAAGGAATTGAGAAGCCTTCAAGATTCTATGAATGTGATGAAGATGATCAGAATGATTCTTTGGTGCAAAAAGCTCCATCCTCCTCTGAAATTCAGATCCAGACTGATCCGGTAAATCAAGAAGAAGAAGTTTGTCTGAATGAGCCTGGTCAAGAATTAGTAGTGCAAGAAACTCCCAAAGTTCCAAGGTATGTAACTCTAAATCATTCTGAAGATCAGATCATAGGTGACAAAAATAAAGGGGTACAAACAAGGAGAAGAATTGCTCAAGATTCAAATGAATACTATCTGATTTCAAAGATTGAACCTAAGACAGTTAATGAAGCTTGCAATGATGAAAATTGGACCAAAGCAATGGAGGAAGAATTGATGCAAATTGAGAAAAATCATACTTGGGATCTTGTTCCCAGACCTAGAAACAAGAATGTGATTGGAACCAAATGGGTCTTCCGAAACAAACTAAATGAAGTTGGTGAAGTAATCAGAAACAAAGCTAGATTGGTCTGCAAAGGCTACTCTCAAATAGAAGGAATTGATTTTGAAGAAACCTTTGCTCCGGTGGCAAGAATTGAAGCAGTCAGATTATTTCTTGCATTTGCTGCCTTCAAAGACTTCAAGGTATATCAGATGGATGTCAAGTCTGCCTTTCTAAATGGTGATCTGGAAGAAGAAGTTTACATTGAACAACCAGATGGATTTCAATTGTCTGATAATGATGATATGGTCTGCAAGTTGAAGAAAGCACTATATGGATTAAAGCAAGCCCCAAGAGCATGGTATGAAAGATCGGATAAGCATCTTGTACATATTGGTTTCAACAAAGGTACTGCTGACAGTAATCTCTATTTTCAAATAGATAAGGAAAACATCCTGATTGTTGAAGTATTTGTTGATGATATCATCTTTGGAGGAAAAGACAGTATGTGTAAAACTTTTGCAAATCAAATGAAAAGTGAGTTTGAAATGTCAATGCTTGGTGAAATGAATTTCTTCTTGGGTCTGCAAATTACTCAGACAAAGAAAGACATCTTTATCTCTCAGACCAAATATGCAAAAGAATTGTCGAGGAAATTCGGAATGGAAGATTCAAAGCCAATGAAAACTCCTATGGCAACCGGATGTAAGTTGAGCAAAGATGATGACTCTCCCAAGACAGATCAGACCAAGTACAGATCAATGATTGGAGGACTATTGTATCTCACTCAGACTAGACCAGATATAATGCAGGCTGTTGGTCTTGTGGCAAGATTTCAAGCTGATCCTAGAGAATCTCATGTTATGGCAATCAAGAGGATTTTTAGATATCTAAAGGGGACAGTTGAGTATGGTCTATGGTATCCCAGAGATCATGATTTCTCTCTTCATGCATATACAGATGCAGATTGGGCAGGAGATGTGGATGACCGGAAGAGTACAAGTGGAGGAGCATTCTTTTTGGGAAAAAGGTTGGTTTCTTGGCTAAGCAAGAAACAAGAGGCAATATCTCTGTCTACAACTGAAGCAGAATACATTGCAGCAGCAGGTAGTTGCACTCAAATCTTATGGATGAAGCAGATGTTAAGAGACATTAAAGTAGAATATGAGGAGCCTATCACTATTTTCTGTGATAATTCAAGTGCAATAAATATTTCTAAGAATCCGGTGTTGCATTCTAAGACCAAGCACATATCTATCAAGTTTCACTTTCTGAGAGAGCAAGTGAACAAGGATGAAGTCAGATTGGAGTATGTACCCTCCAAGGATCAGATTGCAGATATTTTCACTAAACCTCTTCCCAAGGACTCTTTTGAGTATCTCCAGGAGAAGTTAGGGGTCATAACCCCTCCGGTAATGAACTAGGATGCACTGATGTGCATCAGTCCGGTGGATATCACAGTCATATCTTGTGATCCGGATTGATGATGGGGAGCTGCTACTAAGGGGGAGCAGCTGGTATGATTCTGATATGTTTGAATTGCAAGTATGAGTCCTTTGCCATTGATGTCAAAGGGGGAGAGAAGACATGTGAAAAACAAGTGGTGGATGATCAAAGGGGGAGTAGTAAAGGAAGAGAAGACATGTGAAGAGTTGTTGATAGGGGGAGCTGTGACAGAAAGGAGAAGTTCTTGTCTTGATGGTTTTTCACATCATATGTTGCCATCAATGACAAAGGGGGAGATTGTTGCAAGTATGAGGTGAGACAGTGTTGTCATTGATGTCAACATACTCATATTGCATTGGTAAGAAGGATTGGATGAGCTATGTGCTGAGGATATTGAGAAAATTAGTCTCAATCAGGAACAGTGAAGAACAGTGATGAGAAGGCGGCAAAAGTACTCAATAGGTTGAGATTCAGAGGATGCGGATTAAAGGGTTTGTAGATATGAGTCTTGAGATGATCTAGTGAAGTTTTCAGAGGTTCGCATGCAGATTTGAAGAAGTTATGATTGATCAAGTAGAACCGGTTCCGGAAAGTTCTCCAGAGTGAGTGCAACAAAGAGGTCCGGTGAGATCCGGAAGTGCATTATCCTATCTTGCGGATTGGATGGAGTATTTGGGATGTCCTTGTGATGTGTCATCTCAATTTGTTCATGATTTGGAGGTCCAGAAACACATGTTTCAGTATGACAGTGGCAGTAGACTGTATTCTTGAAGTTCCGAATGAGGAAGAGAAGAGATTCCGGTGAGCAGAGGAAGTGCGGATGTTCCTAATCGTTCAGGCAAGCTTGTGAAGGTTCTTGGATCGTGTTGCGGTTGTGTCATTGATCCGCATTGGTGGTAGAGCCCGAAATTGAAGTTATTCTTCCGGATGAAGTTTTTGTTCAGACTAGCCGACCGGATGAGTTGTTCATCTTGCGAATGTTCTTGTGGTGGGCGACCGGATGTGTTATTTATCCTGCAAATGTTCTTATGGTTGATTGCCGACTTAGATGATTGTTCCTAAGTCGATGTCTTGTATAAATAAAGGTTTGTGAGTTCATTTCAAAGTGTGTGTTGAAGCGGATGAGTGTGATATAGCGAAAGAGCAAAAGGGCAGAGCAAGTGTGTTTCGAGCTTAAATGGAATTGATACAGACATGGTGAAGATGTCATTCTCCAGTTCAAGGTTGTGATACTTATGATCTTGTAGACAGTGTGTCTCTTTTGTAGGCAGTTTGCCTCTTTGTGAGCAGTGTGCTCGGGCAGTGAGCCCTGACTGACATGTGCCATTTGTTTTTCTTATTCTTCTAACAGAGAATAATCCTTGGGTTAATCACCCCGTGGTTTTTCCCTTAACCGGGTTTTCCACGTCAAAAATCTTGGTGTCTAATGTGTTGATGTTAATCTGCTCTGGTGTTTATGCTTTCTGCTTTCATGAATGGTTGATTTATATGCTGTTAACTAACAAAGAAGAATCAAATGTTTGAAGTAGAAGCCAACTTTTTGCACAACTGATTCACCCCCCCTCTCAGTTGTGTGCCCTAGATCTAACAGGAAGTTCATGGTCAAAACCGACCACAATAGTCTCCAATTCTTCCTAAAACAGAGACTTAAATGGTTGGCAACAAAAATGTGTTAGTAAGCTACAAGCGTACAATTTTGACATTGCCTATGTTAAAGAGAAAAACAACGTGGTGGCCGATGCACTATCTAGGAAGCCTACCTTGAGCACAATGACAAGTCTCACCCCTGATTGGAGAAACATTCTCATAGCCAAATATGTCAAAGATCCTCTCACCATGAGCATACTTGAAGGAAATACACCCAATGAGGAATTTAGAATAAGGGATGAAGTCATCTTCTACAAGAATAGAATCTGTGGTAGCCGGATCCAAGTTGAAAGAGAAGATCCTAAGAGAGTTTCATGATAACCCCTTAGCCGGGCATCAAGGGTACTTTAAAACATATAAACAAATTAGAGAAAAATTTGCATGGAAAGGTTTGAAAGGTGATGTACTCAAAGATGTGCAAGAGTGTGATACATGTCAAAGAAACAAAATAGAGCAAAACCATCTAGCCGGATTACTTCAACCTTTACCCATTCTAGAACAAAAGTGGGAAAGCATTTCCATGAACTTTAGAATCGGCCTTCCGAAAGCACAAGGAAAGGATTGCATATATGTGGTAGTAGACCGACTCACGAAGTATGCCCACTTCATGGCCATCGCTTCCGAGTATAAAGCACCCCAAGTAGCTGAGACTTTCTTCAAGGAGATCTTCCGATTACATGGACTACCAAAATATATAGTCAGTGATCGGGATAGCCGTTTCATGAGTTTATTTTGGCAAGAATTGTTCAAATTGTCCGGAACCGAGCTAACACCAAGTACCAGCTATCATCCCCAAACGGATGGTCAAACTGAGATCGTGAATAAATGGATTGAAGGCTATCTCCGAAACTATGTCACCGGGCAGCAAAAGGCATGGATCAAATGGCTTCATTTAGGAGAATATTGCTACAATACAACCCATCACATGTCAATAGGAATGAGCCCTTTTAAGGCCCTGTATGGGTATGAAGCTACCTCCTTTGGGAACCTGATCCTCCATGAAAGCCGAGTTCCTAAAGCCAAAGACTTCATTCAGTAGTATGAGGACATTATGAGAGTTCTCAAAGACAACTTACATCATGCTCAGAATCAACAAAAGGTGTATGTCAATCGGAAACGGGTGGAGAGATCATTTGAAATAGGAGATATGGTATTCCTAAGATTGCAGCCTTATAAGCAAACATCTATAAAAACCAATGGTGCAGAAAAACTCAAGCCCCGGTTCTATGGGCCCTATAAGGTGTTAAGAAAGGTAGGAGAAGTTGCATATGAAATTGACTTGCTTGAGCATAGCAGAATCCACAACGTGTTCCACGTATCCAGGCTTAAGAAGGTACTTGGCCAAACAATTACACCATGCGAAGATCTACCCCCTCTCGATGATGAAGGGCAATTGATACTAGAGCCTGAGGCAATTTTGGACACAAGAGAGAGAAGGCTAAGAAATAGAACCACCATAGAATATCTCATTAAGTGGAGGAATCTTCTGGATGATGATGCCACATGGGAAAGACAAGAAGACCTAGATTCACAAACATGGAATTGCTTGAGGACAAGCAATCTCAAGAGGGGAGGCCTATCATGATTTGATGATTCCCAATTAAAGATTGGAAATATTCATCTCCATTATTCCCTACTCTAAAAACATTAAAAAGTTAGCTTATTTCATTACATGAATAGAAGAAGACAAAACAGTGAATAAGCCAAGAACTGATGTGGCACTAAAAGACAAAATCATATAAGACAAATAAGATTAAAGGTAAATCATTATGAAGACTCGATCCATGAAGCGCCGATCCTCATAAGGCGATTAATTAAAGGATAAACTCTCGGTTATGAAAAGGCAGGGGTCTCCAAACCAACGTGATGATTGATATAACACCCCCATTCGGGGCTTTAAAAAGGCAGCCAAGGTGAGTTCAAGGGGCATCGAAGAAGCATTGGATTCCTCTCTGCAAATAGAAAACGGTTATAAAGAAATATATCAGCAATCAAGAACAACTTGGAAGTCAACAACCCACTTAATAATATCTAAAACAATCAGTGATTTCATTGTCACAGTCCACACAAGCATTTGCACCAGCCACCATTGATCAAACCAGCATTTATTTCAGACAAGTATAATTAAGAGACGGAATAAGGAAGAATAGAACTCCATAAGGATTCGATCAGCAACTTTATAAGGTACGAATGTTTATGACAATGCATATATTTCACAATTACAAGTTATCCAATTCTGATTATGCAGATATAAGGAAATTAAGTACATAGCTTTATTCAATATGTAAGGAGGTATCATGATATGCTATGATAGTTATGGATGTAAATCAATGTCTTAGATATCATCATGTACATGTTAAGAATAAATGATCATGAATAGAATTAATTGATATCATTTGATAGGAACATATATTCATACTAAGAATGAACTATCATGAAATATTAAAGGATACCTTTTACATAAATAATCATGATAGGATAAATTTGTATATTGAAATAAGAGGCCAATCAAATGACTATTAACGAGATAGCAAGAATAGTTACTAAGGCATAAAGTTGATAGGTAGGATGGAAATTGGCCAACCATGGGTAATTGAAATGACCCTTGTCTCACGACAAGAGGATTATGGCCTTAGGGTAAAACCTAAGGAGGGCCTTGGGATAAAATCCAAGGAGTATAATTAGGCCTTAGGGTAAAACCTAAGGAGTATAATAGGCCTTGGGGTAAAAGCCAAGGAGGGCCTTGGGGTAAAACCCAAGGAGTTTATTAAGACCTTTGATTAAGTTGGTGAGTTATTCACCCTTGAGTCGAAGGAGTTGAATATTGGACCCATGGTGACTAAGTGGCCTATTACATCCTAACTAATCATCCCTTATGAATGAAACATTAGATGGAAATGATAATTAGGGTGAACATGATATAATGCATATTGATTATAATTATAAGGTTCTAACCCTAGATGGGAAATATAAGAATATGAATTTGACATTTCTTATGAATATTATAATATAATTATTATGAGAAAGAATTGAGTACTAATGTTCTCTTTTTGCAAGTTGAATTTGTGTGCAAGATTGCAAAAATTTTGGGCTTGCTAGAAGGGGACATTACACAATTGCGAAGATATCCCTCAACCCACTTATTCATTATCTCCGTTTGTCCATCCGTCTGAGGGTGATATCTAGTTCTTGGTGTCAACTCTGGACTAGCTAGTCGGGATAGCTTATGCCAAAACATACTGATGAATCTACTATCCCAATCACTGACAATGGTCTTTGGAAGGCCATGCAAACAAAACACCTCACGAAAGAACAACTCTGCGACCTGCTATGCTGAATAGTTCGTTGCAATAGCATAGAAGTGTGCATATTTGGTTAACCTGTCAACAACCACATATATACAATCTCTACCATGAACCTTCAGAAGACCTGTAATGAAATCCATAGAGATACTCTCCCACTTCTACTCAGGAATAGGCAATGGCTGAAGTAAACCTGCAGGAAAAGTATGCCCAGACTTGTTTTGCTGACAAGCCAAACACTCTCTAACATGTTGCAGTACATCATCCTTGAGACCCTTCCATGAGAATCTCTATCTAATCTGCCTATAGGTTTTGAAGAAACATGGATGCCCTGCTAGAGGTGTGTCATGAATGGCTCTCAATATCTGCTGCTTAAGCTTTGATTCAAGTACCAAGAAAATCCAAGAAAATCCTATCCTTATAATATGTCACATCATCAACAACCTTATATCTATCATCCTAAATCAATCCATCCATGATTTCACATGCAAAGGTACATTTGGAATACTCAACTAAAAAGTTGAGATTTCCAATCAGCTGAAATCTCATTGAAAGAGCAAATAGTAGGCCTCCTGGAAAGTGCATCTGCTACAATATTCTTCTGTTCCTTCACAAATTGGATGTCAAAATCATATGCCTGTATCTTAGAGACCCATTTTTGTTGTCTCTCATTCAAATCTTTTTGCTCCAAGAAGTATTTCAAGGTATTGTGGTCTGTCCTAACCACAAACTTCGCACCTACCAAGTATTGACGAAACTTTGCCAAAGTATGCATAATGGCAAGCATTTCCTTGTCACATCCCTCAATTTTCTGGTCTCAAATGCAATGGGATGCCTATTCTGCATCAAAACAACCCCAATACCTTCACCCGACACATCACACTCAAGTACAAAGGACTGTGTAAAATCTGGTAGTGCCAAAACGGGAGTGGTACTCATCACCTCCTTGAGCCGATCAAAAGTTGCATGTGTCTCAATAGACCAAAGGAATGCCCCCTTCTTAGTGAGATTTGTCAATGGTGCCGCCAACTGTGAAAAGCCTCTAACAAACCTCCTGTAATAGCTGCATAAACCCATGAAACCTCTCAACTTTGAAATGTTCCTTGGAGTAGGCTAATCTTGTATAGCTTTGATCTTCTCCTCATGAACTCTAACTCCATTGGCACTGATCACATGCCCCAAATAGAGAATCTCCTCCATCCCAAACTCACATTTGGAAGCCTTAGCATACAATGACTGGGCCTCCATAACACCAGTCTACAGAGATTCTCTAAAATTTGCCAGGTTGGGGACATGGTTTATTTGAGGCTTCAGCTATACAGACAGTCTACTCGCAAGAAAAGTGGAGCAGAGAAGCTTAAGCCCAGGTTCTATGGTCCATTCAGAGTGTTTAAGAGGATTGGAGAGGTTGCCTATGAGCTTGAATTACTGTCTCGTAGCAGAGTGCATAATGTCTTTCATGTATCCAAATTTAAAAAGGCACTCAAACACAGTGTAGTTCCCTCATCAGAGTTGCCACCATTAGATAAGGAGGGGAAGTTGATATTGATTCCAGAGGCCATTATTGATTCCCGACAGCAGACTCTTCGGAAGAGGGTCATTAAGGAATTTTTGGTCAAATGGAAGAACTTGTCAGTAGAGGATGCCACGTGGGAGAATGAGCAAATTTTGCAGCATCCTAAGTTGAGATTGCTTGAGGACAAGCAATTTTTGGAAGGGCGGACTGTAATGTCTCCTTCCTAATTAGTTCAGTTTGGTGGACAGTTAGCCTATCTAGTGGGTTCCCGTAGGCTAATATGTTAGGGTTAGGGAACTTTGAGGAGACAATTTATCCAGTAGGATGGCAGTATCAAATGTTTATTGGAGCTTCGGGGGTTATGATGTGCACAACGTCCCTTTTTGAGGGGATTTTGGTCTAGTTTTCCAATACTTACTATTTTTAGTAAGTCGGTTTCGAGCACCGACTGAGACAACTGACAGAGTTACTAAATTTAAATATGTTGGTGGGAGCAGTGGATATCGACATTTCGATATTTGATATAGTCTAACGATTTTAAATTAAATAATGTTAAGTTATTATTTTATAAAATTAAATTAAAGATTTAACTTTATCGTTATTTAATACATTTTAATAAAGTGACTATAGGGGCGCCCAAGGGATAAAATAAAAGTGGAATGAAATATAAGCCAATGTCGGGATGAGCGCCAATTTATGGGAGACAAGGATTTTTAAATAAAATTATATATTTTATTTTCCCAACTTGAACGTGGGTTTTTGAGGGCAAATAAAAGAGGTTTTTGGAGGCTCATTTGTTATGCTTGATTTATGAAAATTGGTAACGACATATTGCTGGTTTGAACCTGGTTCACTCCTTTGGCTTTGTGGAGACGAAATCCTTCACATGGATCATCTTCTTCGTTGGTGAAAGACCCAGCCTGGAGGATTTAATGGTGATTTCATACAAGGATCACATTTGAGATTATTGTTGCAGATTTGATAGACTTTTGCCAAGGTTTTCAGCTATATATTTTATGGCAGATTGAAGAAGTTGTAACCAAGATTAAGAAGGCAGAAAATATTCCACATTCTTTCCTTCTTGCTGGTCATACAGCTTCCCATGCTGGCCGTACAGCTGCAGCAGGGACGTGGAGGTTTTTAGGAGTGGTATTTGGGGTTTTGGAGGAGTTTGCTGGCTCTTTGAGGCAGCCGCATTCGTTCTATTTAACTCTACATCAGACCATACCATTTGTTGATGTGTTTGGAGTGGCGGTTAGGATTTTGAGGCACCAATTTGCTGTGTGTTTGCTGTCCAACTTTTATGAGCAACCAGCAAATGGGTATGTCTGATTTTTCCATAGTTCCACGGGGACGCGTCCCCCCTAAAAAAGGGTTGTTTCCGAGACGGGGACGTTTCCGAGATGGGGAAACGTCAAGGAAACGTCCCCCCGCCGCCCCCTCGTCCCCCCGCCGAATCCGAAACGTCTCCCTTTGGGGGGGACTTCTGGACGTCCCCGAGACTTCCAGGCGTCCCCCCGTCTCCCCGTCCCCCCCGAGACTTCCAGGCGTCCCCCCCAAAATGCATTAAAATTTTTTTAATTTTTTTTTTTCCAGATATTCATATTTTGTCAGATGTTGCAACTGCTCTAGTAGACATGTATGCAAAATGTGGAAGCACAGACAAGGCACATGAACTGTTTGACAGAATGCCTCAAAGAAATGTGGTCTCATGGACTGCATTGATTGCAGGATATGCACAAAATGGTTTTGTTGAAAAGGCTTTAGAAATTTTAAAGAAACTGCAACTGGCTGGTGTAAAGCCAAATTCCACAACTAAGGATGTCCTCATTAAGTTTGGGCGCCTCTTCATGTTCAAACTATCAACAAATGGCGCCTCAAGTGGAACATGATTCGTCATTAAAATCTAGGCCGCCAATTTGTACTTAAAGAACCACCTTTGGGCACCTTGAATGTAAGAACCTCAAAATCATGAAATCTAATGCCTAAGGGATAGGATAGCCTCCAGGAAGTCTACATGAGAAGTTGAAATTATTGAAAGGTCAAAAGTGAGTCAAGTAGACCTAGGCGCATTTCCTTGTATGTTCTATCCATTTTGAGTGCCTAACATAAGAGGGTATGGTTCATTACCAATTAGGAGAGCGCCTTAGTGAAGGATGGAGTTGAAGTATCATGTGATGAGTTAAGACCCTAGGCGCACTTTCATCAATGGGAGTCTATCTTGGGCGCCTTGGAAGGAGTTTGTTATCTTGTGGCGCCTTGATGTAAGATGAAGTTCAAACTCAATAAGAATTGCGCCTTAAGTGAAGTGAAGGTCTCAAAGAAGGTTTGGGTGCCATTCCTTGTTATTTTGTCCGTTTGAGTGCTTTGGAGATTGAATGATGTCAAGAATAAGACCTAATGTTCAATGGAATGATTTCTTGCTAAAAACAAGATAAGTGGAAAATTAGAAGGTTTGGGTGCATTCCTCCATCTCTATAGTCTTCTCTGAGCGCCTTTAATATGGAATGAAGATACTGTGAAGAAAAGGAAGATCTAGGCGCCCTCTAACATGCAAACAACCTTATATTAGCGGCTTGGAGGAAATTAACTCAAAACTACAAATTTTGAAGCTTTTTTTTCATGAGATCATGATTGAAGGATGAGGTTAGTTGTTAAGGGGTCCTCATCTAACTTAGGTGCATTTGTGTGTCTAAACACTTCCATTTTGGCGCCCTGGCAATTAAATGGATGAATAACCTCAAATGATGCACCCAAAGATGAAATAGATTCATACGGAGGTAAATCATCTAAGTTGGAAGCATTAGAATAAACCAAGTAATGAAGGGTGCCCTTAGCATTTGGAATGGTTTGAAGTTTTAAGAGATAAGTCCACTTTGGCGCCTTGGAAGAGGATTAGTTATCTAAGGACCTAGGCGCCCATTCAAACCTTTTTACCTAGTTTTGGCGCCTAGATCAATAAAGAGGAAATAACATTATATCAAGCTGCCCTTTGATTTCAAAGTAACCTTACATAGGAAGGGAGATCAGCCTAGGTCTTGTTGGAGTCTTTTGGAATCAATTTCAATGATTGGGGTAAGTAAAGGGGACCATTTGGAGCTTAGGCGCCAATTCATATTCAAATCATCATCATGCGCCTAGCAATCAAGAAAGCTTGGAATCATAGGTTCAAGTGTATAGAAGCAAGGAGACCTCTTGAAAGGTTGAATGTAAGATAAAGCTTTAAAATGTCAAGGATTAGTCCTAAGAAAGCCTAGGTGCTATTTCCTGTCCAAACTACCTCAAACCTGCGCCTAGGAGTTTGAAACATATGTTAAAACCTTGTAAAATTTGGAGCATGTTAAAGGTATTGATGAATATCATTTCATACTTAGGCGCTAATCCATGATTACTCAACTTTGGCACCTTGGAACATTGTTAACACCACATCAAGGTTAGGCGCTCATTCATGCCTTTCCCTCTTCATTTCAGCGCCTTTGGTGAGTTGATGTTTAATGCTTGAAAGATGAAGAAAGTCAACATCAAACCTAGGCGCTCATTCATGCCTTTTCCTCCTCATTTCAGCGCCTAGAAGAGAGTCTTTAAACAAGGCACCCATTCATGATAAGATAGTCCACTTGGCGCCTAAATAGGAAGTATGTTTAAAAATTTTTAAATTTTCAAAAATTCATTAAATGCATTGAATGCTGGCCAACCTGCCTGGCCGACCAGCACCTTCTTTTATGCAAATTGTCTATATAAAGAGGGCGCTCCACTTCATTTAGGCATCATTCACATACAATCTCACTCTTGGAGCGAATTTAGAAGGAGAAGGAGAAGGAGCAGCATTTCTTCAGCAGATCTGCAAATATAAAGTCTAATTTTGTCGTTTAGAACTGGTTTTTTATCATTTCCTACAGAAATTTGCACTTAGTCTATGTCTGAAAATTGTTGTAAGGTATGTTTCAGCTACTTTTAATTCATAAAATTGCCTGCTTACTTAATTTGCAAATTTTCATAGTTTTATCATCCAAAAAATCAGGCTTGTGAAGGTAAATTTCATCATTTCAAGTCTCTTATAGAGGTGTTGTCTTGTAGGTAGATGGGCATGACAGCAAAGGAGTGTCAAGTGATGAGCAAGATGGATGCCAAGTCCACCATACCCGACTCCAAGCTCGAGACTCATTGGAAGAATGTGGGAGACACCAACATGGGACACGCCAACCTAGAAGAGATAAAGGATTTCTTGCTCGCCATTACAAGGAATGAAGATATCAAGGCCATTACGAAGAGTGAAATTGTACAAGTAGCATGCTTCCCACCTACCCTACCTAGCATCGAGTTAGTGTTGGAATGCATTCGACACTATGATAAAGAAAGAAGACAAATTGTGGCTAAAGACAATATTGTCCTAGCCTACTTGCAAAGAGAAGCCATTCAGGAGATCTTCAACCTCCCAAACCGGAAGGCAGTGTTCATTTGTCCTACAACTGTCCAACGTACCTTTAAAGGCAATTCTAAGTACATGCAAGAAGTAAGGAAGAAGTGGATGATAGATTCCTCAATCAAGATATTCAACTCTGAAGGTTCGAAGTTCCACAAGGTAGATTTCAACAAGGAGATAAGTTACTTCATCATGTTCTTGAATAGAGTAACAGGTAGGCCTCAATCATCAACTTTTGAAGGATGGATGTATACATACTTTGATCATGTGTTCACAAAGAATAAGATGATTGATTGGGCTGGGCTTATAAGTCATTGCCTTGATGAGCAATTTGAAAATTTTGATGAGTCAAAATCCTTCTTCATGACTTCCTATCTTGTCTACATACTGGCAAGAAATGTGGTATACAAGGGATTGACATCTAAAGGAGAAGTAGGCATAAAATTTGGCCAAATCCTATCACATCAATGCTATACACAACTCCATTTGAAGAACATCAATTATTATAAGAGATTTAATGATGCCTTTGCCATGTATATAGTGAGAAAGTTGCGAGGAGAATTGCATAGAAGATTAACAAGTGCTACTAGGAACTTCATTGAACAATATGGGAGATACTATATTCAATATGATAAGTTCACCTATATCAGAATTTAGGGTTTCACATCCTCTCCATATAGATTGCCAAGGTATCCTACTAATAGGATGGTATTGTTGGAGGTATCGAGGCAGTTGTTAGAGTTCCATAAGATGCAAAGGACAAGAAAGAAGGCCGGGGTTCAGTTTGCTCTCAAGCTAGGGAGATATTATTCATGTCCATCGCTTCAAGCAGCTGAACATTCTGAGACTGAGCTTCAAGCATATCATTTACATCTTCATGATTCAAGGAGGGAGAACTTCAACCCACAAGGAGCTGTTAAACAATCATATCCTACCTATCAGCATGTAGAGCAACTTGAAGATCATTGGGCAAATGCTATTGATGATGATGATATAAGGATGCAGAAATGTTCAAGGTTAAGATGGGATTTGGTGAGAGCTACAAAAGTGTTGAGGATTCCTGATCAACTAGATGATGATAGAACTCTTTCAGGTGATGAATACAATAAGATACGGAACCTGCCATATGACATTGATTGGATTGATAGAGAAAGAGTATATGATAAGAGTTGATAGAACCTATCATTGCTATCACTAAGGAACATGCAAAAGAGCAAGTACAAGTACTAATAGATGAAGGAAAGAAGCTCACTTACATCAAAATGGGAGAAGTTGAACAGCAAGTACAACATAGTGCATCTGGCAAAAGTTCACGAAGTAAGGATAATGAAAAAGATTCAAGTCAAACAAGGAAAAGAAAACAACTTGAATCTACACAAGGAGAATCAAGTAAGAAGAAGAAAAAGATAAGCATTGAAACTGCTTCATCTAGACAACCAGGAGATACTCCAATGAATCAGGATATAGTTGTACATGTTGAAGATGCAGTCCCGGATACTCCATTTGAAGAGGTGCCTTCAAGTCCACATGATACTGAAATCATTGATGAAGCTAACACTGAAGACAAAGATGAAGCTGAAGATGAATCATTGCCCATGCAAGGAAGGCAAGTACAACAACCAGGAGATTTTTCATCATTGTCGGAGTGGCTACAGGATAGAATTAAAAGCTATGAAGTGGAAAAATATCATCCCATTTGAGGAGTTGCTTCTAGACATGTCTACTGAAAAACCAAAGAAGAAAGCAACTACTCTTTCAAAGATAACAAAAGATGAAGCTGGTGTAAGGAGAGTACATGTAGCTGTTCCAAGACTTGAGAAGAATATAGAAGATATTGCACCTGAAGATTATGATATCAACACAATTGATCTGGGTCTGTTGACTAGAGCACAAGTAGAAGAACTTCAGGATTCAATTGATAATGCTCGAGCTATCATAAAACAAGAAACAAAAGGTAGGATCAAGGCTAAGCAAAGGTGTCAAACATTGGAATAGTATATTCAACACTTAGTTCATCCTATCCATCAGCAGGAAAGAGTTTCTACACCTTCACCTATTCTTCCTCTAGAAACAGTTGTATATCTTGAGGGGTTGAGGTCTTCATCTCACAGGTTGAAGGATTGGATGAAAAGGTCAAGGGAAACAACATATAGACATCTTGAGGATATTATGCAAGTGTATGATAAAATTACTGATCTCAAGGGAAGGGTGCTTGCATTGTTGACAGCTTGTGCGGAGTTTAAGGCTATCAAAGAACAATATATGCCACATTTGAAGAGTTTGATGGAGACTTCAGTTGATGAGTTAATACATGTTGAGGTGGTTGAGGAAGGAATAACATATGATTTCTCTTCCTGGTACTATTATTTTCAACTTTTCGCAATAAGGGATAGCTACTTGATACAGTGGAAATAGATGTCAAGAGTAAGAAGTGTTATCCAAAGAATCCAAGATGGAATACATGCATCCTTGATGAAGATATGCAATCCCTTTGGAGAGATGACTATTGATAACATGAAAGAACAAGTTCAAGCATTCTACTTTCAAGAGGATGATGTTTCTGATGAGAAACTTGATAACATGTTTTCACTTGCTATCCACCTTGGCGCCAACAAAACTAGAATGACCGATTGGGAGAAGACACTTGGCCTTTATGCAACTGATGTGCTTGAAGCAGCAAGTGTACCTTTTGATGATATCAAACAGATAGTGTCCAAATTCATTGAATTCCATAACACTAGTGATGGTTATTCACATGGAGATTCCTCATAGGCTATTGATTTGTCATCCTTATCTTCTTGGGAAATGTGCCTTTGTTCCCTCTTTCATATGCTAAAAATAGGAGCTTGTTGTAACCGCCTGCTTAGGTGGCATAATCTGGTCCATTGGCTTTGCTGATTGATCTTGGCCATTCATGTATTCTTAAGGTCTATATAAGGGCTCTTTTTGCTCTCGTTTGTAAGGTTGAAGACTAAAAATTGTTGCAAGAGCTCTTTTGAAATAATATAAGACTCATTGTTTGGTGATTCTCTATATGTTTTTAAGTGTTGCATGGTTTCTGATTTCTTCAAGCGAATGTTAAATTAGATTAAGTTTTCTTTTAAGTATTATATTAGTTGGTGGAAGATTTTATTATTGTTTCTTGGTGGAATCCATATGTTCAAACCATTTGTGATTTGTGGCTTGCAAGTTACAGTGTATGGTTAGTCTGAACGAGTTGAACTTAACTTTGATCGTTTATGTTTGTTGAATTTTCATGAACATAAGTGATTTGAATATATTATATAACCCTTAAAAGATTGCATCAACCTTGTGTAGTTGTTTCAACTTGGTGAAACAAAGTTGGTTGATTCTACCTGATCGATAATCATCTCTTACATGTAGGATTAGAGTAGTTTTCTAAATCTTTACCTTTTGCACTTTTTTCATCATCATTAGGAATTAGGATTAAAACTTCATTGCCATATCATACGTTGAAGAGTCGTAGTACTTAGAAATTCTCAGTGTTTGCCTCCCACCAGTGAAACAAGCAAGTTGTCAAAACAATTGTGTAAGTCCCTTTGTGTTCATCAGCAAAATCATATCAGGTCATTGAGTTAATCCATCACGAATTACAAATAAGGAACCTTGGAGTTATCTCGATTGATCACTTTGTTCAGCATTTGAGAAACTTTGTTCAAGAGACAGTTGGATGCTCAATATTCTACTCTATTGTTGACTTGTCTAAAAACAATCATCAACATGACTCACTCTTGAGTTGGAAACCTTATCTGGTACGCCTACCAAAGTCATTCTGGGACCCACTGCTTGCATGCTTACTCCTCCAGTCTAGGCGCTAGAATGATGTTCTTCAAGTGAAGAAGTTCACCCAACATCACAGTTGATTCCTTCATGGTTAGGCGCCCAAACAGGGTCATGAAGATGTGAAACTGCACCTTAGGTAGATGTCTCAAGTTTAGGCGCCAATTTGTGTTTGTAGAAGCATGAATGTGCACCTAACTCACATGATGAAGTTTTGATGATTCCAGATGCTAGAAAACACTTGACAACGTTCAATGAAGACTCCCTGATTTGTATTGAAGATTCATTCTCCCAAGTGAAGTGAATTGAAGTATCCTCTTCGAGGCACAGATTTGGACTTGTAGAGACAGAAAATGGCGCCTTGCTCTAGGGAGAGATATCTTCAAGGTTCATCGTCTCCGGATGTTGTATCTTTGCTCCGGAAGAAAACTCTACTATCCAAACACCATCTCGACTTGAGGAATGAAGCTTTTCACCATTAGGCGCACAAATGAGGTTTCTGGAGTCTAGGCGCAATTTGGAGGTTGGAGAGATGAAGATTTGTGCCTAGCTTACTTAGGCGCACATTGAAGGTGGCAAGAGTGCAAACTGGCGCCTAAGTCAAGTTGAGACTTAGTTTGAGCTCATTGACAATGATCTCTTCCTTCACAAGTTAGGCGCACTTTTGAGGTTGTAGAGACTAAAAAGTGCGCCTCATCATCTTGGCTTGCTTTTTGACACTTAAATGATCTCAAATCATTGGGTAGTAATTAAGAATGATCCTCTGCTTCAAGATGTTCACTTAATAATGCAAGTTGATATGTCCTCATTAGGTGCAAATTTGGATTCCAAGGGAGGCGCACATTCATGGTTGAACAAGAGGAAAAGTGCGCCTCAATCTTGCTTGATGATCTTATGTCTTAGTCAATGATTTTTGGAAGAGTTTTTATCTTATGGAGACCAAAGCTTAGGTTCCCATTCTTTTTCTTGATAAGGCGCACATTTAAGGTTCTAGAGACATGAATTGGTGCCTTGATTCTCTAGGCGCACATTTGAGAGTGTAGAGAAGCAAAAATGTGCCTAAGTCTCTTAGCTTATTCTTTTGGCATTTTGATGATTTCAATCACTTACAAACTTCCAAGGACTTCTCCTTATCACTGAGCGCTCAACCTCATAGTTTCAACCTCTTAATATTCAAGGCGCCCAGAGTGATATGTAGAGACAAGAAAGTGCGCCTTGTCTTGAATGACTGTTTACTTCCTTAGAAGTGCTTGATTAAAGGTCTTGACCTGCAAAACTACAAGAGTCAATTAGCCAAAACCAAATTCATTCCCTTATCATATGTATTAGCCCACGAGAATGATGAATAGGTTAATCTGTGTTCATTGTTGACTAGGCCAGAAACGGGGACATGACAGTCTCCCCTTCTGGGGATTGCTTGTCCTCAAGCAATCGAAGGTTAGGATGATCTAAAATCTTTTCTCCTTCCCACGTAACATTCTCTATCGACAAGCCTCTCCATCGAACCAAATATTCCCTGATGACTCGGCTACACAATTTGCGTTCTCTCATATCAGCGATGCCATCTGGCTCTAGAATCAACATTCCTTCTTCATCAAGAGGTGGAAGATCAAGAGAGGAAACCACATTCTGACCTAATGCCTTTTTGAGGCATGATACATGAAATACATTATGAATGCGATTACCTGCTGGCAAATCCAACTCATAAGCCACTTCGCCAACTCTCCTTACAATTCTGTATGGCCCATAAAACCTTGGCTTGAGTTTTTCTGCACCACTCATCTTCAAAGAACTTTGTCGGTACGGTTGTAGATGCAGGAAAACCAAGTCATTTACTTCAAAAGATCTTTCCACTCGATGTCTATTTGCATACATCTTTTGTTGATTCTGAGCATGCTGAATGTTATCCTTAAGAACTCTAAGGATATCTTGTGTGTCTTGCATCAACTCCTTAGCTCAAGGAGCTCTACTATCATCGAAAGCCAAATCAACAAAGGAAAGAGCATCATATCCATACAATGCTCTGAATGGAGTCATGCCAATAGACATGTGATAGGTAGTATTGTAACAACACTCACCAAGGTATAACCATTTTACCCATGCACGTTGATGCCCAGCAACATAGTTGCGAAGGTATCCCTCAATCCACTTATTCACAATTTATGTTTGACCATCCGTTTGAGGGTGATAACTAGTGCTAGGTGTTAGCTTAGTCCCTGTGAGTCGGAATAGTTCTTTCCAAAACATGCTAATGAATCTACTACCCCGATCACTCACAATTGTCTTTGGAAGGCCACACAAACGGAATACTTCTCTGAAAAATAATTCTACAATCTGCAAAGCTGAATAATCCATTGCTGTAGGATAGAAATGTGCATACTTAGACAATCTATCAACAACAACATATATGCAATCTCTACCATATACCTTCGGAAGACTCGTGATAAAATCCATTGAGATACTTTCCCACTTCTACTCAGGAATAGGTAAAGGTTGAAGTAGACCGGTGGGAAAAGTATGCTCAGACTTGTTCTGTTGACAAGTCAAACACTCTCTAGCATGTTGTAGGACATCATCCTTGAGACCCTTCCAAGAGAATCTCTCTCGTACTTGTCTATAGGTCTTGAAAAACCCTGGATGTCCTGCTAGAGGTGTATCATGAATGGCTTTCAAGATCTACTGCTTAAACTTAGATTCAGGTACCAAGAAACTTCTGTTCTTATAATATATCACATCATCCACTACCTTGTACCTGTCATCCTGTATAATGCCATCCATAATCTCGCATGCAAAAGTGGATTTGGAATACTCAACTAAAAGTTGAGATTTCCAATCAGCTGAAATCTCACTCAAGGAACAAATAGTAGGCCTCCTGGAAAGTGCATCTGCAACAATATTCTTTTTTCCTTTTGCAAACTCTATCAAAGTCATATGCTTGGATTTTTTAGACCCATTTCTGCTGTTGTTCATTCAAATCCTTTTGTTCCAAGACGTATTTCAAGCTATTGTGGTCGGTCCTAACCACAAATTTCGCACCTACCAAGTACTGACGAAACTTTGCCAAAGCATGCATAATGGCAAGCATCTCCTTGTCATAGGTGGAATATAGGCGCTCCATATCCTTCAATTTTCTACTTTCATATGCGATAGGATGCCTATTCTACATTAGCACAGCCCCTATTCCTTCTCCTGTTGCATCACACTCAAGAATGAAGGACTGTGTAAAATCTAGTAGTGCTAGTACTGGAGTAGTACTCATTACCTCCTTGAGCCGATCAAATGCTATCTGTGCCTTAGAGGACCAAAGAAATGCCCCTTTCTTAGTGAGATCTGTCAATGGTGCTACCAATTGTGAAAAGCCTCTAACAAATCTCCTGTAGTAACTGCAAAGTCCCAAGAAACCTCTCAACTTGGAAATGTTCCTTGGGATAGGCCACTCCTGTATAGCCTTGATCTTCTCATCTTGTACTCTAACTCCTTTAGCACTAATCATATGCCCCAAGTAGAGAATCTCCTCCATCCCAAAATCACACTTGGAAGCCTTAGCATATAGTGATTGTGCCTCCATGACTCCAAGTACCTCATCAAGATGTCGAAGATGCTCATCCCATGTCTTACTATAAATCAAAATGTCATCAAATAAAACCAAAAGAAATTTACGCAACTGCTTATTGAATACATGATTCATGCAAGATTGAAATGTAGCAGGTGCATTAGTAAGACCAAAGGGCATAACAAGGAATTCATAGTGCCCGTAATGACATCTGAATGCAGTCTTAGGAATGTCCTCACGAACACGAATTTGATGATAGCCTAAACGAAGATCAATCTTGGAGAAGTACACGGCTTTGTGTAATTCATCGAACAACTCATTGATCCTGGGTATTGGATATCTGTTTTTGATTGTCTTCTTGTACAAGGCTCTGTAGTCAATACACATTCGCATAGTTCCATCCTTCTTCACCAACACTACCAAAGAAGCAAATGGACTAGATGATGGTCGAATTTGTCCCATATCAATCAACTCCTTGATTGTTTTTTTAATCTCCACCTTGAAATGTCTAGGATGTCGATATGGTGCAATGTTGATGGGCTTAGTCCCATCCTTTAGCTCAATCACATGTTCAAAACCAAGATCAGGTGGTCGTCCTGGAGGAATTTCACCAAATACCTTACTGTGTTTATCCAATACATATTGGATGTCTACATGATACTCATTATTGGAAGAAGACTTAGATGATATTTCAACCTGAGCTGCCCATGCAATGTCATTATGCCGAAACAAGGACTCCATGCACCTAGCTGTAACAGTTCTAGGTGAACCATCTGATAAAGCTCTCAGAATGATCTGCTTTCCATTGTGAATGAACTCTATGTCCATCTTCTTCAAGTCTTGAATATATCTGCCAATTGAATGCAACCATTGCATTCCTAAGACAACATCAATACCTGAGAGTCCAACCATATAGAAATCATCTATCAATGTATAATCACCCATTTGAATGCTAAGCTGTGGCACTCTCTTCTGAGAACTCATAGTAAACCCATCGGCTACCACAACTATAAAACCCTCAAATTCCTCTGATTGTAGACCACGCTTCATCACTAAACCCTCATCAATGAAATTATGAGTAGCTCCACTATCCACCAAACATGTGACCCGCTGCCCATTAAGAATTCCTTTAATCTTGAAAGCATGGAACCTTGGAACTCTTGAAATAGTAGCAATAGTCACTGAATTGCCTATGTCATCTGTCTCAAGCTCTAGAGTAGGTTGGTTATCCTCATGTGCTGTATCAGTATCCTCATGTATCTCACTCTCACCATCATCATCTGAATGAACCTCTATAAGATATGCCTTGCCTTTGCCTTTACACTTGTGTCCTAGTTCCCATGGTTGTTTGCAATCAAAACACAGGTCCTAGTTACCGGATACGGCACCCCCCCTTGTCCTGGCACGCGTACTAGCATGCCCGGTATGGATTCGGGTACGATACGGCCTGGGCACCGTGCCCTAAAAAATAAGATTTTCCAGCCGTGCCGGATACTTTAGGATTTGGGATTTTAGAAAAAATGCCCCGTATCCGGCTAAAAGCCAGTTAAAAATGCATCAATTCATCAAAAAAATTCGACTATTCAAGGAATATGCTAAAAATGCATCGTTTCATTAAAAAAATCGGACTGTTCAAGGAATACGCTAAAAATGCATCGATTCATAAAAAAATCCAATTGTTCAAGGAATGCGCTGATTTTTACTGGCGTTAGGACACTGCGCTTGAAAATCAAACGATTTTTTTTCCCGGCGTGAGAATGTTGTTTGTCAAATGATTTTTGCCCAGCGTGAGAGCAACCGATGAGTTTAAAAAATTTCCTGGAGAATTTTTTTTACGTGTGAGAACAACAGACGAGTTTAGAAAATTTCCTGGAGAATTATTTTACGGCGTGAGAACAACCAAGGAGTTTAGAAATTTTCCTGGGGAATTTTTTTTACGGCGTGAGGCAGTTTTCAGCGCACTATAATGCTCAAGTATAAAAGCCTATCGGCTAAATATATTATACTTCATTCAAATTTACTTAAGTTTAAAATTTATCTGTTTTAATATTTTATTAATAATTATAATGTGTATTTAAATTAAAATATATTTATAATATTTATTATAATTAATATTTGAATTTAATACTATTAATATTTATTAATACTTAATATACATATTAATTAGTATATAATATTTATAATATGTATTATAATTAATATTTAAATTTAATACTTTTAATATTTTATTATTTTATAATAGCATATACTATATATAATTTATTATTTTATAATAACATATTATATATATTATATACTATTATAAAATAAAATAATATATATATGTCGTATCTAGCCCTGTATCCAGCCGTATCCGTATTGGGGGGTCTTCAAAATTAGCCGTATCCATATCGGATACTGTGCCTGTATCAGATACCGTATTCGTGTCCATGCAACTTTGCTTTCTTCTCAACTCATCACATTCCATAGAAGTAGGATTAGATTTGATAGGCTGAAATGTTCTCCTTTGATGTGAACTTGAACCCTTACCAAAGTTTCTCTTTTGGCCTTGGAATGATGTAGGGTAAGTGTCAAGATCTAAAGCAAGCTCAATAGCCTCATCCAATGTCTTAGGCTTATGAACCTTCACCAATCCTCTCATTTTATCATTCAAGCCTTCAACAAACAACATAGTGACTCTCCTTTCTAGCATCTCAGGAACCATAACTGCAATCTTTTGAAACTCATTGATGTAAGAATCTACTTTGCCAACCTATTTCAATTGTGCCGATTCCCTATAGTAGACCTCTATATCCTTCCTGTCAAACCTGTTAATGAGCCTACGAGTGAACTCATCGTATGAAGTAATCATATCATGCCGTTGTGACACAAGTCCATGATGCCACCAATTGTAAGCCAAACCCTCCAAATGCATAGTAGCAAAGTGTATGGCCTTTTCTTCACTCAAGGGTTTGAGTGTAAGAAAGGTATCAAGCTTATGAATCCATGCTCTAGCACTTATCTTACCACTGCCATCAAAATTAGGTAAAGGAACTTTATTCAATGCTTCTTTATACTCTTTGGATTCCTTCTTTTTAGGTTTGTGCTCCTTTTTCTTCTTATTCTTTTCACTCCTTTGGAACATGAATTGATTGAAGTTTAGGTCTCACCTAACATCAGGTGGGAGTATACGATATTCATCATGTGCAACCATAATATCATCCGTGAGATTAACATTTACCTCCTCATCCTTTGAAGATGTTTCCTCAATCACTGGGTCAAATCTTGGACGGAGTGGTCTATCATCAACTGTTGTGGTGGCTCTACCTGTAGGAGTAGGAGTAGGTTCTCTATGTGTGTGTCTCCTTGCATCTCTACCTTTATTAATGTTTGCTTCACCTGCAATGCTTGTCCTTCCACTATTTACACTCCTTGATCTCCTAGAACGTGTATCTCTTGCCCTATCAACAAAAGTGTCCAAACTGTTTTGAAATTGCTGAAACATTTGTTGCATAAACTCTTGTTGTTGTTGAGCAAAAATAGTCAAAATGTCATCAACATTTGGTCGACCTTGTTCCTTCTAGGACTTCCATTCCACCACTACCACCTCCTTCATCCATGCTTGGTTGTGTACCTATATTATGTTGTTGCCTAGCTGTCCTTGTATAATTCCTGTGTGGACCAACTTCACGCGGATTCATAACCCAAAGGCTGGCAGGATTATGGCTCTGATACCACTGTAAGGGACCCCACTATACTCAACCAAATTTTTGCCAACCTTTTCTTACTTCTTACTTCAATTAATCAACATCTAACATAAATGAAATCAACATGAATTGAACAAACAATGAAGTTGAGATATCTTATTGCAATTATCAATACAACTTATTACATTCAACAGATGCTTAATAGCATCAATGTTCAACTTATTACAATGATTACAAAAGATAGGCCTTAGTGCCTAGATTGAACAATGATTGTCTTCAAACCACAAGTATCTTGTCTTCAAGTTGCTAGTGTCTTCAAGATGTAAGTAACTTCAGGATGCAAGTAACGACTTCAATCCTGCACAATGATGATAACTGAATGCTAACACCTCTCAAAGGATAAGGGAGCATCACCCCAACAAGCATGAAATACACAGATTTCATGAAAAGAGCATAAAGCTTACCAAGAAATATCAAATAGCCAAAAATGCCAAATGAAGTCACTCTCCTCCTTTTATAGTGCTCCTCCACAAGAGCAAAGAGGCAACCAAGGCACGTTTTCCAATGAGCATATCTTAGAGGAATATTCCATTGGATGACTCACTCCTGAGTTGGAAGCCTTATCTGGTACGCCTCCCAAAGTCATTCAGAGACCCACTGCTTGCATGCTTACTCCTCCAGTCTAGGTGCTAGAATGATGTTCTTCAAATGAAGAAGTGCGCCCAACATCACAGTTGATTCCTTCATGGTTAGGCTCCCAAACAGGATCATGGAGATGTGAAATTGCGCCTTAGGTAGATGTCTCAAGTTTAGGCACCAATTTGGGTTTGTAGAAGCATGAATGTGCGCCTAGCTCACATGATGAAGTTTTGATGATTCCAAATGCTAGAAAACACTTGATAACGTTCAATGAAGACTCCCTGACTTGTATTGAAGATTCATTCTCCCAAGTGAAGTGAATTGAAGTATCCTCTTTGAGGCGCAGATTTGGACTTGTAGAGATAGGAAATGGCACCTTGCTCTAGGGAGAGATATCTTCAAGGTTCATCGTCGCCGAATGTTGTATCTTTGCTTCGGAAGAAAACTCTACTATCCAAACACCATCTCGACTTGAGGAATGAATCTTTTCACCATTAGGCGCACAAATGAGGTTTCTAGAGTCTAGGCGCAATTTGGAGGTTGGAGAGATGAAGATTTGCGCCTAGCTTACTTAGCCGCACATTGAAGGTGACAAGAGTGCAAACTGGCGCCTAAGTCAAGTTGAGACTTAGTTTGAGCTCATTGACAATGATCTCTTCCTTCACAAGTTAGGCGCACTTTTGAGGTTGTAGAGACTAAAAAGTTCGCCTCATCATCTTGGCTTGCTTTTTGACACTTAAATGATCTCAAATCATTGGGTAGTAATTAAGAATGATCCTCTGCTTCAAGATGTTCACTTAATAATGCAAGTTGATATGTCCTCATTAGGCGCAAATTTGGATTCCAAGGGAGGCGCACATTCATGGTTGAACAAGAGGAAAAGTGCACCTCAATCTTGCTTGATGATCTCATGTCTTAGTCAATGATTCTTGGAAGAGTTTTTATCTTATGGAGATCACAGCTTAGGTTCCCACTCCTTTTCTTGATAAGGCACACATTTAAGGTTCTAGAGACATGAATTGGTGCCTTGATTCTCTAGGCGCACATTTGAGAGTGTAGAGAAGCAAAAATGCGCCTAAGTCTCTTAGCTTATTCTTTTGGCATTTTGATGATTTCAATCACTTACAAACTTCCAAGGACTTCTCCTTATCACTAGGCGCTCAACCTCATAGTTTCAACCTCTTAATATTCAAGGTGCCCAGAGTGATATGCAGAGACAAGAAAGTGCGCCTTGTCTTGAATAACTGTTTACTTCCTTAGAAGTGCTTGATTAAAGGCCTTGACCTGCAAAACTACAAGAGTCAGTTAGCCAAAACCAAATTCATTCCCTTATCATACGTATTAGCCCACGGGAATGATGATTAGGCTAATCCGTGTTCATTATTGACTAGGCCAGAAACGGGGACATGACCAACTCGATGTGGATCTCTCTTCAATGTGTAAAGTATTTTATTTTGGAGGGTTTGATGCCTTGATGTCTATTGGGTATGTTCCTTATCTTGTTATAATCTATTGTTTCATGTCTAATATCCCTCCTTTTCATAGTGGTAAAACTTTGTGGACCACTAACCCTCATCTTACTATCACCCAGGACATCATCTTACTATTACCCATGACATTTCCCACAATCCTTTTTCCCACTCTCCTACTGGTGTTATCAGCCTCAATGTGGTTCTCTCTTCAATGTGTAAAGTATTTTATTTTGGGGAGTTTGATGCCTTGATGTTTGTTGGGTCTGCTGCCACAGAGTTGTTCCTCATCTTTTCCATCCATGTGTTCTGGCAAGTCATGCATCAGGTGTATGTCACACAGCCATTGACCATTCCCACTTGTGACATTTCTCCCATTTTAGCTTTCCTGTCATTATTTTGGCTCTCACTTTTCACAGGTTTTCAACTTTTAACAACTTTAAATATGGAAATTATTGTCTGTTCTGGATTTTAGGGAAAGTGTAAAACCAGTGCTAGCACTAGGAAAGTGATGACATAGATATCTGTTTTTTCAAAGCCCACTTGGGCTTTGCATGGATTATGTATCTGATGACAACAATTGGATGCCCCTAAACCAGGGCGCCAAAGTTCCTTCTAAATCCAAGCTGCTCTTTAACCCTATGAGGTTTCTCTTCATACCCAAGAGCTGAGCATTGAACGGGCTGCACTCTTTAGGAGTGTTAAAACTATATTTTTGTGAGATTTGACCCATGTGTGTTTTTAAGTCATCTTGATGTGTCAATAGCAGTGTTACGAGACTTGCCAGGACTCACCTAGACTTGGCGAGTCCGAGGCGAGCCAGGCTGGCCGAGTCTGGGAGGCTTGAACTTGGACTTGGCCAAGTTTTTCCCAGACTCGTCGAGTCTGGAGACTCGCCAGACTCGCCGAGTCTAGGCGAGTCCCGCTGATTAGACTCTGCTGCTCAGCAGCATGTAAAAAGTAAAAAAAAACATAAAAAAACATGCTTTCACTTGGTTTTTTTTTGAGTTATATATCCTTCACCCTAAAAGCAACATCATTTCATTTTGAAGCCAAAGGGGAAGGAGAAAAGAGAGTTGTGAGCAAAATTTGGAGTGCAGACACATTGGATGTTGGTGTGGGTGGCACAGAGATAGGCAGGGATTATGGCTGCATCATCATCCAAGACCTCTCTTAGATGCCTTCATAGGAAGGGTGCACTTGCAGGCTCCTCTGAGCCATAGACTTCTAGTTTTTGTTTTGATATTTGTTTGGAACTTTTGATGCCATGGATTTCATATTCCATGAGTTTTGTATACATTTGACAATATTTATAAATCTAAGTCTGTTATTTCCTTCAGCTAGAATTTGCGTTTATACTTGTGTGATCGATGTATACTTGTATGTGATCAAATTAGCTTCTATTTGATGATGTTATCGTGTCTTTAAGGTTTATTTATTAAAGGGTGCATGAAACAAGTTTTAAATCCTTAAAAATCTCTAAATTTTTTGGGTTTTTCAATTTGCCGAGTCTTTGCCAAGTTTTTGCCAAGTCCGAGTCCGAGTCCGAGTCCAAAATCAGCTTGCCGAGTCCAAGCCGAGTCCGAGCCTCGTAATTATGGTCAGTGGTCATTTACACTAATGTCATTTTATTTCTTCATATATGTTGATAATAATTACAAAGCAAGGGGATCCAATTAGCACACAAGCACTTCAAATCATTTGTTAGTAGGGCAGAGGAATGATAAATGTAATCATGGCTTTGTGATTTTCAGCCTCTAGCCGCTTTCCGGCAAATCTCTTGGACAATGTAATGCCTTATAAGTTGCCCTTATCTTGCAATTCTATTTTCTAACAAAAGTGGGACTAACTCAAGTACAGCCCAATCGTGCATACATGTGTTTAAGTATTGAAAACTTCTACTTTCTTTAGAAGTGTGTTCAAATCCTTCCACATTGAAGTCACCTCCCACAATTATGTAATTAGTGTAGGAAACTGGTTAGATTTACTCCAATTATCAACACTGGGGGTTGCTGCTAATAAGATAACTACATATGTGACTCCTCGTCAAAGCTCTAGGTTGGAAATTTTGGCTAATTGTAACTGTGGAGGAGGAACTAAAGTTCCAAAGAGACCCAATGTTCCAAAAGAGTGGAAAGATAGATCAGAGAAGCCCAAAGTTTATCAAAGGAAGAAGAAAGTTAGTGATTTCACCCTGGTGCTGGGGAAGAAGTGTCAAGAAACAATACAAAGTGAATCATGGAGTAAGGCCTGCATAATCAGATCCTGGATGAGGATGAAGCTCCTCCTAATCATCCTATTCTCTCTCCTCCCAACAGCATTGGTTCAGGATTGAACAATTCTTAGGTGTACTTACTGCCACAAATTTCATTCCTTATAATCCCAATATTTATCAGGCATAGAGGACTTCTCCTCCTAGGTCTCTTCAAGGCGCCCAAGGAACCATTGTCATATCAGCACAATGGCTGAATTCAGCCAGGGATTCTCCTGTATGAGGAGTCTTTATCCCGCTTCTTTCTCAGTAGTAGCCTACCTCACTCTGGACTTCACCATTCAAGCAGTTCATCAGGCTCTTAGCACAAGCAAAGCTTTGTTTCTCCTCCCTCCATTTGCTCGCTGGACTATTGGAATTCCAGTATCAGAAATCCTTAAGCAACAGGTGGAGTTCCTCCACTTTCCTGGTTGGTAGCAGCTCCACATTCAAATGGATTCTGCTCTTCACAGCATGATGCTAATAAATAACAATCAGGCCATGGTGAGTAATGACCAAGATCTCATCACTGAGATAAAAGATACGGGCTTCAAAAACCCAGGTCTGAAACGTTGGAATGTGCAAATGCTGGGACCATAGGAGTATTACTGGTTTGGGAGATGTTGATGGGTATCAGTATGCCATTTTCCAAAAAAGTTGGAAATGGGTACTTGGAGACTGCAAAAATAAAACGTATTTATATATATTTTCAAATTTAGGAAAAAAAATTATACAACAGATATGCCACTTTAAAGAATTTAAAATATTAAATTAAAAAATTAAAAAATTAACATTTTAAAGTATTGAAATAGATGTCAACGAAAGCAAAGATTAAGTTTATTGATATTTGATAATCATCATCATGATATAAGCAATTAAATTTAAACCATAGTCACTTGGGGATGGCAGATAGAGATTGGGAAGGGAATGCCATTATTTTAAATACATGTAGTAGGGATCCTTGGAGAAGACTATTTTCATTCAATTGATAAAACCTCCATGCATGTACACATCTTAAGCCTTATTATTGTTTCTTTTCGTACCATTACCTCTTTGGGATTTGATAAGAAAAATTTTTAATAAAAAAACTTGTAATTTTTTATGCAAAAAATAGAAAATTACAAATCTATTAACGTATTTCTTTAGTTCTCTTAGCTTTTGTCAACCATATATCAGCACTTTAGAAACCCAGTGTAAGTTAAGGATATATCTAAGAAACCTCTATAGGAAGTTTTCTAACTTTGAAGGGATGTTCTAGAGATGTATAGAGATGCAAAGTAACTTCATATGAAGTTTCCTAATGTTTGGACAGGTCCCCTTATGGGTCTCCAAGATGGATGCATTTCTGATATGGGAGATGAGTACAGGGGACATGGTACAAGTCTCTAGGTAACAATGGCCAGGATACAAGAGAAACTTAATCAAACACTGGATAATCACGTGAAATACATGGAACTGATCATTTAAATGGTGGTTTGCATGGATTCTCACAAGAGTTCCTGTTATAACATGATTGACATGGGATCCCAGCCCCCTTCTCAAACTCACCTTTTAGTTTAGTTGGAAAGCTCCCCCTTGGGTTCATTGCTAAAGGGAAACTCGCTGATCCTAAAGAGAGGAACAATGCAAGTAGGTTATAGAATCAATACAAATTTCACCAAAATAACATGTAACACAAGATATACCCTGGGAAACTGTTTTGTGAAAAAACCCAACAAATAATAGTACGATTATATTAACTATAAAAGAATTACAATACAATGAGAATGTATCCGTGCTATCAAGGAGATCTTCAATGCTATAAGGAGTAATTCTGGCAACATGTACCTGTCATAGAAAACCATATAGACCTCCATTCTAAGCCTTGGATTTATAGGCAAGAGGCAACCAGGAAACCACAAATGGTTTCCAAAAACCATGGGCTCAAAATCATGAGCCATGTCTATGGTCAAATTGGACCCATGTGCCCCAAGACATGAATGCACCCTCCTGAAATAGAATGCAACTCCCAATTGAGGATCTTAACCCCTAAAACCAATGGGATCAACTAGTCAACTCGAGCACTTCGCATTGGAGCACTAATTGCTCTTACAACACTCTTTCACATAGCTATATTTAGACAGTCAAAGATGCTCCACCTATTCTACTTGTAATTCCCAATATCAATGCTCTCTTGCAACTGTCATAACACACAATCCAAGAGGCAGGATGTGTCGTACAAGTAATCTCATGGATGTGTCCAAGGGAGGTACCCCATTCCATTAGGGCCCAATTTACAACACATTACAAATATTAAAATATTTAAGGACTGCAAAGTGTACAACACACCTAGTCTGACTCTTAACAATAGCAAGGGGATATTTCAAACTTTCATATCTTTTCTGTCCCTAGGATTGTGAGCAAGGACCCAATTGGGCTTATGACATGATGGAAAGCACTGGATCAGTGGCAAGCATATGGGAAGGATTCCTCCAATCCTTGATGATTTAGGAGCATCTTTTATTATATTTTGTGACGTATGGTTAAAGGCATAGAAACAATTTCTTAAAAGCTTTGAATTTTTCTTTTGGTAAGTTTGATAAAAGTAATACTCTGGCCTTGTGCACCATGACTTCAATTTGCTTTCCTTTGTTATGCTATGGCTGCACTAAGACAGTACATAAATAGGCATGTTAGTTTTGATATACATGTTAAGAAGTTTTAGTTTTGAATTTATCCTCAAGCAGTTTACCTACTTGGGAACAATTACTTTATCATCTGACATGCTGAATTTGTGCTGTAATCATGTTTGATGTGGTTTCTATAGCTTCTTACTCTAATGCACTGAACTCTGTAATTTTCCTTTAGCTGCTACCACCAATTTCATGCTTCTAATGAGCCTTGAGCTGGTTGATTTTGTAATAAATTTCCCTGTTTTTAATGCATTTGCCTTAGCTTCAAAAAAAAGAAAAAAACGATTGATTTATTTTGAAGAAATATAATTTTGAAGTTCTAAATTATTGTGTGAAGCTTTTTGTGAAAGGAAAGACAAAAATGCTAAATATGATTGACCTAAGACTGAGGATGGTAAACATCTTTTACAGGCGCATAGTCATTGGACAACATCCTTTGAATAAGTGTCAAATTGAAAGATTTGTAAGAGATTCCAAGCAACAGCTTCATAACATGCTCTTACCCATGTTTATGAAATATGGAGTGGTAAAGTCTTTCATTGTTCTATTTGTGGATATAATTTTTTTGACTCAAAGTAAATAGCAAGATTTCTTTTCTATTATAAAAATATCCTCATAAGAGAAAGATCTTTAAGTTAGAGGCCTTTCAGCATGCTTATTTGCACGGTCAAGAACAATTCAGTCTACATGTGGAAGGCAAAGGTATTGCTTGCATTGGAAATCCAATTCATAATCTTGCGAATGACAACCATGTCCTTCAAAATGGAACATATTCCTGGGCCAAGTAAGTTATTTCCAGAGTTTGTCTATCTTCACTTCTGGATTAATGATACATATTTTCAAAGATTTTGCCAACGCACTGTAGCTATTAACTACTGTTCTTGACAGGGATGCACATAGTGGATTCATTCTTTACCGAGTATGCCCACTGGAAATGGTACAATCTAGGAATCTAGCTCTGTTTGTTCTGTCATTCTCTTAGCTTTTGAGCCAATTCAAAGTATTTGAAACACATTGTTTTGTGGATTGCAGGAACTGTATTTCATAGATTGGAAGGGGACCATGTTACATAGAGAAACAGTGCACCAGAATGGAAGAGCAGTTCTGTAGGAACCCAGAAAAATATTCATGTACAGATTCAGATATTTTTGTACTCTGGTTGCAACACTATTGCTATAATGACGACGTTGTAATTTCACCTAATGCTTATTATTCAATTATTAATATTTATCTGTCTATTTATTGTTTTTGGGTTATTTGCATGGGCAAAATATCATGATCAATATGAAATCAATCCTCCAGGGAAGTGCTCAAGTATCCTTTTTTGCAGTGGTAAGTATAAAGCTTTAATTTCAGTTAAAGTAATAGGGTATTTTCTTCCTACACATAAGCTGTTTCTGATAACATTTACAAAGAAGAATATTATGGATCTTTTATCACATCCTACATCCCACTTTTTCATCAAACATATTTTAAGCAAACATGATTATTATAAAAATATATTATTTATTGCATGGAATTTTAACCAAACATCTAATACAACTTTAGTACATTTGGAGAACGTGCACAATCACTCATCTTACAACCTTTGTCTATCTATATGTCTATGGATCGAATGTTGTGACTTTCCTAGTTTTGCATCCATCATGGACCACAGTAGACCAAAAATTGTTCAGGAACATTTTCTCCCTATTTGACATGCCAAAATGGATCCACATCTTTGTGAAGAACTTGGTAGCGTATCCTTCAGAGACCCTTTCTTGCGGAGCATAAAAATTGTCATCTTCTAGAACTTGTCCACCACAACATATACACGATCATTACTGTAGAGGCTAAAATTGGATTAAACAAGTGCTAGTGAGTCATAAACAAACCTACAATCCAATACTAATATCTACCTTCGGTTTGAGCAATAACAGAAGTAGAAATCACAATGCAAGACACAAAGAAAAGCATATTACCTCCATTGTTCTTGTGGATGTGCTCCAATGATGTAATGTGGTTATTGCTATGCAATGTAAATGTGGGTGCTCAAGTGCTTGGATATTGATAATTTTGGCAGCATGATGATAGTGCATGAATAGTTGATCAAATGAGAGGGGCAAGCCTCTCTTAAATAGATTTTTTGGTGAGAGATGGAGGGCTAGGATGCAAGGATGAAATCAACGATTGAGATGTGTTTTCTCATGGATTGATGAGGTGGGAAACCAAGTATTCTCCCACACGTGTGAAGAGCATGCTCGCACATGTGTGAGCAAGGAGTGGAATGAATCAAACATGCTCACACATGTGAGAGCATGAAGTGGATTGAGGTGGAGAGCTAGCATGCCTCCAAGTGGGCAAGTTCACACGTGTGAGGAAGGAGTGGGTTGGATTAGCATACTCACACATGTGAGCATTAAGGGGGGCTTGGACACATGTTAGATGATAGACGGCTTAGATCTTTATCCATCTAGATGGATTAGGCAGTTAGGATTAAAAGGGCAAGGATTGAGAGTGATACATGGATTATTAAATTAGAAGAAATGTTAGGGGGATTAATTAGTCTTAATTAATTAACTAATCATGGATTAATTAATTAATTAAGATGGAGGAATAATTTGGGATAAGGTTAATTAAGTATGTATATTTAATTAATTAACCTTAGGTATGAGAAAGGGGGTTAATTGTGTGAGGGATAGAATTAGTCGAATTGCAACACGAGGGGAGAATTAATTACTACATTAAATAAATCATATTAATTAATTACAGAAAATGGGATTAAATGGCAGAAAGTGGTTAATTTGGGAATAATTGTGAGGGGTTGGTGAAGTGAATTTTGGATGTCTATATTTTGCCCCTCTTTGATATGGCATTGTGACTAGAACAAGTGGTGTCGTGTCAAAGAATAGAAAGTATAAAGGAAGAAGTTTCAGTTGTAGGTTGCCCTCGTTGTTGGGGATTGACGGTGGATTGGAAGTGTGAGATTAACGATAGATGTTGCGCCAAGCATCAAAGATTAAGGATCGATTGATTTAATGGATTAATTGATGATAGCATTGTTGACGATAAAAACAATGCAAGGATTGTGTTGTTAATGATGAGATCAAGACGAGGATTGATTGATTGGATTGGATAGGATTGCTTTGATTGGATTTGAAAGATGCTTTGATGCTTGGTATAGGCTTAGATTTGGGATTCAAGTGGGTGATGGGATGATAGGAGGATGCCCCCTTGAGAGGACAGGGGAGTTCAAAGAACAAGGGTGTGCTCTTGAAATGCATGAAACTAATGTTAGGAAAGATGGGAATTTGGATCTGGGATGAGGATTGAAGGCAACAAAAGAGAGGGATTAAAGGGATGAATGTTAGTGATGAAGGATATGAGGAGGTAGAGGTTGGTGAGGATGGACTAGAGAATGGATGGGAGTATGGGTTGGGAGGATGGGGTGGATTAGGGTTAGAAGGATGGGAGTGATTAGGGTTAGATAGATGAGATGGAGTAGGGCTGGGAGGATGGGGTGGATTAGGGTTAGAAGGATGAGAGGGATGAGGGTTGGATTAGGGTTAGAAGGATGAGAGTGATTAGGGATGGGAGGATGGGGGATTAGGGTTAGAAGGATGAGTGCGATTAGGGTTAGATGGAGGAGACGACTTAAGGTTAGGAGGATGGGGTGGATTAGGGTTAGAAGGATGGGAGTGATTTAGAGAGTAGATTTTAGAGTGTAAGGATGAGACATGTTAGGATTTGTATGAGGGTTGGAAGAATGGAAAGGTTTAGGATCATGAGGTAGCATGATGATGGTTAGATTTGGACCTCAATTTAGGGTAAAGGATTGGGGTCCCTAAAAGATTGGATTTTTTATGAATGGTGTGGTTTTATGGTCATGGTTGGAAAGCTCATCGAGTTAGCTCTTTGAAAGCAGGCTATCTACAAGCTACATGTGTAGATGTCACGACAAATGCAAAAACATCATGGCAAAGGCAGAAATGTGACAGGGGTGTAGCACCTGCGTCTAGGCATGTGCAAATGTCACAAGGCGAGGCGTCTACGCGTGAGGAAGAATTTTGGGGATTTTGGAAACATGTGCAGACATTGGGGGGTGTGGTGTCTGTGCCTAGGAGGGATTTTGAAGGATTTTGGGCATGCAGAGGTATAGTGGCATGCTACACCTACACCTAGGGAAGGATTTTGGGAGCATGCAGAGGGGTAGCAATGCACTACACTTGCACCTAGGTAAGGATTTTGAAGGCATGCAGAGGTGTAGCTGCACGCTACACCTGCGCATGGGGAAGGATTTTGAAGAATGGAGCATGCAGAGGTGTAGCGGTGTGCTACACTTGCACCTAGGGAAGGATTTTGAGGAATGCAAAGGTGTAGCGACATGCTACACCTGTGCCTGGGGAAGGATTTTGGGAGCATGCAGAGGTGTAGCAATGTGCTACACCTACGCCTGGGTAAGGATTTTGAAGGCATGTGGAGGTGTAGCGGCGCACTACACTTGCGCTTGGGTAAGGATTTTGAAGGATGAGGGAGCATGCGGAGGTGTAGCGACGTGCTACACCTGCACTTGGGGAAGGATTTTGAAGGATGAGAGAGGGGGATAATGGTAGTGGGGCATGACTAAATTGATGGAAAAGAATGTGATAGAAAAGAAACGAAGGTTAGGAATAAGATAGGATAGAATGTGATCGGATAGAATAGAGGAAAATGTGATAGAATGGATGACGTGATGGATGTTGGTGATGATAGATACATGCTACGAAGACAATACCCATGCAAGAGAGCAACCTAGATTTGTTGTAGCACTGGCATTATTCATCATGATATAAGGGATCATGATGACAGTGCACCAAGTGCATGAAGGACAAACATAATTAGACAAAATGCAAAGTGTCATGCCCTAGTGAACACGTGAGCAAAACACACCATAATATAATTGATTATGGAGATCTTGGCATTTGTGCATTATGGGACAATATAGCTAAGTGGATACAAACACACACACACACACACAAGCAAGCAAACATCCAGAAAACACATGATTCAATAACTTGTGCAACAATGAAGCCAAGGTAGTGGATGTGGGGGATGGGGTGGAGGGAGGGAAATGGAGTGGATGTTTGGTTTGGGATCAAGGAGAAAAGGATGGGGTAGGATTAGATTTTGCCCTTGGTCGAGCTATGAGCCATAAATTGATCTAATGATGATGACGATGGCATTGCTAAATGATAAGAAGGAGGATTGACAATGATATATCCCGATGATGATTGGATTGTTTGTTAGGACTAAAGACGATTTGTAGCAAGATAGGGAACAAAGCTTATGGATGTTTTTGGATGGTTGTAGGGTGTTGGACAAGACTATTTGGGAGTGGGAGGGCTTGCACATGGATGAGATGTTTTAGCAATCATACTTGAGATTTTGGATTATGCTTGGGTAAGAATTTGCTTGTGGTTATTGTCTAAATGGTGGAACTAGTGGCAAGGGAAAAGACAAGTCTAGAAACATGGATGGAAGTGGACCAAATGAAATGGTTGAGGGATATGAGCTAGGGTGAGATGGAGAAGTGATGGATTGATGGAATGATGTAGGGGGCGATCGCCAAGGACTATATTGTAATGGGATAACGTGTTTTATCCAAGACATGGGGTTGGATAATGTTATGTACGTGATGGTCTGACATTGGATGGTATGGAGTGAAAGGATGGCCATGTCAAGAGTGTGCCAAAGCATGTTTTAGGTTTGTGCCCTTAGTCTTTATCAAGGTCAAACGAAGGATGGATTGGATAGGACAAATGGATCGTGTAGATATGATGGATGAATGTGATGGGAGTGATAGGTATGTTGGAATGGATGAGACAATTTGCCCCCAAGTGCAATGGTACACATAGATGGATTTTACACATGACACCCATGAATGGGTTTTCATCATGGTACTTGCCCAAGGAGCCACAAGAAGTGGTTTTCACCATTGGACGAATTTATTTCTCTTTACTATTTTTTGACTTTTTTTTATTTTTTTATAGATTTTTGAATGTTGATATTTGTTGCTTCAGGTATTAGGTCCTTGTCGATTTGATGTAGCCATCTTGGATGCTTCTGTCATGACGTGCCAATAGTACCCTGCATGGCATAATTATTTTGCTAGGATCATTCCACTATTGTAAAATATGTAAGTGTTGTGATGCTCTTTGATAGCTGGGTTGGCTTTATCCGAATGTGCACATCTTAATAGGGTGCCATCATAGCCCTTATGGTAAAGTGTCACCGCCAAGGTACGATGGATTCAGGGTTGCAAGTTCTTGGATGTAAGGCGTGATTTTGGATTTGGATGGGGGATGTGGGATGTGGAATTAGGTGATTTAGGTTTATGGGATTTAGGCGAATAGATTGGCGATTTATATTGGGTTGAGGGATTCTTGACTTGCCATATTTGGGGCAGTGGATGATGGAATTTGGGTTTGGGATCAATATCAACATTCATATACAAGTTGGAAGGTGGTGGGCACCTATTATATGAAATGCATGACTTTTGATTGATTGCTTCCTTATGACATCCTCTTTTGATTGGATTTAGCACTTCACTTTGCTTTGGGAGCCATATCACTTTTGGGTTTCTCTTTTGATTTGTGAATTCATGCCACCTTGAGTATTTTGCTTGATGTTGATTTTCTATTTGTTTCTTATTTGGTACTTGATGGTGATCTTTTGCTTCAATGTGACTCTTCGCTTGATATAATGTATAAGCACATTGGTCCAAATCAATTGGTTTAGGATGTGGGAGGTGAAGGTTGATGGGATGACTAGAGGTAGGAGTGAAAGGGGGAGTGGTAGCAAGATTATTGCAAGGGATATGAATGGCCTCTATTTTGATGTTTGCATTGGATGAAGTTGCCCCAACACTCGCGAAAGGATCACTAACATAAGTAGATTGCTTGTAGCCAAGGCCTTGATGTCCATGGTTGACATGGACTTGTACAAGTTCAAATATTCCTTGCTCGTGAAGGCCCAAGCCTTTGCCATTGTAACCCATGAGCTGACACATTTGGTTTGTGATGGGATACTTGTGTTGAAAACATGATGCCAGCCCATTAGCGTATTTCTAGGAACCATTAGAACTTGCAATTGCCTCATCTTCAAGGAGATTGGATTTGATGAAGGTGGTTGGGCCAACTTGATAGCATGGTTGTGCATTCTTCTTGTTTATGATTATAGTGGCATCTTGACCAATGGTATGCTCAATGTGATCAATCTTATCTTGTGCATCCTCGTGCTTGATGGAATTCATGTCATTTACTTGATCATCTATGTGTCCAAGGGAGGCAAGCATCTCATCTTGGGAAATGAAGGTTATTGGAGTATGGATGTGATCGACTTTGATTTTGTCCTCATGGATGGGATACAAGTGGATGAGGGGATGATTTTGGGCTTCTTGGTCATAGATGGGATCATGATCAAAGATTAGACTAGTTTGGATAGAATTTTGATCAAAGATTGGATTAGTTTGGAGTTCATGATCATCTATGAGGAATGTGTGGGTAGCTTGATCTAGATTCGAAATGGGGCTTGTTTTGTCATGCTTTGGTCTTGGCTCTTGACATAGATTCAATGGTTCAGATAATGGGATGTGAGCTTGGATAGGGATGGGGGATTCTAGAATGGGCTCAAGATTTGGGCATGGCAGTAATGGATCTTGGATATGAAGCCCTTGAGTGTGTTTGATAGGTGGTGGAGTGCATGATGTTATTGCAAATGTAGAGTTCTTGGATTTGTGGGTTTGTTGTTTATCCCATGCGATTAGTACTTGGACAAAGTCTTTAGTAGATGGATGAGACCAATCAAATTTCCAAGTATGGGTGGACTTCTGATAGGATGGGCTAGAGGTTTTGGACGAGGATGTAGATGACACGGAAGACGTGGATGACTTGGCGGACTTAAAGGATTCAAAAAATTTGTGTGACACTGATTAGGAGGAGGCGAATGCGATTGATTTGGGAGATTTAGTGGAGGTGGAGTTGAAGGACTTCAGTGACACTGATTGGGAGGATTCAGATGAGTGGGATGTAGGAGATGAGGGACATGACTCTAGGAGGGTGTTTCCCTTGCCAAGGATGGGATAAGGATAACTCTTGGACCTTTGTTTTTGGTTTATGAAGTAACTAGCACTAGGGTGTCCTAGGTTTTGGATGATAAGGGTGTTTATGGTTAAGCATGGAGGATCTATGGGATGCTTTGTCGTGACTATCTCATCAGTGATGTTTTGGTCAATAGTATCATTATCACCATAGGGGTCATATTCAAGTTGGTTGACATCATCATCATCATCATCATCATGTTCAAAGAGCTCATATTCTAGTTGGTTGACAAGACTATCATCATCATCATATGGGTCATATCTTGGTTGATTAACAATGTTGTTATAGTCATTGGGCTTGGCTTGATTTGAGAAGAGGAGTTGATCTAAGGGGTTCATGGTGTTTTCTTTACCCTTGATTATGATCTTTGAACTTCCTTTGATTGTGATTTTTGGCTTTGTTTGTGTGGGATATGGGTCCATCATTGTGGTTAGGTCCTAGGATTTGGATTGTTTGGATGTTTTAGATTTTGGATAATTTGGATTGAGGATGACCCTAGGATTGAGGTTAATGTTGGAGACCCAAGGACAAGTTTTGGATTGGGTGATGATTGATGTTAATGATTAACCTTTGAATTAAGTTTGGATCAATTGGGCTTTGACCTTCCAAGGATTTATGTGGATGATAGGATGAGGTGGATTAAGGTCAATGGTGATTAGGATTGGGATGACAAGGACTGGTAAGTTTTTGGAGTAGGACTATTAGCCTTGGCCAAGGATTAATTCTTTAGATGGTGGACTTGGGTGTGGATCTAATGTGCCAAGAATAAATCCCTTTGGGTTTGGTTTAGATTGGGAAGTGGCAAATGCTAAAGGTGATTAGGATTTTGGTTTATGGATAATGGATGTTGGATGGTTTGATTTTGTAATGTCCCCTTCTAAGATATTCCTGGTTTTTATACCTGTATACAATAATAATCACTAGGACATTAGAAATATTAGAGATAAATAAATTAGATAATATTCAATTCATAGCATTACTCATATTAAATTAATCTATTATTCATATTAAATTCATCTATCGTAGCATAATTAATAATGAGATCAATACTTCATAACATAAATAATGAGATCAAATCATCATAAAATAATCCACATTTAATTTAGTCCATAACACAATTGAATCTTCCTAGAGTGTAAGTAACAATATTGTCAAGAGCATGAAAGGGGTCAATCCACCTAACATCTCCCGGTTCACCTTGGAGGTTGGCCGTCCTCCTTGATCAAGCCCAGGAGCACTTAGTAGCCTCCCAGCCCATGAGTGCCCACCTCGAGGTGGCATGCTTGATAAGATACCTTGATCAAGCCCAGGAGCACTTAATAGCCTCCCAGCCCACGAGTGGCACACCTCGAGCTGGCATGCTTGATAAGATGCATGAAGTCGGCTATTCAACAAGCCCGGGAGCACTCATAAGCCTCCTGGCCTACAAGCACTTAACTCAGGGTGGCGTACTTACTGAAGGGCCTATCGACACTTCACCATCTTGTGAAGCCCAGAAAGGGCCATCATTACCTACTTACTAACTTCCTTTCATCTCAATTGGATTGCTTGAGAATTGGTTGTTAGAAATGAAACCAACACTATTTCAATGGAAATCTGATTCAAATAAATTTTTGCAATCTTTTAAATGTGTATTATTGATGGAGATTGTAACAAGAAAAGAAACTATGCTTCACAGAAATACAAAATCAAAAATTTGAACACATAACACAATGTTTAACGTGGAGAAAACCCTTTCAAGGAAAAAACTCCACACATGAAAGAGGCCCAATGTTTGTATTAATCTGAAAATGATTTACAATACAACAACACCAATCTCTCATTCAGTCTTCAATCCGACAACATTCCGACAGTACCTATAAACCTGTTATGCATCTCATCTACTATGCCATGGCTTTATAGAATTTACACAACCTCAAGATGGGTGTCCATCTTGGAATCTTCACCCATGCAACATTAAATGACTTCTTACAAGCTCATAACACTTGTCAAGAGCCAACAATACAACCTTAGGCATCCATGGACAAAGATAGGCTCTTACGGGGTCATAAAAGTTGTCATACATGCATCCTACACTTGGCAAAAGATGCCCATGCAAGCTTGAACGCCTAGGGGCCAAAAACATCCACTTTCAGCATCTTATGATGTGTCATATGCTGTCATAAATGTCATAGATTCTTATGACAACTTACAGTTGTCATAGAATCTCTTACACCTTACAACATCAATGATGTGCGTCATAACACTACAAATAGGTGATTCCTCCACTTGTGCACCCCACTTTGACCAATTACCATATACCATAGTAAATTACATCACGTAACTACTACCGGTAACTCCGAAACCTACCATGCAGTAACTCTGTAATTACCATGGACAATAAATATTTTTTATCCCTGCCGGTGAAACTTGTACATCTCCTTATGGGTAATTACAAATTACAAATAATACATAGAATAATACAATATTGGGATTTACAAGGTTAATGGCACCTTATCCCAACATTCTCCCACTTGACATTATACATTGTAAATCAACCCATAGGAAATCAAATGAAATAATCAGACACTAGAAACAAGGCCCACGGCCTCTCTTCACCACACGAACTTCTCTGTGCTCACAGGCTTGGTCAATGAATCTGCAACATTCTCCTAAGTGTCCATTGTCTTCAGCTCAATCTCTCCATTTGCAACGAACTTTTGAACAAAGTGATACTGAACATCAACATGCTTAGTTCGAGCATGATACATGTGATTCTTGGCCAAACAGATAGCACTCTAGCTATCACAACCAATCTGAATGATCCTGCAATCAAATCCAATACCTGTACACAGTCTCCTCAACCAAACTGTCTCCTTAGAGATATGGGTAGCAGCCATATACTCTACTTCTGTGGTGGACAACGCAACAGTGGACCTTCGACTATCCAAGTCACCTGCCCAATCTGCATCAACAAAACCCTGTATGTCCAAAGATTTATCAACACTATCAGTACCAGAATAAACCAAACAATGATCAGGAGTACCTGCAAGATATTTAAACACCCTTTTCGCATAGTTCCAATGATGTCTACTAGGGTTAGAAATAAATCTGCTCAAAACTCCTATTGCTTGGGCAATATCTGGTCTAGTGCAAACCATTGCATACATCAAACTCCCTACATCACTAGCATATGGCACATTAGACATATCCTCAAGACCATCCTCAGTCTTTGGACACATATTTAATGAAAGCTTAGTACCAATGAGTAAAGGAACTCTAACTGGGTTATAGTCTTGCAAACTAAATCTCTGCAAAATAATATTCACATACTTACTGTAGAGTTAAAACTCTACATTTTGTTTCAGCTATATTGTCTCAACATATTTCCAGTTGCAGTAAATTTCAATGGCTATGTATTTGTGGCTATTTGTTTCTCATGCGTGGATCGTGCCATGTGTCATGTTATTTTGGAGCAACAGTTAAGCAGACGCTTCCGCGTGTTTCTTTTACATGTTTCTTCTAAGTTTCAAGCTTGCAGCGGAGTGTGCCATGTGTTGATACCTTTGGGAATGTAGAAACTGATGAAACGTGGGAGTCAATTTGGGATGAATGGCATCCATCTCCAATCTCAAGCCCTAATACTAGCAACATTCCAAGGAAGTCTCAAGAAGTAGAGGAGATAGAAGAGTTTCAAGAAATTCAGGAAATAGGGCAAGCCTCATCTACAGAACCTAGAGCTTCATGGCCTCCATCTCTAAGTGCCCTTGAGAAACAAAAAGAAATTGTATCATTGCCGTCTCTCAGGACCCATATAGCTTCGACATCTGGGGGTCTCAGAGCGGCACCTTTGAAACAAACAATAATTGATGTTGAAGAAGAAGATCTAGAAGAGGCATCAAGTAGGCCTCGGAAGATAAGAAGGCTAATTTTACCAGACGAGGAAATAGATGAAGAAGAGTCAATGCCCCAACAACAACAAGTTCCAAGCATCTCATCGGTGGCTCAAGTAAGTACTCTCTTCTCTCCTATCTCTATTTCTTCTTATTTAGGAGTGGCAACCCAAAGTGCCCAAGTTTCCACGTCTCCTGCCACTTCTGTTGTGCCTTCACAAACCTTTGCCCCAATTGTCAGTGCACCGGCCATGTCTGCACAGGTCATATCTTTGCCATTATTTTCCCCATCCATGCCCAAGAGGGCCTCGCCACAATTTGACCCTAGCCAACAATTAACTACCATTCCTTATGGCCTGCCACATGGTCGCCCATTTGCTAGAGGATATATTGCATCCCCTCCTACTTTCCAAGCCCAATCAGATATAGCAAGAAAGGCCAGAGAAGCTTGGATGGAAAAGAAAAGGAAGAAAGAAAATAAAAGCCCTGCTGTTGCTCATATGAAGTCTTTGTTTGGTCCCATTCAACAGTCTTTGACTATCACACATCTATCTCCTAATGTGATCAAACCAAATGAGTAGATGCAACCACAAGACTATGCAATGAATGCAATGGCTATGGACATGTCCCTTTTTAGGCCACAAGACCGAGTTGAGTTAATGAATGAGACTGCTACAGAAGTTGCCACTAATTACCTGAAGGTGTTTAAAAGGCTCCAGAAAGTTGAAGCTGATTGGGCACAGGAGAAGGTTAATAACAGTAACCTAACTTGGGAGATACAGGCCAAGGTAAAAGAAATTGATACCTTGAATAAGGACTTGCAATCTACTGTTTCCCTACAGATTCATCAAACGACACAGGCTCAAGTTGCAACCTTAAAGACTGAATTGGCACAGGAAAAAGATGTTGCCACATTAAGGCAGGAGATGGCCACCATTGAGAAAAGATATCAAGACAAGTTGTCAGAGGCAACACAATTGCAACATACATTGTTAAAGGAGCAGAATCTAAATAGTGCAGCTCAAGCACAGTATATGGCTGAGCAATAGAAGACAAAACAATTAACAATTGAGTTGGCAAGTAGACCACAGAATGCAGGAGTTTTGAATTTGGTAAAAGAATTGTGTCTATGGAAAAGAATCTCTGAGGAGATTATACAGCTTAAGCCATCTCTTACTTTCTTGTTGAATGCCCAGCAATTGTGTGAGAAAGTGGAATCTTCTATGCAGGCAACATTGTTTATTGTTTCATTAAGAGTTTCTAATTCTCAGCTTCTGTTGCAGAAATTATATGACACAATTAACGAGACACTATCTGCCACTGGTATAAGTGACAGAATGGTTGTTGCAAAAAAGGTGAATGAAGTTTTGAGCTGTAACTCTACTGCCATGAATCGTAAAGAGCTCTTGGATATAGTCAAAGGAGTCAAAAATATGAAGAAACATATTGAAGATCTAGTGCAGTTGGGTCTGCCTTCACCTTTCCCTGACAATAATACAGTATTAATGATTGATGAGATAAAGGCTTTGCTACTAACAAAACAAAATGATCAGACTATTTTTCAGGGTGTGAGTGATTCATCCAGTGTGGGAGAAGTCGGAGCTGTATTGGTGCCAATGGCTTAGCTTGAGTTTCAATTACGAGCTATAGTTCAAAATTTGCAATCCTTTTCACATAAAGATATTATCAATTTAGATTTTGCTTTTCAAGATTTACAAAGTAGACAAGGGCTATCGGATTCAGAGTGGTCTGTATACCAGACTGCATTACAAAATTTATGATTGAGTTTCATTGATAATGGCAGTGCCTTTTTGTTTCTATTTTTGGAGTTCTTTCTGAGCAGGCCCAGAAGTCCTAGTGATTGCCATGAACTGTAGAGCTAAAACTCTACATTTTGTTTCAGCTATATTGTCTCAGCATATTTCCAGTTGCAGTATATTTCAGTGGCTATGTATTTGTGGCTATTTGTTTCTCGTGCGCGGATCGCGCCATGTGTCATGTTATTTTAGAGCAATAGTTAAGCGGACACTGCAGCGTGTTCCTTTTACATGTTTCTTCTAAGTTTCAAGCTTGTAGCAGAGTGTGCCACGTGTTGATACCAGAGACTATATTTAAGAGTTGCTTTTATGCCACAAGCTTGCGGGTTGTGTCATGTGTCATTTTGTGCTATGATCGGAAGCTGCCGCGTGTATATTCTTTTGTTGAAGCTTTGTTTGTACCGGTGTATAAAAGGTGGGCCCACAGTATAAAGACAATTTGAAGCTTGTAGCGGGGTGCACCACGTGGCAGAAGTGGGCCGTTTTAACTCTTTTTCTTTTGATGTTCTTGGGTGGAGACACGCTATGATTCTCAATTGCTACCAGAGTGTGACATGTGTCAATGTCCGCGGGATTCCTCAAGGCCTCTTTTATAATCTATTGATATTGTCGGATGGTGCCGCATGTCCAAAGTTGTTTTATGCGGGTTGTGCCATGTGTCACAGTTTTGTTTCTCTGTGCAAGTATTTTAAAGGTATGAGGTGGGTCCCATAATTAATGTCTCAGTTTCTAAGTGTTGCGGAGAGTTACGAATGTCATAGCGACAGTTTCTCGAGCATAAAGATAAAGAGTTCGGAAGCTGCCATGTGTCTCAATGTTTTGCCGGAAGGTGCCACGTATCATTTTTCAAAGTCTTGTGGAAGACGACAAGTGGCGTTGTTTGGTTTGCTTTGTTTTGAAGGTAAAGAAGTTAATAGTTAGGTGGACGGTGCCGCATGTTACATTTTTTGAAGCTTTTAGAGCCCGCGGGTGCCGCCACACGTCATAACAAAAATGCAGTTAGAGTGCCACATATTCCATTGCTCAGCTAATGAATGCACAAGGGAATAGCAGTTGCAGATTTAGAAGATCTTAGAATTAGAGGAGTCCCAGTTAACTTTAGTTTTGTTGTGTCGTTGAGATTTTGGGTGGTTGTAGGCAATCTTGAGCCAAGTTTATGGCTATATATATGTAGGAATTGTAATAGATATATAAAGAATTAAGAGATCGAGATTTGATTAGAAAACTCAGAGACTTTGTTGTGACCAGACTGTATCATTTTGCCTTAGCCTAGTTGTTTCTAATAAGAAAGTTAATATACCTGTGCATGACACTGTGCCTTTTGTATTTGCTAAAGTATTAATGAAAGAAGCTTTGTTCTGTGTTGTTGCTGATATTATCGTGTCTTTGTGAATTCTTATGAGTTTAGCCTTTGATATTTTGGTTCATTTACAATCTGTTTATATTGATCATGCAGCATTTGCTCTTTAATATAGCTGAATCTTAAGAACCTGTTCATTATGCTAGTTAAGGAAACACAATTTATTCAGGCTCATCGCCATAGTATTAGATTTTGCTTATTGTATCTGTAATCTTGTTTCTTTCTCTCCCCTTTACTCAAAACTCCATTAAAATAGGAAGAACCAGCTTCTTTAAAATCTGGAGATTGTTTCAAGTAGCAAGTCCTCCATTCTTGAAACTTCCCATGTTGGTGTTGGAACCTGCGCAATTTTACACATCAACACTTACATTGTGACAACCAAAGCTTTATGTTAACTCTGTCCCTCCTTATCTCCATTCCTAGAATATACCTGGCAACTCCAAGATCCTTCATATCAAATGCACCTGAAAGTTGGTCTTTAAGCTCACTGACCATACCCTTAGTATTGTTGAAAAACATGTCATCAACATACAAAGCAATAACTAGTATAGAATCATCAACACAATAAATGTATACACAGTGATCCTCCTCGATTCTAACAAAACCCAATTTCAAAACAAATGAGTCAAACTTTTGATACCACATTCTGGGGGACTGTTTCAGACCATAAAAAGACCTCTTTAACCTACAAACCCAATATTCTTTTCCTTTTACTTCAAAACCTATAGGTTGTTGCATATAAATTTCTTCTTCAAGATCTCCATGCAGGAATGCAGTCTCAACATCCATTTGCTCAATCTCCCAATCATAAGCTACAACAATGGATAAGAGAAATCTAATAGAAGTCAATTTAGCAACAGGAGAAAATATCTCACCAAAATCAACTCCCTCTCTTTGGGAGTAGCCCTTGGCTACCAGTCTAGCCTCGTACTTTTTCAATGACCCGTCTGCTCCAAACTTCTTCTTGAAGACCCACTTACATTCTATGGCCTTTCTTCCTTTGGGCAAATGAACAAGATCCCAAGTGTTACAAAAGTCTAAAGCCATCATCTCCTCTTGCATGGCTAATTGCCAAGAATCACTATTATCTATCAACTAGATTTCGTTGTCTTGTGGATCTCCTCAAGGGTGGAGTAAGAGACTCTACTCGTTCTTCTGCATGATCATCTGCACCAACTTCTTCTGTCACAACAGATTCATCTTCATCAGAACTACTCGAATCTTCTTCTTCTTCACCCCCCAATCCATCATTTTGTTCTTCCTGAGGTGCATCTTGCTGCTCTAAATCAAAGTGCACCTTCTTTACCTTTTCTTCTTTTTCTTTTGGTTGCTTAGGTTCAAAAGTAGCTCTAAGTTCTCTAAAAATTTTCTCTAGAAAAGATAATCTTGCAGGTTAGTGGATTCCAAAGCTTATAACCTTTCACATTATCACCATATCCATTGAATGTACACTTTTTAGCTTTTGGATCCAACTTAGATCGTTGTTCCTTAGGCATATGAACAAAAGTCTTATAGCCAAAAACCCTTAAATGTAAAACAGAAGGTTTCTTACCTGTCCACACTTCATAAGGTGTCGAATCAAGAGCCTTACAAGGAGATCTATTTATCAAGTAGCAAACAGTACACAGCCTCTGCCCAAAAGCATTTATCCAACTGTGCATCACTAAGCATACTTCTGGCTCTTTCCATAATTGTTCGGTTCATCCTTCCTGCAACACCATTCTGTTGTGGTGTATACGGAGTTGTCTTTTGTCTAGTTATACATGCATGCTTGCAAAACTCATCAAATTCCTTAGAGCAATATTCCCCTCCATTGTCAGATCTTAATATTTTTATCTTTAAACCTGACTGGTTCTATACTAAGGCTTTGAATTCCTTAAACTTAGTGAAAACTTAAGATTTGTGTTTCATAAAATAAATCCATGTATATCTGGATCCATTATCAATGAAGGTAACAAAATAACAAGATTTTCTAGTAGATTCATTATCCACATGTCCAAACACATCCGTGTTGTTATATGGAGCCTAATCAGACTCGGAGGTTAAATTTCCCCACTTTTATTAGCGCAGTTTCCCCCCAAATTATTTAACAGGGGTTTTGGGGGCAACGCCCCCAAGACAAGGTCAAGGGGCAGCGCCCTAGCGCGCTCCCTGTCACTATAAAGGGTGGGGTTGAGGGGCAGCGCCCCCGAAACATCAAATGACTTTTATTATTTTATAAAGGTGTCGAGAGTTATTTTTCTATTAGCTGACATAAAAAAAACCCTATTTTGTGACCGACATACGTCTTGATAAAAATAGCCAAGGGTTAGGGTTTCCGTTGATATTGTATTGTAGCATTTGCAGCAGTATTGAGTTGCAAGGATTGCTAGTTGTAATTGGTTTGATTTACTGGAAATAATATTGGACTCTCTGTTGGTGGATGTAGCCCAAGTTTGGGTGAACCACGTTAAAAATTGTCTTTCGCTATTATTATTTCTGTGTATTTTCATTCTTCTGTTTAATCTTTATTTGCATTTAAATGATATTTTCTGCATGCAATTCCTAACAAGTGGTATCAGAGCGGGTTGTGTTCGATTATTATCTGTTGGAAGGTCTCACGGTTAAGTGGGAGCAATGGCGGACGAGGGTAAATTAAAGGTAGATAAATTCAATGGGCAGAACTATCAGTTATGGAAGATGCAGATGGAGGATTATCTCTATCAGAAGGATTTATAGAGGCCGTTGGAAGGAATAGCCAAGAAACTGACAGCAATGACTGATGAAGATTAGGAACTTCTAGACAGAAAGGCACTGGGAACCATTCGGTTGTGTCTGGTACCATCTGTGGCATTCAATATAACAGAAGCGAAGACAACAAATGAACTGATGAAAGCTTTGGCTAAATTATATGAAAAACTTTTAGTTTCAAATAGAGTATTTCTCATGAAGCATTTGTTTAAACTAAAAAATGATTGAAGGTGGATATGTGACAGATCATTTAAATGGGTTCAATACGATTACCAGTCAGTTAACTTCTGTAAAAATGAAATTTGATGAAGAAGTGAGGGCTCTCTTGGTTTTATATTCTTTGCCAGAAAGCTGGAATAGCTTGGTAATGGTTGTAAGTAACTCTATCTCCGGTTCAAATACTTTGAAATTTGATGATGTTGTTGGTGTTATCCTTAGTGAGGAAATGCAACGAAAAAGCTTAGGAGGGTCCACATCAAGTAGTGTTTTGAATGTAGAAAGCAGGGGCAGATCAATGGAGAGAGGAAAAGGTTCTGAAGCTCATGGGAAGTCACGAGAAAAATCAAAGGACAAGAGGTCTCAATCCAGAGGACAGAAGAATTGCTAGTACTGTGGGAAACCAGGTCATCTGAAGAAAGATTGTTGGACTCAGAAGAATAAAGGAGACAAACAAGAAGGCAAATGTGGTAAGTAATAAATCTGAAGATAATGTTTTGATTCTTTCCCTAGATAATGTTGATGATTCATGGGTTTTAAATTCAGGGGTCTCATTTCATACTACACCCCATAGCAGTTATTTTGTTGATTATGGCCAAGGGGATTTTGGGCTGGTTTATTTGGGAGATAACGAACCCTGTTAAATTGTTAGAAAATAAAGAATTAAGATTAAGTTGCAGAATGGGAATCATTGGCTACTACAAGAGGTAAGGCACATTCCAAGGCTAAGTAGGAATTTAATTTCAGCAGGGCAGCTAGGTGATGAAGATTGCACAGTTACTTTTAATGATAAAAATTGGAAGGTTTCAAAAGGTGCCTTAATAGTAGCAAAAGGTGTGAAAGTAGGCACCTTATATCTTTGTACAGGTCATACTGTTCCTTCTACTTTAGTTGTTGCAGAGAAAAAACAAACATATTCAGAAACAATTGCTGTGGGTTCGCAAGAAGACACTGAAATAGTTGCTGCAGGTTCTGAGACAACACTGTGGCATAACAGACTTGGGCATATGAGTGAAAAAAGTATGAATGTACTTCATTCTAAGAAAGTTTTACGATGTCTGAAATGTATTAATATGGATTTATGTGAAAGTTGTGTGTATGGCAAACAAAAGTGAGTTAGTTTTCTCAAGGATGGGAAGCAAAAGAAAGATGAAAAGTTGGAGCTTGTGCATACAGATGTATGGGGACCGACTTAGGTATCTTCTCTCGGTGGCTCTCAATATTATGTTACATTCATAGATGATGCAACTAGGAAAGTTTGGATTTATTTCCTTGGGTAGAAATCTGATATATTTGAAACATTTAAGAAATAGAGAAACTTGGTTAAGAATGAGACAAGTAAAAAAATTAAAATGTCTCAGATCTGATAATAGTGGTGAGTATTACAACAAAATATTTGAGGATTATTGTTCATTTAATAGAATTTGTAGGCAGAAAATGGTTCTAGGGACTCCACAGGAGAATGGAGTGGCTGAGCGCATGAATAGGACAATAATGGAGTGTGCAAAGAGCATGAGATTGCATGTTAGGCTGCCTTTAAACATGTGGGCAGAGACTGTCAATACCGCGATATATTTAATTAGTAGAGGTCCTTTAATTCCTTTGAGTTGTAGTATTCCAGAGGAAGCATGGACAGGTAAGAAGGCGAGTTATTTTTTTCTCAAAACTTTCAGATGTGAAGCATTTGCACATGTAGATTCTGAAAATAGAACCAAACTGGATGCAAAATTAAAAAAGTGTATCTTCGTTGGATATGACATTGATGAATTTGGTTATAGGCTTTGGGATGTTGAAAATCTAAAAATTGTGAGAAGCAGGAATATTGTATTCAATGAGAAGGTGTTGTACAAAGATCAGTTGCAGCAGCATGAGAAGAAAGAAAAGGATTATGTGGTGCTAGATGATACTCCAGATAATGATGTTCCAATGGTTCCTCATGCTCCACAACAACAATAAGAAATGCCACAAACTCTAATGAATGTTAGACGATCAACAAGGCTAAGTAGACCTCCTTAAAGGTTTTCTCCCTCTTTGTATTCTATTTTGTTAACAGATGCTGGTGAACCACAAGGGTATGATGAAGCTATGCAGGTGGATACAAAGGTTCAGTGGGAGCTTGCAATGAAAGAAGAAATTGACTCCTTGCTGAAAAATCAAACTTGGGAATTATGTAAGTTGTCTGCAGGTAAAAAGACTTTACCAAACAAATGGGTTTATAAGCTAAAAGAGGAAGATGGAGGTAAGAAAAAATTTAAAGTCAGGTTAGTTGTAAAAAGATTTGTATAGAAAAAAGGTATTGATTTTGATGAGATTTTTTCTTCGGTTGTTAAGATGACTTCTATTCATACTATTTTAAGTATTGTGGTTGCTGAAGATTTTCATTTGGAACAACTAGATGTGAAAACTACCTTTCTCCATGGTGATTTGGAGAAGATATATGGAACAACCACAGGAATTTGAGGTCAAAAGTAAGAAGAAATTGGTGTACAAATTGAAGAAGAGTTTATATGGCTTGAAACAAGCACCTCGGCAATGGTATTTGAAATTTGATAGTTTTATGGCTGAGAAAGGCTATAGCCAGTGTAATTCTAACCATTGTGTTTATTTTAAGAGGTTGGACAATGACAGCTACATTATTTTATGCTTATATGTTGATGACACGTTTGTAGCACAGTCTAACATGGATCACATAAGAGAATTAAAACAACAGTTAGTACAGTCATTTGCTATGAAGGATTTGGGGACAACAAAACAAATCCTTGGTATGAAAATTTGCAGAGATAAGAAGAACAGAAAATTGACTCTATCTTAGGTTGATTATGTTGAAAATGTGTTGCAGCGATTCCATATGGAGAATGCAAAAACTGTCAGTACACCTTTGCTTAGTCAGTTGAAATTGACTAAGGAGATGTGTCCTAAGACACAAGAGGAGGAAGAAAAAATGTCCAAGGTACCATATGCTTCAGCTATAGGAAGTTTAATGTATGCTATGGTATGCACAAGACCAAATATTGCACATGTTGTAGGAGTCATAAGCAGGTATATGAATAATCCCAGATTGGAGCATTGGAATGCTGTAAAATGGATTCTCAGATATTTGATGGGTACATCCAATAAAAATTTATGTTTTGGGGGCTCTAATACTGATTTAGCAGGCTATGTGGACTTGGAATTGGCAGGGGATATTGATACCAAGTGGAGTACTATAGGTTATGTCTTTACTGTAGGTGGGACAACGGTGAGTTGGATCTCCAGGGTACAAAAGGTGGTTGCTTTATCCACCATGGAGGTAGAATATGTAGCCGCAACAGAGGCAAGCAAGGAGATGATCTAGCTGCAATCTTTCATGGAAGAATTAGGAAAACAATAGGCTAACAGTTATTTGTTTACAAGTAGTCAGAGTACCATACATCTTGCAAAGAATTTTGCCTTGCATTCAAAGACCAAACACATGCAGCTAAGGTATCACTTCATTCAATCAGTATTGGATGATGGACAGTTACGGATGAAAAAGATACATATTGATGAAAATCCAGTGGATATGTTTATGAAGGCAGTGACAAGGGAGAAGTCGAGCTCCTCTTCAGCTTTGGTTGGTCTTCAAGACTGAAAACAATAAAATCAGAACAACAAGGTCCAAGGTGTTTATTTCCAGTGGGAGCTACAGGGTCAGCGGTGTTATGATCAGTCTCCAAGTGGGAGATGATATGTTGTGGAGTTTGATCAATATCCAAGTAGGAGATTATTGTTATATGGAGCCTAATTAGACTTGGAGGTTAAATTTTTCCCACTTTTATCGATGTGGTTTCCCCCCAAATCATTTAATGGGGGTTTGGGGCAACGCCCCTAGCCGCTCCCTATCGTGATACAGGGCAAGGTTGAGGGGCAGCACCCCCGAAACCTCAAACAACTTTTATTATTTTATAAAGGCGTCGGGAGTTATTTTCTATTAGCCGACATAAAAAACCCTATTTTGTGACCAACATAAGTCTTGATAAAAATGACTAAGGGTTAGGGTTTCCGTTGATATTGTATTGTAGCATTTGCAGTGGTATTGAGTTGCAAGAATTGTTGGTTGTAATTAGTTTGATTTACTAGATTTGGACTCTTTGTTGGTGGATGTAGCCCAAATTTGGGTGAACTACGTTAAAAATTGTCTCTTATTGTTATTATTTCTATGTATTTTCATTCCTCTGTTTAATCTTTATTTGCATTTAATTGATATCTTCTGCATGCAATTCCTAACAATCCATATGAATAATTTCTAATCTCTCTTTTGCTCTATTGCTTCCTGAAGGAAATGATTTTCTGTTTTGTTTACCGAACACACAATACTCACATAAATCAAAGTGCTCATCAGAATAAGAGAAACCGTCCAACAATTTTTTATTCTTAATAATTTTGAATACATTATTGCTTGTGTGGCCCAATCTACGGTGCCACAACATACAAGTGTTCTCAGAAGCCTCAGAAACATAAGAGGCATTACAAACTATAGTGGCTTCAAGCTTAAACAAGTTCCCGAGTCTCTTCCCTTTCGCTACCACAAGTTCCCTCTCACCAATCTGCATCCATGCTTGTCAAATGTCACATGCATTCCCAAATCATTCAACTTCGAGATTGAAATCAAATTTCTAGCTAATCCAGAAACATGCAAAACACTAGGGAGGGTTTTAATCCTCCCATCACTAAAACACAACAATACCTTTCCTTTCCCGACAATTGGATATGAAGAGTTGTCACCAAGGTAGATATTACCTCCATCATATTCTTCATATGTGGAGAACCATTCCTTATGCGGGGTCATATAAAAAGAGCGTCCAAAGTCAACCAACCAGTGATCATTAGAAACAACATTACATGTAGAAAGTAAAACATCTTCACCTATATTCAAGGACTTATCCGAAGCACTCTCCCACTGTTTCTTGGGGTTTCTACACTCCTTCACATGTCCCCTTTTACTGCAGTTCCAATAACTCTGTTCTTTTTACCAGGAGTCGTAGACTGGCCCTTGGACTTGTCATTAGCCCCTTCTAATCTCCTTTAGGTCCACTTTCCTTAGACCTTCCCTTGATACTAAGAGCATCACCTAAACTATTCAAACTCTTCTTCCTCAATTCCTATGCCAGTAAAACTGCAACAAGAGCATCCAACTTCGGATCTGTGAGGTTAGCAATGATAGCCAAAATGACATTTTCCCCATGATTCAGGTAAAGAACAAAGAAACAAGATACATTTATCTTCCTCATCAACTTCAACATCTACTAAAGCAAGCTGACTTATCAACAAATTAAAATAATTTTAATGTTTTGCAATTGACTCGCCCTCTTTCATTTTCAAAGAAAACAACTTCCTTTTTAAATAGAGTTTATTTACCATACTCTTGGCTAGGTAAATCTCACCCAACCAATTCCACAATTTATGTGCGGTCTCTTCCTTTGCGACATTCAACAACATAGAATCTAAAAGACACAAATGGATGGTTCTCCGTGCCTTCTTATCCAGTTTTGCCCACTCATCTGGAGAGACATCATCGGGTTTCTTCTCTTTTTGGACAGCCAACCACTGGTTTCTTTCTTCCAACAAATCTTCCATTTTCAACTTCCACAACTCATACCCTGTTCCGTTGAACTTCTCAATGTCCAATCGAGAAGTTGATGCAACAGTGGATGCAGCCATAATATCAACACAAGATTTGCAAAACAAACACAACCAAATCTCCCACTGCAGCTACAGCTTCCACACTACCACCCAAGACTCAAAGTTGGCCAGGCTCTGATACCAAATGTTAGAAATGAAAGCAACACTATTTCAATGGAAATCTGATTCAAATAAATTTCTTTAATCTTTTAAGTGTGTATTATTGATGGAGATTGTAACAAGAAAAGAAACTATCCTTCACAGAAATGCAAAATCAGAAATCTGAACACATAACACAATGTTTAACGTGGAGGAAACCCTTTCGAGTAAAAAACTCCACAGAAAAAAGAGGCCCAATGTTTGTATTAATCTGAAAATGATTTACAATACAACACCACCAATCTCTCCTTCAATCTTCAATCCGACAACAATCCAGCAGCACCTGAGAACCTGTAAATCTGTTATGTATCTCATATACTATGCCACAACTTTATAGAATTTACACAACCTCAAGATGGGTGTCCATCTTGGAATCTTCAACCATGAAATATTAAATGACTTCTTACAAGCTCATAACACTTGTCAAGAGTCAACAATACAACCTTGGGTGTCCATGGACAAAGATAGGCTCTTACGGGGTCATAAAAGCTATCATACATGTATCCTACACTTAGCAAAAAAGATGCCCATGCAAGCTTGAACGCCTAGGGGCCAAAAATAGCCACTTTCAGCATCTTATGACGCATCATATGTTGTCATAAATGTTATAGATTCTTATGACAGCTTACAGTTGTCATAGAATCTTTTACACCTTCTTACAACATCTATGACGTGTCATAACACTAGAAATAGGTGATTCCTCCACATGTGCACCCCACTTTGACCAATTACCATTTACCATAGTAAATTACATCCCATAACTATCGCCGGTAACTCTGAAACTTATCGTGTAGTAACTCCGTAATTACAATGGACAGTAAATAATTTTTACCACTGCCGGTGAAACTTGTACATCTCCTTATGGGTAATTACAAATCACAAATAATACATGGAATAATACAATATTAGGATTTACAAGGTGAATGGCACCTTATCCCAACATTGGTATGATTAATATATGTACCTCTTGATGGATTCCAATCTACTGTTATAAATAATGTTTCTGTTGTTAATATATCACTGCTGATATATTCTCCTTTTGCTTTGTTTTTTCCGTTCTCTTTTCTTTTCTTTGTTATCTTTTCTATCTCTCTCTTGTCTCTCGTTTCATCTTTCGTTCCTTTATGTAGTCGGCACATTTTTCCTTTTTATTTTTTCCTCCTTTTAGATTTGTTCTTTTCTTTACCTCTTTTTTCTTGTCTTGTTTTTGCCTTTCCCATAATTTATAAATTTTTTTCTTATTTGGAATTTTTTCTTCTGTTCTTTTTGTATTCTTTATTCTTTTTCTCTTTTCATTGTTTTGGTTCTTCTCATTTTCAATTTCTTCTCGTTTCAATTTTTCTTTTTTCTTTTTCTTTTATTTTTTGCCCTTGTTCCTTCTTTTTATTTTTAGTTTCCTCTCTCTTCTTTCTTGTAATTTCCTTCTTTGATTTTTGAATTTTTCTTACTCTTTCTCTGTCACTTTTCTCCTCTTCTTATCTCTATTTTTTATCTGATTTATTTTCCCTCTCTTTTATTTTATTTTATTTTATTGTATTGTGTATTTCTTTCTTCTAATTTGTTTAACTTGCCCCCTGTTTATTTATTTATTTATTTATTTTTATTTATTTTTAATTTTTATTTTTATATTTTATTTTACTTTTTAGATTGTTTTTTCTAGACTTGTTTCCTCCTTAGCTTTCTCCTTCAATTGTTTTTTTTGAATTTTGTCGCTTGGATCCTCCCTCTTTCCACTTTTTTTTATCTATTAGATTGTACCGTTGAACCTAGGTATCTTTTTATAATATTCTATTCTTCTTGTTATTCTTTCAGCTTCAAAAAATTTGTATTTTCCTTGTTCTAATTCCTCTTTTTAATTCTCTTTTGCCCATTGATACTTTCTTTCTATATTTTGTTTCAATTTTTCTCTTCAAGTCATTTCTTGAGTATTTCTTTCTTGGTCATCTGTCCATTTGTTGTGTTTACTTTATTTTTCTTTCCTTTACTTGTTGATAGATGTCTATTTTTCTCTTAATTTTTTCTTTTGTTTGTGTTTCTTCCTTTGTATTTTATTTTTCTTTTTATTTTTCTTATGTTCTTAATTTCTTTGTTATTCCCCTTGGCTTTCTTCATTGGTTAGTTTGTGCTAGTTTTCTATTGTTTGGATAGGTGTCTATTAGTTCTTTTCTCCTCTGAATCCTTGATTCCCGTACCACCCTCTCTCTCCCCCCCTTTTTAACTGCCTTGTTCTGCAAATTACCTCACTTTCTCTTCTCTTGCTCTTTATTCTCCTAATGATGGATCATGGAGTATGATCCAAAACATTGAGGAAAAAAACACACACAGTTAAATCCTAAAGCATTGATCTTTATTCATTATGGACTGTGGAAATTTGATGTCTATCATAGATATATTCCTCTCTGCTTTTATATTTAATTTTGCTTATTTCTTATTCCAAATAATAATTCCTTGAATCTATTTCCTCAAACATCCCTATCATTGGCTTCTTATATCTTGGCCAAGGATGTGTCTCCAATGAATAGGTATGACTTTTCTTAATTAAACTCCTTCATAAACAAATCGCAGCCTTCTCATGATTTGTCTTTTAGTGCATTTTTGTCTTTTAGTGTAGTTTTGTCTTTTAGTGCAGGGATCTCACCTTTCCTAATTCATATCGCACCATAATTGGATCATAGTCTTTTTTTTATTCGTAATTGTTGGAGGTCACAAGGGGGACATCCTCCCCATCAACATATCCACTTAATCAACTTATTCCACTTAGAAGCCACATGTTACTTGGGGGATTCAAACTTGGATCTCCATCGTGAGAACCATTTGGCCTATGCCATTCAACCACAACCCCGTTCACAAATTGGATCATTGTCTTTTAATATATTAATATGTTCTTAGATAATCTGATCGTTGCACCCTGTAGTCAGCTAATCTCAATTAAATCTTTAATTTAATTTATTAAAAACAAACAATCTCCTTGTCTCTTGTGGAGGATATTATAGTCCGCCCTTCCCAAGAATACTTTTCCTCAAGCAAATTTAAATTTGGATGATTGAAGATGTCTACTCCTTCTCATGTATCATCTTTCATAGGCAGGTTCTTCCATTTAACCAAATACTCTTGAACAACTTTATTTCTTAATTTCTCTTAACAAACCTTGAGTTGGTACCTAGTAAGGTCCGTAACTTAAGACAAGTTTTCTCTCATCCTCAAATGACATCTTGATCTTTGATCTTGAAATGAGGTATATTCGGTCTTTGTATAGAATGCGCTTATCCACCATCTGGTACTTGTCCATGTCTAAATGTTCTCTCCATCCTTTTTGATGGTACAACCCTAGGAGGCCCATCTAATAGATCTTGTATTACCACTTCTTTTCCATCGTGTAGGAAACATAGTTCTATCTTTTGGAAGTCTTGATAGTATCTACCCAATGAGTGTAAGCATTGAATGCCCAAAACCACATCTGAATCGCCTATTTTTACCACATAAAAATCTTCACATATTTGATGTCTACCCAAGGTAATGCTTAGTTGCATAATTCTTTGTGTGCAAGGGGTAATGAAATTATCCGCCATGACTACTTTGAACCCTTGAAAGTCTTCAGCTTTTAATTTCATCCTTATTACTAGTCCCTCATCAATAAAGTTGTGTAACATCGCTATCGACTAATACGGTTACCTTTTGACCTTGTAGCACACTACGAACTCTAAATGGGTAGTATTTGGGTGCCCCTGAAAGTGTGGCCAATGTACCACTTGCAAACTCTTCCTCATCTTGTTTCCATTTCTTTCTTTCAGGTTCGAATCCTTCTTTTTCCCATTCCTCATCTGTCATGGTTTTTAGGTTGTGTACTCATCCTTTTTTTGCACATCAGTGACTTGGCTCCCATTTTTCTTTACATCTGAAACATATTCCCATTCTTATAAGTTAATTCCTAGTTTCTTCTGTTGTGTTGGATTAAGGAGACCAAGTCTTAGTTTGGGGAAATGGTTCCTTAGGTTTCTCAATTGGTGCATTCTCAAAGTATGTCTTGTTCATAATTGTTGTGAATTTTAATCTTAATGCCTTTTGGATTGCATCTTGGAGGGTTGTTGGATCAAGAGCGCCCACCAACCCACGAAGAGACTCCGTCAACCCTTCTATAAACATGTAAGTGAGCCTTCCCTCATCAACGTCTAGCACCATGACTGAAATTCTTTGGAACTCGGCCACATAATCTTCGACGGATCCCCTTTTTTTTAATTGCGTTAATTCTTTGAAGTGCCTTTGGGGATGTTTTTGATCAAATCGATTGATGAGTCTGTGTAAATTCATCGTATGTTGCAACATCTTGGTGTCCCTGTGTGATAATCCTGTGATGCCACCATTCGTATGCAACCCCTCTCAAGTGTAGAGTGGCAAATTAAAGAGCATCTTCCTCAGTCATGGGGCTAAGAGAAAGATATGTGTTGAGCTTTTGGATCCACACTCATGCCGTGGCTTCTCCTGAGCCATCAAAATTTTCAAGGTTTACCCTACTTACCTTCTTTTGTAAGTCTTTATTAGGTTTCCTTTTATCTTTCCTTGTATTTCTTGTTCTTATATCACAATAGTCTTTAAATGGGATATTTTTTCTAATTTCGGGATAAATTTTGGAATAGGCTTCTACCAATTCATCAATGTTGTTTGTTGCTATAGGCTCTTCTTCTTCTCTTGCTTGTTCCTCACTAGGCAAGATTGTAGGTTGTGTTGCTCTAGGTGTTGATCCTAAAGAAGTTTTATTGTTTTCAAAATGATTAGAAGAGGCATCCTTCCCATTAATGTGGTCGGGTCTAAGAGTGCTAATTGTGTTCATATTTTGGAGGGTTTGTAGGAGTAATTGAGTTGTCTTCTCATTTTTCTCCTTGAGAGCTTGAGTTGTGTTTTTGTTGTGTTCAGGTATGGTTGCTGCCTACTGCAAGTTCCCTTCTTTCTCTCTCTAATGCCCTTTGAGTTCTGTTGCTTGTTTGCATATACTATATTTGATTTGCAGGCTAGCAGGATCAAGGCTCAGATACCCCTTGTAATGTCCCCTTCTAGGATATTCTTGATTTTTGTACCTATATACAATAATAATCACTAGAAAAGGACATTAAAAATATTAGAGATCAATAAATTAGATAATATTCAGTTCATAGCATTACTCATTAAATTCATCTATTATTCATATTAAATTCATCTATCATAGCATAATTAATAATGAGATCAATACTTCATAACATAAATAATGAGATCAAATCATCATAGCACATTCCACATTTAATTCAATCCATAACACAATTCCCCAAGCCAATCACATATTGAATCTTCCCGGAGCATTATTAAGTAACAATATTGTCAAGAGCGTGAAAGGGGTCAATCCACCTAACATCTCCTGGTTCACCTTGGAGACTGGTCATCCTCCTTGATCAAGCCTAGGAGCACTTAGTAGCCTCCCAGCCCATGCATGCCCACCTAGGGGTGGTGTGCTTGATAAGATACCTTGATCAAGCCCAAGAGCACTTAATATCCTCCCAACCCATGAGTGGCACACCTCGGGGTGGTGTGCTTGATAAGATGCATGAAGTCCGCTATTCAACAAGCCCGAGAGCACTCATAAGCCTCCCGACCCATGAGCACTTAACTCAGTGTGGCGTACTTACTGAAGGGGCCTATCGGCACTTCACCATCTCGTGAACCCCAGAAAGGGCCATCATGTTGATAACTGAGAGGGGGGGGTGAATCAGTTATCCTAATTATTTCCCTTATTGAACTTTTCTTTTAATTGATGTAGCATAAAATCAAACACAAAAACATTAACCATGAAATAAGAAACACATGACACAGTATTTTTGACGTGGAAACCCTGTTAAGGGAAAAAACCACGGGGTGATTAACCCAAGAATTATTCTCTGTTAGAAGAATAGGAAATTACAAAAATGGCACTTGCCAATTAGGGCTCACTGCCCGAGCACACTGCTCACAAGAGGCCCACTGCCTACAAAAAGACACACTGTCTACAAAGTGATGAGAATCACAGTCTTGAACTGATTGGAAGCATCTGCATATGCTGGAGTTCAGTTCCGGTTAGGCTCAGTACACTGATCTGCTGCACTTCATCTTTCCTCTGTTCTTTATTCTGCTATCTTTCACATACCGGATCCTTTTTTTGCTACCTCTGCTCTTTCTCTGGACTTATTCGCATATCTCTCTACATCACAACACACTTCACAACTAAATCCATCCTCTATATATATCCGCACAAGTAATTTCATCACCTTTCTAGTCGGCATCCGGAACAGTCTAGTTTCTTATAAACTTTCATTCTGTCGGCTGAATCCTTCCTCACCAAGCAATGCGGATCAAGCATATACTTGTAGATATCATTAATCATGTCGGCCAAACATGATTCATGCCTTCACAACCTCTGTCATCAATAGTAACTCATCCGGAAAGCAGTCTGATACTCTGCCAGTCAGTTCTTCCTCTGTTTTCACTGTCTCTCAGGAATCCGGTACTCAACCATTCATATCTTTTTCCTTGTCCATCACCGGAGGCTAAATCCTTGGAATATACCACTCAAGGTAGTCCTCTTGACTTCCCCAAATCCGCACTGCACCAAGACACTTCCACTGAGAGGTCCGGACCAATCTGTCGGACCTTGCCACATGCTCTGTTCTTCTTCACCGGACCACAACATTCTTTATTCTGACTTCCGGTAGAGACACATCATGACTTGCGGATATGTGGGATGACCTTTGTTGCCATCAATGACAACAACCATGAATCCATATAGTGTCTCTTGCCAACAATCTCCCCCTTTGGCATTGATGGCAACACTTAGTGAAAAATGACTAAGTGTTTTCACTATGCTCCCCCTTTGCTGATGCTCTGTCTTTATATACAATTTCCGGAACTCCCCCTTAATTGGATCCCTCATTTTTCACTGCTCCTCACTCCCCCTTTGACATCAATGGCAAAGGGTAGGGTCCGCATATCAAAATTTTCAAAAATTTCTTATACTTAGCCGCATATTTACATACTCACATATATTGAAGAATGTCTGCAAAGGATGTCTGTAATTGAATCATTTCGGTAGCCCAACTTTGCTTCATTCTGTCCAAAATTGAAATGTGACCACTTAACAAAAATGCAAACGCTTCTGCCCGCTTGAGATCTGTCGGATCTTTTATTTGGGCGGTGGTCCTAGCATCACTGATGGCCTCATGCATGGTTTCCAACTTAGGGATTATAATCCTTCTAAGTTCTCCCATCCGGTTGGTGATGTTCTTCCTTTCCTTCTCAAGATTCTTTATTTCGTTCAAGACTGCAATAGTCTGACATTCTTGATTTATTATAGAGGAAGAGAGAGGATCAAAACTTTGAGATAAGCTTTGTAGCTTATCCTGTTCCTCTTTTATTTTCTTGTCAAATGCTGCTGTTGCCTTTGACCAGGATATACAAAATTTATAGATATCACCGCCATCCTTAAGAGCATTCTCTAAGCTCTTTATTCCAATGCTTACAATCTTCCTATCTTTAGAAATTAATTCTAATATCTCTGAAAATCTCTTATCCAAAAATTCCTTCCGGACCTTTTCTTCAGCTGATTTTTCTAGAGAATCAAAATGTGTATCAACACTGCTGACTAAGGTTTTTAGATTACCGGAAGTGGAGGCTGTCGGATCTATTTGGATTGATGGCATGATCTTCACAAGTACTCCGGAGGCAGCCTCTATCAACTCACAGTCTTCCATATGAGACTTCAGGAGCTTTTCATTTGCCTTGGCATTTGCAAATGAAGCTATCTTCATTGTTTGTACCGGAGAGAGAGAGTCAAAATCAAATGGGCCTTTTAGAAGCTCCGGTTCATCAATCTCTAAAGTTTCTTTACTCAAAAATTGTTGAACAGTTTGTGCAGTGTCTCTTGCCGGAGACAGATGTTTCTTTTCTTCTGCAGTCTTAGAACTGTCAACCTCTTTGTCTTTCACCACTGCTTCCTTCTCCTGTAATTGCTCTTCTTCTTTGGATCCGGAGACTGTAGGGGAAACCGGAGGAGAGATGCTAACTTGTTCATGGGCCCCTTCTTCTGGAGCAGAGGGTCCCAAGTCCTCACTTGTCTGTTCAGGGCTCACTTCTTCCGGAACAGAAGATTCCAAATCAGCAGCTGTTTCTGCACCTAAGTCCTCTACAACAGGAAGATTGAACCTTTTGAAGGCCTTCCGGAGGATCTCTTCTGTTTCTTGGGCCACTTTGTCAGTCTCACCAAGCATGAGTTGATTCATCCTGGCTTTGCTTCTGAACTCATCTTTGCAGTCCTTGAAGATAATGTTCATTGTCTTGGGATCAATTTGAGGATATAGCTGAATAGCTATCTGCTCCCGGATCTCAAGATCTTTGGCATGAGCATTATTCTTTCTTACTTCCATTTCCTTCTCTAGGCTTTTAGGAATGAGAGATATGATCTCAATGAAAGCCTTATTGTATATGTTCAGATATTTAACTGTGGCTTCCTGCAGAGTCTTTTGGTCTGCCTCACTGAAGTCATCATAGGATTCAGTCATTGGTTGAAGGTTTCCATCCACCGTGACCGACTTGATTATGCTCTCTAGTGACAGAGTGGGCTTTTCAACAGTTACCTCTGCCATTTCATCCTTGTCTTGGCCTGTGGAGGGCTTACCGGATCCTTTCTTCTTCTGTTTCTTTACTTCTCTTACTCCCTCATCTGATTCTGTTTCCTCTTCATCCTTTTGGCTTCCATAAGCCCTTGTGGCTTTTGTCTTGGATCTCTTACCAGATGCCTGGACTTCCGGTTTTGAACTTTTGGTTGAGGGAGGTGCAGATCTCTTTGTTGATCTGGTCCGGGTGGGAGCTCCAACCGGAGCACTTTCTTTGCTTTTCTCTTCTTCCTCGGCCTTCCTCCTCTTTTCCCGGCTGGCATCAAGTGCCTCCTTTGAGATACCTAGGCCTTGAGCAATGTGCTCTACTTCTTTTCTTACCTTTCTTTTAATCTCAGGTTCCCTGAGTTCTACATGTATTTTTACACTCAGCTCCTCAAAGGTTCCAAACCTTTCTGCCTTAGGATCTTTGGGCTGACTTAGCATGTGTTGAACATGCAGCTCCACTATCTGTTCATCAACTTCATACCCCATGGGCATGATCCAGACAGTCCTTGGCTCCACTGCCTCTATTAGGCACTGATCAGTGTCAACCATAAAGCACACTGAGTCCTTGTATTTCTCAATGAGAGACTGAGGAATTCTCTCTCATGCTTGCATCATGCTCTGAAAGTTTTTGAAGTATCCCCATAGAGCTGAATTTCTCGCTTTTGCATCCCCAAGTCCATGCAAGTAGTCTCTTATCTGGACTGCAACAGGTTTGTCATTCTGCCATACCCATCCACTTGTTCCGGGTAGCTCATTCATGAAGTAGAAGAATAGACATACAATCAGAGTACCATACTTAAAGGAATTCTTCTTATCCTTCTTGATTTTCTGTATATTTTCCATTAATTGGCTTAGCAGTAGTTCGCAGAGATCATACTCTGCATTCTTTCTTAGCATCTCATAGGCAGTGTATACTGCAGTTCCGGATACAGAATTCTCCCTGCTGGAGTGGTAGATCTTGTATCCTATTATCATTGATGCATATTTGATATCCGGATCGGAGATGTCTTCAATGGTCATTGCCCTTTTGTCAAATTTTGATCCGGTGGCCTCAGTTACAATGTTGTTCTTGACAGATTTGAGGATAGGTACTCCTCCGGAGGAGTATAGGCCAGTTACTGCTCTAATTGCCTCTTTTGTGATCTTGCAGGGTCTATCTAGCCATAGAAAGTTGTCATGCATCCTGCTCAGTACATACCGGACCCATTCATCCTCTTCAAAACAGGGGAAATGAATAAATTGCTCAAATTGTTTCTTCTGAATATCCTTATACTCTGGTTTAAGCTCAAAAGCATTGTCAATCAGCTGCTTGTGATAGAGGTCTCTTAATTTGAATTCCCCAAATTCCTCAATGTTTGCATGTATGTAAACCCTAATGTCTTCGGTGTGTAAAACTCCGTGAGGAACACTAGAGAAGACTCCTAGTGGGTCTACCTCCAATGATTTGTAGGGATGTTTCTTGAATGAGGGGCGAGGTCTATCGGAGATCTTAACTATGTTTGGAGTAGCCATTCTTCAAAGATTTGCAGTGAGGTAATGAAAAACGGAGAATACCTTATGCGCCTTCAGTTTGCACGGAGTGGTTGGATTGATTTCTTTATCCAATAGCTTCGGCAGGAGATCCTTGGTGTGCTTGAAGAACCTTGTTGCAGAGCTCCACTTTTCGCTTCTTCTCGAGTGCAGAATGAGCAAATGACCTTTGAGAAATCCCTTAAATTGCTCCGCGAACCCTAATACCTGTCTGCAATAAATGCTTCACCTACATCATTCCAGTTTGCCTTGTCTGGATAGCTTGGAGTATCCCGGATTAGTCCTGATCTGTGGATATCATCCGGATCTTTCAATCATGAATAAATCGAGGTAGCATATTACAAGATCATCTCAAACACTCTGTCCAATCCGCAGAACAAGATAGTGCATTTCCGGATCTTTCCGGACCTTTTTGTAATCCTTTATCATACCGGAGCATCTCCCTGAACAGGTCTTATTTGATCGATCACAGCTTCTTCATAACTTCATGCGGACCTCTGAAAACTTGACTGAAGTATCTCAAGATTCATATCTACAAACCCTTTGATCCGCATCTTGTGCCACATCCGGCACCACTTGTTTGGCTGGGGGAACAAGATTTTCTTTGAGTCTCCCCCTGAGCCTGAGCTCACTTTTAATTTCTGGAAGAAATATCAGCACCAGAGTCTGGTGCGGATCCAACCTCTACATTCTCTGAACTTTTCTTCACCCAAATCTTGCTCATCTGATTCCTAACCTCATCTGCATTCATCTTTTGTTTACCCTTGTCTTGATTCTGATTATACACCGGACCTCTTTTGTCCTGATTCTTGTTTCTGCAGACTTTAGCATTATGACCGGACCTATTGCAGATTTGGCAAATAACATTTCTTTGCATATTTGACTGATATCCTCTTGATCTGCATTGATTTGCCATATGACCTATTCTATTGCATGTGAAGCATCTACCTTTGAATGATTTGTTTACTTGCATAATTCTGCATTCATGGGATTTGTGTCCATACCTTTTGCAGTTGAAGCACTGTCCGGAGAAGGATGAATTATTCTGATTCATTCTCATTCTGCACTGATTAGCTTTGTGACCAAAGTGATTGCAGTTGTGGCAGTATCCATTGAAGGATGGATATCTTTGAGCATTTGGCTATCTTACCGGAGGTCTTCTAGGCCTGCTCCTTGGATTTTCTGATCCAAGATTCTTCTGACCGGATCCGGAGCTTTCTCCTTTCTCATATCCCAAGCCATACTTGTCATCTGTCCTCTTTTGACTTCCAAGAAGAACTTCAAGTTGAGCAGAACTTATCTTGAATTTCTCTTTATATTCATTTGCTGTTTGAAGGTCTCTTTTGAGAGAGGCAATTTGATCCTCAAGTTTTCCTTCATTATCTTTGGCATCTTCAAGATCAGATTCAAGGTGTCTGATAATCCTGTCCATCTGGTGGCATTCTTCTGATTTTTCTTTAAGAGATTGTCTTAGATTGTCTTCAGCCTTTCTTTTTTCTTCAATCTCTTGAGTAAACTTTATAGTTCCTGATTCCATTTCATGTCTTAACATAATGACTTCTTTTGATAACTTTTCACATAACTTGGTTTGCTCAGTCAATTCCTCATTTGTATTGCTTTCTTCACTTTGTCTTGCCAACTGTTGAAGCAGCTCCTTTCTCTTTTTCATAGAGAGACTTAATTTGTCTTTTAATTCTCTCATGAATTCATCAGCCTGTTTGAGTCTTTCCTTTAATTCACTGACTTCAGAATTTGACTGTTCAAGATCCTCAAGGGCAGTCTTGAGTTGCTCCCTTAAACCATATGCATCCATTTGAAATCCCAGATCTTCCTCAAGCTGTTAGGCTCTATTAGGAGGAACTTAGCTCTGATACCAATTGTTGATAACTGAGAGGGGGGGGTGAATCAGTTATCCTAATTATTTCCCTTATTGAACTTTTCTTTTAATTGATGTAGCATAAAATCAAACACAAAAACATTAACCATGAAATAAGAAACACATGACACAGTATTTTTGACGTGGAAACCCTGTTAAGGGAAAAAACCACAGGGTGATTAACCCAAGAATTATTCTCTGTTAGAAGAATAGGAAATTACAAAAATGGCACTTGCCAATTAGGGCTCACTGCCCGAGCACACTGCTCACAAGAGGCCCACTGCCTACAAAAAGACACACTGTCTACAAAGTGATGAGAATCACAGTCTTGAACTGATTGGAAGCATCTGCATATGCTGGAGTTCAGTTCCGGTTAGGCTCAGTACACTGATCTGCTGCACTTCATCTTTCCTCTGTTCTTTATTCTGCTATCTTTCACATACCGGATCCTTTTTTTGCTACCTCTGCTCTTTCTCTGGACTTATTCGCATATCTCTCTACATCACAACACACTTCACAACTAAATCCATCCTCTATATATATCCGCACAAGTAATTTCATCACCTTTCTAGTCGGCATCCGGAACAGTCTAGTTTCTTATAAACTTTCATTCTGTCGGCTGAATCCTTCCTCACCAAGCAATGCGGATCAAGCATATACTTGTAGATATCATTAATCATGTCGGCCAAACATGATTCATGCCTTCACAACCTCTGTCATCAATAGTAACTCATCCGGAAAGCAGTCTGATACTCTGCCAGTCAGTTCTTCCTCTGTTTTCACTGTCTCTCAGGAATCCGGTACTCAACCATTCATATCTTTTTCCTTGTCCATCACCGGAGGCTAAATCCTTGGAATATACCACTCAAGGTAGTCCTCTTGACTTCCCCAAATCCGTACTGCACCAAGACACTTCCACTGAGAGGTCCGGACCAATCTGTCGGACCTTGCCACATGCTCTGTTCTTCTTCACCGGACCACAACATTCTTTATTCTGACTTCCGGTAGAGACACATCATGACTTGCGGATATGTGGGATGACCTTTGTTGCCATCAATGACAACAACCATGAATCCATATAGTGTCTCTTGCCAACACATCATTACCTACTTACTAACTTCCTTTCATTTCAATTTGATTGCTTGAGAATTGGTATGATTAATATATGTACCTCTTGATGGATTCCAATCTGCTATTATAAATAATGTTTCTGATGTTAATATATCGTTGTTGATATATTCCTCTCTGCTTTTATATTTAATTTTGCTTATTTCTTATTCCAAATAATAATTCCTTGAATCCATTGCCTCAAACATCCCTATCATTGGCTTGTTACATCTTGGCCAAGGATGTGTCTCCAATGAATAGGTATGACTTTTCTTAATTAAACTCCATAAACAAATCACAGCCTTCTCATGTTTTCTCTTTTAGTGTAGTTTTGTCTTTTAGTGTAGGGATTGCACCTTTCCTAATTCATGTCACACCATAATTGGATTGTTGTCTTTTAATGTATTAATATGTTCTTAGATAATGTTATCATTGCACCATATAGTCGGTTGATCTCAATTAAATCTTTAATTTAATTTATTTACAACAAATGATCTCCTTGTCTCCTGCAAGGGATATTACAGATTTAGGGTGGTAAAGTGGGATGATTGATCCCAAGGGTGACTAGAAGATTGGATTTGCAGATTTAGGATCAATTAGTTTTGGATCTTGGGATAAACACTGTGGGGAACCTAGGAGTATCCTAAGGTGTGAAGGATGACTATTACGATGGTTGGATTTTATGGATTAGTAGGATGTATCAAGTTGGGTAAATGTGAGGGAACTCAGACTATTAGATGGTCAAGCCTTGGATTCTAAAAGATGATTGTGGATTTGGTTTGATTTAGGGGCCTAAGGATGATTAAGGCCCAAAGGGTAGATTGATTTTTGGGGTCTAAGGATGATTAAGACCCCAAAGATAGGTTTTTTTTTGGAGACCTAAGGATGATTAAGGCTCCAAAAAATGGATGGATTAATTGGATTTGTTTTACTTTAGGGATCTAAAGTTGATTTTCAAAAAGGTCCTAGGGTGGATTTTGTTGGCTTAGGATGTTGTTTAAAGAGTGGAAGGATAATTGGAATGGAAGGGGTGATTTGGAAATGGGGAGAATAGGAAGGTGTGAGGACTATGTTATGGATGTAAGGGATCTAAATGTTCTTGGAATCAAAGGTTTCAAGGTTCAAAAGGGATGTAATGGTTTGGCTTTGAGATGGGATGGGATTATGTAAGCTTGGGGGAAAGATGTGAGATGTTTAGGATTCCAAAGTTTGATGGACTAGGGATCCTTAGCCTCAAATGTTTCATTTATGGTCTGTGTTTTTGGGCAAGACAATTTTTAGGACTTTGGGGGACTTGGTTTTGGCTTAAGTTTTTTCAAACAAGTACGGGCTTAGCATAATAGCAAACAAAGCAAACACATTAACAACCTAACTTTAGTAAGAAGGGTGTGTCAATTTTCATGGGCCCACATTATACTATCTACCAAGTAGAGGATAGCTAGGGAATGCAAGGTCATGTACTACCTATGCACTTCTTACTTTGGAGGCAAAATCCTTGCCCAAAGTTAGCTCTATCCCAACACACTTGGAAGTATGGTGTGAGTAAATTATTGGGCCTAACTGGCTTACGATGCAGCACAAAAAAGGATGGTTGAAAGGTCTTAAACTAGGCTAACAAGGCTTCTAAGGATGTCCCTAATATATGCAAGGTATGTGGGGCTGAAGTTCGTGAACAAGGATCTCGTCTACAAGCATGTGGGATAAATGCAAGCAAATTTCACTTCACCTTGACTCCTTACGAAAAGGGATGCTAAGGGTGTGCCAAGACATGACGATGGATCCTATTGAGGTACAACTTTCATTCTCTTGCCTTTGATATACCCTGTGGAAATGAATGGTTTGGGTCATCCCCTAAGGTGATGAAATCTCTAGGCAAGCCCCTAAAGGGAAAGAATTCCAAAGGCTTTTTATCCCCAAGATCATCTTTCGACAAGAGAGAAGAGCATACACAAGCTTGGAATCCTTGAGGTAAACAAAAAGTGAACCAATAGGTGTTTTGATCCCCAAGATCACCTTTCGGTGTGAGGGGAGAGCATACACACTTCTCTTGACGCACACAAACATACCAAACAAAGTTAATTTACCTTAGGAAATGAAATGTGTGGTGTGAAAATTGACATGTTCAAAGGGTGTTTTTGGTTTCCAAGATCATCTTTTGACACAAGGGAAGAGCACACACACACCTTCAAGCACACAAAATTCACCAAACAAGATTAATTTTAAAACCCCAAGGAAATGTGAAAGAAAACACACAATGTTGAAAGTTTGATAATAGGCCTTCATCAATTGAGCCTACAAGAAAACTTGTTAGTAGTTTTGACTGTTTTTAGGTCTTCTACTAATGAACCTGCAAGTGGTTAGTGATTAAATTTTCAAAATAATCCAACCCACAAGCAAAAGGGATTAGCCAAAATAATAAAAATGGTGCTAGAAAATATGTGAGATGCAAAAACATTGACACACAGGGCGAAAACATCTCATAAAATGTAGAAACGATGGACTTAGAAAACATAAATGCCTAACTATGTAGAAACGACTTGGGAAAATGCATAGACATCTTGTAAAATGCAAAAGCAACTTAGGAAAATGCACAAACGTATCGCAAAACGCAGAAACGTGACAAGGGGAGATGCATGTGCCGAGACGAAGTCAAAGACACAAAGACGTCAAAACAATAAATAGAAAACTCAAAACCCTGCAAGAAGGAGGCTAGCCCAAAAGGCGAAGGGTGTTCACAAGTACTCCTGCAAGTCAAAAGCCAAGCAAAGTCAGTTAATCACCAATTTTTTTGCAAGGATTGAGTTCACAGAAAACCCTATTTAAAATGATTGATAAACAACAACCAAAGTGCTCAAAGACTATTATAGGACCTAAATAACGCTAATGGTGATATGTTATGATCCTAAGAGGTTTGAGAACCTACAAAATAGAGAGTGAGATCTTGATTTGTGTCAAAATAAAGCACAGTTATGAAATAGGGCACAAACATCTCAACAAATGTAGAAGCATGCAGGGTTGCTCTGTATGTGCCGAGAATGTCCCCAACCTGCAAAAACACTAATATTAGTCCCAAAAACTTTCACCTCTCTACAAGGCAAGGGTTAGCCTCCTCTCTAAGGACACAAATAAATGTACCCTACAAGAAAAATCAATATAGATGACAAACCGAGGGACAACTATGCAAAAGAGAGCAACTAAGAAAAACCCTACAAATCCCTAGCCCAATATGAGTGAAAAATGCTCACAAAAAAATATTAAACACCCTAAAACTAGTGATAACTTTAAGGAACCTCTCGTAAAAAACCTATAAAATCCTAGCAAATCCTAGCCAGAGGCAGTAATTTTTGTGGAGAATGTATGCCTATTTTTAGAAGAAAAAAATTCGTTGGCTAATTTTTTTCAAAATTGTCCACATTGGTGATTTTAGCTAGCGAATTATAGATAGATTTGAAAAAAAAAATTGTTGGCGAATTATAGTTGTATTAAAAAAAAGTTAGGTGTCGAATTATATAAATATTGAAAAATATAAAATTAATCATTTGGTGAATGTGCTGACAAGTTTTTGAAAAATCATAATGTGGATAGTGAAAATATCAAATGCTAAATGATAATGATTAAGTTATTGGACAAATTTATAGCTTAAAAGATTTACATTTACATCGTCATATGATTGCAGATCAATGACATAAGTTCTATTCCGAGCCAAAGTTCTAACACACCCAAATTTGTACATAAAGTCTATGAAATAGAGACAAGTGTCAACCAGTGAATAATTTAGATTAACGAAAAATAATAGATAATAAAACAAAAACTTAAAAGGATGACTACAATTACAATTTACATCGATGTACTTATAATATTATAATAAATTTTGATTGTTATATGATCACAAATCAACAACTTAAGTTCTATTCTAGGCTAAAGTTCTTACGCACCCAAATTTGTACATAAAGTCTAGAATAGAGACAAGTGTCAACGAGTGAACGATTCAGATTAACAAAAAATAATAGATAATAAAACAAAATTTAAAAGGATAACTACAATTACAATTTACATCAATGTCTTATAATATTATAATAAATTTTGATCATCAGATGATCGAAGATCGACTTAAGTTATATTACGAGCCGAAGTTTTGACACACCAAAATTTATACATAAATTCTTCAGAATAGATACAAGTGTCAACAAGCGAACAATTCAAACCATATTTTTTACATATATTCTGAATTATGATACTTCCAGAACTAACCAATGGAAATAATCATAAATAATAAAAGTTCCAAAATTATGTTATTAACGAAAAATAATAGATAATAAAACAAAAATTTGAAAGGATGACAACAAATACAATTTACATTGATAACCCATATTATAATATTATATTAAACAAAAGATTTACAAAGGATTTTTTAGATATCCCTAGGCCAAGGTGTCCTAACACGAACCTTGGATAAAGGCGTATGCAGAAAAGGGAAAATTCAAAAGATGCAATTTTTTTGAAAAATAAAAAAAAAAGTTGTTAATGGCCACAATTGATGTGTCCCTTAACAACTACCACCTAAAGAAGAAAATTTACAACATAAACAACAAACCTTGTCCTTCTTAATAAACAAGCACATAAATCATTATATATAATAAGGGCCCTATCAAAGGATTCCAACGAGCCTCTAACAAGTGCCCTCCTTGCCTCCTTAAGAATGCAATTAGCTGCAGTCGAGCACTCCTAATACATGTAAAGGGAAAATTTTAGCCTTATCCCATGGTCCTGCATCACAATTGTAACCATTTAAATCTAAATCAAGCTTATCCCCAGGGATAAGCAATTCTTGAATCATTGCCTTCCCAATCATCTTCACTAGACTTGGGTCATTGAGCAGGTCCATTAAATTTGATAGAAATGCAGAGACGATGTCATTGAATAAATGTTTTTTAGGATATTCTAAAAGAATATCATGACAAATATTTTTTCAGACAACAGCGTCAACCATGGGGGAGTCAATCAAAAACACCTTCCCCAATTTTTGTTGCTCAAATCTAGCCAAATCAGCTATTTCCCACTTGCAAGGCAAGAGAGAAACATGACAAGAGATCAACTAACTCATCTTGATCGCCAGGAATGAAAAAAGAAACCACCAACATAGAAGGAAGATACCAATAAATTTATAGAAGTGCCTACTACCTAGATATGTTCCAAAACTATAGAAAATTGTTATTCTTCACAAATGATGCTATATTTATTGTGTAAGAATGTACAACTTCCACATGGAAACACATTTGCAATGAAATAGAAGATCAAATAGTGGGTGAATCTCGATCTCGATTGGGATCGATTGGTAATAATGTCGCACGTTTGATAGGACAAATTGCAGTTCCTTAATCTTTAATTAGTTATCTTCTGCAATCAAATCCATTGTATCAAATCATGAAACTTTGAAAACCAAGCGACAAACCACCTAGATTAGCTAATGCCCATTCAATATCTTAATGATTACATTACAGGTGATGGTAGAGTCAATTTAATGCTATTGCTTGGCATTAGTCATTTTCTTTGTACTACATGTACAAATCTTTATTATTATTTATTAACTTTGGGTGAATTAGTTGTACACATGTTTCACAAATATACGTTTACTCGGCACTTCACACTTATCTTGGAAATACTATAAAAATGACGAAGTTAGGTTAAAAGGTTAACTTGTTGAAGTGCAAATTTGAAATTCGACTAAGATTGATAACTTGTATTATTGAGCATCAAATAGTAGAAGACTCGAGAAACTGTAAAAGTTAAAAGTAATGGCATTCATTATGGCAGCTATGCGAAGAAAGTAAGTTACCAAGTAAAACTTATATTTGTAACAGAAAATTCAATATAAAAATAGAGTTCAACTACTTTTTTGTGTTCATTCATGCTTCTAGATTTAACTGTGTGACACTGATGATTTTTGACATCATCTATTTTTTTCATTTTCTCTTGTCATTTTGAGCTTCAACTCTCTACCATTTTCGAATTAGGAATTTTAATAAATATTAAAAATAGAGTTCAAAGATGTATAACAATATGATAGACAATTTTATTTGTGTGTGGCTATGCAAGATGTTATTGATGTGCATTTCTTGGAATGAAGAAATACAAACCTTTGCAAGTCAAATGTATCATGTTAAGAGTTGACACTTTTCACACTTACAAATGACACATACTACTCTAAATGGTGGGTTGACACTTTTCACATTTTCAAATGACGCATACTATAGATGATGGGTTGAATTTCCTGGAGATACATGTATGTATGAGAAACTAAAATTCGAATGGACACATGGAATTGGTATTGTAACACAATTGACAATGACTTGGAGAAAATCAATAATTCTCCTTTACTGGCCTTATTGTTACCTACACTTAGTGGTATTTTGTACATATAATCCAAAGTTCTATGGAAAATCATTTATTGACATTGTGGATGACTACATAATGGTTATGGACTACAGTGAAATATTCATTCAACATTGTCAAAAAGAGGAACCAAAAAGATTTTGGAGGACAAAATCAAGGTTTATGGATAAAAGTTTGGTATGTAACTAGATAGTAGAGTATGATGTTAATTGAATGTCTTGGTCTCTTCTTTGTGTTGTTTGGTTAGATGTTCATGTAATTCGAATTCCCCAATATTTTTGATGGTGATATTAAAAATAGAGAAGTAATTACAGTTTGACATGAGTTCAATGGCAATGTATACAAATGGTTAAATAACAATATCTATTATGTGATTATGTATAATGTTATGTTCTCTCAATTGCGCTGCAAGGCTTATTTCATTTGTAAACTTTTTATGTTAATCTAATAAAAATATACTATTCATCTGTTGTAACCTGTTGCAGTGGAAAATTTTGAACATTGGGGCCCGCCAATTCCAACTTGGTATAATTTGACCAATAGCGTAACATTTAGAACCTGTCACACCTGCCATCCCAAAATGTTGTGGGATGCTGTCATGCGGCACTCATGACCTCATATTTAAATTCAACCCTTATTCACTTAATCCTTCAGAAAAGAGATAGGGACCCACGATGTATGCCAGCTCATGTACTTTGGCTAATGGTGCAACAGTTTAAAGTTGTCAAATTCACAATGTTTAAAGTTGTGAGATTGTGCCATGTCAACACTCTCACTAGGACATCAACGACTCTAATAAGAACTTTTAAACATTGGGGCCCACCAATTCCAACTTGGCATAATTTGACCAATAGCGCAACGTTTAGAATATGTCACACCCACCATCTCAAAATGTTGTGGGATGCCACCATGTGACACTCAAAAAATCGTATTAACAATTTAACCCATATTCACTAAATCCTTCAGAAAAGAGATGGGGACCCACAATGTATGCCAATTCATGTACTTTAGCCAATGGCACAGTATTTTAAAGTTGTCAGATTCACAGTGTTTAAATGTTGAGAGATTATGCCACATCAAACTCTCTCGGCAGGACATCAATGGCTCTGATAAGAACTTTTGAACATTGGGGCCCATCAATTCCAACTTGGCATAATTTGATCAATAGCACAATGTTTAGAACCTGTCACACTTACCATCCCAAAATGTTGCAGGATGCCGCCATGTGGCACTCGAGACCTCATATTAACAATTTAACCCTTATTCACGTAACCTTCAAAAAAGAGATAGGGACCCATGATATATGCAAGCTCATGTACTTTGGCCAATGGCACAACATTTTAACGTTGTCATATTCACCATGTTTAACTATTACAAGATTATGCCACATCAAACTCTCTCACCAGGACATCAACGGCTCCGATAAGAACTTTGGAACAATGGGGCCCTCGATTCCATCTTGGTAATATTTGACCAATAGTGCAACATTTAGAACCTATTGTTGGAAAGAGACACTACTCTATTGAATAATTGAATGTAGTCATTGACGGCAACAAGGCAAAGAGACTTTACTTCGGCAGACCAAATTGATTTGGCATTTGGCATCAAGGCATACAAGGCTTCTGGTCCGAAAGGCTAAAATGACTAAGTATGGGTAGTATACAAAGCAAATGACAGATATCGGGTCAGTATGTCTCCGCAGTAGAAGATCATCAGATGCGGTTCAAGTATGTTGTTTGCAATTGCTTGAAGGTGTGATATCCAAGTTTGGAAGTTTTGAAGATCTCCGAAAGACATACCATGATTTAGCTAAGTTTGGTAAGTAAACCTAAGTTAGGGACAATGTATAGTACCAAAGAATCAGGATCCGCATTCCTCCGCAGGTGCATACTTTGTGTTGCGGTTCTGGATTAAGAATGATACATATCATGGCTGCCTAAATCTAGAGTTGTAGCTTCTAAAGTTCTTTTGGTCTCATCCTACAAGATGTTCTTTACTGGCTTGCAATTTGACAATGTTTCCCAGTGACAGGACAACAGTTTTGAGTTCCGCATTTGTCAACAGTTGATTATTATGTTCTGTAGCTTTGAAGGTATGCTAAGAGATCAATAATGAATGTTGAATATGATTTTTAGAATCTTATTTGATCCGCAATGGAAGTTATGTTGTGATAATTGAACTTATCAAGTATGTTCATGAGGAAAAAGCCGATAGGCATGGCAGATCTATATGCAAAGAAGTTATATTGTTTGAACAATCAATCTAAGTGATTGGATGATTAATGCTGACCCATATGAAGACTACTATATGATCATTTGAGTCCACATTATTGTTTGTGTTTAAGTTTGAGCTGACAAGGTGAAATTCTTGGCTACATGTTTCATGTCTAGGTGGCCGACTTACTTGTGTAGTGAATCTAGTTGCAGATATTTATACTCAATGGATTTTTGGCATTGGGAGTGAGGAGAATGTATTGTGTTGCGATAAGAGTGGAAATTCAATCTAAGGTAGCATTGTGATCCGAAGAAGGTAGTGGGTAGAAAAACAGAGCATATGTGAGGTAGAGCAAGAGATAGCAGAACTAACATGATGAAGACTTTTGAGTTCGTTTACTGAGCTTAAGGGAACTGAACTTCAGCATTCTTAGATGCATTTACAATAGTCATATCTTGGCAGTGAACCAAACCTTCTCTTCTATCTTCTTTTCTCTTGGCAGTGAGCCTTTGTATAGTGAGCACTTCTTATTAGGGCAATGAGACCTGGGTAGTGAGCCTTCTTGGAATCCGGTATTGTGCTATCATAATATATTGTGAGCTAACACTCACCGTGGTTTTTCCCTTTTTGGGTTTTCCACGTAAAAATCTTGGTGTCCATGTGTTATGTCTTTATGGTTGTTGTTCTTATGCTTATTCTGCTTTCATATTATTAATTTTGGAAATTGGATTAATAAACTTGCTAAGAAGTGTTTTTTGCGGAATATTGATTCACCCCCCCTCTCAGTATTCCTTACTATCAACACCTATCACACCTACCATATGAAAATGTTGTGGGATGCCACCATTTGGCACTCGGGACCTCATATTAATAATTTAACCCTTATTCAAATCTCACTTAATCCTTTAAAAAAGAGATAGGGACCTACAATATATGCCAACTCATCTACTTTAGCCAATGGCGCAACATTTTAATGTTGTTAGTCTAACAATGTTTAAATGTTGCGAGATTGTGCCACGTCAAAATCTTTCACAAGGTCATCAACGGCTTTGATAAGAACTTTTCATTTAACCTGGAGCCTTTGAGAACAATGGGTCCTGTTGAATGTTGATTTGGATGAAACATCCAATAACGCAACATTTAGAACATGTCAGAATGGCAACGTTTAAACGTTGCGAGATCTCTCCACGTAGCTTTGCACCACTGTAGATAATTTCAAATTCATGTTATTCTTAGATGTGGCTTGTGTGGCCTACGTTCCGTTGCTAAAGATTTGGAGTCAAATTAAATCTTTTGAAAAACACATTAATTACCAGGGTATTGAATCAACAGAGCACCAAATTTAGAGCAATGATCTGGAAAATCAGAGATTGCCCAAATGTGTGAAGTGACATTCAAGTGAAGCTTTATTTACTACAATTAATGAGCATTTCTGCAAGTTATGATTATAAATTGAGCCCCAAGCATAAAATAAAAATGTTATGCTACACTTGTGAAGATTCGAAGAAGCCATTCTTTCCTTACTATTTGTAAATATTTGACTCTTTGAGCAGTTCACTAAGTTTTTCTATGAAAGGGATTAGATTTGTAGAAGTAGGTATCAAACATCAAGATGCCAAAGAGGAATACGAGTTCGCCTTCCAAGCCTCTCTAGGACCTTCCCCCAAAGTTGAGGCATAGTAAATCCTATGTTGTAGGACCTACATAGTGGAGGCCATACATTTCAAATGTAAGAAGAATTAGGAAGGGGAAGTGTTCAGACTCTTCTCTTATATTTGACATTGCTGGTAATATTTTTGAGACAGCTTTATCAAAGACTGCGAAGAACTTGAGAGGAGGAACACATGCGTGAATGTTGACTCGATTGAGAATGGGAGAAAAATAGAGCTTTGGAATAAGGGTTTGGACCTCTACATTAGCACAATATATGGTCCCGATTGTTCACCCATGCTCAGAAATCATTCAAGCTTGTGTTAATTGTTTTGACGCAAAAACAAGGATAATTCAGGAAAAAATATTCAAGTGACAATCAATACCAATGCTATTAGGGAGATGTCGTAGTTGAGATATGATGAAGAAACCTTTGTCTGCATTTACTAAAGATCGCAGAAAATGTGGGACACAAGAAATAAGCAACTTGGCTTCCTAAATAAGGAGTTTCACCGACAAAGGAATAACACTAAGCTTCCTACTCTCTCAATTGCTTTACCAAAGTTTACACAAGAGTCCAGGATGCGTGCTCCATGATGACCTTTATTCTTGGTGATAATGACGAAAGCGTATATGATTTTCAGTTGGGCACTCTCTTCAACCTCAAGACTATCACCCGAGATCAAGCTTTGAAGCTTGATTTTGCAGAAGTGATAGAGGATATGATATGTTATTAGCTTGTCCATTTTGGTATGCAACAATTCTTCAGGTATTCTTTTTTTCTGCCCCACTTGATTTTATATAAGAACTCCCAGTTTTTCTAGCCCCATATTCATATTTCTATTGTTGACAAATCCATTGATGCTCATAAGATCATTCTGGTGTCCACTTGGACACATACCTTTTCAACAACCTCAAACTACGAGTTTGTGGAAAATTTTCTTACCCTAGTCCTTATAGGTCTCAATTATGACGAGAATGTCTCCAAAGTGAGTGATAGCTAGAAAGGATTAATGGAAAATGGTTGAATCCCTTGTGACTGGTATTTTGGAGCACACTATGTAATGATTAGGGTGCATGGTTTCAAAGAGGAGCCTTTTAGGCTCCCTGAATTTTTTACAAACAGGGTTCTAGCAATTGAATATGCCTGACAACTGGATGTAATTGACTCTGATTTAGAGCTGGTGGGAAGAAAAAGATATTTTATGATATTCCTTTCTCTTTTGCGAGCATAACAATCAATAAGGGAGGAGTAGAGTATCTTTTGATGTTAAAATTAACAAATCTAAGCTTAGAGGTGATAGCCGATTGTTGGTCGTACGACCCAAATGGATTCATGGACAAGTGGTTTAAGGGGATAAAAATAAAGGCAATGTTTGTTCACCAGAGTCGACCAACCATTAAGGTTAAAAAATCACTTGTTAATGACTCACTAGATATGTATGTTGAGACCCATGAGTTCCCTAGGAGACTACTTCCACCATGGGAGACTTTCTATAAAGTTGTTCCTGTGTATGATCCTTCTAAAATCACGATGTATGGCCTCTAAAAAGCCCTCAGAAATGAGGATTAGAGCAAAAATTGATTAAGGCCTACTAGAAATATAGAAAAGAGATAACAAAGCCATAGAAATCATATGAGCTAGTTCTGGCAGATGACACTTGGGAGAATCTATGGGATGCAGAACACTCCTCACCTACTTCAGATATGATGTCAATAACATTCAAGTAGGCGAGGGCTCTGAGCCTAAGGTTCAAAAACAAGTAGAAGAAGGATCTGAAGTATCATTTGTGTTAGAAGGTAGTAGTTCTTCCATGGAACAAATCCAAGAACTAGATCCTAGTCATAGCCAATGAACACTTTCACTATGGCAAGCTGAAGGACAATCATCACAAGACCCTACACATTGAGCTCAAATAGCTTTTGTATTTAGGGGCCTTAGAGAAAAACTCATGCAGGCTCATCAAGATACACAAAACAATTACTAGCGAAGTGTAGGAAAAATTCAAGAAATGATGGAGGAATTTTGTCTGTCTTGTGTTCAAGTTGCATCATAGCCAGTAATTGCTACGGCTCAACCAATTGTGGAAATGACACCACCAGTAAGTAGTGTGGATGCACAAGTTTTTGTAGCACAATTAGCTCCAAAACAAGGTTATATTGCTATAACAAAGGCAGATCTAGAGCCTCAAAAGAAGAAAAAGAAGGTAATATTACAAATAGTGTATGTTGACGAGGAAGCAAAGACTGCCATACCAGTGGCCAGACCAACCACAACACCCACGACCTTCGGTGGTCAAGCATGTATCTCTCTTCCCTCTTCTTCTTCTCAGTCTATTCCAGCCTCTCCTATGCTATCACCCACTTCCACCATACAATCAGTTCCTTTGGCCTCCCCCATCTCGATAACTTTAGTGGAACCACCAATTCCATTGGTGCCAACCTTTCCCATACTTACAACGACTCTAATGGTTGCCCCAACCTCCCCTTTTTAATTCAACCATTTGGTATGCCTATGACTCCAATACCAACATCATTTTCACCTCTTGCTTCCCAACAAATCCCTGGGCCACCTCTTCCACATACCCTTAGTCTACCACCTTTCTCCCCTTCCACACTCATGGTGCATTCTCCATTGGCTCTCAGAGCTATCCTCTCTTCCTCCCAACAAGAAGTCACCTATCCATATGGATTTCCTCAGGGTTTTCTATTTGCGAGTAATTTCATTCAGTCATGAGCCAATCTCCATCAACAAACATTGACTGCTAAAGAGGCCTATGAGGCTAAATAAAAATTCAAAGGTAAAGAGAGGATAGAACTCTAGCACACACACACATAAGTTCACAATATGATCATGTGCAATAGGCTCTAATGATTGCGCATATGACTCCAAATGTAGACAAGCAGTAGGGGCTAATGTGACATGAAGATTACTTTGTCCACATTGTAGGAATGAGTTTGGCACAAGCGTACCCTCAAGACAGACTAGAATTAATGCAAGAAGCACATAAATCTGTCACAACAGATTTCCTAAAGTTGAGTGTACGAAGCTCAAAAAAAGAGAGTTGGAGCTGAAACAAACCAAAGATAGTCAATCAACTCCGAGCTCAAACAAAGGCCCAAGAGCAAAAGTTGGAAAATCTGACTTTGGAGATTCAAGCCCAGGTCTCTCTTGACAAATTTCAAGTTGAACAATCCAAAGAAGATGTCTTATAGTCTGAATTAGATAGAATGAATCTTACAATAAAGGGATACAAGCAGAAGCTTCAAAAGGTAGACGAGTAGGAAAAAATAGAGTGACTGAAACAAATTAGCTTCACACTAGATTTATAGAATTAATGGACTCAACCAAGTCATTAAAAGCTCAGCTAAACACTAAAGATCAACTCCAACAGTTACAAACGGAGATCCAAACTACAAGTCATGTGCCTAGAGTTGTTTAATTGATCAAATACTTATACGCTTCCCATTGGGTCAAAATAGCAGCAAACACAACTGAGCTCAAATCAACCCTCAAAATCATTACATATGCTCAAATGTTAACATTGCAAGTCAAGGCAGAAGTAGATCAAACTCTCTTGTCACTAGCACCTAAAATCTTCCAGACTCAAGACTTGGTTGAGAAACTATATAATATGACATATGAGGTTCTTCTATCAATGGGGATTGACGACATGAGAGATGCAGTGGCTAAAGTCAATGAGCTGCAGAGTAGGAATAAAGTCGCTTTGAAGTGTAAAAGTCAATTGATAGTTCTTTAGAGCAGGTTGTAGCGGAAATGAGAGAGCGCATTATTTATTTGGTAAAACAAGGATTACCCTCTCCATTTCAGAATGATGACTATGTTGTGGGAGAAGAAGAATTCAAAGTAATGCTCATGGACAAACAAACAGACCAGACATCATTTCGAGGCTAGGAACAATCACCAAGTATTGTAGAAGTTGAGGTAGTCCTTTTTCCACTAGCACAACTAGAATATCAAGTAAAGGTTGCATTTGGGAAGCTTCGAAGCATTTTCCACAAGGAAATAATATAACTGGATAAGCCTTCAAAAGAAAGGGATAGCCTTCTAATGATGAATAAGCGTCGTTGGAGACCATCTTTGAGAAGTTGTAACTATCTATGTATACAGATGGTTCAATAGAAATGTTTTGCTATTATGTAACATTGTTTTGTTATTTGAACTGTGATCAAAGGCCATTTCATTTGTAAACTTTTTATATTAATATAATATAGTGGTCCTATACCACTTTGATCAATAAAAAATTGTGTGTACCCCCTTGGTAGCAACTTGCCTTTTAATATTTTATTAATGGCGATGGTGGGATAAATATAATGTTGTTCATGGATTATAATTTGGTGTGTCCTGTTGTCCACTTAAAAAAAATTCCACTGTTCAATGAACAAACGATAGACAATTGTAGCTCAATTCCAAAGGGTAGATCTCAAAAGCTACATATTGCCAACAAAAGCCTTTGGAATCAACTAGTCCAACCGTTAAATATTTTTAGATCAACAATTGAGATTTGATCTTTCATAATCGTGAATTAATGAATTTGAAGGGCATCATTTTGATTCGATTTCATTTGTAAATTGTAAAATAAAATTAAATAGCAATTGTATATTATTATTAAAATATATATTATATGTGTATATTAAAAAATGTATATAAAGTCCAAGGGGTTGAGCTTAATTGGTTAAAGCATTGAGTTTTCATTGTGCAGACCCAATTTCAAAACCCAAAAAGGGACATCTGATATGGAATTCTAAGTTGTGACTCTTGATCTTCCATAGTTGGCTACTAGTATGGAGGTGGTTTCTAAATAAGTGGATTTTGAATTTGTGACTCTTAGTCGTCCATAGGTGGTTTCTAATGTGGTTGCTCGAAAGGAGCTTGTATTAGTCTCATGGTTGTGCTCGCAAGAGCTTGTATTGGTCTGATGTTGATGCTTGTATGAGCAAAATATTTGTAAATGATTAGCAATATAATATATATATATATAACGTAAAATATTATATAATAATAAATATAACTATAATAAAGATTTTCATTTCATATGACATAATAACATATCACTATAAAATTAGAAATCATGTATAAAAGAATTTCACTATTCAATGAACATTCGATGGACGGTTGTAGTTGAATTCCAAAATGAAATGTCCAGAGTGCTCAAATTACGAACTCAAACCTCCGAAATCAACCTAGAGTTGTTAATTTGCAAAGATCATTGGTTCATATTTTATAATATGTTTTGAATGCCACCACTTGCCGAACATGCTGAATTAATTGAAGCTGCAAACTTGCAAGCCATCCTTAAATTTCGTTCGAAGTGGAAGTACAAAATTGTAGTGTAATAATTGTGGAGTCGGGACATAATAGGTTTTGTTCTCTTTTCTATTACTTGGCACTTGTTTGAGAATAAGAAGAAAATTAAGAAGTTAAGTCATAGTATTGCATATAGGCAATTGAAGTTGCAACTACTAAGTGATATTATTTGGAAGTGAGAGGGTTAGGGAGTGTTGTTATATGGAGCCTAATCAAACTCGGAGGTTAAAATTTCTCCACTTTTATTGGCGTGGTTCCCCCCCCCCAAAATTATTTAATAGGGGTTTGGGGGCAGCGCCCCCAAGATGGGGTCAAGGGGCAGCGCCCCTTGCGGGGTCCAGGGGTAGTGCCCCCAACGTGCTCCTTGTCACGATACATGGCGGGGTCGAGGGGCAATGCCCCCGACACCTCAAACGACTTTTATTATTTTATAAATGCATCAGGAGTTATTTTTTCTATTGGCCAACATAAAAAAACCCTATTTTGTAACTAACATAAGTCTTGATAAAAACGGCTAAGGGTTAGGGTTTCCATTGATATTGTATTGTAGCATTTGCAGCAGTATTGAGTTGCAAGGATTGATGGTTGTAATCGGTTTGATTTACTGGATAATAATATTGGACTCTCTGTTGGAGGATGTAGCCCGAGTTTGGGTGAACCACATTAAAAATTGTCTCTCGCTGTTATTATTTTTGTGTATTTTCATTCCTCTATTTAATCTTTATTTGCATTTAATTGATATCTTCTGCTTGCAATTCCTAACAGGGAGGTTGCAGTGCACTAGGGAGATTCTGGGATGCAGTAAAGTCACTCCACACCAGTCTTTATTTTCATCTTTTCAAATTCTGAGTAAGTGAAAGACAAAAATCTACATTCCTTCGAAATCTATTATTACAATCCTTTAGTTTAAAATTTTTCAATCTTGTGGTTCAGGGTTGAGGGTTTACAAGCATGTCTACCACCACTACCAAACTAGGGATTGGGAAAGGTAAAGCAATACAAAAAAATAGACTATGATGGACTGCTTAAGACCATAGGTTTCACTAATGAATACCATGATATTTATGATCCTATAATCTTTGGTAGGTTTAACTCAAAACTTAGATTTTCATCTTAGAATAAGGGTGGAATGCAAATGCAAGCTAACCCAAGTAAAAATTTACCAATTAATAGTATCATTGCACTACGGGTGGTTGGATTGGGACACATGATGGTCCCTGAGGTTTTCCCTTGCCCAAAATTTATTATGGTTTGTGCCCATAATTAGGATGAAAATAGAAAAGCAATTGTTAAAAAAGATAGCTAGGAAGAAATGTTACCCATTACTGTAGAAGAAGTTGGCAAACTGTTGGGGTTTTTAGTCAAAGATTTTGGAAACGTCCACATTATCCTAGAAAAACTTGTTAGTGATTATGAAGCACCCAGCCTAAATTCCAAAGGTTCTTTTCTCAGAAAAATAACAATGGATGGTACCATATTCAAAGAGGATCATAAGCCTCCTTATCAAATTGAAAATTTAAACCATGGGTTTAGGATACTATTTCCATGCTAGCATTTTTTGTTGGATTGGATAGTAATAGGCAAGTGGGTGCAAGCCTCCTTCAAATGGCATACAATATCTATTATGTTAATCCACTTGTTAAATATAGATTTCTTGAGCACATTTTAGAATCCATGCAAAAATATTTTTTAATGATTAAAGGAGGTTCCACTTCTAGTTCCAACACTAAGACCTTTAGGTTCACAACCTACTTGTGCTATTTATTTCTATTGCAGCTTAATGGAATATTTCTAGCCAACAAGCTTTAGATTCATCCCTATATGAATAATGAGGCAAAAAAAGTGGTTTCACTATATGATTAGACCCCTAAGATAAGGATGCATGATAATTGAGGGAACTACAATCATTTTGTAGATTATTTTTTGGCTCCATTATATCATTTAATTACAAATACTCCAATTCCTAGATTGTCTGATTCTTGCAGAGATTACATTTAACTGGGATAATAAATACAATTGGTTGACAAGTACTTCATGGAATAATATATCGTGCTAAGATTTTATGGATCAGGAGTATAGCCTCACAAACTTCCAATATATGTGACAAAGAGGGTTTTTTCATTGGAATATATACGACAGATAGACAATACATATCAACTTTACTTTGTTAGTCAACAAAAGAGGAGCATATTTCATTCCTTACCTTTTTCATGTGGAGGGTTCATATTGTTAGGGTTAGCCGGCAGAAGATATCAATTAAATACAAATAAAGATTAAATAGAGGAATGGAAATACATAGAAATAATAACAATGAGAGACAAGTTTTAACGTGGTTCACCCAAACTCAGGCTACATCCACCAAACAGAGTCCAATATTATTATCCAGTAAATCAAACTGATTACAACCAGCAATCTCTGCAACTCAATACCACTACAAATGCTACAATATAATATCAACGAAAACCCTAACCCTTAGCCACTTTTATCAAGCCTTATGTCGGTTACAAAAATAGGGTTTTTTTATGTCGGTCAATGAAAAAATAACTCCCGGCGTCTTTATAAAATAATAAAAAAACTGTGTGAGGTTTCGGGGGCGTTGCCCCTGAGCCCCCACGGGGACACTGCCCCTTGACCCTGCCCTATATCGCGACAAGGAGCGCTACCCCTAGACCCCGCAAGGGGCGCTGCCCCTTGACCCCGTAAGAATTTGGGGGGGAACCGCACCGATAAAAGTGGAGAAAATTTAACCTCTAAGTCTGATTAGGATCCATATAACAACAATCTCCCACTTAGAGACTGATCAGACTCCACACCATATCATCTCCCACTTGGAGACTGATCATAACACCGCTGACCATGTAGCTCCCACTGGAAATAAGCACCCTGGACTCTGCTATTCTGTTTTTGTTGTTTTTAGTCTAGAAGACCAACCGAAGCTGAAGAGGAGCTCAGCTTCTCCCTTGTCACTGCCTTTGTAAATATATTCACCGGATTTTCATCTGTATGTATCTTTTCTAGCCTTAACTGTCCATCATCCAACACCAACTGAATAAAGTGATACCTCAACTGTATGTGTTTGGTCTTTGAATGCAAGGTAGAATTCTTTGCAAGATGTATGGCACTCTGACTGTCTGTATACAAATAATTGTTAGACTGTTGTTTGCCCAATTCTTCCATGAAAGATTGCAGCCATATCATCTCCTTGCTTGCCTCTGTTGCAGCTACATATTATGCCTTCGTGGTGGATAAAGAAACCACCTTTTGCAACCATGAGATCCAACTCATCATTGTCCCACCTATAGTAAAGACATAACCTGTAGTACTCCGCTTGGTATCAATAGCCCCTGCCAAATCTGAGTCTACATAGCCTACTAAATTAGTATTAGAGCCCCCAAAACATAAGTGTTTATTGGATGTACCTCTCAAATATCTGAGAATCCATTTTACTGCATTCCAATGTTCCAATCTGGGATGACTCATATATCTACTTACGACTCCTACAACATGTGCAATATCTGATCTCGTGCATACCATTGCGTACATTAAACTTCCTATAGCTGAAGCATATGGTACCTTGGACATTGTTTCTTCCTCCTCTGGTGTCTTAGGACACATCTCCTTAATCAATTTCAAATGACTAGGCAAAGGTGTGCTAACAACTTTTGCATTCTCCATATAGAATCTCTACAATAGCTTTTCAACATAATTAGCCTGAGATAGAGTCAATTTTCTGTTCTTCCTATCTGTGCAAATTTTCATACCAAGGATTTGTTTTGCTGCCCCCAAATCCTTCATAGCAAATGACTGTGCTAACTATTTTTTTAACTCTCTTATGTGATCCATGTTAGACCCCGCTACAAGCATGTCATCAACATATAAACATAAAATAATGTAGTTGTCATTATCCAACCTCTTAAAATAAACACAATGGTCAGAATTACACCGGTTGTAGCCTTGCTCAACCATACAACTATCAAATTTCAAATACCATTGCCGAGGTGCTTGTTTCAAACCATACAAACTCTTCTTCAATCTGCACACCTGTTTCTCCTTACCTTTGACCTCAAATCCTTGGGGTTGTTCCATATATATCTCCTCCTTCAAATCACCATGGAGAAAAGCAGTTTCACATCTAGTTGTTCCAAATGCAAATCTTCAGCAGCCACAATACTCAAAACAGTACGAATAGAATTCATCTTGACAACTGGAGAAAATATCTCATCAAAATCAATACCCTTTTTCTGTGCAAATCCTTTTACAACTAACCTGGCTTTAAATCTTTTCTTACCTCCATCTTCCTCTTTCAGCCTATAAACCCATTTGTTTGGTAAAGCCTTTTTACCTACAGGTAACTTACATAATTCCCAAGTCTAATTTTTTAGCAAGCAGTCCATTTCTTCTTTCAGTGCAAGCTCCCACTGAACCTGTGTATCCACCTGTATAGCTTCATCATACCCTTCTGGTTCACCAGCATCTGTTAACAAAATAGAATACAAAGATGGAGAAAACCTTTCAGGAGGTCTACTTAGCTTTGTTGACCATCTAACATTCATTGGAGTTTGTGATATTTTTGGTTGTTGTTGCGAAGCATGAGGAACCACTGGAACATCACTATTTGGAGTATCATCCAGTACCACATAATCTTTTTCTTTCTTCTCATGCTGCTACAACTGATCTTTGTACAACACCTTCTCATTGAATATAACATCCCTGCTTCTCACAATTTTTTAATTTTCAAAATCCCAAAGCCTATAACCAAATTCATCAATGCCATATCCAACAAAGGTACACTTTTTTGATTTTGCATCTAGCTTGGTTCTATTTTCAGAATCTACATGTGCAAATGTTTCACATCCGAAGGTTTTGAGAAAAGAATAACTCGCCTTCTTACTTGTCCATGCTTCCTCTAGAATACCACAGCCCAAAGGAACTGAAGGACCTCTATTAATTAAATATATAGCGGTGTTGACAGCCTCTGCCCACATATTTAAAGGCATCCCAGCATGCAATCTCATGGTCCTTGCATGCTCCATTATTGTCCTATTCATGCGCTCAACCAGCCCATTTTCTTGTGGAATCCCTGGAACTATTTTCTGCCTACGAATTCCATTAAAGGAACAATAATCCTCAAATTCTTTGCTGCAATACTCACCACCATTATCAGATCTAAGACATTTTAAACTTTTACCCGTCTCATTCTCAACCAAGCTTCTCCATTTCTTAAATGTTTCAAATATATCAGATTTCTGCCTAAGGAAATAAATCCATACCTTCCTAGTTGCATCATCTATGAATGTAATATAATATCGAGAGCCACCGAGAGAAGATACCTGAGCTAGTCCCCATACATCTGTATGCACAAGCTCCAACTTTTCATCTTTCTTTTGCTTCCCATCCTTGAGAAAATTGACTCTCTTTTGTTTGCCATACATACAACTTTCACATAAATCCATATTAATACATATCAGACTTGGTAAAACTTTCTTAGAATGAAGTACCTTCATACCTTTTTTACTCATATGCCCAAGTCTGTTATGCCACAATATTGTCTCAGAACTTGCAACAATTGTTTCAGTCTCTTCCTGTGAACCTGCAGCAACTATTCCTAAATGTGTTTATTTTTTCTCTGCAACAGCTAAAGTAGAAGGAACAGTATGACATGTACAAAGATATAAGGTGCCTAGTTTCACACATTTTGCTACTATTAAGGCACCTTTTGAAATCTTCCATTTTTTATCAGTAAATGCAACAATGCAACCTTCTTTAGCTAGCTGCCCTGCTGAAATTAAATTCCTACTAAGCCTTGGAACATGCCTTACCTCTTGTAGTAGCCAATGATTCCCATTCTGCAACTTAATCTTAATTCTTCCCTTTCCAACAATCTAGCAGGGTTCATTATCTCCCAAATAAACCAGCCCAAAATTCCCTTGGACATAATCAAGAAAATAACTTCTATGGGGTATAGCATGAAATGAGACCCCTGAATCTAAAACCCATGAATCATCAACATTATCTAGGGAAAGAATCAAAGCATCGTCTTCAGATTTATTACTTACCACATTTGCCTCCTTATTACCTTCTTGTTTGTCTCCTTTATTCTTTTGAGACCAGCAATCTTTCTTCAGATGACTTGGTTTCCCACAGTACCAACGGTCCTTCTGTACTCTGGATTGGGATCTCTTATCCTTTGATTTTCCTCGTAACTTCCCATGACCTCCAGAACCTTTTCCTCTCTCCTTGGATTTGCCCCTGCTTTCTGCATTCAAAACACTACTTGATGTGGACCCTTCTGAACTTTTTCGTCGCATTTCCTCACTAAGGATAACACCAATAATATCATCAAATTTCAAAATGTTTGAACCAGAGACAGAGTTACTTATAGCCATTACCAAGCTATTCCATCTTTCTGGCAAAGAACATAAAACCAAGAGAGCCCTCACCTCTTCATCAAATTTCACTTTTACAGAAGTTAACTGACTGACAATCATATTAAACTCGTTTAAATGATCTATCACAAATCCACCTTCAACCATTTTTAGATTAAACAAACGCTTCATGAGAAATACCTTATTTGAGGCTGAGGGTTTTTCATACAATTTAGCCAAATCTTTCATCAGTTCACTTGTTGTCTTCACTTCTGTTATATTGAATGCCACAGATGGTGCCAGGCACAACCGAATGGTTCCCAGTGCCTTTCTGTCCAGAAGTTCCCAATTCTCATCCGTCATTCTTATCAGTTTCTTGGATACTCCTTCTAATGGCCTCCATAAATCCTTCCGATAGAGGTAATCCTCCATCTGTATCTTCCATTACTGATAGTTCTACCCATTAATTTATCGACCTTCAATTTACCCTCACCCGCTATTGCTCCCACTCAACCGTGAGACCTTCCTACAGACGTTAATCGAACACAACCTTCTCTGATACCACTTGTTAGGGTTAGCCATCAGAAGATATCAATTAAATGCTAATAAAGATTAAACAGAGGAATGGAAATACACAGAAAAAATAACAGCGAGAGACAAGTTTTAACGTGGTTCACCCAAACTCGGGCTACATCCACCAAATAGAGAGTCCAATATTATTATCCAGTAAATCAAACTAATTACAACCAGCAATCCCTACAACTCAATACTGCTGCAAATGCTACAATATAATATCAATGAAAACCCTAACCCTTAGCCACTTTTATCAAGCCTTATGTCGGTTACAAAAATAGGGTTTTTTTATGTCGGTCAATGAAAAAAATAATTCACGGCACCTTTATAAAATAATAAAAAACCATGTGAGATTTTGGGGGCGTTGCCCCCGAGCCCCCACAGGGGCGCTGCCCCTCAACCCCTCCCCATGTCTCGACAGGGAGCATGCCAGGGGCACTACTCCTGGACCCCCACAAGGGCCGCTGCCCCTTGACCCCATAGGAATTTGGGGGGAAACCATGCTGATAAAAGTGGGGAAAATTTAACCTCCGAGTCTGATTAGGCTCCATATAACAACACATATTCGAGAGAAAAGCATTCATTGTGGCACATCAAATTTTACAAATTTTTAAATTTGATGTTGACTCCTATTGGTAGTATGACCCATGTGATATGATTAAAGCAAGACTTTTGGCCAATAAGAATGTTGGAAATAGAATTCAACATCAAAGTTAACTCTTGCTAGAAATATTGAAAACAAGAATTCTTGGGATGAGATCAAAAAAATAATGGAGGAAACTGGTGCTGAGAAAGGTATTACTTTTGAACAATTATCAATAGAAATAATGGCATTGCACCCATAGAGAGCAACAAATATGCCAATCAAGAGGTATGATAGTTTTTATAAAAGAGATCCTCAACCATCTAGTTTTAAAAATACCAATCTCTAAGAGTAGCTTGTATAGAGGAACAGTGAACACAAACAAAAATAAATGTCTTTTGGTATATGAGGAAGGATCTAGGTGATCCAAAAACTACTGCAGAGTTTGAGGAGATCTCACGAGATGAAGAGTTTAATAAATTATGGAATAGACAGTATCCCTCCAAAGCAACTAATGTTGAATATGATGATGATAGGAAAATCAACCTTTGGATCCCACTCCCAGTGTAGACTATGCATACAAACCTGGTTTGAGTGAGACCACAAACAAACATATACTTCGGGGGCAGCCATAGTCAAAAAATTGGGTTATAAAGGTGGTGGTTTGGAGTCCAAAGGAAAAGGCAGTGCTTCGGTGGTAACATAGGTAGACCCTAGAAGACTTGGTGATTTTCAAGGCATTAGAGCTGATAAACAATCCAAAGGGCATATAAGGATAGATAGTATAGTTCAATTTGTTACAACTTCAAATCCTTACAGTCAGATACAATCACAACCAGTACCACAAGGGTTTTCAGATCTTCAAGATACTAATTTGATTCGTAAAGGAGATGGTGGATAATCTAGTGCTATTGGTGGTGATGGTACGGGTAGTGGTGGTGGTCGACAAGTGCTATAACAATAAAATATTCTGAAGAGGCCAATATTAGAAGATACTAAATAGAAACTTAGTGATCAAGACATTCTAAAGAGGCAAAAGATTATGATAGTTCCAAGTCCAACTACCTCCATTTCCACCTCAAAGGAATTATTTCCATAAGGCACCCCTCTAGTTGTTAGTGTGATTGGGACATGAATGGCTAATCCTAAGCCTCAAAAATTAGAGATGTCCCCAACACTGCAAGTACTCCTTCCCCATTGAAGCATTCTATTGTGTCAGTAGTCCCAGGTTTTGATTACAAAGCCAAGTTTAACAAGAAAGTAGAAAACTCTAAAAGACACAAGAAGCAAGTGCTAGAGAGTACAACTATTGTAACTTCAAAGCCTACAAAAAATAAGGTATTGTGTACATATGACCCAGATATAGAAACCATGGTGTAAATGATTGTTGTACCCAAATTTCAAAATAAACCAAAGGATTAGATGCATCTCTTTAACTATGATGTGAGCACTAAGTGAATTTTTCTGGAATGAAAAATTCTGACAAAATTAATGTATCAAAAAGGAACAACAAAGTTGTGTATACATCATTGCTAAAGAGAGATAGACAAAAATAGGTTGTAGAATTGGATAGAAAAGTTACAAGCAGGCCTAACAAATGAGAAAGAAAAGAGGAAAGCAACAGATAACAAGAGTAATGAATTAGAGAAAAGGATAAAAAAAATCTACCTCTACATCTACAAGCAAAGATAATGAACAGATTAGAACTGAATGAACTAAAGCAAAGGTTAGATGAAAGTATGAAGAATTATGATAATGAAAGATTCAATTCAAAAAAATTACAACAAAACCTAAAGGAAGCCAATGCCTTAGCAAAGACATTACAAGTCAAACTAGACAAACATACAGAAAAAGCAAAAGTGTGGGAACATAAAAAAGAGGAAGAGAGAAGAAACACTGAAAAACTATTACTAGAGATGAAGAAAGCAAAAGATAAAATAACGTCTTCCCATAACAGAGTATCTGAATTTTAGAAAAAAAATAATGAGGCATATCAAACCAAACATTTGGGAGGAAATAGTGCAGAGGACTGATAATTTGTCTGAATTGTTTGAATTGATTGATGGTCTGATAATACAAAATATGACGTTGAAACAATACATTCTTGACAACAAAAACGTGACTTCAAGACCAAAAAAAATTGTAAAGCAAATTTTGTAAACAATCTACAAAATCAGTGACAATGAATTGGCATCCAAAGGAATTCATGACTAGATTGATGCCTCAATAAAGACATAATCTATGATCAAAAGGTGTATGAAGCTAGGTGAAGCACATGAATTTATGGATCAGGCTACAAAAAGGATGTGGAAGCTACATAAAAAGGTAGAATATTTGAAAGAGCTTAGTTTTCCATTGGCTTTTGACACAACAGAGCAATAAATTGGAAAGGGTGCTTTCAAAAAGAAGATGGAGAATACAATGAAGTTGGATTTGGACCATTGTCTTCATAAGCTAGATGAGGCAAACTTTTTGGATTCCATCAAAGCATTCAATGCAACTTTGATTGATACATTCAAGTTATGTTCCACTATAAGTTATGAATCGTTAACAAATTTACAAGTCAGATACTATCAGTTAGAACAAATTGCACTTCCATCGGATGAATAGTGGAGCATGCTACAAAAGATGATAGAATGATTTGATAATATAAGTTTCCAACTCAACATTGTGTAGACTTATTTTTGGGCAAGATATTGTAATACTTCTATGTATTCCTTCATTTGAAAATCAATATAAGACTCAAATCCATTTAAGTGTTCAAATTATCTGTATTATTTAATTTCTTAATTCAGGAAACTCTAGTTTCTAGATATACATTAAACATTTGCTAATGGTGTATATGCTACTGTTGTAAGTATGCATTTAGTTGAATGCATGTAAAAATTATCAGAATGTTAATTAATAAATGAAAATTGAAAAATGTCTAAAATTTAGATGCTAAAATAAAATAAAATTTGAAAACAATGTTTAAAATTAAAATTTAAAAATGGAACATTAGAAAATAGTAGTATGTTAATTTATTAATTTTTAAATGGAAAATGAAAAATGTATATCAGAATTCAGTAATAGAAATATAAAATATCATCAACAGTCTTGAGTTTGGAATATGAAATATAATATAAATACCTACTAAGTGCTAAATCTCTTCCATTTGTCAAATCATCTCTTGACTCTAACCATGAGATTGAGAGCCATCCTGATCTTGGTCTTCATTTTCTTCACTCCACATACATCCACTTAAGTGCATCTCATCACTACCACTACATGTGTTATTCATTATGTCATTGTCGTGTGGGCCAGTATGGTTTGAAGTGTTGCACAACCCTCTTCTTTTACATATGGACCTCTAGATTGCAAGTGCCTTTTCAAAAGGAAAACTTTGGATATCATACCTAGTTGTATACATCCTCAAGCAATTTTCCAAATTCTTATCAAGTTTGTCTCTTATCTTTGATTTCAAGAAACCGAATTCACTGAAAAACTCTCTCATCCTTCACCAACCCCAATATCACAGTTTGACATAAATCAACAAGTTTGAAATATTTTGATATTGAATCACATAATATTTTGATATGACTTAAGGTTGCCCAAAGCTTTGTTATCGATCCATCTTGGAAGGGACTCTCCATGAGTTTAAATTGTTTCATCATTGATGTTGCAAAATGGGATGACTACTCTATAATCTTAGATTTATTTATAATTCCTTCTATTTGGTGTCCATTAAATTCTAAACTTTTGGAAAAATGATTGACAAAGGTCTTCATCTTTTTATGAAAATCAGTTGGTTGGTTGAAAGTTGACCCAATATTGAAGAAACACAATAGACGTGGCTTCAAGTAGTTAATCATGAGGGAATCAATCTCTAACATATGAGGAAAGAGATCTCACAATATCCTTTAAAGTAGTACTTATAGAATTAACAATGGTGTCAAAGGCTTCCCTTGTAACAGGTACTTTTTTGATAGTGTGCTTGACCTTGGCAAAATAGTACATTGGTATCTCATATCCCCATACAGAGACACATAACTCACAGCTTGCATTAAATTGTTAAAAATTAGCAAGATTGTTCACATTAGTCATTAAGTGTCAACTACTAAATTTTGGACTTATTAATGACTGCTCTAATAGATATAGATTATCGAGGGTCATGCATATCATTTTGCGTAGTTTAGTATATTTTGAAATATACATAGTTCTTTCTTGGGCTTTTCTCACAAGAATGTTCATTTCCTCCAACATGGGAAAAATACCAGATAAAGTTAAGACTATCTCTATGTCACTTAACCTGTGTAAGAAGTTAGGAGCTCTGTCTACTATGAGGTGATGTTTGTACATTACTCCAATCAAGGATTGATATTCTGAAAAACTCATTGCACTAGTCCATGCAAGGAGACCCATCTAGTATCAACATCCTTAAGAAGCTTGTTTCATGTAGTTATTCCCTCAGTAAAATGTTGAAATTCTAAAAATTGTTTAGGACTTCGGCAGAAGTATGAGTAGAGCTCGCGTACTAGATCTTCAACTTTGGATATTGTAGAACACTTGCTCACAATTTTAAATGTTGAATTCATTATGTGGGCCATGCAGTGATTGACAATCATATATGGTGAAAAATAAGTCTGTAGCTTTATGCAAAGATTGTTCTTATGACTTTGCATTATTGAAGCTCCATCAGCCCCTACACCAACTTTTTGGCAATTGTGTACTCGTCCATACCTCTAATTTCATTCAAAGATTTCTTAACTAGTTCAAATAGATTTGCGATGTTGCATTCTCCTTCATTTATAAACAGAGTAGATGACATTAGAAGACATGTTTTTCTATAGTTAGTATACACATGCATACATACCCAAGAAGTATTATCTACTATTGTAACTTCATCTAAAGATAATACAATAAAAATTGACTCTTTTATTTTTTCCTGTAAATCTTGTTTTTCCACCTCAGCAAGATAACTTGCCCATTCCCGTCCACTATTTATTGACCAATATGTGTTAGAAAAGTTAGAATGCCCATAAAATATAACAAATTATTTTATTTTGGGTAGTCTATCATAGGACGCCCTCTAGTCAAAATATGAAAAAAAACACTCAACTAAACATGTTTTCCATTTGTGTTTCTCCTATCACCTTTCCAAATTGAGCTTCTATTGAACCTCCACATGCAACAAGCTTCACCTTTCTTTGCATATGTGCATCATATTCGAGGGCATGCTTAACATGAAGACATTCTTCCTTTGTTTTCTATCTTATCACTAATTTTTTCTTTCCATCTATGATTTCTTTTCATAAACTTTACCAATATGTTTTTCTATAGTGTCAAGTTTTAGCTGCAACTGCTTGTCCCTACAATATTTCTAACTGCTAATCTTACACTTGCATTCTGTTGGAGGTTCATCTTTATTTTCATTCTCTACTAGTTCAATGAATGGGTACTTTGACACCCAATCAATCTAAAAATTCCTTGTCATATCCCATTTACACCTCGCTTTTATTTGGCTTTTCTTTTCCCCTTCCATGCAGGATCTACATCTTCGTTATCACTTTTTAAAGTCAATTTATTCATATTATCATTCCCACTACCTTGGATATCCCCTAGAACATCATCTACAACGTTGTCATCCAAGTCAATAAATTCATTCTCATCTTCCTCTGAGGTATTGCCTTGTTCATTACTATATGGTACAAGTGCTAATGTTCTAGCTTCATCTGATGGAGCACAAACATTGCCAAAGTACGACATTATGTTTCTATGTTTTGATGACCTCCCTTCACCACTTTTAGGAAAATTGTTCTTGCTCGACATCTCTCATGAAATAAAAGCTACAAAAAATGTCTTTTTGTTTAAGAAGGAATCATATAATATAGATCCCTAGGTCCTAGATGTCTCCCTACTCAATATCATTTGTAAGAATGAATTAAAATGGGCAAAGAGATAAATAATTAAGAGGAATCTTATAACACTAAAGAAATGATCACTTACCTTTAGGCTTTCACTGACTTGCTAATGTCTGTAGTTGTGATTTACCTATGATCCCAATCGAGAGCTCGAAGTAGAACAAAATGTGTAAAAGAGTAACCAGAGTTTTAATTGTATTTATATCAATCCATATTTGGTGAATTCCATGGGATTTTTAAATGGTAGAGTAATAATTTGGTAAATCATGTGTGATTATAAAATGGTGCATATAAATGTTGGGGGAATCGGACCTCGATCAAACACATACGTTGTAATTTTCAATGTGATTATGGCCTTCGGATTAACATGGAGTTATAATGGTATTAGCGAAATGGGTCCTCATATGTAGTGAACTTTTAATGCTATTGGCAAATATGTGGGTAAATTAAAACATGCCTTTGAAATTCTAGGCGGATCACTGTTAGAAATGCGTAGGTTACTATAGAAAAAATATTAGTTACAAATGCTTCATAAAATAAATTGGTAGTGAATTGAAATGCATTTGACTGATAATTCATAAAATCTAAGCAATTCCCCCCCTGCCAATTGCAATATATTCACCAAATTTGAATTTGCAGATATGAACTATTCACCACTAAAAAAATCATTGCCTAAAACCTCAACACAACACCAAGGAGAAAGTCAGGGGACCCTAAAAAACTTCTACAAAATAAACAATGTTAGGGACGTGTAAATCCTAAAAATATGCAGATGTGACGGGCCAAGGCACATATGTCTCAAAAAATGTGAAGACATTACACCTACATGTCGTCTCTACTGAAATGATAAAACAAAGACCCAGAAGATGTGAAAACGTGATGATCACCTACACAAATGTTAGTACACAGGGAAAAAACATTGGGCAACCTAGGAGCACATCCCAGAATGTCAAAACCTGCAAAAAATCACAAAAAACACTCAAAGGACAAAAGATTAATATGAGACAAGAGTCCCACTGAGCATGCTAGAAATGTAGAGGCTAAAATTGGATTAAACAAGTGCAAGTGAGTCGTAAACAAACCTGCAATCCAATACTAACATCTACCTTCAGTTTGATCAATAATGGAAGTAGAAATCACAATACAAGACATAAAGAAAAGTATATTACCTCCATTAATCTTGTGGATATGCTCCAATGATGTAATGTGGTTATTGTTGTGTGATGTAAATGTGGATGCTCAAGTGCTTGTATATTGATAATTTTGGCAGCATGATGATAGTGCATCAATAGTTGATCAAATGAGAGGGGCAAGCCTCTCTTAAATAGATTTTTTAGATGAGAGATGGAGGGCTAGGATGCAAGGATGAAATCAACGGTGGAGATATGTTTTCTCATGGATTGATGAGGTGGAAGACCAAATATGCTCCCACATGTGTGAAGAGCATGCTAACACATGTGTGAGCAAGGACTGGGGGGTGAGTCAAACATGCTCACACATGTGTGAGCAAAGAGTGGAATGAGTCAAACATGCTCACACATGTGGGAGCATGAAGTGGATTGAGGTGGAGGGTTGGCATGCCTCCAAGTGGGCAAGTTCACACGTGTGAGGAAGGAGTGGGTTGGATTAACATGTTATTAAGGGGGCTTGGACACATGTTAGATGATGGACAACTTAGATCTTTATCCATGTAGATAAATTAGACTGTTAGGATTAAAAGGACAAGGATTGAGGGTGATGTGGATTATTAAATTAGAAGAAATGTTAGGGGATTAATTAGTCTTAATTAATTAAGTAATCATGGATTAATTAATTGATTAAGTTGGAGGACTAATTTGGGCTAAGGTTAGTTAATTATGCATATTTAATTAATTAACCTTAGGGATGAGAAAGGGGGTTAATTGTGATAGGGATAGGATTAGTCGAATTGCTACATGAGGGGAGAATCAATTGATTCCAACACTAAATTAGTCATATTAATTAATTACAGGAAATGGGATTAAATGGCAGAAAGTGGTTAATTTGGGAATAATTGTGGGAAACTGGTGAGGTGAATTTGGGATGTCTACAATTACCATGGTTGGTCATGGGGAGACCTAAATGAAATCCATGGAAACAAATTGCTAGAGATTTTTAGGAATTGATAGAGGTGTGTAAAAACCTTTCTTTCAACCCACTAGCTTTGCAATTGTGTAAGTTGTGCAAGGCCTAATATATGCAACAAAATCATGATGTAGTTTTGGCTAGTAGAATTACTTCAAAAGAATTACCACTATCTTTTTGACCCAAAGTAACCCACCTCCCATTTGTGGTGAGATCTTGAAATCATCTTATGATGCTCCTTAGTGGGTAAATAGATTTGCCCCATGAGACATAGGACTACATTCTCTATTTGGTAATAAAAAGCCTGACCCAATTTCTAATCTCTTGTACATGTCACATTTTAGGATCTTGAATATATAGTTGAGGCCATTTTGATGTCTCATGCCTACCACTATCAAGTAATGTTTTGGGGGTTGCAATTGGAGGTCAACTTAACTCAATTGGTACTTTATTTCTCATGTTGAGTGTTGAGGTAGAACTATTGTAGGTATGTGGACCACCTTTGGTGAGTACTTATGCAACACGTCTTGATTTTGCTTGAATTATAGAGGCATGTGATCTATATTGATGATTGTCTCCTTTCTCGAGATATAATATTCTCATTGCTTGTATGATTAACAATATTATAAAGCTCTTTGTCTAGTTGGATACATATGCATTGTGTCAAAGGTGGTCTCACTATAGAAGGCAAGGAGGTGTAATGGTTGGGTGAAGACCGCACTAAGCATGTCCTCTAAGGCATCTTATTAATTTCAAAGGACTAGAATAAGTCTAAAAAAAGGACTAATGGCAATAGAACCCGTGTTTTAGTTGTGTGAATGTCCATTGTTTTTTTATTAATGGTAAAACATGTTTTGAAGGGATCCTGAAACCTTGTTACAAAATGTTGTTCAAAACATAAGACACAACCAACCAATAGTAGACCATTTTCCACAGCAAACCATTAGTTCAAAAAAACCATTAAACTAAAATGACCAACATAAAACATAAACAAAGACAACTAAAATTGCTTAAGAGTCTCTACAACTTCCATTTTCTGTATCTTAAAATCTTCATGCAGCTTGGCAAAAGCGAGGAGCTCTGTTTTCTCTTTAGCAAAGGGTTTCTTCTTGTTAAGTTGGCATGAGGCATAATGGTTGTCTTGCCATTGATGTCAAAATGGTTGTAAGGTTGATCTCTCAGGTTCTTGTTTTCATGTCTCAAGCAATCAGGATGTTGTCATATGGTGTGATGTCTTCAAGGGTTGAAAGGATGCTCTTATCAAGGGTTGAAAGGTTGTCTTCTTGATCATTCCTTCACAAGGGTCAGGAATTGCTTTGTCATTAAACTCATTATCATCAAATCAAGTTCATGATTGGCAAGTGTCCATTATACTTGCTTATGCAATTTGTTTGATGTTCATAGTTTATTTTATCATGATCTTCAGAAGTTGCAGATGACAAAGGAGTTGTCATTCAGGTCTTCATGTTTGGGATGTTGGTCTTCATGTCATTATGAATTTTGAATCAAGGGTTTGCTCATATTATTCTCCTGATCAGTTGGATGGAAGACTTCATATTGGTTGATATTGTGCCTATCCATTGTTGTTACATTGACCAAAAATCCAACTTTCATACTCTGTTCGACAATCAGATTTTGGATATCTCCTATCAAAGAATCTTGTTAGAAATAAGGGTTTAATACCTAATGTCTAAATCCTCAAATCATATTATATATCTAAGATATTTCCTTGAAGGACTATGCAAAGTTGTCATTATTCATGATGATGGGTCAAAGATGAAAAAAATTGTCTTTTATACTATTAGGGTTGGTGTTGTAAAGTGTTTAAGGAATTAAAACCCTAAATAGAGATCCTAAAGCCCATTCTAAAATCCCTAAGTTGAACGTCACTCACTTTATTTCTATTTTTAAAGTGACCGGCTGAGCAGGTGAAATGTAACTTACGTTACATCTTGAAGGGTTTAAGAACGTGGGGTGACCGGTCCCGATATCCTAGGGGCTCTGGTAGCTCAAAGTTGTTTTAATGTTTGTGGTGTTAAAGCACATCAGATGGTCCAAAACAAAGGGCACAATGGCATGAAGTAAGGATCAAATGAATGACGTTCAATTTGCCTTTTGAAGCCCAATGGACACTTGGGCATTCTAATTTTGACGTTCACTATTTTATATAAGGAATGAAAGCTGATTTTTTATCTCTTGTAGCATGTAAAAGACCAGTAAATTCAGTATTAAGTTCTGTGTGATGTATCTTTGTAATTTGGATGTTGCTCTAACTTGAAAAAGACAATCTCAATATGCAGGTATATAAAGTATCAAAGGTATGATGAATTTGAGTTATTAATCTGAGTTTGAAATTTAAAGACAGAGTATGAAGACTATATGCAGCATGCCAGAGATATGTATACCGAGTTTTGTTTGAGGAAATTGAAGACTATAATTGTTTGTTTGGGATTGTGAGATGGTTATTACTACACCTTTTTGAAGAAACTAATGAGTTTATGCAAAATAATGATTGTTTGAAGAATATTATGCAGAGATAAGTCCTTTAAAGTTGTCTATTGAACCTCAGTGTGCCAAGAGATTATTTGCAGGGGTCTATATGATATTTGAAAGACTATAATTATTGTACTGTATCAAAGATATAATTGTCTATTTGGCTTCATGAAGAATTGATCAATTGTGTGCAGAATATTAAATGTGGAATTAAAATGGCAACAAGGTTGATTGATATTTGAAGTATGAAGTTTGCAGTATGAATACTTGAAGTCTATGAAGTTTATTGCATGATATTTGTAGTATATGGTGCTTCAAAGATTGTAATTTGATAAATGAGAAATTGAAGAAAGTTTGTCAAGTGAAAGTTAAAGGAGGAATAAGGTTTTGTGTAAAAGAGAATCAGGGTAATCCCGTGAAGTGTTTTGCTCTGTATCCAAGTTGATTGTACACAAGTCAGTGAGACCTTGTTTTGTCAATGAGACATTCATCAACTAGTGAAGCTATGTATATGATTTTCAAGATTAAGCCAGTGAGGCAGTTTTGAGTGGTTTTTTATTCCTGAGAGGGTTTTCCACTCCTAAAATCTATTGTGTCCTAGTTTCATTTTTTATGTCTTTTAATTGTTCTTCATGATTATACACTCAATATTTGACTCCTTCACCTGATAATGCTTATTGACATGGTTGATTATCTATTCTTCTCTTTTCAAGTTTGATTGATATTTGAAGTATGAAGTTTGCACTATGAATACTTGAAGTCTATGAAGTTTATTGCATGATATTTGCAGTATATGGTGCTTCAAAGATTGTAATTTGATAAATGAGAAATTGAAGAAAGTTTGTCAAGTGAAAGTTAAAGGAGGAATAAGGTTTTGTGTAAAAGAGAATCAGGGTAATCCCGTGAAGTGTTTTGCTCTGTAGCCAAGTTGATTGTACAAGTCAGTGAGACCTTGTTTTTTCAATGAGACATTCATCAACCAGTGAAGCTATGTATATGATTTTCAAGATTAAGCCAGTGAGGCAGTTTTGAGTGGTTTTTTATTCCTGAGAGGGTTTTCCACTCCTAAAATCTATTGTGTCCTAGTTTCATTTTTTATGTGTTTTAATTGTTCTTCATGCTTATACACTCAATATTTGACTCCTTCACCTGATAATGCTTATTGACATGGTTGATTATCTATTCTTCTCTTTTCAAGTTTGATAAGGAATAAACAACCTAGTTTTTGATACAACACTGATTCACCCCCCCTCTCAGTGTTGATTGTACTCCAACAAGTGGTATCAGAGCATAGGTTTTATATAAGGCTTAATCAGCTTGGGTAGGTCCTATAAGTGGAGTACTAGTCATGGGTAGTCAAGAAGGATTTTCAACATACAAAGCACCTTTATTTGATGGGTCTAATTATGCTTTCTGGAAGTATAGAATGGAGTCATAGTTGTCTTATTTGGGGTATGATGTGTAAGCTTCCATAGAAAATGAGTATAAAGCAACAAATCCTCCCTCTACTCTTGATGAGAAGAAGGCATATGAAAAAAATGCTAAGGCCAAAAATGCAATATGATGTGGTTTGTCCAATGAAATACTTGTCAAAATTATGGATTGTAAGCCAGCTAAGGCTATATAGGACAAGCTATCCAATATCTAACAAGGAGATGATAAAATCAAGGAAGCAAAGTTACAATCTTATAGGGCTAAATTTGAAAGTCTCAAAATGAGTGATGATGAGAAGGTGGTTGATTATCTTCTGAGAGTTCAAGAGATTGTTAATGCTATTAGGGGTTTGGGTGATACCTTAGAAGAAAAGGCAATTGTAACTAAGGTTTTAAGGACTCTAACTCCTAAATATGAATCCAAAGTGTCTGTAGTAGAGGAGAGAGATTTAAGAAAAGTGACCTTTGATGAGCTTCATGGTACTTTCACTGCTTTTGAGATGAGGATCTGTAATGATACTCCTTCAAGTAAAGAAGCTACATTTAAATCAATCAGAAAGGAAAAGGAAGTAAAGTTTGATTCAGAAGAATTAGATGAGGATCAAGAATATTCTTTTGTTAGCAAATTGAAAAAGGGGTCAGCAAGAAAATATAAAGCTAAACTTCCATTTAAATGTTTCGGGTGTGGAAGAATTGGACACTAAGAAACTAAATGTCCATATAAAGATTTAGATAGTGATGAAGAAGAAAATAAGACACAATTCAAGAAGAAATAGTTCCATCCCAAAAAGAAAGGCAATTTCAAAAATAAGAAGAGTTTGTTTATAAAAGATGTTGATATAACTGATAGTGGTTCAGAGTCATTTGAGGAAGGTGTAGAGACCTTATTCATGGCTGTGATAAATGAAAATCAGAATAATGAATGTGAAGAACAATTAGAAAATGATGAAGAAGTAGTTGATCTTGAAGGTGAGTTGAAGTGTGCTCTTGGTGAGGTTAAGAAGCTTGAAAAGGAGGCAATAGCTCAAAGAAATCAAAAGGACAATGAAATTATGATCATCAAAGTCACTGATTATGAGAAGCAAATTGTAGACCTAAAATTGTCTCTTGAAGAGAGTAAAAGAATTGTTGATGTTACAAGCAAGGAGTTAGATGTCAAAGTCAAAGAATGTCATACTCTAGAAGCTGAAATTGTAGCCTTAAGAAGAAAACTTGATATGTGTAGGAGCAGTGACAAACTTGAAGATCTCTTGGATAAACAAAAAGGTTTCAAAGACAAATCTAGTCTAGGTTTTGAAGAAGGACAAAGCTCACATACCAAAAGTTTTCAACAGGCTGATATCAATAACAAAAGCAACATGAAGGCAGTAAACTTCAAAAGAAATGAGTCTTTCAGGTATAATATGCATTTTCTTGGTTATTGCTTTTGTTGTAACAAGTATGGACACAAAGTAAATGAGTGCATATTTGGTTTTAGAAGAAGAGAAAATTTCTTGACAAGAAATCCTTTTGTGTTTTTAAGAGGATTGGAGTGTTTCAATTGCAATAACTTTGGGCACATAGCCAAGTTTTATAAGCCTTACCTGAAAGTGCAGCAAACTAGGTTGAATATTCTTTCCAAAATGTCCTTTTCAAGTGTTGATAATAAAATGCTTGTTTGGAAACCTAAGATGATGAGTAAGAATATTGAAGCTATGATTGTTCAAGTTGCTTTTTATGCCAAGAAGAAGGAACAGTGGGTTATAGATAGTGGTTGTTCTAATCATATGATAGTAGATAAAGGAAAATTCATCAAGCTTGAAGACCTTACTAAAGGATCAATCATGTTTGGTAACTATGATTGCTTTTCGATCAAAGGAAAAGGTACTATTCTTTTAGATGATGAGACTCCATTACATGATGTATATTATGTTGAGGGCTTGAAACATAATCTATTGAGTGTTAGTCAAATCTGTGATAATGGATTCAATGTTGTTTTTAATGCTCATGGTTGTGAAATCAAAAAGAAATTAGGAAAAGTTGTTGCAGTAGTGTTAAGGACAAGTGGAAACATCTACAATCTTCATGAGACTAAAAATAGAAGTGTAGATGGACATATTTGCTTCATGGCTCAAGTTGAAGAAAGTTGGTTATGGCATAGAAGACTTGGTCATGTAAATTTTGATAATCTTGAAAGGGTCAGCAAAAATCAAAATGTTAGAAATCTGCCTCAAATCTCCAAGCCAAGCAATACTACTTGCAAAGAATGCCAATTTGATAAGCAAACTAAGGTCAGTTTTAAATCTAAAGAGTATTCTACTTCTAAGCCTCTACAACTTGTTCATTCAGATTTATGTGGTCCTACAAGGACTAAGGCTTTAGGTGGTGAAAGATATTTTATGCTCTTTATTGATGACTTTTCAAGAATGGCCTGGGTGACCTTTTTGAAGCACAAATCAAAAGCCTTTGATAGATTTAAGATCTTTAAGAAGATGGTTGAAAAGGAATCAGATTTCAATCTTATATGTCTACGATCAGATAATGGTGGAGAATATACATCCAAAGAGTTTGAAGAATATTGTGAGAAACATGGGATCAAAAGGCAATTTTTAGCTCCTAGAACTCCACAACAGAATGGAGTAGCTGAAAGAAAGAATAGGACTGTGAAGGAGATGGCAAGGACATTACTTCATGATGCAAATATGTCCAATACTTATTGGAAGGAAGTTGTTCATACAACAGTATATAGTCTAAATAGAGTACAATTGAGGGTAAAATCTAAACATACTCCTTATGAACTATGGTATGGTAGGTCAGCTAATGTTGGCTACTTTAAGATTTTTGGTAGTAAATGCTTCATTAAGAGAGATAATGATAATTTGGGAAGTTTTGAGTCTAGATGTGATGAGGGTATATTTTTACACTATTCCACACATAGTAAAGCCTATAAATGTTTCAACAAGAGACTCAAAAAGGTTATAGAGAGTACTAATGTAAAAGTGGATGAGAATTTGCAGCCATGTGTGTAGCTGATCCAAGAAAAATAAGAAGATCATCATTTAGAAAAAGAAGAGGAAGTTCAAGTGGAAGAAGAAACTCCTAAAAAGCCTATTGAATCTAAAGCCAAAACTCCTTCAAAGACATTGCAAAGAGATCATCCAAAAGAACTGATTATTGGAGATAAAGATATTGGTGTGTTAACAAGGAGAAGATTTGCTACTGCAAATAATCAAGCACATGTTACTTTGATATCAGAAATGGCAACAAAAACCTATGTAGAGGCCAACAAGGATGAAGCTTGGATTAAAGCTATGGAAGAGGAATTGAATCAAATAGAGAAGAACAAGACATGGGAACTTGTGCCAAGACCTGAAGGTAAAAATATTATTGGTGCAAAATGGGTATTTAGAAAAAAACTTGATGATAAGGGAAATGTTGTTAGAAATAAGGCTAGATTGGTTTGTAAAGGTTACTCTCAAATTGAGGGGATTGATTTTGATGAAACTTTTGTTGGAATTAGTCTGGACAATTGAGAGGGGGGGTGAATCAGTTGTCTCAACAATTTAACCTTTTCTACTTTTAACCTTCTTTATCAACTTACAATTAGATTAATAATATAAACATTTAAGAATGAATCAACAACACATGAATAGAAATAAACTAAGCACACATAACACTAGGATTTTTACGCGGAAACCCAGTTAAGGGAAAACCACGGTGGGGGTTAACCCACAAGATTCATACCCTATTAAAAGTACTTAGAAGAAAATAGAAGGCACATGCCTTCGGGCTCACTACCTACAGAATTTATGTTTAACATAGAAAGAATTAACTGATGAATAACATCTCCTTCATGCCTGGTTCAGTTTCATTGAATGCTCACAAAACTTCTACTCTGCCCCAAATACTTCTTCTCTAACTCTTCATCAAAATAGCTCTTGTTCTTCTACTTCTCCTCTGCTCTACTCTACCTTTGATCCTTTCTTCAAATTATATCATTTTCACACAAGGATGATTTTCCACAACTCATCAACAAGTATTTATACGCTTCATCAACCTTGGAATGAACATCAAGGTCAGCACTACAAACATCTAACTTAATGTGAATCACTAAGTTGTCAGCCAAACATAACTGGGACTCAAATCTTCCTTGATCAACATGCCATGCTTCATAGAATTGCTCTTAGATCATCCGCAGCACACTTGAATCATCCGGTCGGCCAAGACTGGGAAGAACAGCAACACCAAGAAGGAAATCTTCATTGACAAGCTCAAACTTCAATGCGTACCTCCAACATAGTAGTCACACGATCCAGAGACCTCCACAAGCACATTGAATTCAACAAAAACATATGCACTCCTCCAAATCATCAGAATCACTTGCATCTTCCTCTAGAACCTCAAGAACAATATCTGCCATGACTATCACATTAGAAAGATTGCTTGCGGACCTCCAAACCCTGAACCACTTGAATGGATGATACACACTAACTTCCCAAACATGCCTCTAGATCCACAGATCATCATTTGACATATCCGGAACAATCCGGACCTCTTTCCTATCACTCTCTTCTGAACACTGCAAAATTGGTTCAACTCAGATGGCCATAGCTTCTTCAAATCTTCATGCGAACCCTTCAAAACTTAATTGGAGCTTCTTCAGACAATCCTCTACTCAGCCATATGGTCTACATACATTGATCCTCATTAATTTTCTCAATATCCTCAGCAATCTAGTCTTCTATATAGGCAGCAAAATAGGATACAGTTGACACTAATGGCAACAAGGATATATTGACATCAATAACAACACCACTTAAGCACATATTTGCAACAACTTTTACACCTATGGCTAGATTAGAGGCACTAATAATGTTCTTAGCTTTTTTAGTTTATAAGAATATCAAGGTGTTCCAAATGGATGTCAAATCAACCTTTCTAAATGGTGATCTTGAAGAAGTTTACATGGAACAGCCTGCAAGTTTTGAATGCAAAGACAAGTCAGATTATGTATACAGGTTGAAAAAGGCCTTGTATGGCTTGAAACAAGCCCCAAGAGCATGGTACTATAGGTTGGATTAGTATTTGCAAGATCAAGGATTTACTAAAGGAGGTGTGGATAGCAATTTATACTATATTGCCAAAGGTGAGGATATCTTGGTTGTAGTGGTTTATGTTGATGATATCATTTTTGGAAGTAATAATGATGATATGATCCATTCATTTCCTAACATCATCAAGTCAGAATTTGAAATGTCTATATTGGAAGAATTGTCTTTCTTCCTTGGTTTACAAGTCTCAACTTGAAAAGGGGATTTTCATCTTACAAGTCAAGTATGCCAAAGAAATGCTTAAGAGGTTTCAAATGGATGAATGTAAACTAGTGGGTACTCCTATGGAAATAGGGTACAAACTAAGCAAAAATGATGATTCACCTAAGGTGGAACAGTCCTTATATAGATCCATGATTGGCAACCTCTTGTATCTAATAGATTTTAGGCCTGATATCATGCAAGAAGTTTTCTTGGTAGCAAGATTTCAAGCATGTCCTAAGCAATCTCATTTAAATGCAGTAAAAAGAATTTTTAGATATGTTAAGGGTACTCTTGATTTTGGATTGTGGTATCCTAGACACAATGATTTCACTCTTCTTACATATACAGATGTTGATTGGGCAGGTTGTCCTGATGATAGAAAAAGCACAAGTGGAGAAGCCTTCTTTCTTGGTGGTAGCCTAGTAGCTTGGCATGGTAAGAAGCAAGATTGTGTCTCTTTATCTAATGTTGAAGATGAATATGTTGTTGCATAGATTCTTGTTGCACTCAGATTCTTTGGATGGTTCAGTCTCTTCAAGACATCAAAGTGGAGGTATCTAAACATGTACCTATTCTTTGTGACAATACAAGTTCCATTAATATGTCCAAGAATCCAATCATGCATTCTAGGACCAAGCATATTGCCATTAGATATCATTTTCTAAGAGAAAAGGTACTTGCAAGTGATGTGGTGTTGGATTATGTTCATACCTCTGATCAAATAGCTGATATCTTTACAAAAATGTTGCCCAAAGAAGTGTTTGAATACCTGAGATAGAGGCTTGGGGTTTTATCACTTTCGTCTCTTCAATGAGTTCATAATGATGTTGGATTCAGGGGGAGTAATTGTTTGTTTTATGAAGTCCTGAAATCCAATCAATTCTATTATTTTTGTTTTCAAAGTTTTCTTAAAGTTGCAGGGCAGCCACGATAAGTTGCAGGATAGTATCTTTGTATATTGGTGTTTGGAATAGCAAGGGCAGCACTTCTTTATGGTTTGTTATGGTATCTTATATGCAATAGAAGATAATTTTGTATGAACATTGATATATATTCAGTTTTGAATTCTTTTTAGTTATTGACAGTCTTAGTTGTGCCAGTTTTGAGAAGTGTACTTTGGGCATAGTTTGGACTGAGTTTCTTCATGTTTTGACTGTGAAGACTCTAAAGATCTTCATGCCAAGGGTTTTGAAAGTGGTATGATCAGTGTGGTATGCATAGATTGCATGATTAATGGTGTAAATAGACTGCATACATTAACATAAATATGAGGACTATTATGACTGTGTTTTTAGTGTTCTTTCACTTTACCAGATAGAGGCAGTGATTCAGTGTGTGTTTTAGTTGAGGGCAGTGGTGATAGTGTGACAGTGAGCATTATATCAGTCCTTATAATTCTTTCTTATCAACACTTCATAATAGTGTTCTTTATCAGTAGTTCTCATCATGGTTAGTTTAGACTGTATCTTATTCTATTTCATTTTCTAAACCACGTGAGACAGGGGGTCAGCAAACAAAGGACAAAGGAAGTCTTTGCCATTGATTGCCAAAAAGGGGGAGATAGATTAAAAAATGCAGTCTTGTGTTTTGACATCAATGCCAAAGCCAAAGGGGGAGTTTGTTAAGTTGGCATGAGGCATAATGGTTGTCTTGCCATTGATGTCAAAATGGTTGTAAGGTTGATCTCTTAGGTTCTTGTTTTCATGTCTCAAGCAATCAGGATGTTGCCATATGGTGTGATCTCTTCAAGGGTTGAAAGGTTGTCTTCTTGATCATTCCTTCACAAGGGTTAGGAATTGCTTTGTCATTAAACTCATTATCATCAAATCAAGTTCATGATTGACAAGTGTCCATTATACTTAGTTATGCAACATGTTTGATGTTCATAGTTTGTTTTATCATGATCTTTAGAAGTTGTAGATGACAAAGGAATTGTCTTTTAGGTCTTCATGTTTGGGATGGTGGGCTTCATGTCATTATGAATTTTGAATCAAGGGTTTGCTCATATTATTCTCCTGATCAGTTGGATGGAAGACTTCATATTGGTTGATATTGTGCCTATCCATTGTTGTTACATTGATCAAAAATCCAACTTTCATACTCTATTCTACAATCAGAGTTTGGATATCTCCTATCAAAGAATCTTGTCAGAAATTAGGGTTTAATACCTAATGTCTAAATCCTCAAATCATATTATATATCTATGAATTAATCCTTTGAATGCACGTGACAGAGTTGTGAGGAATTGTTTCATGTCTGAGATATTTCCTTGAAGGACTGTGCAGAGTTGTCATTATTCATGATGATGGGTCAAAGATGAAAAAAATTGTCTTTTATACTATTAGGGTTGGTGTTGTAAAGTGTTTAAGGAATTAAAACCCTAAATAGAGATCGTAAAGCCCATTCTAAAAGACCTAAGTTGAACGTCACTCACTTTGTTTCTATTTTTAAAGTGATCGGCTGAGCAGGTGAAATGTAACTTAAGTTACATCTTGAAGGGTTTAAGAATGTGGGGTGACCGGTCCCGATATCCTAGGGGCTCCGGTAGCTCAAAGTTGTTTTAATGTTTGTGGCGGTAAAGCACATTGGATGGTCCAAAACAAAAGGCACAATGGCGCAAAGTAAGGATCAAATGAACAACATTCAATTTGCCTTTTGAATCCCAACGGACACTTGGGCATTCTAATTTTGACGTTCACTGTTCTATATAAGGAATGAATATTGATTTTTTCTCTCTCTTGTAGCATGCAAAAGACTAGTGAATTTGGTATTGAGTTCTATGCGATGTATCTTTGTAATTTGGATGTTGTTCTAACTTGAAAAAGACAATCTCAATATGCAAGTATATGGAGTATCAAAGGTATGATGAATTTGAGTTATTAATCTGAGTTTGAAACTTAAAGATAGAGTATGAAGACTATATGCAGCATGCCAGAGATATGTATACTAAGTTTTGTTTGAGGAAATTGAAGACTGCAATTGTTTGTTTGAGATTGTGAGATGGTTATAATTACTACACCTTTGTGAAGAAACTGATGAGTTTATACAGAATAATGATTGTTTGAAGAATATTATGCAGAGATAAGTCCTTTAAAGTTGTCTATTGAACCTCAGTGTGCCAGGTGAACCTCAATGTGCCAGGAGATTATTTGTAGTGGTCTGTATGATATTTTGAAGACTATAATTATTGTTATGTATCAGAGATATAATTGTCTATTTGACATCATGAAGAATTGATCAATTGTGTGCAAAATAGTAAATGTGGAATTAAAATGGCAAGAAGGTTGATTGATATTTGAAGTATGAAGTTTGCAATATGAATACTTGAAGTCTATGAAGTTTATTGCATGATATTTGCAGTATATAGTGCTTCAAAGATTGTAATTTGACAAATGAGAAATTGAAGAAGGTTTGTCAAGTGAAAGTTAAAGGAGGAATAAGGTTTTTTGTAAAAGAGAATCAAGGTAATCCCCTTAAATGTTTTTCTTTGTATCCGAGTTGATTGTACAAGTCAGTGAGACCTTGTTTTGTCAGTGAGACATTCATCAACCAGTGAGGCTATGTATATGATTTTCAAGATTAAGCCAGTGAGGCAGTTTTGAGTGCTTTTTCATCCTTGAGAGGGTTTTCCACTCCTAAAATCTATTGTGTCCTGGTTTCATTTTTTGTGCGTTTTAATTGTTCTTCATGATTATACATTCAGTATTTGACTCCACCTAATAAAGCTTATTGACATGATTAATTATCTATTCTTCTCTTTTCAAGTTTGATAAGGAATAAACAACCTAGTTTTTGATACAACATAGATTCACCCCCCTCCCCTCTTAGTGTTGATTATACTCCAACACTTCTTGATGGCCCTAGTTCGGGAACTTGGACCCCCCTTTGAATTCCCATTATTGTTCCTCTATTGTATAAAATTTAATTTGGCTCCTTTTATGACTTGGTTTAGAGGCCACACGATGTGAGAGAATCCATGTACAAACCTTTTTTAGAATTTTCCTAAAGCCAATAAATTCTTGAGATCTACGAGAGTTTGTAAGATTGTCAAGTCTCTAATGACTTGGATCTTCACAAGGTCAAAATGTACACCATCTCAACCAACAATGAATCTGAGGCTTTAGATCCTATCCATTCTAAAAGATAACCAATCTATATTGGTATAGAGCTTATGCTAGCATAGAGTGGGAAGAACCTATTGAAAATGTTCCAAGTACTCTCTTTATGTCTAATTAAAGATAAAAATTCCATATAAGTAAACAACCAAAAAAAATCTATGAAGAACATAAGTGAATTCATCATTCATGTGAATTTGATCAGTGAGTTGGTCAAACCAACAGGAATAAACAATCACATGAAAAAACCCTCCTTGGACTTGAAGGTAGTCATACAAACATTAGATGGCTTAATAGACACTTTATGATGCCCTAATTTCAAATCAATGTTCATGCAATTAAATGGATCCTTAGAAATATCCTAAAAGGTCATAAATCTTAGGAATATGATACCTATTTTTGATTGTGATCTTATTCAAGCTTGATATTCAATAAAAAAAAATTCATATTCCATCTTTCTTTGGAGCGAGAGTACAATTAGACTTTCAAAAAGGTGAGTCACTTGGCCGATTGTGGCCTTTCTAGATCAACTCTTGAATTTTATGCTTGATCTCATAATTCTCCAAAAGTAATCATTTATATAATGGTTCATTTGTCAATGAGGTACTAAGGATGAGATTTATCAAATTCTTTTCCTAAAAATGCAAGAGGTACACTTCTTGGTAAAGTGAACATAACTTTGCATCTTGACATAATGTGGTCCATTTTCTTTTGTTGTCTAGTTAGAGTAGGTTTAAAGCAGATGGTTTCTATGACCTTCCATTTCCATCAATTGATCATGAGTGGATGAAACTCAATTTGATCTAATTATGTTTTGACATTGTTTCATGTTAATCAAGTACACTAGCTTCATGGGTGCCACTTCTAGTATCTTGTATTTTATATTACATGATTTGATGATGATGCTATGAGGTCTAGTGTTATAAACAACATTGCACTTGTACTCATAGGATTTTCAAAGCATTGCATCACAAACATCTAGGGATGCCACATCATAGACTACCTATATTTGAAAGGTTTTCTATAGGATAGGGAAGACAATGGTTTCAATTCATGTGGATATCTCTACCCTAACTCACCCATCTAATGGCATGTTGATGTGAATGAGGTGTTGTTTGTGGGTTCATTGTATCAACAAAAATTAGATTCTTATAACTTCATATAGAATGCATAATAGATAATTGATATTGTGAAAGATAGAATGCATATAGATTATGATCATAAGACTTGATTTAATATATCTTATGGTTAATATGATTAGATAAGAAATATTGAATACTAATGTTCTCTTTTACAAGTTAAAATTGTGTGCAAGGTTGTGAAAAATTTTGTCTTTCTAGAAGGGGACATTACAAGTGGTATCAAAGCATTGACCTGCCATCCTGTGAAGAAAATTAATGCAACACTATACAAGACAATCAGCCCGTAACAACAACAACAACAACATGGAAATGAACAATGAGGTAAGAGCATTCCCACTAAAGCAATGATGGAACAAAATGAAAGAATCACTAAAGCCATGATGGAGCAAGGTGAAAAAACCACTAAAGCCATGATGGAGCAAGGTGAAAAGACAACACAAATGTTTCTTGAAGCACTCCAAAAAGTGGGGAACACTATGGACCATCTTAAAACGCACTCAACAAATGAAAGAGAAATGGGATCCAATCACTCCAAAAATAGCAATACTTCATCAAATCCAAGAGTTCCTATACCATCCTTTCTTCTTGAAGAGGAAATATCAAGAATGGAAGATTCCGCTCCAAACTCAATAAGCACGAATGATATTGCAAGAGCATATGCAAGCTTGGAACCCGAAGTGAGGAGGGTAGTGTCATTCAATTATTATAGCAACTCAAGAAGGAATGTAGTATCAAGAAGAGATAGAAGACCCATTAAAAAAGATTTGAAGCAAAAAGCCAACAAAGTGAACCTCCCAAAACTTTGATAGAACCAATAAGATCACCCCAAAAGCATGGCTTCAAAAGTTAAACAACTACTTTTTACTCAGCCCAACGATGGAGAAAGATGCCCTCCAATTTGCCATCTTACACTTGGAGGGATTGGCCTACGAATGGTGGCATTGTTGACCTATTTTTCCTCTGCCCAGAGCCCAACAGTTCACCTTGCATTTTCCTTGAAAATTCTTTAAGAAATGTCCATACAAAGCTTAAATCTTCCAAATGCTCATGCATGCCTTGTTAACAAATCCCAACCTCTTGCTTAAAGATTCCCTACAAAAAACCCAAGAAAACCCAAAAATCTTTTGGCCTCAAGTATTTTCTATCGCTAGGATTTCTCATATTTTATAACTTGTATTTGTATGCATACTTGTATAAACATTCGCCTTTGTACATACAAAGGAATATGCAAAGGCTATATACAAGTTTTTTGCTTGTATATCGGTAATGTACAAAAATATACAAGGAGAAGATGCATATACATTGAGGGAATCTATCGCAGATTCTAGGATATTCCCTCAATGTATATCGGGTTTCAAATGCATATTGCCTTGTATGTTTAAAAATGCAACGGCTACTACAGTGCAATGTATATCAGGTTGTATATGCATTTGGGGAATCTGTCACAGATTCCAAGAATATTCTCCAATTGTATATCAGGATGTATGTATATCGGCCTTGTATATTTGCACATACAACCCAATATACAAATGAAAACATACAACTCCGACTAATATGCATCGGCTACAATGGAATGTATATCAGCGCATATACAAAAGGGAATGTATATTTCGCGTTGTATATTTGCACATACAAGCGAAACATACAATGAAATATACAAAGCCGAATGTGCAAGAGGTGGGGCCCACGCACATACAAGGCCAATTGTATGTTAGAAGATACATCGTCAGAATATACAAGGGACTTTTGCCTAAGATACAAGTGAGCATGAACAGTGGCTTGTATATTTTCGCTTTGTATGTTTTCACATACAAAGCTGATATACAAAGGATCAAACATACAAGTATGCAAAGTCGAAGATGCAAAGGTAAATGAACAGTGTAATGTATATTGACAGGTTGCTACAGTGGCTTGTATATACGATTGTATATTTGCACATACAATCGTGATATACAAAGGTTTACATACAAGCCGGACCCGATTGCATTTTTAACTTGTTTCAAAAAATTTGAGGTCTACGGCTTGTATGTATGTGAGCAATTGTATATTCGCATATACAAGTGAAAGATACAAAGTATACAAACAAGGCGGACTTGAATCAAAGATCAAATTCTGGCATATTCAGGCATCAGATCCGACTTGTATGTATAAGTGCTTTACATATTTGCACATACAAAGAGATATACAAGGAAGGGTGATACAAGCCAGATCCGACAGGACAATCAGATGCAGCTAATGGTCATTTTAAAACCCGCAGCTTGTATGTTTGCACATACAAGGCCAAATGTACAAGAGATGGGGTCCGCCAAGGCACAAGTGCTTTGCATGTATTTTTATGCTTGTATGTTTGCTTGTATGTTGCGATATACAAGGGCAGGATACAAAGTTAGCATACAAATGATGGGGCCCGCACATACAAAGGCAATTGTATGCATATTCAAATTTGAAAAATACAAGGACATTTCAAAGCCCAATACACAAGGCACCATGCATATACAAAGGAGTTGCAGAGACAGTTTTAGAAGCTGATTCAGGCAGCAAATTCAAGCGATATATACACAGATGCAAAGCGATATATACAGGCAGTTGACCAAAACTTTGACCACCTGTATCTCCTCCATTTTACTAAATTTTGACATGCTGCAAGATGCAAAGATGCATATTTTGATCTCCTCTTTCATCTGGCAGGATTTTCAGGGGTTTTTGTCACTTTTCAAATTTTAGATCTGGATTTGTATGCTTTGACAGCTAGATGTTTTGGCGACCAAATTAGATATGCAAATGCAGATATTTGTTGCATTTATGAGTGCAGATTGATGATGAAGTTGCTGGCATTAAAGACCAGAAATATCTACTATCTGCCCATTACCAGATATTTGACGCCATAACTTCTGCAGGTGGACGTCCCTTCAGGTAGATATTTTCTGATAGCACCCATGGGCGAATTTTGTAACCAACTGAGGCCAAATAAAAATGTTATATATACATGAAAAATGGATGTATATGGTTTTTGGTTGTTCTTCTGGGCTATTTTTTGTAATGGCTACTTGGCCTCTATAATCAATATCAACTGGTACTTTTGCCTCTCTATTATTTTTTTAGCATTGTGTCTATTCTCCTGGACCTCTCTAGAATTAATGAGTCTATGTAAGCCTTTCCAGCTATGAGATTATTACTGTGTCTATTCAATTGCAGCCAAACTTGTTTAAATCTGGTGTATCACTTAGTTCATTCTAGCATTTCATTTCAGCATTCCCTCTAACCCTTTTCCCTGCAAGATTTAGCACTAGGTTTAGATGTTTTTTCTCTAAGCAATAGGCTTAGAAAGAGGAAGCCGGCCTTCTCCGGAGGTCTGATCTCATGTCACAAGGTCCCACACTTCGAGATCATTCCCATGTTACCTCAGATTGCTGAAGGTTTCACATCTGTAGCAAAGGGTGCAAATCTAGGTGATAACAAATCTGGCACGCCTGGTGGGACTAGTTCGATGAACTTCTCATCAAGATACTAAGAGATTTGGTGTTTCTCCTAGCATTACCAGTGTTTGGAGGCAATACAAACAACACCATGGCGACTCTACTGAATGAATTAGCTAGTTTCAGTAACCCAAGTACCTAAAAAATTTCATCAAAGGTCAGGATTTCGGTGATTTTCCTAGTCTATTCAGCTTTTAGAAGCATTTCAATCACCTGGCGACTCTTTATGGTATGGGTCCAGTTTCTTTTTTATTACAGACCTATTTTTCTCTTATTCTGACATTTTCATGATTATCCAGCATTAAGATGCTATAAAATGTCAGAATTTTATGGGAATCATGGCTATTCCCCTACCCCTAATCCATATATAGGCTATTGGCCCCCGTATCAGCAATACCAAGCCCCAAATGCCTCTGATTTTATGCCATACAGCCCTGTCGTTGCAGAATATCAGCATCCTCATGATGCTTACCTTCCCCCTACCCCTAATGTTGCCCCTGAGAATATCGATGCTTTCAATGAGCTCATGGAAGGCTTTCTAAAGCTTGACAGAAATTTAGATAAGGCCAAAAGAGCAGCAGGGTACAGTCGGCCTCAGCAGTTTTATGATCTCAGCATTATAAGCATGTATCATCTCAAGAAGTTGTCTCTAAATCTAAGCAGGGAGGCTGATGAATTTATAGAAATGTTAACATGCGACCAGCAGCGAGAAGCACAAGAGGAGGTTTTTCAAGAAAACCTTGCTATAAGGATGACACCTGCTCAGCCTACTGCTGAGGAAGCTCCAAAACTTCAAATTTTAGGCTTTAGGCAGGATAATCCATCTGTGCCTCCAAAACCACTTCCCAGTTTTCAAATCCCAAGTTTTAGAGGCCCTCAACCTCCACAGGAGTCCGTTCCGGCACAAATTCAACCCCCTATCTCCTGTTTTCAGCATTTTCAAATCTCCTTATTAGATGGGCCTAGCATGGACGGTTATGATGAGATTGCTAAGTTAAAAGAGCATGTGTTTACAATTCCAAATTTTAACCCATCGCTTTCTTCTGCACATGTTCAGCTTACAGAGCACCCTAGATTCCACAAGTTTCTAGTTTTCAACACTTTTATCCCTTCACAAGTCCCTATTCCTGTGCAAACTCAGATTATCACTCCCCAGGAACAAACTTGTTTAGAACTCTCTCCCTTCCAAGAAATTCAAGAAAATGAAACTAAAGAGGAGAAGTTTGTTCCTACACTCACAAAGATAGAATTGTTTGAACCTATTACACCTGTGAGTATTGTTAAGGTCACTTCAAAAATGGATGATGCTGCCCTACTTCATGAGTTGCTTGATTATGTTGAAGATGAAGAGTATGTGTAGCTAGTTGTGGATTTGCAGCAACAAGAGAACGCTGAAAATAATGGCAAATTGTTGCAGGTTGAGGCTGAGCGTGATAGTGAGTTTCTAAACCATAAGGAAGGCCAAGCATGTTGCCTTGTGCTGGATGATCTGAGGCTTGATTATGCTGATATGCTTGGGGAACTTCTAGGCTTTATTGAAAATAATGAGGAGACTGAACATGGACAAGAGCAAATTGAAGATTTGTTCTTTATTATCCAGCAAGGATATCAGCTTCTTGGAGGGGAAGTTTTCTCTTTTAAACATATGCAAGGCTCATTTTCTGAGCCTAAATCAGAAAATCAGGAACATCTGGTTCATAAGGTGGAGGCAGCCATATTTGTAGTTGAATCACATGAGCTAGAGTATTCAGATCAGCAAGAAGAAGAATGCAGCCATGATGACATTATATCAATATTCTTGGGTTCTTTGAAGGAAGAAGGACAAAGAAATGAGGCCCAAGCCAGTTGTTTCACACACAACAACAACATGAGAGTCAAATGGAGGACTCCATCATGCCAAATGAAGAGAAAGAAGAGAGAATCAGAGCAGGATCATGAGATCAAACACGATTTACATGTCACTTCAAGGGCATGCCCAATCAGACATCTTGCCCAGCTGGAGACACATAAAGAGGAATTACCACTTGTCATGCTTACCTCTAAGCATGAAGTTGAGCATCAAAGTGACTGGGATCCGCCCATTTATTCACCATAAGTTAGCAACATCAGCAATCAGTCTAGGTGGATAGGTGAGTTTATCTCCTTTTTGTGGGGGGTGTTTTATCAACTTGTCATATGCCTATTTCCTCCTCATCTCTATTTAACTGCCCACGTGAATGAGAAATATTGTAAATTGTTAAGGAAGGGAAGTTAATTTCAAGAACCAGTTAATGGCTTTGTTTAATGTCATGTCTGACTGGTTAGTTTAGGATTAGAGTAGGTTTCATTTCTGTTTTAGTTTTTCCTTTCCCTAAGTGCTTCTGCACAGGTTGCATTGTCATTAGGAGAATGCAGGCCTTTTCCCCTTTTTGTGTTTTGGAGGTAGGTTCCAGTTTTCCAGCATGATTTAGACATGACCCCATGCCCAATGGATATTTAAGGCAACTAATCTTATGTTTAGCAAGCTAACACCCCATAGAGGTCGCCAGAAATGTTGACCTATTTTTCCTCTGCCCAGAGCCCAACAGTTCACCTTGCATTTTCCTTGAAAATTCTTTAAGAAATGTCCATACAAAGATTAAATCTTCCAAGTACTCATGCATGCCTTGTTAAAAAATCCCAACCTCTTGCTTAAAGATTCCCTACAAAAAACTTAGGAAAACCCAGAAATCTTTTGGCCTCAAGTATTTTCTATCGTTGGGATTCCTCATATTTTATAACTTGTATTTGTACGCATACTTGTATAAACATTCGCCTTTGTACATACAAAGGAATATGCAAAGGCTATATACAAGTTTTTTGCTTGTATATCGGCAATGTACAAAAATATACAAGGAGAAGATGCATATACATTGAGGGAATCTATCGCAGATTCTAGGATATTCCCTCAATGTATATCGGGTTTCAAATGCATATTGCCTTGTATGTTTAAAAATGCAACGGCTGCTACAGTGCAATGTATATTGGGTTGTATATGCATTTGGGGAATCTGTCGCAGATTCCCAGAATATTCTCCAATTGTATATCAGGATGTATGTATATCGGCCTTGTATATTTGCACATACAACCCAATATACAAATGAAAACATACAAGGCCGACTGATATGCATCAGCTACAGTGGAATGTATATTGGCGCATATACAAAAGGGAATGTATATTTCGCATTGTATATTTGCACATACAAGCGAAACATACAATGAAATATACAAGGCCGAATGTGCAAGAGGTGGGGCCCGTGCACATACAAGGCCGATTGTATGTTAGAAGATACATTGTCGGAATATACAAGGGACTTTTTCCTAAGATACAAGTGAGCATGAACAGTGGCTTGTATATTTTCGCTTTGTATGTTTTCACATACAAAGCTGATATACAAAGGATCAAACATACAAGTATGCAAAGTCGAAGATGCAAAGGTAAATGAACAATGTAATGTATATTGACAGGTTGCTACAGTGGCTCGTATATGCGATTGTATATTTGCACATACAATCGGGATATACAAAGGTTTACATACAAGTCAGACCCAATTGCATTTTTAACTTGTTTCAAAAAAATTTGAGGTCCGCGGCTTGTATGTATGTGAGCAATTGTATATTCGCATATACAAGTGAAAGATACAAAGTATACAAACAAGGAGGACTTGAATCGAAGATCAAATTCTGGTATATTCAGGTGTCAGATCCGACTTGTATATATAAGTGCTTTGCATTTTTGCACATACAAAGAGATATACAAGGAAGGGTGATACAAGCCGGATCTAATAGGACAATCAGATGTAGCTAATGGTCATTTTAAAATCCGCAGCTTGTATGTTTGCACATACAAGGCCAAATGTACAAGAGATGGGGTCTGCCAAGGCACAAGTGCTTTGCATGTATTTTTATGCTTGTATGTTTGCTTGTTTGTTGCGATATACAAGGGCAGGATACAAAGTTAGCATACAAATGATGGGGCCTGCACATACAAAGGCAATTGTATGCATATTCAAATTTGAAAAATACAAGGACATTTCAAAGCCCAATATACAAGGCGCCATGCATATACAAAGGAGTTGCAAAGACAATTTCAAAAGTCGATTCAGGTGGCAAATTCAAGCGATATATACACAGATGCAAAGCGATATATATAGGCAGTTGACTAAAACTTTGACCGCCTGTATCTCCTCCATTTTGTCAAATTTTGACATTCTGCAAGAGGCAAAGATGCATATTTTGATCCCCTCTTTCATCTGGCAGGATTTTTAGGGGTTTTTGTCACTTTTCAAATTTTAGATCTGGATTTGTATGCTTTGACGGCTGGATGTTTCGGAAACCAAATTAGATATGTAAATGCAGATATTTGTTGCATTTATGAGTGTAGATTGATGATGAAGTTGCTGGCATTAAAGACCAGAAATATCTACTATCTGCCCATTACTAGAAATTTGATGCCATAACTTTTGCAGGTGGACGTCCCTTCAGGCATATATTTTCTGACAGCGCCCATGGGCAAATTTTGTAACCGACTGAGGCCAAATAAAAATGTTATATATACATGAAAATGGATGTATATGGTTGTTGGTTGTTCTTCTAGGCTATTTTTTGTAATGGCTACTTGGCCTCTATAATCAATATCAACTGGTACTTTTGCCTCTCTATTATTTTTTTTAGCACTGTGTCTATTCTCCTGGACCTCTCTAGAATTAAATGAATCTGTGTAAACCTTTCCAACTGTGAGATTATTACTGTGTCTATTCAATTGCATCCAAACACATTTAAATCTGGTGTATCACTTAGTTCATTCTAGCATTTCATTTCAGCATTCCCTCTAACCCTTTTCCCTGCAAGATTTAGCACTAGGTTTAGATTTTTTTCTCTAAGAAATAGGCTTAGAAAGAGGAAGCCAGCCTTCTCCGAAGGTCTGATCTCATGTCGCAAGGTCCCACACTTCAAGATCATTCCCATGTTACCCCGGATTGCTGAAGGTTTCACATCTGCAGCAAAGGGTGCAAATCTGGGTGATAACAGGCATGATGGGAAGCATACTCAAGGCCATGAATCCATCACATCCTATGTGGAGTTTTCCAAAAGGTTCATCAAGAAATTTGAGAGACGACATCCACAAAAAGATTTCAAAAACTTAACCCTAGTAAGACAAAGAGGAACCATGGATGAATATGTACATGAATTTGAGAAGATAGCCATTCAAGTTTCTAGAATTGATGATGAAAGACTAACATTCCTATTTATTGAGGGATTGGACAAAAAGCTAAGAGGTTTAGTAGGAGCACTCAAACCCACAACATTAGATGGTGCCATTGAAATGGCGACTCAACTTGAAAGAAGCAAATCATACCAATCATCCACGAAATCATTCCACAAGAAAGGAAGATTTGATAAAACATCATACCATAAGCATGAAAGAAGGGTTAAAAATCCATGTCGCAAATGTGGAGAAACTTGGGAAAGGGGTCATATGTGTCAAAACTTAAGAGACTTAAAGGAAAGAGGTTTATGTTTCAAATGTAAAGAAAAATGGGAAAAGGGTCACAAATGTGGGCAAGTCCATGTCATAGAAGCCTTGTCCGATAATGAGGAAATAGAAAACCCAACAAAAAGGAGAAAGTATAAAACTGAAGAGAAGGTCACCTTGGCTGCTATATCCAAGGTATCTAAACATCATCCATTTAGGCTTAGAGGCATCCTAGAAGGAAAAACAATAACAGCCCTAGTAGATAGTGGAGCCACACATAACTTTATAGATGAATCCTTACCCAAAAGAATGAAACTTGACCCTCAAGATTTTGAAGGATTCATGGTATCCTTAGCCGATGGATCCACCAAGGGTTGTTCAAAAATGTTATCTCAACTTAAGTTGGCCCTAGGGAGGTACCCCGTTGAAGATGACTTTTATGTAGTAAACATGGGAGACATGGATATAATCCTTGGCACACCTTGGTTGCACTCACTAGGATGGGTCACACTAGACTTTCCCAAATTAGAACTTTCTGTTACAAACCAAGGAGAAAGGATTACCCTACATGGCTTATCCAATGGATCACCTCGTGTGGTCTCTTCAAAAAGGATGGTAAGGACATTTAGGCATAGCCAAGTAGAATGGGCACCCCAATGTTTAATACTAGACAAATCAACTCCAATGGGTAAAGTTGTCCATATTGACATCCAACCTATCCTTAGGAGACATAAAAAGGTATTTGATGACATACCAACTGGTTTGCCTCCCAAGTAATGGTTTGAGCACATAATTGAAATGGAGAAAGATGCAAAACCCATCATCACAACCCCTTATAGACATCCCCAAAAGTTTAAGGAAGAAATAGGGAAAACAATCAATGAACTTTTAGAAATGGGTCACATACAACCAAGTTCCAGCCCATTCACCTCCTTCATGGTTTTGGTTAAGAAGAAAGATGGGACCATGTGAATGTCTGTGGACTATCAAGCCCTAAACAAACAAACTATAAAAAATTGATACCCTATACCATGAGTAGACGAGTTAATTGATGAATTACATGGAGCAAAGTATTTTTCAAAGATTGACTTAAGATCAAGCTATCATCAAATCCGAATGGGAGAAGAAAACACTCTAAAAACTACATTTAGATGTCACTATGGTCACTTTGAATTCCTAGTTCTACCTTTTGGATTGACAAACACTCTAGCTACCTTCCAATCATGTATGAACCATACATTCTGGAAGCAACTAAGGAAGTTCTTACTAATATTCTTTGATGATATCTTGATCAATAGTAAGACATGGGAAGCTCATCTCAAGCACATTGATGAAGTATTATCCATCCTTGAACAAGAGTCCCTATATGCAAAGGCATCAAAGTGTTAGTTTGGAATGGAAGAAATCCTCTACCTAGGACATAAAATAAGTGCTCAAGGAGTTCAAGTAGATGAGGAAAAAATCCAAGCTATCAAAGAGTGGCCAAAACCAAGAACCTTGACTCATCTCAAGGGATTCCTAGGTTTGTGTAGCTATTATAGAAGGTTCGTTAGAAACTTCTCCAAAATTGCAGCTCCACTCTCCGATCTAACCAAGAAGGGATCATTTCTATGGGATGAAAAGGCTCAAAAGGCCTTTGAACATTTAAAAGAGGCAATGAGTACTTGCCCTATACTTGCCATTATGGACTTCTCACTCCCCTTCGAACTTGAATGTGATGCATCTAACAAAGGCATCGGAGCCGTGCTAATGCAAGATAAACATCCTATTGCCTTCGAGAGTCGCAAGTTAACTTCCACTGGAAAACTACATTCCACCTATGATAAGGAGATGTTGGCTATTATGCATGCCCTGCTAAGTTTAGGCAATATTTGGTTTGTGGAAAGTCCATGGTGAAAACTAATCATAATAGTCTACAATTCTTCTTAAAACAAAGGGATTTGAATGATAGACAACAGAAATGGGTGAGAAAATTACAAGCCTAGAATTTTGACATAGCCTATGTAAAGGGGAAGAATAATGTGGTAGCCGATGCCTTATCTCGAAGACCACATCTATGTGCCATGACTAGTATATCACTAGATTGGAAGCATCTCATCATAGCGGAGTATGTCAAGGACTACATTCCACCTATGATAAGGAGATGTTGGCTATTATGCATGCCCTACTAAGTTTAGGCAATATTTGGTTTGTGGAAAGTTCATGGTGAAAACTAATCATAATAGTCTACAATTCTTCTTAAAACAAAGGGATTTGAATGACAGACAACAGAAATGGGTGAGAAAATTACAAGCCTAGAATTTTGACATAGCCTATGTAAAGGGGGAGAATAATGTGGTAGCCGATGCCTTATCTCGAAGACCACATCTATGTGCCATGACTAGTATATCACTAGATTGGAAGCATCTCATCATAGCGGAGTATGTCAAGGATCCCCATGCCAATGATATGATTGAAGGAAGCATAAAGGATGAAGGCTATACCATAAAAGATGATCTCATCCTCTACAAGGATAGAATATATTTGATAGCTAGTTCTAAGATGAAGGATAAAGTGATCAAGAAATTCCATGACAATCCTCTTGTTGGGCATCAAGGGTATTATAAGACATACAAACAAGTACGCAAAAGGTTTTCTTGGAAAAGGCTAAAGAAGGATGTACACCAATATGTTCAAGAGTGTGCCACATGCTAAAGGAACAAAATAGAGCACATTTATCCAGCCAGACTATTGCAGCTATTACCTATACCAGAACAAAAATGGAGCAGCATTTTCATTGATTTCATTACCAGACTTCCTAAGGTGCAAGGAAGGGATTGTATTTATGTGGTGGTGGATAGACTCACCAAGTATGCACATTTTATGGCCATCTCATCCAAGTACAAGGCCCCTCAAGTGGCCGAATTATTATTCAAAGAGATATTCAAGCTCCATGGGTTACCTCAAAATATAATCAGTGATAGAGATAGCCAGTTCATGAGCCTATTTTGGCAAGAACTATTCAAGTTGTCTGGAACAGAACTCACCCGAGCACCAGTTATCACCCACAAACTGATGGGCAAACTGAGATAGTGAATAAATGGATCGAGGGCTACTTGAGAAACTATGTAACCAGTCAGCAGAAGGCATGGATCAAATGGCTACACATGGGAGAGTTTTGTTACAATACCACTCATCACATGTCTATTGGGATGAGTCCATTCTGGGCCCTATATGGGTATGACAATATGTCATTTGGGAAGCTACTTCTGCCGAAGAGTAAGGTACCCAAGGTGAAAGATTTCTTACAACAACATGAGGACATTATGAGAGTCCTTAAGGATAACTTGCATCATGCACAAAATCAGCAAAAACATTATGCAGATCGTAAGCGTGTGGAAAGATCTTTTGAGGTGGGAGATATGGTGTTCCTTAGACTACAACATTACAAGCAAGCTTCCATTAAGAGTAGTTGGACTGAGAAACTCAAACCATGATTCTACGGGCCATACAAGGTTTTACGATGAGTTGGTGAAGTTGCTTTTGAATTGGATCTCCCCAAAGATAGCAAAGTTCACAATGTGTTCCATGTCTCTCGACTTAAGAAAATGCTTGGACAAAGAGTTATTCCATGTAAAGCATTACCGCCACTTGATGATGGACAATTACTCCTCGAGCCGGAGAAGATACTTAACACCAAGGAAAGAACATTGAGGCATAGAACTATATCTGAGTACCTTATAAAGTGGAAAGATCTACCCGAGGACGATGCCACATGGGAAGGAGTGGAAATTCTCAAACACCCAAGTTTGAATATTGCTTGAAGACAAGCAATCTCAAGAGGGGAGGCATGTCATATCCCTTGATGACTGATTCCAATTAAAGATTGGAATAATATAATAATATCATCATGATATCATAATCAAGTCCAAAATAACAAAGGGAACACTCAATATGCCCATCGATATCCAGAAATAGAATATTACCATTGAATGAGTAATACAGATACACATCAAAATTGCCTCATGTGTTTTGGCATCGATTCATAATGAAGATATATTATGTCAATTAGAAGGAGCAAGCAATAATAAATATGACTTGCAAGAGGTCGATCAAAGATCCCACACATCATATTTCAGTCCGTAAGCAAGATTAAAATGAAAAGAAAAGACAAAGGCACATAAAGACAAATCCACAAAAGACAAATGTGCTAAAGACAAGGATATAACTATAATAATGGTTGTTAATCATACAAGCCAGTGCCGATCCTTCCTTAAAGGGTTGTGTCTAGACGGAAGAATCGTGGCTAATCAAAAATGATGATATTTAAAGAGGATCGACGGGACCTCATTGGGGGATCTCAAAAATTATACTCAGGACAAGAAACAAAGCATTCGATACATTGAAGCAGCCAAAGAATAGTGGCAATCATCTGCATTTAGTGAAATTAGAAATTGTGAGGGTAAAATGTGGATAAATCAATAACAATAATAAACCCAAACATCAATAGAATCTGAAGGAGAAAGGAGATTTAAATAACAAAACAAATGATACTTACAACCTTTCACCTTTCGTCTTCCATTGCTCACCTTTTCTGTCTTGATCTTGATGGAGATGAATATGGCCCTCAGGAAGCTTGCTTCCTTGCTTCGAAGTCCTCAAGATGACAAGATGAAGTTGGCTATGATACTTTGTGTGATTGAAGATGAGCTTCAACACACTATTGATGGATGATAGATGATATGGAGATGGGGGTGCCAAAGGCACGCTTGTGTTTCTGCAGCATAAGTTTACTCAAACAAGGGATATGGATTGAAGAAGAAGAGGGTTGCATTTATAGAAATGTGTGAGAGCAGATCAACGGTTGAGAAGAAGTAAGAAGATCAAAGGTTGAGAATGGTTGAGGAATGTGCGCGAATAGAAAGAGGACAATTGTCCAAGCTCCATCATGTAACAGGGGAGTTAACAAAATTGATTGAAGAGTTAACAGAATTGACCAATCAGTTAAGTGAATTGATTGGGGAGTTGACTGAATTGATTAATCAGTTAACTGGGTTGATTGAGGAGTCAACAGAATAAATTGATCAATGAACTCAAATGATTAATTAGTTAACAGATTTGATTGATGATTTAACTAATTTTGACTAGAGGATAAATAGGACATGTGGGTGAGGGAATATTAGCTAATTAAATATTTAATTACATGTGCAACATGGTGAGGTGGAAAAGGTGAGGTGGAAAGATGGGGTGGATTGGTGAGGTGGATTTATGGAATTAGGACTTAGGATAGAGGAATTTAGTATTATTTAATTATGTGAAACATTAGAAGAATTTAGGGAATTTAATTAAATAAATTGATTTTATTTAATTATGGGATAACGAATCAATCAAATAAACTTAGAATATTTATTTAATTGATAGAAGAAAATAAGAATTAAGATAAATATTAAAATATTTACTTAACTCGACATGAGCCAATTTTAGGTGTATACAGAAATCATCTTCGGCCCTCAGTTACATCGGCAAACATTACATATAATCACAGCCACCACCAAAGGCAAATATTAAGAAGAATTTAGTAAGCAGTAGCACAGTGTTACCAGTGATTCAGGAACAACAAAGGTATGATCTTGGTCCTTATCTCCCTATATCATAATATCATCTGTTGTTCAAATTAGCAGAATATAGGATAAGAGTCTAGTAGTATCATAATGGAGGATTAAATCACATATAGTGCATATGAAAATCGGATTAACTAAAATTTGAAATTGAGTAACAAATGATAGATAGAAAATCACAATAGTAATAAAGATATGCCTTCTAATCTTATAATGATGAATAAGAATACTAATCATAGGATTAGATGCTATGGTAAAATTAAAGCATAGAATATAGTGAAATTGCTATCGTAGATTGGATATGCAACATATAAGAATAAGTTCTTACGACAGTCATGACAAATAAGGGATGAGAAGTAAGGGCTCATGGTCAATCAACCAACACCCATATATTGAGACAAAGGGTAAGGGTAAGCAATATGGTGTAATCATGGTTGATGCTCGAGTTGGTTAAGATCACCTTCCGGGCTAAAGACCAATAAATCCTTATCTCAAGTTGGTCTAGAGTACCCCTCTGAGATAAGTGCCCATAGTCTCGTGTTGGTCAAAAGAACCCCTCTGGGATGATGGATAGGCCCTTATCTTGTGTTGGTCTAGAAGACCCCACTGGGACAAGGGATGGGCCTTCGACTCGAGTTGGTCTAGAGTACCCCTCTAGGTCAAGGAATGGAATATGAGACCCATGATTGCTCCCTTATAAGCCCTCTCTCATGGGAAGTGGTTTGATAGACATGTAGACCCAAGTATGCCTCTCCCAAGGAAAATCATGAAACATGTATAATAGATATTGTGAAAGATAGAATGCATCTAGATTATGATCATAAGACTTGATTTAATATATCTTATGGTTAATATGATTAGATAAGAAAGATTGAATACTAATATTCTCTTTTACAAGTTAAAATTGTGTGCAAGGTTGTGAAAAATTTTGGCTTGCTAGAAGGGGACATTACAAAGTGAGAAAAATCAATCCAACGTTGTATCCTTGATGGAATGGGGGACTAGTTTGGCTAACAGAGCATCCCGAAATAGAAAGTCATTGCAAAGAGTAGTGAAATCATAAATATGAGTGTTTGTGTCACCCTTGCCTGTATACTTTTCAAATCTAGGGGCTTCAAATCCATGTGAAAATGGTGTGGCAAGGATAGCAATAGAAAGAAGATTGCGTCAGTAGTAAGCAGACAAAAGGGGTTGTACTAATGAAGTAGACAAAGAAACAAGTTATAGCAGTAATGTACCATCATTTTGCAATAGTTGGTTTATCACAGGATCAATTGTATGTGACATTGGAGCAAAAAAAGGAGGTTGTGAAATCTATTGAGAAATTCTAGAGTTACCAGGAGGAAAATTGAACTGTAGAGGCCTTGAGGGCAGAATGAATCCATATTGATTAAAAGGATTTGTTCCACCAGTAGATGAAGCAAAACCAACACTAGTAGTATTAGCACAATTGGTGGTCATCTATACAGAAGAGTAAGTATGAATACCTATGGTAAGTAGAGCCATGGAGAGCTAATTACCAAGGGTGTGAGACTGGGAGTCTAGAGCACCTGGAATACAACTAACTAATGGCGGTGTTTTGCTAAGAACAACATGAGTGAGGCCCCAAAGAAAGTTAATACCCTTAGGATGATTGTTTAGTATGACACAGAGAGCATCAACCAAAGGAACAAGAGATCCAGATATGTCCTGATGAGACAAGAAATTACGAAAATTGCCTAATTCTCCAAGGCACTAATTCATTCTGGTGAGACATACTCGAGTGTTGTCTATTGGTTGAAGATTTGCTCCACATCATGGAACAAAGTCTTTAGCACGGAGTGAGAAGAAGATTGAGATGAGTGAGAGAGATTAAGTTGTTCAAAAGATAGATTAGTAAAGTCAAGAGCCAAGTAGATAGGTGTGGAAGGATTAGCAAAAAATGCCATTGAGGTCAACTTCTATAAATTCCTTTCACTCCTATGCACTACATACTGTGAATTTGAAGACTAGGTTGTAAAGCTCATAAACTACGTTTAGGCTTTACAACACATAGTGCTAAGTGATGAAAAGAGAATTCTTCATTTTTGAAGAAGTGCTTGTTTAGAACAGTGAATTCACTTACAATGTAGGGTGAACCACAGCTAATCAGAATGAAGGTTTTTATTTTAACACATCGGTTCACCAAAAATGTAGTGTGGGAAAATTAATTCTCAATCTACTAGCTTCGATTGAGCAAACTCTCCACTACAACTACACTTGGGTTCTTCTATTCGAGGTGTCGAATGTTAAGCAAATCTATCCTAGATCACTACATAACCTCTATGTGTCCCAATCAGAGTAATACAACTAGAACAGGTGATTGTCAATAGAGGAAAATGAAAAAAATACAAGAAAGAAACTATTCCAAATAGAATCTAAAGTAGACAGTTACAGAAATGATATCAGGGAAGAGAGAGGAACCTATGACAGCAAGGACAAGGTCTCAGCCTTGGCTAATAGCGTGCCACAAGGACATCTGCACTGGGTGCTAGAGTCCAAAATGTATGCAAAATAAAAAATATTTAACTTTGCATGGTCTCAAACCATTTGCATAGCACAGATTCCAAGATACACTATACCTAGTGATATCTGATTGAAACATAAATAAAAAGAAAGTCAAATAAACTAAGAAGGATGAAGAGGGACAAACACAATAGAAAGTAATACAAAACCTTTGTGTGGCTATATGATCTTCACTTCAAAGAACCTGCAAAAAGAGATGGAAAAATGGTGGGGCTGCTTGGGGACTTGCCTCAATCAAGTCCCAGTGTTGGTATTTCTACCTTCATGAGCAGCAGTACAAGATATAACATATAAATTAAAAATAAATGTATGCATATTCTTATCCTAAGTGTGTATAGGAAGGTAAGAACAACAAATAAACAAACAAAACAACAGAAGTTCCTTCCCTAGTCTACAAGGAGAGAAACCCATAGTGTGCAACCTATGTAATAAAGATAAATAGGCGGTCTACACCCAACCATGTGTAACAATGGTCTACACTAAGCAAGAAAAACACAACAATGGTGGTCTACACCATACAGATTTGTAAATGAAACTATCATAAATACAATAAAGGAACAAACTCACCAATGTAATTCACCAAGAAGAGGCAGCAAACTCCCCAAGAGCTCAAAGAACAAATGCATCTTCAAACCCCAACAAAAAGAGCCTCTCAAAGAGCACCAAAGAGAGCAAAACCTCCAAGAGCTAAAGAAAATGATCTTGCAATGCTCAAGAAGCATAAAAAATCACTAATAGTTGACGTAGAAGTCTAGATTACACAAGAAAATAATAGAGAGCATCAAAATCCAAAGTGTCCAAAGTGAGAGAGAGTGTGTGTATGAATGAATGCATTGAATGAATTCCAAAAATCCTTCCAATACTCTTCCAATAGGGAAGAATCTCAAAAATGCATGTAAGGAGCCATTCTGTGACCTCTAAGAATATTACCAAGAATCATCATGATCACTCAAAAGCATGTTGTAACACCCAGAAATAGATACTTGTCAGCAAACATACGTGGACGCTAGCGCAACGTGCTGACATCTGTATAGAGCACTCAGGTCTAGGTAAAACCAACTCCTGATCGTACAAGGTACCTTATGACCATGTCAACATTAAAGAACTATAATGATTTTTTGATAAAAGAAGAAGTAGACCAAAATCACACAAACCTACCCTATCATGCAAAGAGGTAGCACAAAACGCTAAAATGGTTACTAAACATAGCGTGAAATTGCAAGGGTATGCAATTTTCTATGTTACACTTGTAGGTTTCAGATTTGAGAGAGGATCTCCATTCCTTTTACTAGTTTTGTGAACTCTCTCCTTGAATCTCTTACATTTCTATTATTCATTTTATTTACTTGGTATCATATTGTTCATTTCTCTTCAATTTTAGTACATTTTTGTCACCTAGAAGCTATTGGTATTGTATTTCATCCTGTGATGTGTAGGACAAGTGATATGAAGTGAAATAGAGTTGAAGTTTCATGTTTTTATATGGTCTAGACCACAACACGACATGCAGACATCCCCATGATGTGCTAGCATCCCTAGCAGAGAGCTCCTCCATTTGAAACTAGGTTCTTATGTATTTCCTCTTTTCTGTTTTTCTTTTGAAATCTTAAAATTATGTCTACAGTATTTTATTTTCATCATTATATGAACATTCCTTTATATCTTAATCAATTAGTATAGTTTCTATTTATATTTCTTAGCATATAGAGGGACTGGAAATAGTTTGTTGAAACTTTGTAGGCAGCAAAACTAAAACAATCCTAAGTGTAGTTGTAGTGGAAAATTCCTTTAACTAATACCTCTTAGTTGAAGTGTATGTTTTCCTCCTCTACACAAGGTTGTGCCATTTGTCACTATGTACATGTTAAAGACATCAAATTTCTACAATCTATAGTGTTTTTTATTGAAGGGGTAAAAAATAGGTTTTGAAGGGACCCTAAGACCCTTTATAAAATGCAAAATGTTACAAAGAAACAACTGACCCACAACAAAAAAACAACCTAAAAACAAGAAACAAAACACAACCAACAAGAAGAATCAATAGACTACATCTTTTTTAGGGTATCAATAGCTTCTAACTCTACCAAGAAGAAGCTTTCATGGAGTTTTTGATATTCATGAGGCTCTTTCTTATCACCCACATCATTCTTCTTTCTAGTGCTCCTAGTTTTGGTGTTAGGACCTGCATTATCATCTTTTGCCATCTCTTTGGGACTAGTACATGTAATCATCTTTTTTACCTTTTCACTAAGGATTTTAATTTCCATAGCACAATATTAACAACCCTACTTATGTTTTCCTTCATCTTGGCCATATCCTACTCCAAAGCCATTAGTCTAGCATCTTGATTCTCCTATCATTTTAGGAACTCCTCCTCTACTATAGCAACCCTTTCCTTATGATTAGAGATATTATCCATCACCTTGTTTGCCTAGGGTATGGTCTCCTAGTTATAGAATATCCTTGCATCCTCCATAATAGAAACTTGGGTTTCCTCCCTCTAGTTCTTAACCATGATCTCCATCTTGATATTGAGCCTATTAATCTCAACATAAAACCACTTAATGAGATTATGCTATCATGTCCCCTTTTTTCTGATTAATTCCAACATTCTTGGAAGGTTTCAACATCTTTGGAGAATTCCAATATCCTTGAAAAGGATGTCTAGATATTTATGGTGTTATTGGAATTTATTGGGGAAAAGACAAATAGCCATTTTAATATTTCTTGGGGAAATAAGGTATATGGTTAGGGAAAATAATTATTTAATGATTATTTATTTGGGCCAAAATCATGTATATTTCCTAGGAGCATGGAATTAATAAATAATAAAATATTCTAGCATCACATGTCGCACTACATTCCTTGCCAAAAATATTGTGACTTCCAAGGTGCCAAAAATAGATAGAAAAGAGGATAAGGATGAATTTGGATGCCCAAGTGTGGATAATGATGGTCACAAATTATTATGACATGGCTATTTATGACAAGTTGTTAGGAACCTGTTAAGGATGGTCTACTAATAATACCAAGTTGTAAATCCCAAGGAGAGGGGCTCAAGCCTCTTTAAATATGCAAGAGTTTTCTATCATAAGGGATTTTTTATCATATTTTCTCTCATGTATATTTGTATGAGCACTTGTGTTCTTACAATATCTTATGTGGATGAAAACACATTGGAGATTGAGATTAGTGGATAAAAACTATTGGTTTCTTCGATCAAATGATAAAACCCCTTTGGTTGAGTAGGACAATCTAACTCAGAGGTTGTGATTGTGCTTCCAAAGTTGTAGATTTCAACTTATTTCAATAATGTGTGTTTGCAAGTTTTATGTAGGGATAGTTTCAATTTGTGTTGTTGTTGTTGTTATTTCTATTGTGTTTTCTATTATTACAATGTATGTCAGTGTGTTTTAATCTTCTAGGAGATCAAAAAAAGAAATGGATTTATAGCTATCTTTTTGTGGCTCATATTGTCTAAACAGTGTTGTCAATGAATGAGATATTTTGATAATATTTTGTAATAGTTTTAGTTTTGTTGTAGCTGATCATTTCTAGAAAGTTTGATATGTGTTCTTCTCGTGATATCAGTGTATTAATTAGATTTATATCAATGAAGACGACTCCGAGTGTTTCAAATTAAAATTGCCAAAGTTTGAATTGCATAGTTTGTTGAAAATTTGTGTAGAAATTTGGCTATTTTGCAAGATCTTGTTAAACATTTAAAATCTAAAATTTATTCTCTTAATTATTTTGTGGAGGAAATTACAATGGAATTGGAGATTTGATCTTTCTATCCTATAGTGAAAATGAAATTGTTGATGTGAAGGGGAAATTAGATTTCTCTATTATTTTTTGTTGCTCCTGAGAATCATGGGAGGATTTTTGAGATTTCTAAATCTCACCAAACCCATATTATTACCAAAAGAAGAAGAAGAAATAGAGCCCATAATTTTATAGCTCATCAGATTATATGAAGAATATTCGGTGCTACCTAAAGACCTTAATGCAACCTTGCCATTTCATATATTTTTAGAGGTGCTAGGCAGAATTATTCCAAAAGAAGAGTTTGAGTAGGAAATCATTAAACATGAACCAAAGAAAATGTTCTTGTAGAAAGAAGAAGAATCAAAACCAAAGGTACACCAAGCTATAGAGGTTGAAGGTAAAAATCCTATCATTAAAAAAAACATTCCAATGATTTCTAGTGAGCTCTTACATTAGGAAAATGTTATTTCTAATGAAGTTAATGAGAAATCAACATTGCATGTTGAAGATAAAATAATTGAAGAAAATATTTTAGTAATTTCTAATGGTGTCCAAGAAACACTTGTCAAACTTTCAAGCCTTGAAAATATCAAACCCTTTCTATGTGAGAATGACTTAGAAGTTAGCCAAGTTGTGAGGAATGGATTTGTTAAGGATGCTTTAGTTGATTCTTGCTCCATCAATGGTCTTCATTTAGAGAATGACAGTGTTACTGCAAATATCTCAAAAATTCCCAAATTAGTGAAAGGAGCTAAATATTTTGATTGCTTCTTTGATTATAGCTCAAGAAATAAAGAGGATAATAGTAGAAAATAATTTTTGCACCAATTCGGTTCCATATCATTTCGCAGTGCTTTTCATCATGGGAAATATTGGGACCCAAAATAATGGCAACACAAAACTCTAAAACATTCCTAAATCACCCAGGCAAGGATTATCGTTAGGGAGACAGGAAGAGGTTTATCAACAAGTTTTGGGTGATTTTGGCCAACTAATAGGAGTAAACTCCTCTGCTCTTCAGTGTTAGAGACCTTATTTTATATGACTGAAAATACTAATCAACTTTAGATAAGAAGTCTTGCACAATCAATGAAAAATATCAACACAAGTTGCCATAAATGAAACCCATCAAACTCCTTGCATTAATATTGATTTGAAATGGAAATACATCACAAAATTTACTGTTGTCATGAAATTATAGTCATATCAAACTTGATATCTTCACAAAATGAGTACCAAATGTTGTCCAAACTTCATACAAACAAAGGCACAATGAAGGATAATATTCCTCTAATCAATCCAACTTCCTTAAAGCTTCATGTCGGCTCTATGAACAAATTATATCACTATATATCAAATCTTGTTGACTGTTGCCATTAATGTAATTACCCAGTTGTAGCTTAACTCTTGAAATCACACCAAATTAGATGTTAGAACCCTAGCAATGAATGTGCCAATTTGAGAGATAGGTGTAAGAATGTCCTCCAATGAAGCCTAACTCATGAAATTTCTTCAATTTGCTACTGAAGTATACATGTAGCTGATTGTCACAAACTTTATATTGTTGTAGCATGCCCAGATTTACCAAAAATCTCAAAATAACTCCTCCATGATCAAACGATAGGTTTCTAATGATGGCTATTGTCTTGTAACATTGCCATACTTGCTTCAATCCTCATAAAACCCTGAAATAAACATGTATCAGCTGACTGTGATCAAAATTAGATTGGAACTCAAGACAAAATTCTTCTCAATCACTCCAATAATTGATAATGGATACCTTGGTTGATCTCCAATATGACCAAGGGTTGTAATATCATGTAAACTTCACTCCAAATCTCACTAAACCAAATTCAATATATCTTCAAATGAAGATGGAAGTCTCTATTTAACCTCTCCTTGGATGAGTGATATTCCTCTATGATGTTTTGTAATGCAATTTGAGTTCCACCAATGATGAGCAATAGACTTGAACAATTGTAAATGAGTTGCAACCAATACTCATTCATTGAAAACAATCTTTAATTATTTTAAATGAAATACAACTACTCCATATGAATCGATCCTTTAGCAATGAGTTCTTCTTGCATAGGCAGCTGCTTGCATACACTCATTTAATATCTTCATTTTGCATTGAATATCATGCATAGGCTTGGGCGATCACAACCACATTAGTGTTGGCATTTGAATGCAAATATTTAATAAATAAAACTTTCATTTAAAATCATTCTTCCTTTCCTTGGGCAATCCACATGCAAACATTTAATAAATAAATTTGCATTTAAAATGATCCATTGCCTTAGCTGCCGATCATTTACTAGCATTTAAAAATGTCGTTTGTTTGCTCCTCATCGCTTGGCACTTAATCCAATGTAATACAAAGCGTGTACATGTTTAGTCCAACATGTACACTCTAATTCCCACAATCCAATGCAATGTGTACACTTTTATCTTGAGCGAACTCCTTATGGGCATTGGAATTCAAGGGACCAGTATTCAATGATTTTACAATCCACATGATAGTCAATCCATTTGAAATAAGCATTTTGAAATATTTGAATATATTTGAACACCTTGGACCTATCTTTTTCCCATATTGGCTCTTGATGACAAATAGGTCCCACCTAGAGCAATTCCTTATTCCACACAAAAACTTCATAAAAATAGATTAGAGAAAATGCAATTAAAGATTTCATTTTCTCTTTATTCCATCTAACACATCAAATCAAAATAGTTGAAAATACAATTTCAATATTGCATTTTCCAAATAACATACTAGTTGAGCCAACTTTTTGGTTCTCCATGTATAGACATATACCAACTTTCTGATTCTCCATGTATAGAAATAATCTCAAACTAGAAAATGTATCTTAGCTCAAAATGGGGACATTACAAGTCCTCCCACTGGAAGTGTCAAATGAACATCAATGAATACCAGGATCCCAAACCCATCCAACTTGTCCATGCAAACTCACGCATACCATCTCAAAGGTGTTGATAAAGGAGATCCTGGGACTGCTTCCGCTGTCACACAATGTAGCAAATACACCCATGCTCAAATTCCAATGACACATCCATACCATGAAGTTGTTGTAAGTATGGGCCTAACTGGTGTTGTCATTGATGTCAACATACTCCTGTTGCATTGATGATGAGGATTGGATGAGTTGTATGCTAAGGATATTGAGAAAATTAGTCCTATCAAGAACAGAGAAGAATAGTTAAGACAGTGAGGTGAAGATCCCAACTAAGATGAAGATTAGAGGATGTGCTTCAAAGGGTTTGTAGATATGTGTCTTAAGATGATCCAGTAAAGATTTGAGAGGTATGCATGAAGATCTGAAGAAGTTATGGCTACTTGAGTAAAACCAGTTCTGGTAGATGTTCAGAGGTGACAGAGTGACATAGATAGGTCTGGTGAGATCTAGAAATGTAATATGTTGTTCTACGGATTTGGTAGCGTGCTTGGGAAGTCAATGTGAATTAACAACTCAATTGGTTCGTGGTCTAGAGGTCCACAAGCATCTATTCCAATTTGACAGTGATGATAGACTGTGTTCTTTCCAGATGAAGGAGAGAGATTTCAGTAAGCAGAAGTAGAGTGGATGTTCTTGGTAATTCAAGCAAGCTTGTGGAGTTCTTTAGATTGTGTCCAGTTCATTTGGGTGATCCACATTGAAGATTGAGCTCGTAATTGAAGAATTACTTCTGGATGATGATGTTCTTCCTAAGTTTGGCCAACTAGATGAGTTACACATCCTGCAGATGATCTTTAAGATATTCTGTGAAGATTGGCGTGTTCCTAAAGGAAGATTGAAGTCTCAAATCTATGTGGCCGATAGCGTGTTGATCGGCATGAAGTATTTTTGTAATTAGTCATGTTGTATTCATGTATTTTCTCTATAATGTATACCGACTTGGATGATTATTCCAAAGTCAAATGTCTTGTATAAATAAGAGGTTGTGAAGTCATTTCAAAAGAATTGTGGAGATAAGTGTGTGGTAGAGAGGAGTAGAACGAAAGGCAGAGCAGAAGTATTGGGCTTAAATGGAACTGACTCAAGCATGGTGAAGATGCTATTCTTTAGTTCAAGTATATAATATCTATTATTCTGTAGACAGTGTGTCTCTTGTAGGCAGTGGGCCTCTTGTGAGCAGTGTGCTCATGCAGTGAGCCCTAATTGGCAAGTGCCATTTTGTTCTTCTTATTCTTTTAACAGAGAATACAATCTTGGGTTAGTCACCCTATGGTTTTTTTCTTAACTAGATTTTCCACGTCAAAATCTTGGTGTCTTATGTGTTAATGTGTTTCTGCTCTTGATTTAATGCATTATGTTTCCATGATTGATTTATTATTATGTTGCTGAATTACAAAGTGGATTTAAGTGATTAATTGGAAGAAAGTTTTGGACAACTGATTCACCCCCCCTCTCAGTTGTCTGTCTTGAATCTAACAGAAGCAACTTGATACATCACTGAAAGAGATGGAACTATCATACTCATCCTCATATAACTCTATGTTAACATCAAATCCAATCACCAAAGCATCATCACAATAATACCATATCAAAACATAGGCATACTCACTAAATTCACTATGAATAAGAAAATTCATCAACTCTGAATCAAATGATTGTGTATCATTAAGAATGTCACCTTCTTTTCTATTCATATCTTGATTCTCTATCCCATGTATCTCATGATTCATTTGCTGGAAATCATCTACCCAATAATTGAAAATCAAGTCCAAATGAATACCAATGTCATCACTAATGTTCAATGGTGAGTAAATAACATCCATAGGTCATCCTCCAATGATGTAGACATGATCCAAACTTCTACAAAACTCCCAAACAGTTGTTGTCCTCCAAGTGTCATGAAGGATCTCTATGTGTAATGTAATAAGACAGCCATCTCCTATCAATGTATCATGAATTAGGAATGGAACATCAATACACATTTGTTCACCTGTATACTTAATGTCACTATCCAACTCCATACAAAGCTCATTTCTCATATGCCACATGTCTTGAATCCTCTTTGTCTCAATCATACCATGGTGTATCAAATCAGAAATCTTGAGCCTTGGATAATCCATACCTTGATGAAGGGCAATCTCCAAGATGGCATGTTCTTTGTCCATACGATCCGAGTGAAGCCATATGTGATCCTCTAATGAAGCTTCTCCATACAACTCCTTGGTGGCATCTTCTAAGGCTGGATCTTTATCATATATAGGTTAATGTGTGTCTAGGGCTTCAACATGTATGAATTGATCCTTGTCCTCTTCATGTGAATCACCTTCCTCATGGATGATCTTTGTAACAAACATGATGTCTTCTCCTTGCATGTATGATTGAACACCAATAGTATGCCCTTCATAACTAATTGTAATCTCAGGATCATTCTCAAATGTATTATCACTTGCCTCCATGTGTTCTTTAATCCTGGAATCACCATGAATAGGCTGTAAACCAAGCGAAATCAACTCATCTTCTGTTAACTGATCTTTAATTTCCTCAATTCTCTGCTCCACCAATCTATTTGACAACTCATATCTTGTTGATAAAACATCATGTTTCCTCCAAATAACCAACAAGTTAGATAACAACTACTTAGAAATATCATCTTTCTTATCCAGGATTAGAGACAAAATGGTGTGCATTGCCGATTTAACATTTGTTGTATGATATGTTCTAATTTTGGCAAAGAAACAATGGAACATTTTGATAATTAAATCATCCAAAGCCAAATCCAACATGATGTTATTCAATCTCAATTTTGAAAATGATTCAAGTATTGTGACTCTTCTAGGAAAATGAGAATTTGTAACGTCATTCAAACTTTCAAAACTTTCAACCAATAAGGAAAATATTTCTTTCATTGTGTCATCCTGATATGGAATGTTAGGAGTTGTAATTCTCAGAATTGCACTTAAACAAGAAGTGATAACCAATCTCACCTCATGATCTTTGTATCTTAACAACTTTGACTTACCCAAAGAAGATGCTATAGGATCCACAGTTGCTTGCAATACCCTAGAATGTGACTGATCCACCATGTGTAAACAATCCTCCACTTCCTTTAAGATGCTAAGAAGTACCTTCCTTGACTGAAATGAATGTTCAAGTTCATTGCCTATTTTGAGAAGCCTTTCACTCAATGCCATGTTATCCATAGGAGAGTTACCTTGACTTGTAGCATTCATGGCTTTAGTTTTTTATTTTCTTCAAAAACCCATAAGCTGGCAAGATCATGGCTCTGATACCACTGTAAGAGACCTTATTTTATATGACTAAAAATATTAATCAACTTTAGATAAGAATTTTTGCACAATCAATAAAAAATATCAACACAAGTCACCATAAATGAAACCCAACAAACTTCTTGCATTAATATTGATTTGAAAAGGAAATACATCACAAAATGTACTGTTGTCATGAAATTACAGTCATATTAGACTTGATATCTTCACAAAATGAGTGTCGAATGTTGTCCAAACTTCATACAAGCAAAGGTACAATGAAGGATAATGTTCCTCTAATCAATCCAACTTCCAGAAAGCTTCATGTTGGCTCTATGAATAAATTATATTATTGTATATCAAATCTTGTTGACTGCTGTCATGAATGTAATTACCTAGCTGTAGCTTAACTCTTGAAATCACACCAAATTAGATGCTAGAACCCTAGCAATGAATGTGCCAATTTGAGCGACAGGTGTAAGAATGTCCTCAAATGAAGCCTAACTCATGAAATTTCTTCAATTTTCTACTGAAGTATGCTTGTAGCTGACTGTCACAAACTTTATATTGTTGTAGCATGCCCAGATTTACCAGAAATCTCAAAATAACTCCTCCATGATCAAACAATGGGTTTCTAATGATGGATATTATCTTGTAACATTATCATACTTACTTCAATCCTCATAAAACCCTGAAATAAACATGTATCAGCTGACTGTGATCAAAATCAGATTGGAACACAAGACAAAATTCCTCTTAATCACTACAATAATTGATAATGGATACCTTGGTTGATCTCCAATATGACCAAGGGTTGTAATATCATGTAAACTTCACTCCAAATCTCACTAAACCAGATTCAACATATCTTCAAATGAAGATGGAAGTCTCTATTTAACCTCTCCTTGGATGAGTGATCTTTCTCTATGATGTTTTGTAATGCAATTTGAGTTCCACCAATGATGAGCAATAGACTTGAACAATTGTAAATGAGTTGCAACCAATACTCATTCATTTAAAACAATCTTTAATTATTTTAAATGAAATACAACTACTCCATATGAATCGATCCTTTATAAATGAGTTCTTCTTGCATAGGCGGTTGCTTGCATACACTCATTTAATATCTTCATTTTGCATTGAATATCATGCATAGGCTTGGGCGATCACAACCACATTGGCGTTGGCATTTGAATGCAAATATTTAATAAATAAAACTTGCATTTAAAATCATTCTTCCTTTCCTTGGGCAATCCACATGCAAACATTTAATAAATAAATTTGCATTTAAAATGATCCATTGCCTTAGCTGTTGATCCTCTACTAGCATTTAAAATCATTTACTAGCATTTAAAAATGTCTTTTGTTTGCTCCTCATCGATTGGCACTTAATCCAATGTAATACAAAGTGTGTACATTTTTACTCCAACATGTACACTCTAATTCCCATGATCCAATGCAATGTGTACACTTTTATCTTGAGCGAACTCCTTATGGGTGTTGGAATTCAAGGGACCAATATTCAATGATTTTGCAATCCACATGATAGTCAATCCATTTGAAATAAGCATTTTGAAATATTTGAATATATTTGAACACCTTGGACCTATCTTCCTCCCATATAGGCTCTTGATGACAAATAGGTCCCACCTGGAGCAATTCCTTATTCCACACAAAAACTTCATAAAAATAGATTAGAGAAAATGCAATTAAAGATTTCATTTTCTCTTTATTCCATCTAACACATCAAATCAAAATAATTGAAAATATAATTTCAATATTGCATTTTCCAAATAACATACTAGTTGAGCCAACTTTCCGGTTCTCCATGTATAGACATATACCAACTTTCTGGTTCTCCATGTATAGAAATAATCTCAAACTAGAAAATGTATCTTAGCTCAAAATGGGGACATTATAAGCCCATTTTTGCAAGTAACTTAAAAGTGCTCTAATTGTAAATTAATTTTATAAAGTATTTTAATTGCTTTATAAAATTAATATTTAATTAAGTTACTTGAGTATTTAAAAACACTTTATTAAATAAAGTGTTATTGTACACACACATTTAAAAAGTTCAAGTGCAAGCATTTTAAAAGGTTAAGTGTGACCGTGTACATAAAAACTTTCATTTAATAAAATTAGGGCCTATCCTAATTGATGAAAGTTTTAAAAGGGCTGTTGAGAGTCATTGTTGAGTATGTTTTTCAGATGCTTGGTTTTGTCTTTGTGTCTTTTGACAAATTGTATTCAGCTGATTGACAAGGTGATGTTCCCTTGCATTTGTTGAGCCGAGGAGATGTTCCCTTGGTGAATTGATGAGGTGAAATCATTTCAGATTTCACATTTGTGCTTCAAAGTGTTGTTCGACATTTTATGTGCGTTTTCGTTGTTTAGTTGGAGACCATTCAATAAAGCTTCATTGAAGATTGTATGAAGATTTGATAATAAAATGCAGAGGGTTTTTTTATTACAAATTTATGGATTGATAAATCAATATAAATTTGTCTAGTGTTGAATTGATATATATCTCTGGTATTTCAAATTTATGTATATTCAGGTTTTAGACTATATTTATCTCTATTGCATGATAAGAGACAACATCTGAAGAATATTTGAGTTTGCACTATATATATTAAAAGATTGATTTGCATTTAAAATATAAAATATTAGTGCTCTGTGGGCCAGTAAGTGACAGGTATAATCAAATGGTTTTGTAGAATGTGTGGGGACCATGCATTCTCAATCTTGAAGGAGTTCACAGGATACATGAGCTTTTAGTGCTACACGAATTGTCTGATGCTTATATTGTTTAAAGGTTGAATCTTAAATAACAATCTCAAGTCTTTGAAAGCACGTGTGGCATATGAGAGTGCTTTCGCTTAGGGAGTTAACACCTGCAGTGACAATTCATGAAGGAATTCATATGTTCAATTTAGATATCCATCACCAGTTATCTAGTGCAAGTGGTAATCACAGGTTAATATCAATCAAAGATCGTAGATTTTAGTAGATATTTTAGCAAATTTTTTGTGAAGAATTAGTAAAGCGCCATCAGCTGTGAAGGAAGTGAGTTTGTATGAATCGCTGGTAATTCGAAAGAGACGCTGGCTTGTGAAATCATGGTCATTGAAGCATCGGAGAAGATATCATAAACAACCATCGATTACCTTCAGATATAAAGGTTTGCATATGATAATGATCTAAGCAAGTAGATTAGTTTGGTGACATCTCTTTGCATGAATCGTGGGTCCCAACTGATAGTAAATAAAGTCTTTGTGGTAAGGTATTCATAGATTTTCTTCAAGACACAGTTCGCATACCTTTAGGGAGGATTTGATAATAAGGAGCTATGTGTTCGTGGATTATCAGAGCATCCTTAATACTTCACTAAAGGCCCATTACAAATGTATAAGGGTAAGTGAGCTCCAGAGACCTTCAATAGGAATCAAGGTGACGCAGCATTGAGGAAAATCGTGAAGCTAATTAGAAGTCTAGATTGGTATTGTGGGTTCCAAATTGTGATGGAGATATGAGTCAGACAGTGAATAAGAATTCGTGGTAGTTTAAAGGTTGGAAAATCACATATTCATCAATTGTTATCGGTTGAAGTCCTTTGAAAATCACAACAATTATCACTTTCAGGAACAATAGATTGTAGACTATATTTCTTTAGCTACTATAGATAGGATTTGGTATTCAAGTCTAAACTAGTAATCTGTGTGTATTGAAGTTGCAGAACTATCCACTTAGATGTAGCAGGGTTTGATTGGTATTTTTTCATTTATCTCTGAATTGTTATTGACAGACAGGAACCTCTGATATGATATTGTAAACATCATGATGATTGTCTCTTCAAACAGTCTACATTCAAATCTTTAATTTGAATGAGATAATCTATATTTTATATTGGCTGTGAGATATATCTGTAATAGTAAATTTCTATGAATGCACTAAAATTGCTTATTATCAGTCCTTAGGAAAATCACTATGAAAATTTCAAGAGTTCATATCAGAGTTTAGCCAATATCCATCAGGGATATTACATTCAAGCTCAGCTAGACCTAGGAGGGATATTCCTAGAGACATGAAATGAAATACAAATAACCATACACAACCATACCCAATGTACACTTGACACCAAAGTTGTCACTAAGTCAAGACAAACTAGCTGCACATGCCTCTCATTAAACTGATTCAACTGTGTGAATGTACATGCACAGGAAAGATGGTTTTTATCCTTGAACCACGGGTGACAGATTTGTTTATTTTTAAAAGATTATTTGGTCCCTCTCCAATATGGACCGGTGCCTATTCCGTTGGGCAACAGAGTCACAAAATGCAAGGAGGAAAAGAAATACACAGCAAAGGATCAATAGAACTAGACATACATTTACATATATGAATTTCTAATAGATTTTCATACAATGAACACACTTAATAATCCAAAAGAGGACTGCAGTGATTCATGTATAACAAAATTATGGCAAATACAAAGCCTTGTATTTATTTAGATGTTGTCACACATCTCCGAACACTTGTTACACTCATACCAGCAAATGTGTCAAAGGAAAATACATAACTGTTATTACATATTACCAAAATCATTACAAACTCCCGTGGAGACATTCACTACATTCAAATCTACAATATAAAACCTTCCTACACAATACTGAATATATCCCTTCACTAACAAACTAGACCAAATCATGTGTTGATGCCAGAGAAATTCCTTAGGCTCTCCCAGACAAGACAATTGGCTCAGAGACCAACCTTGAGAACATCTAAAAATGAGGCATATATAGTCGTTCTCCTCTATGCAGCTTCAAGACATTGAAATCCAAGTCAACAAGGAAAAGCACCACAATGAATGAAGCACATAGCTATGTCAGGAGGATCAGCGTAAATTATGGGTGCCCATACCCTACATGTAGATTTGTGTCCTTAGAAGGACCAACTAAAGATATATCCACTGAAACACTGCATCTCCATATTAAATATTGTACCTATGCATTGATGGCAGACACTATTCCAGTGACTATCTAACAATTGTATTTTTGCAGCCTCATGTATTCATGGCAACAAAGGGGGAAGAAAGGTATTTTTTAAATATAAACCCACCAACAATGCTTGTAAAGCTTTTACAACACTTCAAAATTATTAAAGCCTTTACACATTACAAATTTGTGCTTTACACTTGATTCTACATTTTAATTTTGCCTCATCGGCAAAAGTTCTCTAGCGGGAACTTGCCTCTTCCCGGATAATCGACTAATTTCTTGTTTATCTTGCTACCTGCATTTTCCCCCTTATCACTAAATCTTTAATCTTCTGAAATCCATTTTTTCGCCCTTATATTTGCCTTATCGAAAAAAATTTATCATTTGTCGAACTCTATCTCATGGTGGCCTTTTTAGCCTCATAAGCAAAAACCTCTTTGGTTGAACCTTCCTTCTTTGCACCTATTTCCACTACTATTAGCAAAACTCACTTTTGCCGAACTGGAGCCAATTTGCCTCATCGGCAAATTCTTTCCTTTCAAAACTTCATCCCTTAGCTGATTTTCCCTTCCTATGCCTTCTTTGTTAGAGAAAGTGCCTCATCACGAACCATGGACTTTTATGAACTTTGCTCCCTTATTCCTTACCTTATCACCTTTATCGACGAATCTCCATTTTCTTGAACTAAGGAACATGCGCCTCTATATCAGTAAAAATCCCTTCTGTCGAACCTGCTGCTTTTTATCAACAAAGTTGCACCCTTTTGAACCAAACACTTTGTCGCCTTTTATCTTTTCCCTCATTGTCAGCAAAAAAGCCTATCTGTGAACTGCCGAAAATTTGAACTGCTTCATTGGTTCGGCTTTCCGCTGACTTCCTGACAAAGGGAAACTTTGCCTTAACCATTTTTGTCTTGTCAGTAAAATGAAACATTCTTGAACTTGGCCTTCATTCTTCAAGCTTCACCTTTGTCAATGAAATGGTCATCGAGATAACTCCCTATCGATGAAACATCAGGTTCTTGAACCTTTCCTTTCACCAATAGAAGAGTCTTTTGGCTTTTCCTCATTGTGTCAAAACTCTCCCTTTGCCCTCTATCGCCTGATCGATGAATCGGCAGAAAATAGAACTTGGAAACAAGTTCAAAAGTTAGAACTTTTTCTGACTTGCCGACAACAAGGCAAAACATGGAAAATTTTCTAAGGGAGAAACCATCTTTGACCAAGGTGAAAAACACAAGAACCAAACTTTGACCAGGCACAACTTCTTAGTTTTAAGGAATTTTGAGATGGTTCAAAAGGCAAAGTTGCTCAGAATTCAATTCTCTATCCAATGGTGATATTTGCTAAGAGATTTGCATAGGAATTTTGGATTTTTTGGGGAGCAGAAAAGGCACTTTGGAACTAGTTTTTCTGGTCACCAACAGTGCCTCTAGTTGGGGACGTGTGACAAGCAATGTCATAGTGAGAATCCAGAATATCTCCAGGCAAACTAACACACAAACACATGAAGGGACACACACAAAAAACATATTTATAAAGAAACATACAGTAAAAAATGACTGTAGCCAAAATTTTGGGACACTGTAGGCCACCCCTGCAAAAAACTGAATGAAGCTACTTGCCTCTATCAAAGACAAGCCTATTGAAGAAGTTGATCTCCCTCAATCCCTTGTTGTACTAATCACCCAACATCAGCAACAAAAATATTTTGCATGCATGCATATACAAAATATAAACATTCATATTATCATGTTGAAGCTTGAAAAAAAATTTAACATGGTAAGGAAGACATAGATAATATGATTCATCATCATGCTGACTCACATATAAGCACTCACGTTCAAGTCCCATGTCAACATGATGCATTTCTGGGCCTACATAAATATCAGTATGAAGGAAATTATCAAGCTGAAACTCATCCAATCTAGGTGTAATGATGCTAATGTGCTCCTCAATGACCGAATCAAAGGCATGATTCAGATTTAAATCTCCACCATTAGCATATAAATCTAACATTTGAGGCACTTCAAGTGAAGACTCACAATCTTCAATCTGCTCTCTATTTTGTATTCCTTGGCACACACTGTTGTGTAAAATTTACTGCTAAGAAAATCAAAAATGATTTTCTCCTCATCACCCTGCTGATCAATAACTTGACCCACACTACAACACCCAGCCTCAATGTCATCAAGCCGAGCCAACGAGCTCAAAAATATGTTCTCAACATGATCCACATCAATAAGAAGTAACTGCCCCAAACAAAGCTCTAGAAAATCATTTGTTACATGGTCTTCAAAGTGGGAGACAATTACCTCAGAATTGTCTGTAGCTGTAGTATTGCCCTCACGATGTCTAGCTGAGGGATAACTCACATCATCCTCATGCAAATAAGTGTTAATGACCTCATTATCATCATCGGGGATAAATGAGGGTAACACACCAAACAATAGACTAGTCTCTTATTCACCCTCAACATCATTTTGTACCTCCTCTCTTTCCACTTACTGTCCATAGGTAGCCACGTCAGACAGTATATGACTCTCCACTTCCAAAGCTAACAGCTCAAATTCACTGAACTGAAAATCATCTTCAAAAAGAGGATTATCCATGCACCAATAATAATCAGAAATTATGTTACCTGACAGACTTGCATGCTCTTCATAAAGGGCATTATCTCTTATCCTCATCTCTTCATCATCATTTTCTTCATCAATATATGCATGCATTATATAATCAATCACCTGAGTTGATTCATTCCATGCCTCACTTGCATATATACCTTCCAGGTGGTCCACAATACAACAGCAGGCAACAGGGTCAAAAATCTCTTCATCGAATAGGATGCCATCATTGATTTTTTTCATTTTCATCATCCACTAATGACTGGTCCAAGGGAATGCAAGTGCAATCACTACTATTTTCATTTGAATCGCTCTCATACACTGCATCAACCTCCTCTACCATTCTGCATACACAATCATCACGTGATATTGTGTCTGGATCATATGAAATGTCCACATCCCTATTTTCTATAACAACTTGTTCATTATCAACTAACTCTGCATCTGAGGATATATATTTTGCAATGATATCCTGCTTAACTTTGTCAACATAATCAATGAACACGTAGGCTTGTTGTAAACCCATTAGATTGAATTCCTCCTGTATAGAACTTGAGCTTATAGAATCTTCATAAGATCTCAAATACATATCAATACACACAGGAAGATCATGTCTGAATTTTTCTAGGATGTGAGACAGGGTCACCGCAAATCTATGGTTGAGCTCCATACTAGACTCTCATTCTTGCCTTCTGATATTTTCTAGTTTTTGGACAAGAAAAATAGTGTCTAGATTACTTACAAAATCTTCAAAGGTAGCCACCAACTGATCCTAGGAAACAAAATGCTAGTTAGGGAAACTAACTAGCCACTTCCATGCTACTCCACATGGAGATCTAACAAAAATTCTCATCCACATATCCTTATCTCCAAAATGAAATTTATCCATGAAGTATGAAAATGCATCAATGTGTGCCTTCCCATTGAAAATCTCACCCATCAAATAATAGCATCTGATTATAAATCTTTTTGGGCATGGATTGTTGTTCATAACTGACCCATGAGAGGTCCAGTTGTCTATAAGTGTTTACATTTGCAATAAGGGGAGGATGAGGAAAAGAACCACTGGGAACAGCAACAGGGGAATCAGACTATGGCATGGACTAATGCAGCCTGATTCAACCTGCTAATTCTTTTACTTGTTGCAGCAAAGACTCTAACAATTGCTTTTCTTTTTCAATTTTATTTTGCAACCAAGACTTTTCATTTTTATTATGTAAGGGCTCAAAAAAATTTGGTTTTATAAAACTGATAGGGCTGTGATTAGAAAATACATTACCAAGATGGTCAAAGGCCATATAGTTTCTAGGGTCTTCAACATAAGAAGTGTTGATAACTGAGAGGGGGGGTGAATCAGTTATCCTAATTATTTCTTCTTTTGAACTTTCTTATTAATCAATGCAGCATTGAATCAAACAAACAAACATTACTATGAAATGAAAAACACATGACACAGTATTTTTGACGTGGAAACCTTGTTAAGGGAGAAAACCACGGGGTGATTAACCCAAAGATTATTCTCTGTTAGAAGAATAAGGAATTACAAACTGGCACTTGCCAATTAGGGCTCACTGCCCGAGCACACTACTCACAAAGAGGCCCACTGCCTACAAGGAGACACACTGTCTACAAAGTGATAAGAATCACAGTCTTGAACTGATTGGAAGCATCTACATATGCTGGAGTTCAGTTCCGGTTAGGCTCAGTACACTGATTTGCTGCACTTCATCTTTCCTCTGTTCTTTATTCTGCTATCCTTTCACATACCGGATCTTTCTTACTACTTCTGCTCTATTTTGCACTTGTTCGCATACACCATCACACAATTACACTTTTCACAACTAAATCCATCCTCTATATATATCCACACAAGTAATTTCATCACCTTTCTAGTCGGCATCCAGAACAGTCTAGTTTCTTACAAACTCTGTTCTGTCGGCTGAATCCTTGCTCACCAAGCAATGTGGATCAAGCATATACTTGTAGATATCATTAATCATGTCAGCCAAACATGATTCATGCCTTCACAACCTTTACCATCAACAGTAACACATCCGGAAAATAGTCTGATACTCTGTCAGTCAGTTCTTCCTCTGTTCTCACTGTCTCTCAGGAATCCGGTACTCAACTATTCATATCTTTTTCTTTGTTCATCACCGGAGGCTAAATCCTTGGAATATACTACTCAAGGTAGTCCTCTTGACTTCCCCAAATCCGCACTGCACCAAGACACTTCCTCTGAGAGATCCAGACCAATCTGTCGGACCTTGCCACATGCTCTGTTCTTGTTCACCGGACCACAACAATCTTCATTCTGACTTCTGGTAAAGACACACCATGATTTGCGGATATGTGGGATGACCTTTGTTGCCATCAATGACAACAACCATGAATCCATATAGTGTCTCTTGCCAACAATCTCCCCCTTTGGCATTGATGGCAACACTTAGTGAAAAATGACTAAGTGTTTACACTATGCTCCCCCTTGGCTGATGCTCTATCTTTATATACAATTTCCGGAACTCCCCCTTAGTTGGATTCCTCATTTTTCACTGCTCCTCACTCCCCCTTTGACATCAATGGCAAAGGGTAGGGTCCGCACACCAAAATTTTCAAAAATTTACTATACTTAGCCGCATATTACATACTCACATAAACTGAAGAATGTCTGCAAAGGATGTCTTCAATTGGATCAGTTTTGTAGCCCAACTTTGCTTCATTCTATCCAAAATTGAAATGTGACCACTCAACAAAAATGCAAATGCATCTGCCCTTTTTAGATCTTTCAGATCACTTGTCTGGGCTGTGATTTGAGCTTCTGTTATGGCCTCATGCATGGCCTCTAGCTTAGGGACAATTAACCCCCTGAGCTCACTCAACCTACTTATTCTATTTTTCCTTTCCTTCTCCAATTTCTTGATTTCACTCAAGACTGCAATAGTCTGACATTCTTGATTTACTATGGAGGAAGAGAGAGGATCAAAACTTTGAGATAAACTTTGTAGTTTGTCCTGTTCCTCTTTTATTTTCTTATCAATTTCTGTTGTTGCCTTTGACCAGGATATACAAAATTTGTAAATGTCACTGCCATCCTTAAGAGCATTTTCTAAGCTCTTTATTCCAATACTCATATTTCTTCTATCATTAGAGATTGATCCTAGTATTTCTGAAAATCTTTTATCCAAAAATTCCTTCCGGACCTTTTTGTAGTCCTCTGTCATTCCAGAACATCTCCCGGAACAGGTCTTTACTTGATCGATCACAACTTCTTTATATCTTCATGCGGACCTCTGAAATCTTGTCTGGATCATCTCAGGACTGGTATCTTCAAACCCTTTACTCCGCATCTTGTGTCACATCCAGCACCACTTGATTGGCTGGGGGAACAGGATTTTCTTTGAGTCTCCCCCTGAGCCAGAGCTCACTTTTTAATTATCGGAAGGAATATCAGCACCAGAATCTGGTGCGGATCCAGTTTCTGTATTCTCTGAACTTTTCTTTACCCAAATCTTGCTCATCTGATTCCTAACTTCATCCGCATTCATCTTTTGTTTACCCTTGTCTTGATTCTGATTATACACCGGACCTCTTTTGTCCTGATTCTTGCTTCTGCAGACTTTTGCATTATGACTGGACCTATTACAGATTTGGCAAATAACATTTCTTTGCATATTTGACTGATAACCTCTTGATCTGCATTGATTAGCCATATGACCTACTCTATTGCATGCAAAGCATCTACCATTGAATGATTTGTTTATTTGCATATTTCTGCATTCATGAGACTTGTGTCCATACCTTTTGCAGTTAAAGCACTGTCCGGAGAAGGATGAATTAGTCTGAGTCATTCTCTTCCTGCACTGATTAGCTTTGTGACCAAAGTGATTGCAGCTATGGCAGTATCCATTGAAGGATGGATATCTTTGAGCATTGGGCTGTCTTACCGGAGGTCTTCTAGGCCTATTCCTTGGATTTTCTGATCCAAAATTCTTTTGACCGGATCCGGAGCTTTCTCCTTTCTCATATCCCAAACCATACTTGTCATCTGTCCTCTTTTGACTTCCAAGAAGTACTTCAAGTTGGGCAAAACTTATCTTGAATTTTTCTTTATATTCATTTGCTGTTTGAAGATCTCTTTTGAGAGAGACAATTTGATCCTCAAGTTTTTCTTCATTATCTTTGGTATCTTCAAGATCAGATTCAAGATGTCTGATAATTCTGTCCATCTGGTGGCATTCTTCTGATTTCTCTTTAAGAGATTGTCTTAGATTGTCTTCACCTTTTCTTTTTTCTTCAATCTCTTGAGTAAACTTTATAGTTCCTAATTCCATTTCATGTCTCAACATAATGACTTCTTTTGATAACTTTTCACATAACTTGGTTTTCTCAGTCAATTCTTCATCTGTATTGCTTTCTTCACTTTGTCTTGCCAATTGTTGGAGCAGCTCCTTTCTCTTTTTCATGGAGAGACTTAATTTGTCCTTTAGTTCTCTCATGAATTCATCAGCCTGTTTGAGTCTTTCCTTTAATTCATTGACTTCAGAGTTTGACTGTTCAAGATCCTCAAGGGCAGTCTTGAGTTGCTCCCTTAAACCATATGCATCCATTTGAACTCCCAGATCTTCCTCAAGCTGTTAGGCTCTATTAGGAGGAACTTGGCTCTGATACCAATTGTTGATAACTGAGAGGGGGGGGTGAATCAGTTATCCTAATTATTTCTTCTTTTGAACTTTCTTATTAATCAATGCAGCATTGAATCAAACAAACAAACATTACTATGAAATGAAAAACACATGACACAGTATTTTTGACGTGGAAACCCTGTTAAGGGAGAAAACCACGGGGTGATTAACCCAAAGATTATTCTCTGTTAGAAGAATAAGGAATTACAAAATGGCACTTGCCAATTAGGGCTCACTGCCCGAGCACACTACTCACAAAGAGGCCCACTGCCTACAAGGAGACACACTGTCTACAAAGTGATAAGAATCACAGTCTTGAACTGATTGGAAGCATCTACATATGCTAGAGTTCAGTTCCAGTTAGGCTCAGTACACTGATCTGCTGCACTTCATCTTTCCTCTGTTCTTTATTCTGCTATCCTTTCACATACCGGATCTTTCTTACTACTTCTGCTCTGTTCTGCACTTGTTCGCATACACCATCACACAATTACACTTTTCACAACTAAATCCATCCTCTATATATATCCGCACAAGTAATTTCATCACCTTTCTAGTCGGCATCCGGAATAGTCTAGTTTCTTACAAACTCTGTTCTGTCGGCTGAATCCTTGCTCACCAAGCAATGCGGATCAAGCATATACTTGTAGAAATCATTAATCATGTCGGCCAAACATGATTCATGCCTTCACAACCTTTACCATCAACAGTAACACATCCAGAAAATAGTCTGATACTCTGTCAATCAGCTCTTCCTCTGTTCTCACTGTCTCTCAGGAATCCGGTACTCAACTATTCATATCTTTTTCTTTGTTCATCACCGGAGGCTAAATCCTTGGAATATACTACTCAAGGTAGTCCTCTTGACTTCCCCAAATCCGCACTGTACCAAGACACTTCCTCTGAGAGATCTGGACCAATCTGTCGGACCTTGCCACATGCTCTGTTCTTGTTCACCGGACCACAACAATCTTCATTCTGACTTCTGGTAGAGACACACCATGACTTGCGGATATGTGGGATGACCTTTGTTGCCATCAATGACAACAACCATGAATCCATATAGTGTCTCTTGCCAACAAGAAGATGCAGGGAAAGAATCCTCCCTAGGGTATCCATATTCATAACAGTTGGCTGTGAGGCCTACTTTTACCTCACCTGTTATTTTTGCTTATAGCACTCATTTGATGGATTTGTGATGGACATGTGGATATAGGGGACTATTGATCCCATACTTGGACCTTCTTACTTTATCTTATGCTTGATTAGATAAATGGATTATGCCTTGTGGATGATTAGATCTCAAGTTAGATTTCATTCGATGATATGATGTTTAGATGCTATGATTTCATTGATATTATTGGAATGTGTATTAATGGTGAAATTGATGATTTATCTTACAAATGTGATCTTGATTATACTTGTGAATGGTGAATGACTTGAGAGACATATGTATGTTAGCATGTAGTTATTATTGATATTATATGCAATTATGCGATCATGTGTGTGTTATGTGTAGTTCACTTCGCTTCAGCTATTTTTACCATGTGCTATTAATGGATTCGTGGAAGTGTGTAGGTCACTTTCCTTGCCCATGGAAAATTAGAGGTCAGACAATAACCATATGTTATATCCCTATTAAGCCGACCTAAGTTGGACTAAGGTCATTTGTGTTTGAGAATGTTGATTACGTTGCATTGGATTTATGATATTTTTGTAATGTTTACCCCTTTTTAATTTATCTCTTGATGTGTTGTAAAAATTGTAATGTTGGGTTTGCATAATTTTTAGTACTAAATGTTTGGAGCCCTTTTCAAGTGAATTTATGTGTTTCCTAGTGTTATTAATGGTCAAATATTGACCATGGGTCATACCCCTAGGGTCTAGGACCATTCTTAATAGGTTTAAACTTATTTTAAACTATGTCTGGTCACCCAAACTTGGCCCTTGAGTCAAGTGACGAGTTTGGGGAGATGTGGGAGGTGGTTGGCATGTCATCGTGGCATGTCACCATCTCACCTAACCTAACCTCACCCACTTGGGTAAGGTTACCCTTGCCTCAAGTGCTTTAGAAGCTTCTTGAAGCTTCTCACATGTGTGATACTTCTTCCCTATGCTCTAACACATGTGTGAGACCACTTGTGGGGAAGAGTGTAACTTAGTTGAATGAGAAGGTGACAAGTGTCATCTCCTCATTCATGGAAGCTTCCCTTGTGTGCTCACATCTCCCTATGCTCTCACACATGTGTGAGAGCATTTGTGGGAGAGTGTGTAGCTTTGTGAAATGGGGAGATGACAAGTGTCACCTCCTAATTCTTGTAGGGTTGTGAGGAGGGTTATGTGGATGGAGGAGAGAGTGACAAGTGTCACATTCTCATCCATTAGGGTTTGAGAGCCTTGCCTATTTATCTCTCATTGAGATGAGATGAGGGTTCTTTTATTTTTTCTTTTGAGATTTTTTTGTTTGTGTTGGGGAGGAGAGGACTTGTAGAACTTTGAAGGATTTTGAGGACTTATGGGAAAGCTCTTCATCAACATCCTCCATCCTTGAAGCTTGAGAGGTATTCCTCAAGGCTTCAAGCCTATTGTTTTACTTGCTTTTGCTTATGCATTATGTATGTATATGATTGTTATGCTTATGTGGTTTTTAGTTTTGTGTATGTGGGTTTTAAAGTGTTGTTAGGGTGATCTCTCCATGTCAGAGAGCTCACCTTTGTCTTGGTTGAGAGAGGGGTGAAGCTCCTCGATTTCCCCTCTTGGTTTTGGTATAGTTTTATGGCCATGGGCCTTGTGTTGCAACTTTGAGAAGTATGGTTTTATGGCAAGAGTTCCTTGGGATGGAAGTATGAGAAGTTTATGGAAAGAGGCCAAGGTGTTATGAGTATTTGAGTTTTGGGTCTCCTTGAGTTGAGAGTAGTCCACTCTCTCACCCTTCAAACTCATCTTCAAGATGGGTTAGTTTTGTGTTTTGACTTGGGTGGGTGTTATTGTGTTTGATGTGAGTGTTGCATTTTTTGTGGTTTGATTCTTGGTTATTGGAAGGCCTCCTAGCTTGGGGGTGGCCTATTAGTAGGCCTAGGTTGGGAGAAGAGCTTCTCATGGGCATGGTGAACTATTTTGTGTGTTTTGTAGGATCATTTGGTGGCTATGGAGGAGTTTGTTTTTTTTGGAAGAAAATATGGTGTTTTAAATGGCTTTATGTATTTTGTAAATGAGAGCATTGAGATGCCTCATCCCCTTTAATTGGGTTTGTAATAAGTATATCTTTTGTTGGGAGTTGAGCTCTCTTTGAGTTGTAGTCTTCAATCCTTCTTGGGAACTTTGTAACTATTTGTTTATATGGTTAATGGCAATAAAGTATTCTTCATTTCCTTGGTTATGAAAGAAATGGTTCTCTCTCTCTCACTCCCTTTATCTACTATGTGTTTATTCAAAGAAAGAAAATGTATGCTATAGTTGGTAGAGAAAAATAAATAATACTAGATGGTTGTTTAAGAAAAGAAATTAGGTGTTTATGGTTATTTTTAAAGAAAAGTAATCTATGGTTAGTTTTCTATATAATGCCTCCTTGTGTTGATATATATGTGCTAAATATGTGTGTGTGTGTGTATCTTAAAGTTGTTATAGTTTTAGGCTCACTGTTTTTTTTATGACAGTGGCCCCTTTTTTTTACTAGAGTATTTTATTATTATTATTATTTATATATAATATTCCATTGCAATTTTCATTTTATAATAAATGGATTAAAGAATTATTTTTATTTTAGGTTTTCATCAAATGGTTTTTTTGTTTTAAATTAGGGTTACTATTCATTGCAGAGAAATGAACTTCATGTGGGTCGCAGGGGCCGACAAACCCCTACGCCCGTGAACTGTTTGTTGACATAAACTGTGGGGCGAGGGGTTTGGGGACCCTGTCCCACCTTAAGGCTATGTGGAGGGGGGCAGAGGAGCCCCCACCTCCTCCCTCCTTTTTTTTGCATTTTAAGCCCTGCGAAATTTGACTCGCAACCTACGTGTTAAAATGGTCGTCGGCCATTATCATAGGGTTCGGCCCTAACATTAATATTGCCTTAAAATTTATGCTTTTGCCTTTATTTTTGCTTGGCCCTAACTATTAACTATCAGCCAGATATATTATTATTATTATATATATATGCTCTCCTGTGTTGCGCATATACACAATAAGGTTTCCAAACACTATGATTATTTGTACTGTCAATAATTTAATTCTTTGTGTATTTTTACAGATGAATATATATATATATATAGGTGTGTGTATTCCTATTTTTATATTATTCTTGAGTTAGTTTTATTTTCTATGTTCAATATTTCACTTAAAAAAAATATATCTAGAGAGCTTAAATGGAGAAACCTAGAGTAACTTTGAACTATCTTAGAAAAAAACTTGAAGCAGCCAATAGAAAACTTTCTTTCCTTCAACCTGTACATTTAACTATATTTGATAAATGGAGGCATAGAAAATAAACTTAGTAAACAAAACAAATGTTAGAGAAAATAAAATAACTTCAACCTATAGGTGAACATGTTAGAGAAATTTAAATAAACATTTTAGAGATTTTCTTGTTTGGGAAGATACTTCCCACTTGGGGAGGTACCTTCCATCCTCCTTGTCCTTCCTTGGAAACCTGCACACCCAACCAGATAACATTTGAGTTTTGAATGTGAACAAATGAGAAATATTGGTGTATTTATAATTCTATGTCTAGGGTTTGGAGCCCTAAGATTTTGGGATGGTTTAATTAGTTCTAATTAATTCTGTTTGACCATGCAAACCCACTTGGAGTGTGGGAGGTCTTTTGGACTTTAGTGAGAAACTAATTCCTTTACTTGCCTTTAATTGTTTTATCTAGAGTGTACTTTTAAAAGTGAAAGTGAATTATTCCCTTGTTGAATGTATTAAATAAACCCTTTTGCAATTTCATTTGCATGTTGATATTGAAACTATAGTTATGGTATGTGTATTTAAATTGATTAAAATAATTGGGAAGGGGTTTATAGTAACATTATGCATTTGAATTATTTAATTTTTGAAAGGGGTTAGGGTATGATATTTTATTTTATTTAAATTTTTTTTGCAACCTCCTATAGTTGATAAGATAGTGTTATGCTGTCAAAATCACTATAGGATTTATTCCACCTTTACCTGTTATGCTGCCGAAATTTATTTAGACTTAAGTGAGATAATTGTTTAATATTAGTTCGATAAATTTATCCCTTTTTGCATTAGATGTTAGATTATTTTTTAAGTCAGATTTGTATATAGTATTAGTTTAATGCTTAGTTCCTTAGGTCTATAGTGGACCTAAGGTTAGATTTTGATTTATATCGAAATCATTCTACTTCATATTAGTAACTCTAGGATTGGAATCTGGAACATAATCCAACCCATCGAAATCATTCCACTTCATATTAGTAACTCTAGGATTGGAATCTGGAACATAATCCAACCCTCTTAGTGTCGCTTAGTGGCCTTCATTTTGTAGGGATGGTGAAGTGAGTATCACATCATCCCATTGTGATTAACCTTCCCTGCCTTTGGGTGACGTACCTCACGTTAGTTGCAGAGACAACTACGTTGCGTGCATGTGTCACCAAGCAAGCATGTGCGCAAGGGGGTTTTTAGAGTCGGGTGGAAAAAAATTTGGTAATTTGTGTCATGACCACATGGCAAATGTGGACATGACATGTGGTTGTCATGTCATAACTACATGGTGAATGTGGGCATGACATTTGGTATCAGAGCCCAAGTTTAAACACTTGGCATTGAGGGCAAATTATTTATTCTGTAATGTTGTTAATTTTTTTTATTTTAGGCACCATGTTCTTGTAGGATGCCACCTAGATCAAAGAGAGGACACTCATGTGCCAGCAAGTCTAGAGGAGCCAGCTCAGGAGCTACTCCACCATCTAAGGGCCAAAATCTAAGCCACCAACGGCACCTGACATTGTTAGCAAGATTGCCTCTGGTCGTGAACTAGTTGCATGTGGATATCCCAGCCACCATCACTGAGGATGGCACATCATCTCATCGAAAGCGCAACAAGAGCCCTCCACATCATGTGGATCATGATGAGGTAGTAGTGGAGCTGATTTCGCATGACCCTTTTGGTTATGGACAACGAGATGAGGTTGATGCACTCGTTCGAGGACATCGAGACCACGGAGACCCCATCAGGGATCTGCTTAGGCTGAACCCACCTACATTCATGGGTACTTCAGAGGGAGCTGAGGTTGAGACTTGGCTCATCAATCTCAACCAGTGCTTTGCATTGCATCCCTATGGAAGCAACACAAAAGTACATGTAGCAGTTCATCTTCTACACGACACGACAACAACTTGGTGGTGCACAGAGGAGCACAAACACCACCTATCCTTGGACATGCTTTCATGGAACACTTTTCTGGAACGCTATAAGATGTGCTATCTCTCGAAGCACTTTAGACAGCGTCGTATATATGAGTTTCATGATCTACAGCAACGAGGTTCCATAGTTGCACAGTATGAGTGCAAGTTTGTGGAATTCTCACATTATTTCGAGTATCTTCAGGCCGAGAAGCTTCTTGTTAGTCATTTCATCAAAGGCTTGTATCTTAGCATAGCAGGACCTGTTCCCATGGCAGATCCACGGACTATGAGCGAGGCCACTAAGAAGGTGCTCATTGTAGAGGATGTCCATGGGTGGGGCCATGCATCACGACCTCAGTTTCAGGACTACAGTCATTAGCAGGACCAGGGTTTCCATAGACCCCAGCCTCCTCAAAGGGGCATTTTTAGATCTACATCTTTACCTCCTAGACCTCCATAGCAGAAGCAGTATTAGCAGAGGTCACGACCACAGCAAAGGGCACAGGGTAGTCTGATACAGGGGCACCTTGTCCTAGTCACACCACATGATGGTAAAATGTTGTTGTAGAGTGTAAAAACTCTACATTTTGAAAGGGTCACAATCTTGCCGCGGGTGTCTTTTTGCCTATGTGCATGTTTCAAAGTCTTGTTGCGCCAGTTTCTTATGTTCTATGCGGAAGCCACCAAGTGTCGAGCCTCAGTTAAAAGCTGCAGTTTTGTTTTTAGCTATGACTTTTGTGTGGATCGTGCCACGTAGCAGTTATGTTTCAATATGTTTTAAGTTTCAAAGATGCAGAGATCGCCAAGTGTTATATGCAGAGGCAGCCCTAAAGTTTCAAGTTTTGTGCGCAGCATGCCATGTGTCCCTTCTTGAGTAATGCAGAGGTTGCCATGTGTTGCTTTTTGCATCATGTTATTGTTTGAAAAGAAGATGGTGGGCCATATTCTGTTTCAATTTGAATGCTGCGGAGAGTGCCACGTGCTGGATGCGGAGGAGAAGTTACTTTTGTTTATGACACTTCTCCGGCAAGATATTAAAAGTTTCTTATGTTCTATACGGAACCCACCAAGTGTCAGCTTCCACGGAAGTTTCAAAAGGTTTCTAATGTTTCAAGAGTTGCTGCGGAAGTCGCCACGTATCAGCTATTGCTTGCTGCGGAAGATGACACATGTCTCTATTTTCTCCTTTTGAAAGCTAGTGAGCGCTAAGGCTGTGGGTCCCATTATTAATGTGTCTCATGTTTCTAATGCTGCAGGTTGCGACAGTTGTCACTTGCGAAGGCCACCCGAATATAAAGACACAGTTTTGTGAACTGTTGCAGATAAAGACACGTATATGTTTCTGAATGCTACAGAACGTGCCAAGTGTCAGTTTCCTGTTCTTTCCTGAGAGACGAAGGAGTTTCAAATTGAGCGTGTAGACACTGCCATCTATCACAGTCTTTTCAGTTTCAAATGCACGGGTCTCACCAAGTGTCTATTTCTTATAGGAGGAAGCGCGCCACACATATTTAGTTCTAGCCAATGAACTTCCAGAAAAGAGAAACTGTTGCAGATTTGAAAGATCTTAACTTTCAGAGACTCCCAGTTACCTTCAGTTCCATTAGGCCATTGGGATTTGATTGTTGCAGACAATCTAGAGTCAGAGCTTAGGCTATAAATATGTAACATTTGTAATAGATCGAGAGATATAGATTGATTCATATATTTTTTAGACATAGAGAAGACAAATAGAGATATTTTTCTGTCAAAGATTTAAGAGAAGTTGGAGACTTTTGCTATGACCAGTTGATATCATTTGCCTTTATTTTGTTATTCTTGATTAGAAAGTTGATGTACCTATGCATGTATCCGTGCTTCTTATATTGCTAGAAAATTAATGAGAAGGATTGAGTTTTGTGCCCTGGTTGATATTTCCTGTGTCATTGCAAAGTGTCTGATTGTGAGCCTTTGAGTTTATTCATTATATCTATTTATGTTAATCATGTAGCATCTGCTCTTTAATGTAACTGAATCATGAGGATAGTTTCACTGTGTTTAATTTGAGAGAAACACTTTTACTCAAGCGCATTGCCATAGATAGATTTTCTTTAATTATATATGTAATTATGTTAGCTATCTTACCCTTTTCCTCAAAACCCATTTAAAATGGAGAAGAGCCAGCTTATTTAAAATCTGGAAGTTGTTTCAGGTAACAAGTCCCACATTCCTAAAACTTCCCATGTTGGTGTTGGAACCTACGCAATTTTATACATCAATAGTTTTTGGCTCACCCGGTGAGACTATTCTTGAAGTTTCAGTTAAGATTGTATGAGCCAGAGAGCCACAGGGAGCTAGAGCTGTGGACCTGTAACAAGAGCTCAATCTGTTGCTAATCCAGACATTCTTTTGGCACCACTACTAGCTAATCCAAGGAGAAGAGTGAATCAGTTTGCAGAAGCACAAAGAGTAAATATGAGAGCACCTGTAGCCCCAAGGAATTATGCAAATTGGAATACTGGCAGCCCTCTAATTCTCACAGTACCACCAGCAACTTGGGATGCTATTCCAGCCAATGCTCTGAAGGCTCTACCTAAGTTTAGTGGGGAAGATTTCAAGACACTCGAAGAGCATCTGCAAGATGTATCTGATATATGTGCAGTACATGTTATCACTCAACAAAATGTGGCCATAAGACTATTAGCAACCTCTTTCAAAGGAAAGGCCCTGGACTGGTATAGATCTCTTACTCCAAACACTATATCTACATGGGATCAGCTTGGTGATGTTTTCTTTGAAAGATTTAAAGAAAAGGGTGATAAATCTTCTTTGCTACAACAATTGATCACTATCAAGAGGGCACCACAAGAAGCCATGACTGATTTCAACTCAAGATTTCAAAAGACTTGGGAGAGAATTCCTGCTACAGCAAGACCATTACCAGGTATGGCTATTGTGTTTTACCTTAAAGCTTAAAACTCAGATATATCAGTCATGATTTAGTCTCTTGGAGGTCAGACACTACCAAAAGCATATGAGTTGGCAGTCAAGGCTGAAAATAACTTAATAGTTACTGGAAAATTACCCCCAAGGCCTCTTATGCCTATGTTCCCAAAAATTACCTTACCTTTTCCTCAAGAAAGTCCTAATCATACATCCCCACCTGTGTCTATGTATTCATTTCCTCAACAACCTGCTAAGGTAACCACCTCTGTCCAACCATCTAAAATGGATGATGTCAAGAACATTTTATGGACCTTCTCAAATGAGATAATTAATCTAAAGAGACAACAAAATCCCTATCCAAAGCCCCCTTATCAAGGTTACCAAGGAAATAGACCTCCCTTTCAACCAAATCAATATCAAGGCCCTCAAAAGCAAGCTAATCCTCATCCTTCAAACCAGTTGGTCACAGTCCCTACACCTTTACAAACTATTCCTCCTAATCCCAATAGGGAAATCGTTCCAGGGCAAAATAATTTTGCAAATGGCACAAATGCTTGGTGTTTCCCCTGCAACAATGCCCATATGCTCAGAGACTATCCTAGAGGAAATTTACAGCAAAAGATAGCATAACGGAGAGGATTAGAAGGACAATTTGCAACTTCTAACACTCCACCATATCAGTCTCCTGGTGTACAAAATGTAGTCATGGTGGCCCAAATGCAAGGGATGTCCTTACAACAAGAAGAGGAAATACCCCCTGAGCATGCTTTATTTGCATGGATTGAAGAGGAAGATTCAGTGTTCTTGAATGAAGCATATACTTCCAAGAAGCCATTGGTGCAATTAGATTACTATACCAGGGCAAAGAGGAGAATGATGGAGCAGCCTGAAGTCACTAATAATGAGATCATGGGAGCTCCTCCATTTCAAGATCATCAGAACATAGTCTCTAGACAAGAAATGCCTTAGCATGTGCAAAATCAAGTAGCCTCAGGACAAGTCCTAGAAAAGTCAAGGTACCCTTATTAATCAAAGGCCCAAGCATTAAGACTGTGAACATGGTGGATCAACTAAAAAGAACTCCAGCACATGTATCAATTTGGGACATGTTAGCTATTCCTGAGCAGAAGACACTGTTGCAGGAGGCTCTGCAAGGACTAGAAGTCCCTAAACATACTAGTGCTAAAGGAGGAACCATTGATAAAGGCAAGCTTCAGCTTAAAGATACCGAACCTCTGCAGACAACAACTCTGTTGAACAATGCACCTAAGGTAGGTAAATCTAAACCAGATCCCTTTTATTTGACTCTAATAGTTGGGAAGAAATTATTGCATAATGCAATGATAGACTCTGGGGCTAGTACTATAGTAATGCCAAAGCAAATAGCAGATGCTTTGAAGATAAAATATGAGCCACTTACAAGAGGGGTCATGCAACTGGATGGGAAATCTATGCAAACAATAGGGAAAATTAAACAACTCCCATTGCAACTATATACTTGCCCCAATATAATTGTAAATCAAGATGTGGTAGTCATAGATATTCCCCCTATATTTGGTCTATGCTTATCCAGAGATTTCACAGCCAAGATATGAGGTTACAAGTCACTAGATTGGTCACACTTCATTTTGAGAACCAAATATGGGACAAACATAAAAATACTATCTGAGCCATTATCCAAAGACCATATCACAAATGAACCAACCCCAAAATTAGAAGTAGCCCATGCTATACTAAATAACGAAGAGAGAATCTTTGTTGAAGAGTTAGGTGATTGGACTGAACATGACCAACATGAAGAAGAGAATAATCAGTTGTTGACTATGATGCAGAGTGATCCCTATGGAAATTATGACTCTACTGGTCTAGGCACTTATGTTATATTTGAAGAAGACCAAGAGATTCCTAATGTTTTAAGGAAAGAAACATCACAGAGTCAAGAATCTAAAAAAGACTCAGAAATCTGGACTCTAAATTTTGACGAGGCTAGGAGTAAAAATGGTGCTGGAACAGGAGTTTACCTTAATGCCTCAAATGGTGAGAAAATTTTAAGAGCCATTCGCTTTCAATTTGCCTGTAGCAATAATGATGTTGAGTACGAATCCTTGGTGCATGGACTTATGTTGGCAAAGAAAAAAGGAGTAAAGAATCTGATAGTAAGAGGAGATTCAGAACTAGTGGTGAAATAGATCAGAGAAAAGGCAATAGCAAAAAATGTGAGAATGAGATCCTATAGGCACAGAATTTGGGACCTCATAGATGGTTTTGAGGCTTTCAATATTGAAGTAGTTCCTAGAGCCCAAAATTCTGAGGCACATAGAATGGCACAAATTGGTTCACAGTTTGATCCAGCAATTGATCTATTAGTCAACAATGAGTCAGTCAAAGCTATAGTGAGACCAACTATTCCAAACAATGACCAAAATTGGCAAGTTTTTTATAATGATTTCCAAGTACTCTCATTCTTGCAACAATCAGGAGAATTTTCTCCCTAAGCTCCCTAAAGGACTAATTACCTTAGAAAACTTGTTTGACCCAGAAGATGTAAGCCTAGAGAAGAAGAGGTTTCAAGCAAATAGGGAGGATTATTCTAAGATTCAAGTTAGTGAAGGAAGAAAATTTAAGGTTGGCAATTCTACAACCCAAAAAGAAAGAGAAAGGTTGATTGATTTATGTGAAAGATATGATAGGGTGATTGCCTGGACCTATGAAGACCTCCATGGCTATAATAGAGATATCATCCAGCACACCATAGAGCTTATTGAAGGATCTAAACTAGTTAGACAGAAACAAAGGCTAGTGAATCTTAGAATTGAACCTTTAATGGTGGATGAGCTGCAAAAGCTCCTAGAATCAAAGATAATTTTTCCAATTAAGCATTCAACCTGGGTATCAAATTTAGTGCCTGTAAGAAAAAAGAATGGTGACATAAGGCTCTGTGTAGATTTTAGGGATCCGAATAGAGCTTCTTTGAAGGATCATTATCCCCTGCCCTCTATGGAACAATCTTTACAGACTGTGGCTGGATCAGAGAGCTTTTCCTTGCTAGATGGTTTCTCTGGATACAATCAGATTTGGTTGGTTGATTAAGATCAGCATAAGACTGCATTCACTACAAAGTGGGAAACCTTTGCTAAGATGTCTTTTGGCCTTTCAAATGTTGGAGCTACTTTTCAGCGACCAATGGATGTAGCATTTGGTGAGCTTATAAACAAAATCATCCTGATTTATCTAGATGACCTCACTATTTTCTCTAAAAATGTTGTAGATCATTTTGACCATTTAGAGGCTATTTTTAAGAAATGCCAAGAGTATGGAATATCCCTGAATCCCAAGACGTGTATCTTTGCAGTACCTCAGGGAAAACTGTTAGAGCATATAGTGTCAAAGGAAGGAGTTTCTATTGATCCAGAGAGAGTCACTGCCATAATGAACTTAGCTCTGCCAGTTAATAAGAAAGCAATTCAATCCTTTTTGGGGAAGATCAACTTTATCAGCCAGTTTATATCTGATTTTGCAGGTCTTATTAGACCAATGACACTATTACTTAAAAAGGATCTGGTTTTCAAATGGACTGCAGAAGGAAGGCAGGCTTTTGAAGAAGTCAAGAAAGCTATTTCAACAGCCCCAGTACTCAGAAACCCAGACTTTTCTAAATCTTTCATAATGTATGTGTATGAGGGAGAATTCAGTGTTGCTGTTGTTTTAACCCAGAAAGATGATCGACAAGAAGGAGAACACCCAATAGCCTTTTTCTCTAGAACCTTAAGGGAATATGAGGCTAGATACAATTTTGTGGAAAAACAAGCATACGCCATGGTTAAAGCTCTTAAAAAATTCAGGCATATGGTAACAGGAAACAAAATCCTGATACTAGTGGCTCATCCTAGTGTAAGAGAATATATCATGGAGGGTGAGATCAATGAGAAAAGGGCCAATTGGATCACAAAAATTCTGGAGTATGATGTAGAAGTGAGACCCACCAAGTTAGTCAGAGGCAAGGGATTATGCCAATATATGACTCAAGACATGGAGAGAATAATGATTGAAGAAACAAAAAGTGAAAATGTATTGAAAATCCAAGAGGTTGATCAAGCTTCTTGGGTCACAAACAGAATGCAGTTTATGAAGCATGGGATTTTCCCAAATGAGCTCTCCCATGATAAGAGAAGATACTATAGGCAGCAAGGGGCCTATTTTCTACTAATTGACCATGTTCTATTTAGAAGAAATGTTGATGGTATACTTTTGAGATGTATAGAGAAAGATGAAGCTCAAAGAATACTACATGAATTACACCATGGAGCCTTAGGAGGACACTTTTCAACAAGAACTACAGCAATCAAAATAACCCAAGCAGGATATTTTTGGCCCACTCTGTTTACATATTGCTATCAACTGGTTAAAGAATGTCAGTCTTGTCAGTTTTATATATGGAAAAGGAGAAATGCAGCAATGCCTCTAAGCCCCATAATTTTGGATTAACCCTTTGCTCAATGGGGTCTAGATTTCATTGGTATGATCAATCCAGTGTCAAGCATGGGACACAAATGGATCCTCACAGCCACAGATTACTTTACCATTTTTCATGTCATGGTATGATCAATCCAGTGTCAAGCATGGGACACAAATGGTTGTAATAAGGTCTATTAAGACCATTTTTCATGTCATCATATGTGTTTGGTGTCCTAAGGTCAGTCCTAGGGGTGAAAAGTTACATGTCCCTTTAGGAAAGTGACATTTTTAATTAAGAAATGTAATATTCCCATGTATTTGGAGAGGTTGAACAACTTGGCAGTTTTGGAAGTTGGTTGAAACTGCTCAATTCTAATGTTCCATATTTAAATGAGGTTGAAAACATTCATGGGAGGTTGTTGAAGAAGTTTTGAAGACAAAACAATAAAAATTTTCCTGTTTTCCTGTATTTTTTTGTATTACCTGTTGTTCCCACGTTTTGTACGGTTCTATACAGGAGTGTCATGAATTGAAGTGCATAGAATCTTGTAGTGGCACGAGTGTGGATTCATTTGAGTCTAGTTAAGGCATTTTTAATTTAGTTTGGAGGATTTTATAGCCTACTTTCTAAAAATGAGTTGAAAACCCTAAAGTTTGAGGGTTTGTACAAAAAATGGGTTTTTGACCCATTCCACCTGTGTTAACCTCCATAACTTGGTGGAATGGTCTTAGATATGATGTGTTTTAGTGTTATTAGGGTTGCAAGTGTAGGGGATAAGAATGGAGACCTAGATGAATCAAGTCATGCTTAATATCCTCATGTATTAGGCCTACAAGCATAAGAGGGTTAGTGATCTATTGGAAAGGTGACTTGGTGTAGTGCAAGATCCATAAAAATTGCATAATTAGACCTTTTGCAACCTCCTTAAAGCCCTAGAGTAGGAATTTATGATTTGGAGTGAGTTTTGCTTGTACTTGCTTTGTAAAAGCGGCCTAATTAGGCCTAGTTGCAACATTACCAATCAGTTATTGGGGCTTATGTTCCAAAACAACCCCACTTTCTTTCATGATATGTTGTGAATAATCCAAAAGGGTATCTGGAATACTAATTGGTTTTTTGGGTTTGACATTGTTTCCTCAAGTTATGCTAGGAAAACCTTGTTCCAAGGGCTACAAGCCAATAGGACAGTTTGCTAGGGAACGATGGCAAGGAGTCATGGTTGTTGAGTTTGGATAATCTAAACCTGTCATGTTAGTGTTGTTTCAAATTGTATTAGGGGTTGGCAAGAGGTCTGAGTCAGTAAACCACTTCTTGGTGCTTTTCATAACTCATAACAATCATGTCCTATGAGAAAGGAGATTGGATGGGCTTGGTTGACTAGTCAAGTTTGTGTTTTGGATCTTTCTAGGAAATCCCTACTCTACATCATGGTCTCAATCGAGGATGGTAGTCACAGGGTCTACGGAGAGACCAACGTTAGTAGGCACCAACTACAGGACCAGCTAGGTCACAACAGTCCTTTAGAGGGTCTCACGGCAGTATAGGACAACCTAGAGCATAGCAGTCCAGTCGGACTCAGTCAGTGCATGTTCAAACTTGAGGACCTTGTTATGTTTGTAGTAGTGTAGGGCACTTGTCTAGAGAGTTCCCACAAGGATTTACAACTAGAGGTCAGCATGCTAGTGGTTCTGAGTAGACAATTGGAGATGTAGGTCGATCTCACCGAGTATTTGCAACGGTTGATAACCTCCAAAATGACTTTTAGGCCTTCGTGATAGAGACTCTAGGTACTATTGGGGATATTCCCATTACTATTTTGTTTGACTCGGGAACTAAAGACTCCTTTATTTCTCCATCGTTAGTGGAGCATTACAAGCTGGTGACCTCTAGGCAGGACGTTAGGTGGGAGGTTGAGTTAGCTACAAGGGCCAAGATGGTTGTAGATTCAATGGTCAGAGATTGTGAGATAGCACTTGGTGCCTTCACAACAGTTGTGGACCTTAGGGTTATACCCCTAGGATCATAAGGTGTGGTGTTAGGCATGGATTGGCTTGTGGCTCATAGGGCCAAGCTAGATTGTCGCCGAAAGGTGATAGGTTGCCTCAATGATCATGGCATGGCAATAGAGATAGTGGGCATTCATAAGCCCACCACAATTTGCATGATATCTGCTAAACAACCTAAGCGTTGTATGCAGAAGGGTTGTCAGTTGTTTGCGATCACAGTTAGTGACAGATTAGAGGATGAGTCAGAGGCTTCGCTCGATGACCATCTCATCCTCAGAGAGTTTATAGATGTCTTTCCCCTTGAGCTTCCAGGGATGCCTCCTCGCAGAGAGGTAGATTTTCATATAGACCTTGTACCAGGTGCCAAGCCAATGTCTCGTGCACCTTACAGGATGACCACGCATGAGTTCACAGAGCTCAAGCTTCAGCTAGAGGAGTTGCTAGCAAAGGGGTACATCTAACTGTTATCCTTTGCTTAGGACCGATGACTTGTTTGACCAAATGCAGGGAGCCAAAGTGTTCTCTAAGATTGACTTGAAGTTTGGATACCATTAGTTACACATTACAGAGGTGGATATCCATAAGACAGCATTTTAGACTCACTATGGTCACTATGAGTTCACAGTGGTGCCATTCAACTTGACGAACGCCCCTGCAGTATTCATGAGTCTTATGAATGGGGTGTTTCGCACATTCCTAGATCAGTTCATGATCATATTCCTTGATGACATTTTGATTTATTCATGGACTGAGGAGGAACATGAGGAGCACTTGCACTAGGTTCTACAGTGTTTGAGAGAGTGGTAGCTATATGGCAACTTGGCGAAGTGTGCCTCCTTTTGGTCAAAGGTTCAGTATTTGGGGCACATTCTATCTGGTGATGGTATCTCAGTAGATCCATTGAAGATTAGAGCTATCATGGAGTGGCTAGCACCTACTAGTGTCACACAGGTTAGGAGCTTCATGGGACTAACAAGATATTATCGCAAATTTGTTGAGGGATTTTCCAAGATAGCACACCCTATCACTTCCCTTTAGTGGAAAGGGAAGAGGTTCACATGGATAGAGCAGTATGAGAGGGCCTTTGAGTTCCTCAAGGAGTGTCTCACTAGCACCCCTATCTTAGCAATACCTGATCCTGTAGCAGACTTCATAGTGTGCATAGATGCATCTTTAGAGAGATTAGGTGCAGTCCTTATGCAGAACAGTCAAGCGATCACGTATGAGTCGTGAAAGCTCAAGACCCACGAGCTAAACTACCCTGTGCACAATTTGGAGCTTGCAGTAGTAGTTCACACTCTTGTTCGATGAGACACTTCATCTTAGGATCCCATTTTGAGTTACACTCTAACCATCATAGTCTACAGTATATCTTCACGCAGCCAAATCTAAACGCCCGCCAACAGCATTGGATGGAGTTCCTTTGTGAGTATGACTTTGATGTGCATTACATCAAAGGGAAGGAGAATGTGGTTGTTGATGCCTTGAGTCGGAGGCACCACGAGATCCTGACCTTGACTTTGAGTGTGGACCTTAGAGGGCATATATTGTAGAATCTACCAGAGGACGAGTGGTTTCTTGAGGTGCACCAGGAGATTCAGTCACAGAGGGCCCTTAAGGGCAAGTTTGCAGAATATTCTCTTGATGCAGATGGACTCCTACGACATCAACATTGCATCTATGTACCCCTTGCAGGAGATCTTCGATCATTGGTTTTATCAGAGGCTCATAGAGCACCATATGCAGCACATCCTGGGGTGAAGAAGATGTATGCCAATTTGAGATAGTTGTATCATTGGGTAGGGATGAGACGTGATATTGTAGAGTTTGTTTCTTGTTGCCTTGAGTGCCACAGGGTGAAGGCTGAGCATCAGCATCCAGCAGGACTTATTTACCCTCACGAGATATCGGAATGGGACACCATTTCTATGGACTTCATTGTTGGTCTACCTTTGTTATCTCTCCAACATGATGCCATCATGGTGACGATTGACAAGTTGACCAAGGTAGCACACTTCTCACCGGTATGCATGATGTACAATGCACTAGCAATGGCAAGGGTCTTCTTGAACGACATTGTGAGACTTCATGGGGTTCTTCATCGCATCATATTAGATAGAGATTTAGTGTTCATATCAACTTTTTGGAGAGCATTATAGCAGGCATTGGGCACTCAGCTCAACTTTAGTTTGGCATATCACCCAAAGACAGATGGGCAAACTGAGAGAGTGAACCAGGTTTTAGAGGACATGCTTTTCATATATGTGATGGATCACCAGTCTAGATCGGAGGACTACCTGTATCTAGTTGAGTTTACCTACAATAATGGGCATCACAGCTCGTTAGGTATGCCTCCCTATCAGGCCTTGCAGGACTCCTTTGAGTTGGGACCGTATTGAGGACAGAGTGGCTATTGGACCAGATTTGGTACAGGCTATGGAGCAGGAGATCACTTTGATTAGACAGAGATTACAAGAGGCTCTAAATCGCCAGAAGAAGTATGTCGATGCCAAGAGATTGGATCGGAGCTTCTCGGTGGGTGACAAGATGTTCTTGAGAGTGTAACCACATAAGAGTCCAATCTGTTATGGAAAGGGCTCTAAGCTTGCACCTTGTTTTGTTGGACCTTTTGAGATCTTGTAGCGGATAGGACCCGTAGCTTACCATCTTGCCTTGCCACCTAGTCTATCGCACATCCACGATGTGTTTCATATTTATGTACTGAGACGTTATATTTCTGACTTGGCTCATGTTTTGGATTGGGACGCCTTACAAGTCAAGTCAGACAAGCAGCTGGCTTTGGAGCTAATTTGTATCTTGGCTCGTCAGATGTTGGGCCTTTGAGGCAGAGAGCTGGACCAAGTCAGAGTTCAGTGGGACTATTATGATGAGGTCTCGGCTACATGGGAGGATGTTGCTAGTTTGAGGACTCTTTATCCTCGCCTCTTTGCTGACTTCCAGGAGGAAGTTTAGTTTTAGGGGGGAGGATGTGAAGCCTACTTTTACCTCACCTGTTACTTTTGCTTATAGTACTCATTTGATGGATTTGTGATGGACATGTGGATATTGGGGATTGTTGATCCTGTACTTGGACCTTCTTACTTTATCTTATGCTTGATTAGATAGATGGATTGTACCTTGTGGATGATTAGATCTCATGTCACATTTCATTTGATGATATGATGTTTAGATGCTATGATTTCATTGATGTAATTGGTATGTGTATTAATGGTGAAATTGATGATTTATCTTACAAATGTGATCCTGATTATACTTTTGAATGGTGAATGACTTGAGAGACATATATATGTTAGCATGTGGTTATTATTGATATTATATGCAATTATGCGATCATGTGTGTGTTATGTGTAGTTCACTTTGCTTCGGCTATTTTTACCATGTGTTATTAATGGGTTTGTAGAAGTGTGCAGGTAACTTTCCATGCCCATGGAAAATCAGAGGTCAGACAATAACCATATGTTATATCCCTATTAAACTAACCTAATCCTATGTTGGACTAAGGTCATTTGTATTTGAGAATGTTGATTATGTTGTATTGGATTTATGATATTTTGTAAGGTTTACCCCTTTTTAATTTATCTCTTGATGTGTTGTAAAAATTGTAGTGTTGGGTTTGCACAATTTTTAGTGCTAAATATTTGGATCCCTTTTCAAGTGAATTTATGTGTTTCCTACTATTATTAATGGAAAATATTGACCCTAGGTCATACCCCTAGGGTCTAGGACCATTCTTAACATGTTTTAACTTGCTCTAAACCATGTATGGTCACCCAAACTTCGTCCTTGAGTCAAGTGACGAGTTTCGGGAGATGTGGGAGGTGGTTGGCATGTCACCATCTCACCTAACCTAACCTCACCCACTTGGGTAAGGTTACACTTGCCTCAAGTGCTTTAGAAGCTTCTCACATGTGTGAGACCTCTTCCCTATGATCTGACACATGTGTGAGAGCACTTGTGGGGAAAAGTGTAGCTTAGTTGAATGAGAAGGTGACAAGTGTCACCTCCTCATTCATGAGAAGCTTCCCTTGTGTTCTCACATCTCCCTATGTGTGAGAGAATTTGTGGGAGAGTGTGTAGCTTTGTGGAATGGAGAGATGACAAGTGTCACCTCCTCATTCTTGTGGGGTTGTGAGGAGGGTTATGTGGATAGAGGAGAGAGTGACAAGTGTCATCTTCTCATCCATAGGGTTTGAGAGCCTTGCCCATTTATCTCTCTCATTTAGATGAGATGAGGGTTCTTTTGTTTTTTCTTTTAGGATTTTTATGTTTGTGTTGGGGAGGAGAGAAGGACTTGTAGAACTTTGAAGGATTTTGAGGACTTGTGGGAAAGTTCTTCATCAACATCCTCCATCCTTGAAGCTTGAGAGGTATTCCTCAAGGCTTCAAGCCTATTGTTTTACTTTCTTTTGCTTATGCATTATGTATTTATATGATTGTTATGCTTATGTGATTTTTAGTTTTGTGTATGTGGGTTTTAAAGGGTTGTTGGGGTGAGCTCTCCATGTGAGAGAGCTCACCTTTATCTTCAGTGAGAGGTGTGAACCTCCTCGATTTCCCCTCTTGGTTTTGGTATAGTTTTATGGCCATGGGCCTTGTGTTGCAACTTTGAGAAGTATGGTTTTATGGCAAGAGTGCCTTGGGATGGAAGTATGAGAAGTTTATGGCAAGAGGCCAAGGTGTTATGAGTATTTGAGTTTTGGGTCTCCTTGAGTTGAGAGTAGTCCACTCTCTCACCCTTGAAACTCATTTTCAAGATGGGTTAGTTTTGTATTTTTACTTGGGTGGGTGTTATTGTCTTTGATGTGAGTGTTGCAACCTTTGTGGTTTGATCCTTGGTTATTGGAAGACCTCCTAGTTTGGAGGTGGCCTATTAGTAGGCCTAGGTTGGGAGGAGAGCTTCCTATGGGCATGGTGAACTATTTTGTGTGTTTTGTAGAATCATTTGGTGGCTATGGAGGAGTTTGTTTTTTTTGGAAGAAAATATGGTGTTTTAAATGGCTTTATGTATTTTGTAAATGAGAGCATTGAGATGCCTCATCCCCTTTAATTGGGTTTGTAATAAGTATATATTTTGTTGAGAGTTGAGCTCTCTTTGAGTTGTAGTCTTCAATCCTTCTTGGGATCTTTGTAACTATTTGTTTATATGGTTAATGGCAATAAAGTATTCTTCATTTCCTTGGTTATGAAAGAAATGATCCTCTTTCTCTCACTCCATTTATTTGCTATGTATTTATGCAAAGAAAGAAAATGTATGCTATAGTTGGTAGAGAAAAATAAATAATACTAGTTGGTTGTTTAAGAAAAGAAATTAGGCTTTTATGGGTATTTTAAAAGAAAACTAATCTATGATTAGCTTTTAATATAATGCCTCCTTGTGTTGATATATACCTATGTGCTAAATATATATATGTGTGTGTGTGTGTGTGTGTGTGTGTGTGTGTGTGTGTGTGTGTCTTAAAGTTGTTGTTATAGTTTTATTATTATTATTATAATATTCCATTGCAATTTTCATTTTATAATAAACGGATTAAAGAATGATTTTTATTATAGGTTTTTCATCGAATGGATTTTTTGTTGTTAATTAGGGTTACTGTTCACTGTAGTGAAATGAACATCATATGGGTCGCAGGGGCCGACAAACCCCTGTGCCTACAGACTGTTTGTTGATATAGACTGTGGCGAGGGGGTGGGGTTTGGGGACCCCGTCCCCCCCTCCACAGAGCCTTAAGGCTCTATGGAGGGGGGTGGTAGACCCCTCGTCCCCTCCCTCTTCTTTTTGCATTTTAAGCCCTACGAAATTTGACTCACAGCCTGCGTGTTAAAATGGTCGTCGGCCATTATCATAAGGTTCAACCCTAACGTTACCATTGCCTTTAAATTTATACTTCTACCTTTATTTCCACTCGGCCCTAAATGTTAACTATTGGCTAAACATATTATTATTTATTATATATATGCACTCTTGTGTTATGCAAATACACAGCAAGGTTCCCAAACACTATGATTATTTGTACTGTCAATAATTTATTTCTCTATGTATTTGTACAGTTGAATATATATATATAGGTGTGTATTCCTATTTTTATATTATTTCAGAGTTAGTTTTATCCTCTATCTTTAATATTTCACTTTTAAAAAAAATATCCCAAGAGCTTAAATGGAGAAACCTAGAGTAACTTTTGAACTATCTTAGAAAAAAACTTGAAGCAGCCAATAGAAAACTTTCTTTCCTTCAACCTGTACATTTAACTATATTTGATAAATGGAGGCATAGAAAATAAACTTAGTAAACAAAACAAATGTTAGAGAAAAGAAAATAACTTCAACCTGTAGGTGAACATGTTAGAGAAATTAAATAAACATTTTATAGATTTCCTTGTTTGGGAAGATACCTCCCAATTGGGGAGGTACCTTCCATCCTCCTTGTCCTTCCTTGGAAACCTGCACACCCAACCAGAGAACATTTGAGTTTTGAATGTGAACAAATGAGAAATATTGTTGTATTTATAATTCCATGTCTAGGGTTTGGAACCCTAAGATTTTGGGATGGTTTGATTAGTTCTAATTAATTTTGTTTGACCATGCAAACCCACTTGGAGTGTGGGAGGTCTTTTGGACTTTAGTGAGAAACTAATTCCTTTACTTGCTTTTAATTGTTTTATCTAGCTCATGTGCTTTTAAAAGTGAAAGTGAATTATTCCCTTTGTTGAATGTATTAAATAAACCCTTTTGCAATTTCATTTGCATGTTGATATTGAAACTATAGTTGTCGTATGTGTATTTAAATTGATTAAAATAATTGGAAAGGGGTTTATAGTAACGTTATGCATTTGAATTATTTAATTTTTGAAAGGGGTTCGAGTATGATATTTTATTTTATTTTAATTTATTTTTGCACCCTTCTATAGTTGATGAGATGGTGTTATGCTGTCGAAATCACTATAGGATTTATTCTATTTTTACCTGTTATGCTGCCGAAATTTATCTAGACTTAAGTGAGATAATTGTTTAATATTAGTTCAGTAAATGTATCCCTTTTTGCATTAGATGTTAGATTATTATTTAAGTCAGATTTGTATATAGTAGTAGTTTAATGTTTAGTTTCGTATGTCTATAGTGGACCTAAGGTTAGATTTCAATTTATATCAAAATTGTTCTACTTCATATTAGTAACTCTAGGGTTGGAATCTGGAATGGAATCCAACCCTCTTAGTGTCGCTCCTTGTGACATACACCACCTTAGTGGCCTTCATTTCCTAGGGATGGTGAAGTGAGTATCACATCATCCCGTTGTGATTGACCTTCCCCGCCTTCAGGCAACGTACCTCACGTTAGTTACAGAGACAACTACGTTGTGTGTGTGTCACCAAGGGTGCATGTTGCAAGCGAGGGGGTTTTTAGAGTCAGGTGGGAAAATTTTTGGTAATTTGTGTCATGACCACATGACAAATGTGGACATGACATGTGGTTATCGTGTCATAACCACATGGCGAATGTGGGCATGACATTGGCCATGACTGACTACAAACCATTTGTGTAGGACAAAGGAAAGCAAACAACATGTCCCTTTACTGCGAAAGAAACCATGGTCAAGGAAGAAAGAAAGCTTGTACCTTAACCAGCTACAACCTCCTTGAAGCGTGCACACAGTAGCAACACTTTGTTTTCTTTTGATAATAATGTTGCCACCTCAATGAATGAGGAAATCCCTTGAAGCCTAACTAATCTTCAAGGCTTCAAAATTGATTCTAGGTTGTGTACACCAGTAGAGTCATCAAATATTTATAACCTAGCAATACATTGGTGCCAGTCTGTTGGTGTAAGTTGAAAGGCTACCAACTTACTCGCAACAACAGACTCCACCAGGAAACGGCTATTACAGATGTCTTCAAATTCTTTGTCTTTTCAAGTCTTCCCCAGCAATGGTGCTAATCTATTGGGACCCAAAATAACGGCAACGCAAAACTCTAAAACATTCTTAAATCACACATGTTGGGGATTGTCGTCAGGGTGATAGGAAGAGGTTTATCAAGTTTTGGGTGATTTTGGCCAACTAATAGGAGTGGGTAAACTCCTCTGCTCTTCAAGCTTAAATAGATCTAGGAGGGATATTTCTAGATGAGTGAAATGAAATACAAGTAAACATACACAGTCATACCCAATATACACTTGACCCCAAAGTTGACACTAAGTCAAGACAAACTGGCTACACAAGCCTCTTGTTAAGCAGATTCAACTGTGCGAATGTACATGCATAGGAAAGATGGTTTTTATCCCTATACCACAGGTGAAAGATTTGTTTGTTTATAAAAGATTGTTTGGTCCCTCTCCAATATGGATCAATACCTATCCCATTGGGCAACAGAGTCATAGAATGCAAGGAGGAAAAGAAATACACAGTAAAGGATCAACAAAACTATACATACATTTACATATATGACTTTCTAATAGATTTTCATACAATGAACATACTTAATAATAAAAAGAGGACTGCAGTGATTCCTGTATAACAAAATGATGGCAAATACAAAGCCTTGTATTTATTTAGATGTTGTCACACATCTCCAAACACATGCTACATTCATATTAGTAAATGTGACAAAGGAAAATACATAACTATTATTACATATTTACCAATATCATTACAAACTCCCGTGGAGACATTCGCTACATTTAAATCTGTAAAATAAAACTTTACTACACAATACTAAATATATCCTTTTACTAACAAACAAGACCAAATCATGTATTGATGCTAGAGAAGCTCCTTAGGCTCTCCCAGACCAAACAATTGGCTCAGAGACCAACCCTGAGAACATCTCAAAATGAGGCATATATAGTCATTCTCCTCTATGCAGTTTCTGGGCGTTCAAATCCCAATCAACAAGGAAAAGCACGCAATGAATGAAGTGCATGGCTATATCAGGAGGATCAGCATAAATTCTAGGCACCCATACCCTGCATGTAGATTTGCATCCTTAGAAGGGCCAGTTGAAGATATATCCATTGAAACACTGCATCTCCATATTAAATATTGTACCTGCACATTGATGGCAAATACTATTCGAGCGACTATCTGACAATTATATTTTTACAGCCTCACGCATTCATGGCAACAAAGGGGGAAGAAAGGCATTTTTTAAATATAAACCCACCAACAGTGTTTGTAAAGCTTTTACAACACTTCAAAATTAGTAAAGCCTTTACACATTACAAATCTGTGCTTTACACTTGATTCTACATTTTAATTTTGCCTCATCGAAAAAAGTTCTTCAGCAAGAACTTTCCTCTTCCCGCACAATCGACTAATTTCTTCTTTAGCTTGCCGCCTACATTTTCCCCCTTATCAACAAATCTTTAATTTGTCAAAATCCATTTTTTTGCCCTTATATTTGCCTTATTAGTAAAAGTGAACTTTTTTAGACCTGGTGGGCTTTATCGGCAAATCTGTCATTTGTCCAACTCTATCTCTTGGTGGCCTTTTTTAGCCTTATCGGCAAAAACCTCTTTGGCCAAACCTTCCTTCTCTGCACCTATTTCCACTACTATCAGCAAAACTCACTTTTGTCGAACTAGAGCCAATTTGCCTCATCACAAATTCTTTCATTTCAGAACTTCACCCCTTAGCTGATTTTCCTTTCCTATGCCTTCTTTGTTGGTGAAAGTGCCTCATCATGAACCATGGACTTTTATGAACTTTGCTTCCTTATTCCTTACCTTTTTGCCTTTACCGGCAAATCTCCATTTTCTTGAACCAAGGGACAGGCACCTCTATATCAAAAAAAAGCCCGTCTGCCGAACCAGTCGCTTTCTATCGGCAAAGTTGCAACCTTTTGAACAAAAAACTGTCACCTTTTATCTTTTCCCTTATTGTCATTGAAAAAGCCTATCGGCAAACTGCCAAAAATTTGAACTGCTTCATTGGTTCGGCTATCCGCTGACTTCCCAACAAAGGGAAACTTTGCCTTAACCATTTTTACCTTGTTAGAAAAATGAAACATTCTTGAACTTGGCCTTCATTCTTCAAGCTTCCCCTTTGTTGGTGAAATGGTCATCGAGAGAACTCCCTATCGTCAAACCATCAGGGTCTTGAACCTTTCCTTTCATCAATAGAAGAGCCTTTTGCCTTTTCCTCATTGTGCCACAACTCCCCCTTTGCCCTCTATCGCCTTATCGGCGAATTGACAAAAAATAGAACTTGGAAACAAGTTCAAAAGTTAGAACTTTTGCACACTTGCCGACAACAAGGAAAAACATGGAAAATCTTCTAAGGGAGAAACCATCTTTGACCAAGGTGAAAAACACAAGAACCAAACTTTGATGAGGCACAACTTCTTAGTTTTAAGGAATTTTGAGATGGTTCAAAAGGCAAAGTTGCTCAAAATTCAATTCTCTATCTAATTGTGTTATTGTTAAGAGATTTGCATTGGAATTTTGGATATTTTGGGGGCAAAAAAGGCACTTCGAAACTAGTTTTTCTGGGCACCAACAAGAAGCATTCTAACAATGATAAAAAAGATGAAGGGAAATGTAGAAGCATCACTTGGTGCAAGTTTTTCAGTTTTCAATTGTATGAGTAGAGTAGTAGAAGCATGGAAGTTAATGCATTTTTTACTTGAGGCAACCTCCATGAAAGTTATAAATTTCAAGGACAATATGCAAAACCAAGATGAGCATGCCTAAGAATTTTCCAATTTTGATTTGGGATCCTAGTATAACAGATGTGTACAATCAAGATGGGATATTGAGTTTGCATTTCTTGAGGACAAGTAATCTTGGTAAGGGAGGACTATCATGTCCCATTTTTTGATTAATTCCAACATTCTTGGAAGATTCCATCATCTTTGGAGAATTCCAATATCCTTGGAAAGGATGTCTAGATATTTGTGGTGTTATTGGAATTTATCAGGGAAAAGACAAATGGCCGTTTTAATATTTTCTGGGGAAATAAGGTATATGGTTAGAGAAAATAATTATTTAATAATTGTTTATTTGGGCCAAGATCATTTATATTTCATAGGAGCATGGAATTAATAAATAATAAAATATTCTAGCATTACATGTGGCGCTAGATTCCTTGCCAAAAATATTGTGACTTCCAAGGTGCCAAAAATAACTAGGAATGAGGATAAGGATAATTGGTACCCAAGGAGGAAAAGGATGAATTTGGATGCCCAATTGTTGATACGGATGGTCACAGATCATTATGACATAAGTGAGTGGGAGTCTTTGTAGGCAGGAGAGGCGTAATGACTATTTATGATGGGTTATTAGGAACCTGCTAAAGATTACTTGATAATAATAACAAGTTGTAACTCCCAACGAGAGGGCCTCAAGCCTCTCTATATATGTGGGATTTTTCTATTAGAAGGGATTTTTTATTATATTTTCGCTCTTCAATATCTATATGCTGTGTTCTTACAATATCATTTGTGGACAAAAACCCATTGGAGATTGAGATTAGTGGATAAAAATTCATTGGTTTCTTGGATCATAGGAAAAAAACTCCTTTGGCTTAGTAGGACAATTTCACTGAGAGGTTGTGATTGTGCTTCCAAAGTTACACATTTTAACTTTTTCAATTGTGTGTGTTTATAGGTTTTGTGCATCAATTTAGTTTCAGTTTGTATTGTTATTGATATTGATGTTGTGATTGTTGTTATTAAAATGTACATCAATGTGTTTTAGTCTCCCAGAAGATCAGAAAAAGGAAATGGAGTTATAGCTATCTTTTTGTGGCTCATATTGTCTAAACACGCTTGTTAATGAATGAGATATTTTGTTAAAAAAAATTAATAGTTTGTGTTGTTGTATCTGATCATTTCCAACAATTTTTCTATGTGTTATTTTTGTTATATTAGTGTATTTATCATATTTATATCAATGAAGAAGACTCCAAGTGTTTTAGAGTAAAATTGCCAAAGTTTGGATTACATAGTTTGTTGAAAATTTATGTATAAATTTGGGTATTTTGCAAGATATTGTTAAACATTTCAAATCTAAAATTTATTTACTTAATTATTTTTAGGACATTACACATGTTGTTCCTCAAAGGTCTGATGGAGAGCCTCCATATTTTGTCTTACCAAATTTAGGTCATCAGATAGCTCCTGCAGGGAAGTGGAATTAGGGTGAGGAAGTGTGAAGTCCTTGGGGATCGACAGATAGGGGTTTTGTATTCCAGGGAAGGGATCCCTAATACAAACTTTAGGGAAGGAAAGGGCTTGACCTTTCCCCTTGTCTTGGGCTCTAGGGACCTCATTATTCTTCTAAATTTTATGGGTTCTCCCCACACTCTTCTTAATAGGCTCCTTCTTCCATGGCAATTGGGTTTGCCTAAGAGATTCCACCCTTTTCCTCTTATTATCCCTACTATCACCAGCACCACTAAGCCTAATTTTCACCTAAGAGTCACTCTCTTTAGACTTCTTTGACTCATACTATGAACCAAAACCAATATAGTGCCCTTCCCAACTACTATCCTCCTTATCCTCTGAGTTCTCAGAGCTAGAGTCTATGTAGTCCACCATTTTTTTACCCTTGTTATCATCCTTTTTGTGGACACCATGAGAGACAATCAAATTTAATTGCATAAAATAGTTGACAATTAACATGATTAACCCTGGTGCAAGGGAACCATATTAGGGGCTTTCTTGCATTCTTTAATGGATGTCTCCAAGTATGAAAGCAAATAAAAAGGAAAAGATACAAATTTCTTGTGCCTAAAGTGGTTCAGTAGAATTAAAATGGCCTTCCAACATCACATACCTCATGAAACAAAGAGAAATATTGTCCCATAGGGGTTTGAGGGACACCTAGCATAACTAGAGTGAAGTTTAACTAGCTCCTCATCCTGTTTTGGGAAAATAGACATGGATTCATCACCCATGCACTTATCCTTGAAAATATTTGAATTGGCCATCGATAATCTTGTAACCTCCACCACCAAATCTTCTATCACCACAAATTCCATACCTTGTATTATCACCTTTCTCTTTTCCCACCCCTTGGCAATTTCCTTAGCCAGGGATCTATTTGTTGGCAAGAGACACTGCTATGTTGGATAATTGAGTGTTGTCATTGATGGAAATAAGAAAAAGAAAAAGGTTGGAACAAAGATTGTGGTCCGGTAAAGAAGACTTAGTCATACTGACTAAGTATTGGCAGTATACAAAGGCAGAGACAGAAGAATAGTATTTAGATTGGCATTGATCCGTAGTTAAAGACCAAGGTTTGTGGTTCTGGTATGACATTCCTAACTCTTAGATGATCTTATATCCAAGGTTTCAACTCTTCATCAATTCTGGAAATATATCTTCAAATGGCCTAAGTCCAGTAGAACATAACACAATGTTATTCAGAGCAGTACACCCAATTGTTTTGGTCTGCATTCCTTCGATATTGCATATCTTTATATGCAGTTTTGATGTGTTATAAACACTTATATGAAGTGTCTAAATCTAGAGTTGTAAGTTATGAAGTCCACTGGAAAGATAGTTGCAAGATGTTGAGTATCGCTACGCTATTTGATAGAGTTTGATTGTGACAAAGTTTGAGTTCTAATGGCCCGCATTTTGCCACTAAAGGATATTTTGTTTTGCGGTTTTGAAGGTATGATTTGTGATGCTTGAGGAGTCTCTGACATGATTTTAAGTAAGTCTTATGGTCTGCATCAAAATATGTAGTCTGACTGATGAACTGAATCAGTGGCAGTCTGAGTTAGAAGTCGACATGATAAGTTTAAAATGTATGTGGTAAGTTCTACTATTTTATTAAGTGGTTAAATAGTTAAGGCCAACACATGTGAATGCAATTCAAGTATTGTTTGAATCTGCTGGGAGACTTGGTAAATGAATTTGGCCGACAAGCTACTTAAGATATGAGTGCATGCTTCACTTTACTAGACTGACCTAATATGAGGATTTTAGGTGTGGCGGATATATATAAGGGATTGAATTCAGTGTTTGGGTGTGGTGTGAATGTGGAAAATATAGAAGTGCGTGACATATAAAGGAAGGAGATGTTGTGGAAGCAATAAAGAGCAGAAGAAGAGATCTTATTTCCATGTAGAAGTAGAGCAGTAAAATAGAGCATTCAGACATGAAGAGTTTTGAGACAATATTTCAGTGCTTCAATAAAGCTACAATTATGCATGTGTAGATGCAATCTGAGCAGTCCAATTTGGCAATAAGCCATTCTTCTTTGTTCTTTCTTTAGGCAGTGAGCCTTTCTTACAGTGAGCATTTCTCAGGGTAGTGAGCCTTATTGTAATCTGGTATTGTGCTATATTAATATATTGTGAGCTAACACTCACCGTGGTTTTTCCCTTTTTGGGTTTTCCACGTAAAAATTCTGGTGTTCATGTGTTATATCTTTGTGGTTGTTGTTCCTATGCCTATTATGCTTTCATATTATTAATTTTGCGAATTGGATTAATAAACTTATTAAGAAGTGGTTTTGTGGAATATTGATTCACCCCCCCTCTCAGTATTCCTTGCTATCAACTATCGGTATCAGAGCGAGGTTCCTTGGAAAAGGCCTAACAGCCTAAGGAAGATCTGGGGTAGTGTAATCATGGCAACAAGAAGATTTTATTAGAGCAACAAGGAACTTGAAGCAGCCCTTATTGATCTTGAAAAATCTAAGGTAGAAATATGGGATCTAAAAGCTAATATTCAAGAAGCTGATGAATGCATCCTAAAGCTAAGAGAGCAAGTCAAGAAGTTCAAAGAGAAAAGCAAGGAGCTAAATGATCAATTAGATGAAGCACATAAAATCCTAAATGGTTTGACACTGGAAGTTGAAAAGAAGGAAGAAATTGAAAGGCATCTGAATCAAGTTGTTAAGGATAAATCAGAGGAATGTGAAAAATTGGGCAAAGAAGTGCTACTTCTAAAATTTGATCTGGAAGTAGCCAAGACCTATGAAGAAAAGTTCAAGATAAGATCTGCAAAGCTTGATGAGATGATTGATAGTCAAAAGAATGTTGAAGATAAGCAAGGTTTTGGATTTGAATAAGGAGAAAGTTCAAATTTTGGTCAAGCAAACTCTGAGTCAAAACACAATAGAGGAAACCAATTTAGAAATCAAAGAAGAAGACCTAGAAGACCTCTGGTCAGACAGCCAAATGCTCAAAGTTATCCATCTTTCAATGGTCACTGTTTTAATTGCAATAAGTTTGGTCATAAGGCTACTCAGTGTAGGAGTAGAATAAACTAGAATCAAAATGTTCTATCCCTTTCTGGTCAATGCTTCAATTGCAAGAAAATCGGTCATAAATCAAATGAATGTAGAAATCTGGTAAGGAATGGTTCCTACAATGCAAGGAATAGTCAATCATTCAATGAAAAGTGTTTTGCATGCAATAGATTTGGACATGTGGCTAATCAATGCAGATCAAATCCAATCAATAGAAGGATCAAAGACAAATGAAGTGTGCTACAATTGCAACAAGTATGGACATATTGCAAGAGTCTGCAGAAGCAAAACTATGAAAAGAAACTACCATACTGAAAATAGGAAAACAGAGCAAAGGAATGACAAGGGAAAAGAAAAGGTTGATCCAATTGAAACCAAGAAAGAAATGAGCAAGATTTGGATCAAGAAAGATGTGATTGAAGTCAAGGATGAATCTCCACCATCATCTAGTGCAGATACTTCCTCTGAGAAGTAATTTGGGAGCTCTAGCTCAAGGGGAGCAGTGTTGAAAATCCAAAACCCCCAGTGAGATAGTTAGTGCTCGAATCCGGCATGAACATATGATAAAAACAATCATATGATAGATATTTTGAAGGAAATTCTGGAAGAAAAGGATCGGTTGTGAAGATTTGTGGAGTAATCCAAATTATCTATAATTATCAAGAAAGTGCTTGACATCTTTTTAAAAGGATGACATTAATGACACCTAGGTTTTGACATGTGAGGGTTAAAAGGAGTTGTATCTAAAAGAAAATTCATTTTTCTAAGCTCTCAAGTGTCTAATGCAAACCAAAAGCAAAATTGAGAGCAACTACAGTGTTCTCCCAGAAAATCAAGACAAGATCAAGGAAATCCTAATCCGACGAAAAAGGTATTTACAATTTGAAAACCTTACTGTGAAAATTAAATTATTTTGTGAAAAATTTTACTCCTCATGTAATCAAGATAGGGAAAATGCCTCACCCAAAGTTTAAGAAATAATTCTTCAAATCATTGGAAAATGATTTGTTAGGGTCATTCTCAGTTACACCACATGGGGTTATGCATATGGAGGATGTCAGAGCATACATTCGTATCAGTCTAGAAGAATATGATCACATGAAGTTAGAAAAACTGTATTTGGATTAACTAACTACTGTGGATATTGTGTTGAAAGATGAATATAAATCTTTAGGAGAAAATAAATTTGACTCTTGGTTGGATTTTCCTGCAATTCTGAATGATGCATGGGTCAAGTTCATTCTAAGCAGAATTCATGATGAATCTCTATGGCTTGATGAACCCTATATGATAACCAAAGAAGCTATCTAGGCTGTAACTGGTATGAACTCCTCCGAAAGGGTTCCAGGCATAAAGAAAATGAAGAACAATGTGGTAATGCAACTAACAGGAGCCAAACTTGATAAGAATGCTCTTACAGTAAATGATATTAAGGATCCTATTGTCAAATTTGCATCAATGATCATTGGATACAAGATATACCTTTCCAACAAGGAAAATTTTGTGTCTGCATCAACCATATACACAGCATATGACATGATCAAGAACAATACAGATTATGGCCTCTATGAATTGCTTCAGAGTGAACTTATGGAGAACTTGAAAAGATCAGGTAGCCACTCAAATAAGAAATCACTTACAGAGTTTGGGCAATGCAGATAAGCATAACGAAATCTTATGGAATTACTTCAAAGACTTTCAAAAGAAAATGTCAAGTAGGTTCCAGATACCTGAAAATGTAGTGATAAAGTATGAAAAGGATATTGTATTCATGGTGGATAAAGATAAATGCTTCATGGAAGCTGTGGAACCAAGAACTGTATGGGTTCCTGCACTAGGTTATGAAGTTGCAGAAGTTGTCTTGATTGAATTAGTTGATGCGCTACTAAGTAAACCTATTGATCCCAAAGATCCCAAAGAGGACAGATTTGGGACATTCTCAGAATTATCTTCTAGAATGTTGATGCAACCTAAGTAGTCAGAAAAAACATCAGATGAACATTTAAGTAAGGAAACAACCAGATCAGAAGGATCAAAGTCCATAAGTACTCCGATAGAATGGACATCAAGCACTCCAGAAAAGAAAAGATAAGAGATCTGAAGAAGAGAGACCAGCATCTAGTCCCAGAAAAAGAATAAGGACCTCATCCATAACAGATGCCACAACTGAAGAGAAAAAGAGAAAGAAAGTTTCATTTTGTGAAGGAAAAGTGGCAAGAGACACTATTGCAAAACCCTTGGAAAAGCTACAAAGTGCACAAATTCCAGATCTACCCAAGTTTCTTCAAGAACCAATAAATCTAAATTCCCTGTCTCCAAAACACAAATTTGAATTAGTATCATTTGCCCAAGCAAAGGCACTGGAAGAATTGATGAAAACTCACATGCAAGACAATAAGCTCATTACAGCAGTATCTGATGTATTGGGAAAGTTGATGCCTAAATACTAGAAAGATATATTGATATCATCTACTAATCAACTAAAAGGTATGATAAGATCAATCAGTAATCATTTTGAATCTTTTGAAAAATCTGAAGAAACAAAGGTCAAAAAAGAATTTGATGAGAAAAGATTAGCTGAGTTAAAAACCATGTTGATCAATGATAAAATCTCTTTAGACTAAGGAATAAGAGGTATACAAAGTGCCATAAAAGAAGCCTGTGACTTGTACAAATTTTGTTTATCCTAGCCAGAGGTTACAAAGGAATTAGAAGATAAAATCAAGAACATGGAGCTCAAACTGCTTAATATTTCTAAGACATATAATCTGGCAGTTGAGTCAATAAGTGCCAAGGAGACACAGATTATAAATATTCACAATGACTTGAGCATTTTGATGAAGAAAAGGGAAGAAGTAAAAGATAGGTTGGGCCATCTAAGGGGGTTAATAAGTCCAAAGATTGATTCCATGACCAATCTGGCAGATGAAGCCTTGAAATCACAAGCATTAATTGATACACCATCAAATGTGCAGAAGGTAGAAAAGCTATTCTTTTTGATATATAGCCACATCCATATTTTGGAGACTGAAAGGAATAGTTGGAATGGAGAGATAGCTCTGATAAAGGCTATCTATAATGATATTCTACCTTCAACTGTTAATTAAGATACAAATGTGTACTTGTATATATATGTGATAGAATATGACAGTTTTGAAGAATTTTTGACATAATTTTGCTTGTTCACCCACCTTTGCCATTGATGTCAAAGGGGGAGAGGAAATCCAGTGAAATATAAGCATATGTCCAAAGGAGAATAGAAAAATAGAGTGTATAGAGTAAGGGGGAGCAACACAAGTATTTTTCACTAAGTGTTGCCATCAATGCCAAAGGGAGAGACTGTTGGCAAGAGACACTGCTATGTTGGATAATTGAGTGTTTTCATTGATGGAAACAATAAAAATAACAAGGTTGGAACAAAGATTGTGGTCCGGTAAAGAAGACTTAGTCATATTGACTAAGTATTGGCAGTGTACAAAGGCAGAGACAGAAGAACATTATTTGGATTAGCATTGATCCGTAGTTAAAGACCAAGATTTGTGGTTCTGGTATGATGTTCCTAACTCTTAGATGATCTTATATCCAAGGTTTCAACTCTTGATCAGTTCCAGAAGTATATCTTCAAATGGCCTAAGTCTAGTAGAATAGAACACAGTGCTATTAAGAGCAGTACACCTAGTTGTTTTGGTCCGCATTCCTTCAATGTTGCATATCTTGATATGTGGTTTTGAGGTGTTATAAACACTTATATGAAGTTTCTAAATCTAGAGTTGTAAATTTTGAAGTCCACCAGAAAGATAGTTGCAAGTTGCTGAGTATCGCTACACTGTTTGACAGAGTTTGATTGTGACAGAGTCTAAGTTCTGATGGTCCGCATTTTGCCGCTAAAGGATATTTTGTTTTGCGGTTCAGAAAGTATGATCTATGATGCTTGAGGAGTCTCTAACATGATTTTGACCAAATCTTGTAGTCTACATCAAAAGATGTATTCTGATAGATGAACTGAATCAGTGGTAGTCTGAGTTAGAAGTGGACATGACAAGTTTAAATTGTATGCGGTAAGTTCTACTATTTTCTTAAGTGGTTAAATAGTTAAGGCCAACACATGTGAATGCAATTCAAGTATTGTTTGAATCTGTTGGAAGACTTGGTAAATGAATTTGGCTGACAAGATACTCAAGATATGAGTGCATGCTTCACTTTACTAGGCTGACCTAATATGAAGATTTTAGGTGTGACGGATATATATATAAGGGATTGAATTCAGTGTTTGGGTGTGGTGCGAATGTGGAAAATATAGAAGTACACGACATACAAAGGAAGACGATGTTGTGGAAGCAATAAAGAGTAGAAGAAGAGATCTTATTTCCCTGTAGAAGTAGAGAAGTAAAACAGAGCATTCAGACATGAAGAGTTTTGAGACAGTATTTCAATGCTTCAATAAAGCTGCAATTATGCATGTGTAGATGCAATCTGAGCAGTCCAACTTGGCAATGAGGCATTCTTCTTTCTTCTTTCTTTAGGCAATGAGCCTATTTTGGCAGTGAGCATTTCTCAAGGTAGTGAGCCCTAAGGCAGTGACCCTTATTGTAATTCAGTATTGTGCTATATTAATATATTGTGAGCTAACACTCGTCGTGGTTTTTCCCTTTTTGGGTTTTCCAAGTAAAAATCCTGGTGTTCATGTGTTATGTGTTTGTGGTTATTGTTCCTATGCCTATTCTACTTTCATATTATTAATTTTGCAAATTGGATTAGTAAACTTATTAAGAAGTGGTTTTATGGAATACTGATTCACCCCCCCTCTCAGTATTCCTTGCTATCAACAATGTTGTTGTTAGTTGTCATTGCACCAAAAGATCGACCTATTAATGCTCGATACAACCACTTGACTTAACAAGCACGGGAGGCAGTTAAGCCCTTGTCACAAACCACTGCAGCGCAGCACTGAACAAGAAGACCAAGGGTCACACCTTGCAACAATCCCCCCAACGCAAGCGCGAGGTTTGAACTCGTGACCTCGGCTCTGATACCAACTGTTAGTTGTCGTTGCACTAAAAGATCGACCTATTAATGCCCGATACAACCACTTGACTTAACAAGCATGGGAGGTGGTTAATCCCTTGTCACAAACCACCGCAGCATAGCACTAAACAAGAAGACCAAGGGTCACACCTTGCAACAATTGTAGCCTTTCATTTTTTCCATGAAGGGTGTAAAACCTCCCTTTTTTAGGATTCTCCAAACCCTAGAGTTTTGTTTCAACTTTTTATAGCTTAATGGATCGACCCTATTTCTACCTTGCACATATTCAACAGTTTACTTTTAGAAACGAGTTGAACAACAAGAGAGGCCCACCAAATCTTAACATAGACCTTTGAAGTAAAAATTGGTGCTAAAGCATCGAGGAACTTACCAAAAGCCACATCTAAGTACTATCAATTATTAATGTTGATATGACTTGTCATCATAAACTCAATGTTAAGTCTCACGCTTGAACATGTTTCTAGATTTTTAATCGTGCGATAGTTTTTACCACCTTTTTTAACTATGTGATAATTTTTACCATCAAATCCATAAACACTCACATCTAACACTATGTACGTGTATCAAGACATTTGCTCAAAATAGTCACACAACTAAATGGGAAATGACATGAGTATGCAAATTTCACTAATACATTTTGCCCCACTTTGAGGTGCATGTGAATCCTAAAATGAGCATGTATCTCAAAAAGTATATAGTTGTAAGGTTAGAAATCACCTACTCTATGATCTCCACCCTATGTTTATGCACTTGTTTTAGTAATTGCTCTTATAGTGGTATTTTAGGGCCATTTTCCATGATTTCTAATTTTTATCCAATTCTAAACTAGTTTTGTATAGACTCCCAAGCTTATTTTCCCTTCCACTTCCAATTCTAAAAGTTTTGAGCATAAATTCAAAAGTGGACAAAAATGCATCAAAACATTGGGACCTCAGGACAAAAATCATATCAACATTAGTGTCCAAATTTAATCAAATTCATTCTAAATTTTAGGTCCCAAAAACCCTAATCCTCTTTTGCCCTAATCTTACCTCAAATGGTTGAATCCTAAATCCCTTTGACATAAAAATCTAAAAAAAACTCATGTAAAGAGAATGATACATCATGCAAACAACTCTCCTACTAAGTTTTCTTCTATAATTCTCTCTATTATCTACACCCTTTCCATATCCCCAAATTTTATATTTTGCTCTCAATCATTTATCAAATTAGTGCAATAACTCTTCACTTCCTACTTGTCTTCCATAGACAAACACACACCACATTTCTTAGTTCAACCCTTAGGTTTTTATGTTCTGCAATACATATTGTACACATCACTACACTTGTTGTGTGTAGGGTTGCACATGTTGGATCTAGGGCATACAACTGAGAGGGGGGGGGGTGAATCAGTTGTATAAAACTTCTTCTTCTTTCAAACACTTAATTCTCTGTTGTTAGTTAGCAGCATATCAAATAATCATCCATGGAAGCATAATACATAAACACAAGAGCAGATAAGCATCAACACAATGAACACCAAGATTTTGACGTGGAAAACCCGGTTAAGGGAAAAACCACGGGGTGATTAACCCAAGAATTATTCTCTGTTAGAAGAATAAAGAAAAATGAATGGCACATGCCAATAAGGGCTCACTGCCCGAGCACACTGCTCACAAAGAGGCCCACTGCCTACAAGGAGACACACTGTCTACAAAGTGATAAAAATCACAGTCTTGAACTGGAGAATGACATCTCTACCATGTCCGGATCAGTTCCAATTAAGCCCAAAATCTCTGCTCTGCCTTTCGCACGTTTCTTCGCTATGCCACACTCATCCACACACCACACACTGAAATGAACTCACAATCCGTTATTTATACAAGACATCGACTTAGGAACAAGCATCTAAGTCGGCAAACAACCATAGGAGTATCTGCAAGATAAATAACACATCCGGTCGGCCATCACAAGAACATTCGCAGGATGAACAACTCATCCGGTCGGCTAAACAGAGCAAGAACTTCATCCGGAAGAATAACTTCAATTCCGGGCTCTACCATCAATGCGGACCAACAACACAACCTAAACATGATCCAAGAACCTTCACAAGCCTGTCTGAATGTCCGGATACATCCGCACTTCCTCTACTTACTGGGATCTCTTGTCTTCCTCATTCGGAACTTCAAGAACACAGTCTGTCACCACTGTCATAATGCAAGAGGTACTTTCGGACCTCCAAATCATACACAAATCCGGATGACACATCACAAGGACATCCCAAACACTCCTTCCAATCTGTAGATTAGGATAATACAATTCCAGACCTCACCGGACCTTTTTGTGATCCTCTGTCACCTCTGGATACTTGCCGGAACCGGTTCTATACCGACAGCCACAACTCCTTCAGATCTTCATGCGGACCTCTGAAATCTTAACTGAAGCATCTCAAGACTCATATCTACTAACCCTTTAATCCGCATCCTCCGGTTCTCATCCTATACAGTACATTTGCCTTCTTCTCATCACTATTCTTCACTGTTCCTGACTGAGACTAATTTTCTCAATATCCTCAGCACACAGCTCATCCAATCCTTCTTGTCAATGCAATATGAGTATGTTGACATCAATGACAACACTGGCTCACCTCATACTTGCAACAATCTCCCCCTTTGTCATTGATGGCAACATATGATGTGAAAAACCATTAAGACAAGAACTTCAACTTTTCATATATCTTCTCTTCCTTTACTGCTCCCCCTTTGATCAATGTCTTCTCTTCCTTTACTGCTCCCCCTTTGATCATCAACCACTTGTTTTTCACATGTCTTCTCTCCCCCTTTGACATCAATGGCAAAGGGCTCATACTTGCAATTCTCATACATCAGAATCATACCAGCTGCTCCCCCTTAGTTGCAGCTCCCCATTAGTCCGGATCACAAGATATGACTGTGATAGCCACCGGACTGATGCACATCAGTGCATCTTAGTTCATCACCGGAGGGGCCATGACCCCTAACTTCTCCCGGAGATATTCAAAAGAGTCCTTGGGAAGAGGTTTTGTAAAGATATCTGCAATCTGATCCTTGGAGGGAACATACTCCAATCTGACTTCTTCCTTGTTTACTTGTTCTCTCAAAAAGTGAAATTTGATAGATATGTGCTTAGTCTTAGAATGCAATACCGGATTCTTGGAAATATTAATTGCACTTGAATTATCACAGAAAATTGTGATAGGCTCCTCATATTCAACTTTGATGTCTCTTAGCATTTGCTTCATCCATAAGATTTGAGTGCAACTACCTACTGCTGCAATGTATTCTGCTTCAGTTGTAGACAGAGATATTGCATCTTGTTTCTTGCTTAGCCAAGAAACCAATCTCTTCCCCAAAAAGAATGCTCCACCACTAGTGCTCTTCCGGTCATCCACATCTCCTGCCCAATCTGCATCTGTGTAAGCATGAAGAGAGAAGTCCGGATCTCTAGGGTACCATAGACCATACTCAACTGTTCCTTTCAAGTATCTAAAAATTCTTTTGATTGCCATAACATGAGATTCTCTAGGATCAGCCTGGAATCTTGCCACAAGACCAACAGCCTGCATTATATCTGGTCTAGTTTGAGTGAGATACAACAATCCACCAATCATTGATCTATACTTTGTCTGATCTGCCTTTGGAGAATCATCATCTTTGCTTAACTTACATCCGGTTGCCATAGGAGTGTTCATAGGCTTTGAGTCTTCCATACCAAATTTCTTTAACAATTCTTTCACATATTTGGTCTGAGAAATGAAGATCCCTTCTTTTGTTTGAGTAATTTGCAGACCCAAGAAGAAATTCATTTCACCAAGCATAGACATTTCAAACTCACTTTTCATCTGATTTGCAAAAGTTTTGCACATACTATCTCTTCCTCCAAAAATGATATCATCCACAAACACTTCAACAATCAAAATGTTTTCATGATCAATTTTGAAATATAAGTTACTGTCAGCAGTACCTTTGTTGAATCCAATCTGCACAAGATGCTTATCCAACCTTTCATACCATGCTCTTGGGGCTTGCTTCAATCCATACAAAGCTTTCTTCAACTTGCAGACCATATCATCATTATCAGACAATTGAAATCCATCCGGTTGTTCAATGTAGACTTCTTCTTCCAGATCACCATTTAGGAAGGCAGACTTGACATCCATCTGATATACCTTGAAGTCTTTGAAGGCAGCAAATGCAAGAAGTAATCTGACTGCTTCAATTCTTGCCACCGGAACAAAAGTCTCTTCAAAGTCAATTCCTTCTATCTGAGAGTAGCTTTTGCAGACCAATCTAGCTTTGTTTCTGATTACTTCACCAGCTTCATTTAGTTTGTTCCGGAAGACCCACTTGGTTCCAATTACATTCCTGTCTCTAGGTCTGGGAACAAGATCCCAAGTATGATTTTTCTCAATTTGCATCAATTCATCTTCCATTGCTTTGGTCCAGTTTTCATCATTGTAGGCTTCATTTATTGTTTTAGGTTCAATTTTTGAAATCAGACAGCATTCATCCTGATTTTGAGCAATATTCCTTCTAGTTTGTACACCTTTGCTTCTGTCACCTATGATCTGATCTTCAGAGTGGTTCAGTCTTACATACCTTGGAATTTTGGGAGTATCCTGCACTGCTGCTTCTTGATCAGGCTCATTCAGACCTATCTCTTCTTCCTGATTTACCGGATCAGGCTGACTCTGTCTCACCGGAGAGGATTGAGGTCCTTGAGCACTGTCTTGGTCATCTTCATCAAACTCATAAAATCTTGAAGGCTTCTCAATTCCTTCATCAACCTTTACATTGGTGCTTTCTATCATCTTCCTCAATCTCTTATTGTAACACCGGTATGCTTTGCTTTGAGTGGAGTAACCCAAGAAAATTCCTTCATCACTTCTAGCATCAAACTTTCCTAGATCTTCATCTCTTTTAATATAACACTTGCTACCAAATACTCTGAAATATTTCACAGTAGGAGTGATGCCAAACCAGAGTTCATAGGGGGTCTTACCGGTGTTGTTTCTGATTTGAACTCGATTGAGAGTGTAGACTGCGGTGCTGATAGCTTCTTTCCAAAACATTTGAGGAACATTTGCTTCCAGCATCATTGTCCTAGCAGCTTCCTGGATGGTCCAGTTCTTTCTCTCAACTACTCCATTCTGCTGTGGAGTCTTAGGAGCAGACAACTGTCTCCTTATACCCTGTTTCTCACAAAAGTCAATGAATTCACCAGATGTAAATTCACCACCTCTATCAGACCTTAGACACTTTAGTTTCAATCCGGTTTGATTCTCCACCATAGCTTTGAAGATTTTGAACTTCTCAAAAGCTTCTGATTTTTCTTTTAGAAAGGTAACCCACATCATCCGGGAATGATCATCAATTAACAACATGAAATATCTATCACCTTGCAGACTCTTGATTCTTGTCAGACCACATAGATCAGTATGTACTAATTCCAACAATCCGGTAGAAGACTGATCTTTGCTTTTGAAAGAGACTCTGCTTTGTTTACCTAACTGACATTCTTTACACACACTATTTGTAGGTTTCATCAATTTTGGAAGATCTCTCACAGCCTGAGTATTGCTTATCTTGATGATGTTATCAAAATTTACATGACACATTCTTCTATGCCATAACCAACTCTGATCAATTTGAACAAACAAACAACTTTTATTTGAACCAACCAGATGAAAGATGTTACCTTTTGTCTGAGTACCGGATGCAATTTCAGTTCCGGAACTTGTAAAGATTCTGCATTTTCCATTCTTGAACCGGAGATCATAGCCTTTGTCCACTAACTGACCAACACTGAGAAGATTGTACTTCAATCCTTCAACATACAGTACATTACCTGTTTTGCTCTTACCATCAAAGGAAATAGTTCCCCTACCTCTGATTCTGCCAGCAGAATTGTCACCAAACTTTACCATTCCTCCTTCATATCTTTCCAAGTCTAAGAACTTATTCTTGTCACCAGTCATATGGTGAGAACATCCACTGTCAATGACCCAATCATCCTTTTCTTCCACTTGAGCAGCCAAGGCTTTTTCAACAACTTTGTGATTGACAGATTCAGAGAGTATTGAATCTTCTTCCTTGATGGCTATAAACACCCACTCATTTCTGGATTTGCTTCCTAGTTCTGATTCATCATCTGTTACTCCTTCATTGTCATCTTCTTCATGAACATAATAGCAATTCTTTTGAAACCTTTGTCTGTGAGTATTAGATCTTGCAGATCTCTCCGGACATCTTGAGGCAAAATGACCAATCTTATTGCAGTTGAAACACTTAAAGGGTAGTTTTCCTTCATACTTACCGGATCCTCTTGGCAGTCTCTTTGCAATGAGGGCTTCAAGTTGAGCTGTTTCTGCTTCTTCTTCTTCCATGTCTCTTCTTGCTTGATCATACCATGACATTTTCCTTGATGAGTTTTCACCCGGATCAAATCTCTGTTTGCCTTTCACATAGGCACTGGCTTTGAAAGCAGATTCAGTCTTGGGAGGGTCATCTCCAAACTCGGTCATTTCAAATGCAGCTAGTTTGCCAGCCAGTTGTTCTCTTGTGACAGTTGTGTGGGCTCTGAATTCATCAATGGCAGCAACTTTAATTTTGTAGGCAGCAGGAAGGGATCTTAGGATTTTGCAGACAATCTCATTTTCATCTAAAGTTCCACCAGCATTTTTGATTCCACATACCAGCTCATTTACTCTTGGCATAAAGGTAGTGATGTTTTCATCATCTCTCATTTTCAATCTTTCAAATTTCCCTTTCAGACTCTGCAACCTTGCACTTTTGACAAACTCATCTCCTTCATACAGAAGTTCCAGTTTAGTTAGGATCTCATATGCAGTTGGTAGGTCAATGACATTCGAGAGATCTGAGTCATTCAATGCGCTTAGAAGAGCTTCCTTGGTCCGCAGATTGTTTTCAGCTTCTGTGATTTCATTCAGAGTTGTCGGACCACCTTGTGGAGGTACATATGGTTTTGAAATCATAGCCAAGTATGCTTTTCCCATACATTCCAAGTGACACTTCATGCGACCTTTCCAGAGAGTGAAGTTGGTTCCATCGAACTTCGGACTATCCTTCTTGTATGACGACATCCTGGATCTCCTCAAGCGGTTAAGCTCCTATCAGAGGAACTTGGCTCTGATACCAATTGTTGGATCTAGGGCATACAACTGAGAGGGGGGGTGAATCAGTTGTATAAAACTTCTTCTTCTTTCAAACACTTAATTCTCTGTTGTTAGTTAGCAGCATATCAAATAATCATCCATGGAAGCATAATACATAAACACAAGAGCAGATAAGCATCAACATAATGAACACCAAGATTTTGACGTGGAAAACCCGGTTAAGGGAAAAACCACGGGGTGATTAACCCAAGAATTATTCTCTGTTAGAAGAATAAAGAAAAATGAATGGCACATGCCAATAAGGGCTCACTGCCCGAGCACACTGCTCACAAAGAGGCCCACTGCCTACAAGGAGACACACTGTCTACAAAGTGATAAAAATCACAGTCTTGAACTGGAGAATGACATCTCTACCATGTCCGGATCAGTTCCAATTAAGCCCAAAATCTCTGCTCTGCCTTTCGCACGTTTCTTCGCTATGCCACACTCATCCACACACCACACACTGAAATGAACTCACAAACCGTTATTTATACAAGACATCGACTTAGGAACAAGCATCTAAGTCGGCAAACAACCATAGGAGTATCCGCAAGATAAATAACACATCCGGTCGGCCATCACAAGAACATTCGCAGGATGAACAACTCATCCGGTCGGCTAAACAGAGCAAGAACTTCATCCGGAAGAATAACTTCAATTCCGGGCTCTACCATCAATGCGGACCAACAACACAACCTAAACATGATCCAAGAACCTTCACAAGCCTGTCTGAATGTCCGGATACATCCGCACTTCCTCTACTTACTGGGATCTCTTGTCTTCCTCATCCGGAACTTCAAGAACACAGTCTGTCGCCACTGTCATAATGCAAGAGGTACTTCCGGACCTCCAAATCATACACAAATCCGGATGACACATCACAAGGACATCCCAAACACTCCTTCCAATCCGCAGATTAGGATAATACAATTCCGGACCTCACCGGACCTTTTTGTGATCCTCTGTCACCTCTGGATACTTGCCGGAACCAGTTCTATACCGACAGCCACAACTCCTTCAGATCTTCATGCGGACCTCTGAAATCTTAACTGAAGCATCTCAAGACTCATATCTACTAACCCTTTAATCTGCATCCTCCGGTTCTCATCCTATACAGTACATTTGCCTTCTTCTCATCACTGTTCTTCACTGTTCCTGACTGAGACTAATTTTCTCAATATCCTCAGCACACAGCTCATCAAATCCTTCTTGTCAATGCAATATGAGTATGTTGACATCAATGACAACACTGGCTCACCTCATACTTGCAACAGCACACACCCCAAATCCATCTATTAGTTGAGTGGAGGTTGGAATATATCATCTAGGGGATTGACTAAGGTAGTTTCCCAAGGAACCTAGAGAGGATTTACCTCATGGAGGTTCTCCTTGAGACATCATGCAACGTGACGCCAAACCCTGACTAGGTTACCTTCACTTTCATAGGGTATGCGAAATGAGTTTTGCATTACCTGTGTGTTCTGATTTCTCCCTCACTTTATGCGGCATGCTCTTCATAACATTGCACAACCAACATCATCGAGTGTGCATGTTACACTATCACACAAAATGTGATAGAATCTTGTGAGAGTTGTTTTATTAAAAAAATGTTGTGTTATTCTTCATGTCCATGTGCAAATGTGGGCATGACATTTGGTATCAAATCCCAAGTTTCAACCTTGGGAACTCTAGTTGTGAATGAGTGTATGTGTTGGGCCACTTGTTGGTTGAGCATGCCTATGAGAAACATGTGTCTAGTTCTAACTATATTCTTAATAAGGTTGTAAGACACCTTGCATGGGAATGGATAAGATCCCCCTATTTTTTTCTTGCTAGTTCCCACATGTATGACTTGATGCCTTAGGCACTTGAGAAGTATAATTGATACGTGTAAGAGATTTAAGGATCCTACAAGTCCTGATTCACTTTGCATAAGAAACCTTTATAATGTTATCCTAGAGAGTTTTATTAGATAAATGAATGTTTAGTTTTAAAATTTTAGTGAAGCACTACATTTGTTCCTAACAAATGGCATTTATTAGACTTTGAGATAGAATTTGTCACCAACCTTATGCTTAATATCCTTAAGAATGGGGTGTATATTGTAGCATTTATCTAGCAATAAATCTTGAAAACGTACTCTTGTGAATATATGTTTTAACATGTCACATGATGTGGACACTTGCATGTTCTATAAAATTCACATGAATGTGTATGTTGAGTAGTGTATGTTCTACCTTGAAAAAAAGAAGTTTTGTATTGAAATAATATATCAATTTTGAGCAATGTTTTATGTCGCCTGTAGACACCTAAAAGTGTCCTCAGGTCACAAAACCCTAATTTCCTCCATAATCCACTAATTTTCCCTAATTTGCCTCTATGGTTAAATAATTGATTTGAATTAATTAATTATTTAATCATTCACACCCTAATGTCCCCTTCACTTGATTTATTGAAATAAATAAATCTATCCCATCACTCAATCCCCTTTCACATGATTAAATAAATTGGACAAATTTATTTAATTTAAATCCCATTTATCCACCTCACAATTTCTCTCAATTTAAAATTCAATTTTGTCCTCTTGTGGTGAGGAAACCCTAATCATCCTCCACCCTTGATTTGGCTCCCAAGTCAACAATGAATCCTAGCCATTCATTCAAATTATATCCTCTATAAAATAACCCATTTAGCTTCATTTTCACCTCTTATAAGACATATTTTCATGCTCTCAAATCTCACACAACTTTCCAACATCTTGCCATTCCCATGAGCTTCTCATGATTGTGCAAAAATCTACAAATTTGAGAACAATAATGGAAGATTTAGGAGGACAATGGAGATGAGACAATACTAGCTTAGATTCTATGTTTATTTCTGCTTTTTTGACTATTATCTAGGTTAGATTGCTCTCCATTGGGAGCTAGGGTTAGTTGTGTTTTCATTTATGCATGCTTGTAGCTATTTTCCCTATCGTCATCTAGTGAACTTGACGTGAAAAGAACAATTTTTGTCAACTTTTGAAAGGAAAAATTCGCAGGTGACCTTCGGAGCTCAAACGGACCTCACCATTGAGTCCGAGAGGTCATTTCAGCAAAAACTGACTGTAAATTTGCCCCATTTGGCTCACTTTGAAATTTTTAATTTTTTTTGGAAATTTTTTTTTAGTATGGTCATCCATACCGTACAAATGCGTCGTACCATATTGAGTAGTGTGCTCAGTGTTGTATGTTACAAGTTAATGTTTCTAATCGTAGGTTAATATTTTTATTTTGTTGCAAGTATTAGTGTTTGGGGCTTATACTATGTTGCAAGTTTTGTGGCATCTCTGTTTGCAAGAAATTTATACTAGTAGGTTTAAAGACTATGAAATCCTTAGCCATCAATAGGGTTAAAACCCTAGCTGCCGCCACCGCTTGTGGTATCACCACCACTCTGCCATTTCCTAGCAAGACTGCCTCCATTCCCTAACCCTAACTACCCTGTCGAAGACTCTAACGCCACTCTGTCGCCACCGTGGGTGGCGATCCATCTTGTCACCACTCCAAATCCTCTGACCACAGTCTAAACCCTACCTTCGCCACTATTTCTCTACCGCGTCGCCACTAGTTTTCCTCCCATCTGCCACCTCTGAACATTGTCACCACCTAATCCTACCTTGGTCGCAGCCGAGCACCTCTTAGTCACCACAAAGCTTCTGTGGTCGTCGCTAGAAAAGAATCCATCCCTGGACTGCTGACCACATTTATCATTCACTGTTATCATTTCTTGTCTTCGTCAATTTACTGTTATCCCCGGCGACTACTCTCATCGTTGTTCAGTCAACAATCCTTCTTTAACACAATCACCACCAAAACCGGTCCATACTCATGTTTTTCTTCTGCCCTCTATGTTTTATGTCTGTTCATTATTTGTATACCATGTGGTCATTGTCGGGGTCTAAACCCTAACTTTGAGCTGCTAGCCCTAAATCGCCAGCGTGTCATATCATATACAGGTTTAAGAGTCTCATTTGGGCTTTCAAGTGTGTCTTAACATATTTTATTATTTTCTTAACTAGTCAAACCTTGGTCGATGGTCATTGGTCATAGGCATTAGTCATTAAACATGGGCCTTAGTCTTAGTCTTAAATCCCAGTCTTAGACGCCCTAATTTCTTTTTCTTTTTACCATCGCTAGGCCCCTGGTCACATGGATGACCAGGGGCAGGGATAGCATAAAAGGTTACAGCTAACCACCAGAGGCACTCATAGCTGCATGTGACCAATCTCTGACTTAACCGCCAGTGGTCAGCAAACCACTAGGTTTGACCCCCCTTCCCCCTCGCATGCCTAAATAGGCAATTTTTTTCAAATTTTCATAACTTTTTCAAAACAGGTCAGAATCATACAAAACGAGTGGCATTGCAGAGCAGACTCTGCCAATTTCAAAGTGGTGAAGTCAATTTTAGGTAACTATATCATTTTATTAGGTAAATGTTTGTTCAAAGTCAACATTATTTTAAAACTTCAAATGCTCATAACTTTAGCAAAATTTATTAGATTTCGATGAAAAAAATTTCAAACTGCTTAAAATTTCATGAATAATCTGATTCTGATGTTTATTTCACTATCACTGATCAATATTTTTAGATATTTTGTAGATTCCTTTTTTGACCTACTTGACTTGGTGGCTCACAAAACAAGGAATCTATTCGATGTTTCATGTTTTTCACATTATCATGGAGTTTTTTTGCTACTAATGTCTAATTTTTGGCTTATGGTATTTGTTGGTCAAAGACATTCAAACCAAAAACTACTAACACATTGTGTTGCAGGGTTTCATCATTTCATGTGCATGTGTTTTCTTATCATAGGAACATTTGGATTTTGGTGCACTAAAATAAACATAATCTTGTTGTTTTCACACATCTTTTGGGGGCTTAAAATGAATCAGTGTTTGCTTTGTTTGGTGATTGTGTTGGTGTTTTGAGGTGTGTATGCTCTTTCTTAGCACATTATGTGATCTTGGGAATCAAAAGCATCTCTCAACACTTTCATAATCACACCACATATTCAAATTTCTAAAGGTCAATGAACATGTGCTAGTGTGATCAAGTTGCATGTGTATGCTTTCTTCTTGTGTCTTAGTACGAGCTTGGAGATCAAAAACATGTACTTGTCTTGCTTTTGTGTAACCCTTTAGAGACACATCCACAAGGAGAACTCATTTGCGACCCCAAGTGGTACTTTCATCCAGTCTGTTATACAAATTAGGATAAGGCGAAAGCCAAGTCCCAACTAGTATTAACACTTACCGTACAGTGCTATCTTGAAAGGAGGTGTGCCTTTGTGTATATGAGACTCCTAGTAGGGCTAGCCAAAGCCTTTAGTGGCTTGTTGGATGCTCATAAGGTGTTGGTCCCCTAGATATTCACTATGAACCTTTGTTTAGTGGCCAAAATCCCTCTATTTGCTAGCACAGGAGGTCGGACCTCTGAAGCTGTCCCCCACGTTCTTGCAGTTTAAAGTAGAGATAACAAATTTCTTGAGATCTTCAGGTCTTAAGGAATTCAGAGCTTGGTGTGCCCAAGAAGTGAGTGCACTGTAAGGGGGAGCCAGTGCTGCCAAGCTTCTAGGTTATCTGCTTTAAATAAGTGCGGGTGGAGCAATCCAATTGGGAATTCAGTAGATATTGTCCTTTCCTAGCCTAGGATTGTGCATGTCTACAAGTGTTTGCAAAACATCAAGAATCACTAAAAATAGCCAATCTGACTGCCAAGTGTCTTCTATGATTGATGTGTGTGCTTGCCTGATCATCACCCTTAGACATTCTTTCTATCCATTCATTACATATCATCATGTCCTAATCACTCTTCCTAATCAATTCATACTTGTCATTTCATCATCCTTATCATTCACATAACCCATATCTTAATCATCCTTGTCCTATCCTAATCACATCCTAATTACATCATCATCCTTCCACATCATCCTCTTTCTAACCCAACCAACACCATTCCAAATCAAACCAACACCTAATCATCATCCGAAGCATTCCAATCATATCCTAATCCACTTTCATCCTAATCATTCTACATATTCATCCTCTTTTTTTTGCTTAACATCATTCGTATCTTGTCCTACCCATCATCCATTCATTCAAAGTCATCATCATATCCTCATCATTCAACCCCTGTATCCTAATCACCCTCCTAAACCAACCCATTTTATATTAAACATTCCAATCATATCCTAATCACATTATCATAATCATATCCTAACCACCTTTCTTAATCACATCATCCAACCATCCACACCTTGATCATCCTACTTGTCATATCCTAGTCACATTCTTATTGTATATTCTTCATTCCACCTCATCATAATTATACCCTAATCATTCCTAATCATTACATCCATTCCACATCATATCCTAGTCATCATACCAACTCATCCTATGCTAATCACACTCCTACTCATATCTTCATCATTCGACCTTCGTATCCTAATCACCCTTCTTAGTCGCATCATATCCAAGTCATCTAAAACCATATCCTAATAAAATTATTATCATTATCTAATCATTCAACCACATCTTAACCATCCAAGTCATCATTCTTAGTCATTATACCTCATCATAGTCATATCCTAATCATCATTCCTAATCATTACACATCGTTCACCCAATCAACATCATCCTAATCATTCCCCATTCATATCCAAGTCATCCTAGTCAAACCCCAATCACCTCTTTCATCTTATCTACATCATCTTAATCATCCTAGTCAAAACCCTAATCATTACACTTCTTCCTAACCCATCCAAATCATCTTCACCTCACCACTACACATCATAATCATCTTCATAATCCAACCAACTTCTTCCTAATCCTATTGAATATTAGGAACACTGAGAGGGGGTGAATCAATGTCCTAAAAAAAATTCCATGCACTGTAACTTTTAACCATTTCCCAAAATTAATTAAACAAAGACAGCATACATATGAACAGCAACCATAAAATAATGACACATGGACACCAAGATTTTTACATGGAAAACCTAAAAAGGGAAAAACCACGGAGAGGATTAGCTCTCAAATATATTACAATCTTTACAAATAATGATATTCGGGCTTGGTCACTCCACGGGCCTAGAATATGTTGGCTTACTGCCGTGAAGTACAACTAGGTCTAGCAAGCTCACTGTCTTTAATAAGAAAACTCACGACCAAGTACTAATCAAATTGCATATGAAGATTTAATACTACATAAGCATCTGTCACTATGCCAAGGTGCAGTCATCTAGCAACTAAATTTTGAATCCCAAGTCTTCATCACTGTTGATCCTCTAATTCTGCTCTGTTATTCACATGCTTATATTACTCATACATCTATCCACACACTTTTAACTAAAATTCATTACCTTTATATATCTGCATCATGATTTGATCTCCTGTCAGGTCGGCATTCAAAAACAATGAAACGTGTACATAGAAAGATGTAGTTTGTCGGCACAATTCGATGCACTATATATTGTACAGACCTGGATCTTTGGCCAGACATGTTTAGATAAGTCATCTTTAATCATTCAATCACTTACATAGATCCTTCAAACATTATCTCTTCTCTGCACAATGATTTATCTCATTAGTCAGCCTGTTCCTTAAGAGCATGCTTAACAGATTCATCTGTTAACTTATAACTTTTACTGTGGATCACAAAACACTTCCAAAATCATATCAAGGACTCTTCACACATTCCCAATCTTATCCTGATAACTGCAAGGCATGATATCATCTTGCAAAGAAATGCAGACCATTACACTATGCCCTGTTCACGGTCCCTATTATACCTTTGCTCACCTGGACTTAGACATTTCTTCAAAGTGACTTCCAGAGGAAGTCAAGACTTGATCTTTGAAGCATAACACTATCCAACAATTAAGAACATCATACCTGAACCGCATTACCAGATCATCGTCTGCGGAGGCATACTGACCAACTTATTCTCCTCTACTCTATTCATATCCATACTTGGCTATTTCTGCCAACCAGACCTATCAACTGGACTTGAATTCTGATGTGATCTTCCGAAGTTGTATCTCCCTGTGATGCTGATGAGACCTTTGAGCCTTGTTTCCATCAATGACAACACACAAGTCTATACCAGAGTAGTGTCTCTTGCCAACAAATCTGTCCAAGTCATCATTACACAACATCATCTTCATTCTAATCAAATTGATCACATCCTAATCATATCCAAACCATTCATTCCAATCCAATCAAATTCATCCTAATCATTCCCAATCACAATACACCATTACCATAGGGAAAACTTGGAGCATCTACTCTCCCTATCAAATCTGACTGCAACCATGTCAAAACATTATAGACTTATTGGTTCTATTCACCCACCACATATTCAATTTCATTCCACTACATATTCAATTTCATTCCACTACATATCCAATTTCATTTAGCCCTTGACATTTATAGAGGATCCGAAGCTTGACTATATCACAAGTGCAAATGTGGACCAAGAGACCTTGACAACTTTTTCAAATCAATCATAACTTGGGCTTAATACTCCAAGGCTAGTTTAAGTCCATCCTTCCAAGTGAATTCTGAAACTCATGGGTTCACTTTCATCAATAATTTCTTTCACACCTTGAGATCTTGATAAATCCAATTTATACTTTGACAAGGTCATTAGTAGATGAGAGTACCCTCTTGGAGCTAGAATTTTTGAAGACTATTATCATTAGCCTCTATCATAGTATAGGCCTCATCACTTTGCATTGACATCCCCATAGCATCCCGCAATTCACAAGTCACATTTGATAGACATGGTTGCAAAAGGAAGAGAAAGGGAGTAGATCCTCCTAGTCATCCCTCATAAACACATCATTCACAACATTCTCACCAACACGTTCATTCTTGTCACCATCACATCCTAACCATTATTCTTATCATTCAACATTATCATAATCACATCCTATTCATATATTCATCATTCAACCTTCACATCCTAATCACCCTTTCTAACCACATCATTCAATCAAATTCATTCTAATCACCTCATCAACAAATTCATCCTTGTCATGTCATCTTAATCACAATCCTAACCATACCCTAATCATCCAATCCAATTCACCCTAATCATTATCCTAATCACATATCATTCATCCTAATCATTCCAAACCATCATTCATCTTAATCAAGCACTTGTCAACATGGTCCTGATCCCACAAGATGACATACAACGATATGAAGACATGCGTCATTCCATGACAATCCTAGAGAACAAGGTTCCAACACCCCAAGCCTCTTCACAAGCCTATCCAAGTCCACCTTGGCAACAAGAAAAATTGCCTTTAAATTCTCATTCTACCTTTGACAAGGGGAACATAAGTCTACCTCATCCATCCCATAAGTACATTCTACCACCACACTCCTAGTCCTAATCATGAGTCCACATCATTTACCCTCATTGTCTATTTACTATATCGTCCTTCCACACATGCCCTTGCAAAGGATGTGATCCATTGGCTACTAGCAAGGAACAACCCATCCCTTAATTCAAGCAAAGAACCTTCAAATTTCATGTCCAATTCTTCCACCCTATCATCTAGTCCATTATCCATTGAGCCTCTTCTAGAGTTATCCAATTCCATTTCCACCTCCATTAGATGAAGTCAAGAGCATTATCCTAAGCATGAGGAAACATTACTCCCTTATCTTAGTCAAGATCAAACCCCTTCCATTCCACCCATCCACAGCACACTTACTCCTTTCAATGATCAAGCTCCCATTTAAGATCACAATCCCACTTATGATCAAGAAGGCCATGATGATCCACTTAGCCAACTTTATGCATTCCATGGTCAAGAGCTTATCAACCCATCAATCCATCCTCCATCTAGCCCTAATGAGCGAACTTCCACTTGTCATGATGAGACATATGCCTCCCAAGAGAACATAAAGATCAAACAAATAACTTGGATCTACATGAACATAATAAAGATCCTCATGATCCTTCCACATCCACTATCTCTCTTATTTCAAGTCCACCATCATATCCACTTGGCTTATCCACCTTCATTCATGAATGTTCCTCCTTGGGACAACAACAACCTTTATCCACTTCACCTCCTTCATCCAATAAGGAACTCATGTCTAGTTACCAAACTTCACCTAGTCCCATTATCCATCGCATGCTCCAAAACATGAATTATCAAGGTAAAGGCTTAGGCCTTCATGAACAAGGAATTTTGGAGCCCATACATGTCAAAGTTTCCCCATGATCATATGGCCTTGGATACACACCTCAAGGTCAACAATCTAATGATGTTGGTACTTCCTCAATTCCTCCTAAGTCCACCACTTTCCATTGCAAACCCTATCATATTCCCAAGACATATGTTGCCATTCCACCTCCATCATCCTACAAGTGTCAAAAGCATGTGACCATACACCTCCCTCCATCCACTTTTCATCCATTACTTCCAACTCCTAATTTCCCTCCATCCACTTTACCACCATTGCTTCCAACACCTAACATCCCAATCATTCATAAATACCCTTACATTCCTAATCATGACCAACAAATGCACACATCTTGTAAACATAAAGCTTCCACTCATCCCACCTACCAAATGGGATTCAAAAACAAACATTTGGATGCCTCCTTTCAAAAAACCAAACATCCTAGGGGTCCTAATACCTTAGGAAATCAATCCAAAAATTCAAAGAAAAATCCATCCAAACCCATACCTCCAAAAGCAAAGTTAAAAACAAAAAGGGTATGGGTCCCTAAACAAAAGTCAATCAAGTCAAATGAGGCATCCACATCTCAAAAATCCCAACCATCCTCTTCCACCCATTCCATTCAAAAATTCCACATTCCTCCATCCCACGGGCAAAGCAAAAATCATAAAAATACTAAGTCTGTGTGGGTTCCCAAATGGTTACATCACCCATCCACTAAGCAAACATCACCATTGCTTCCTACACCACCATCCACTCAAAAGCTTCCATGCTTATCACGGTGTGTACAATCATTGGTCATGATTCCTTTTCACACCCTCATCACCCCATCATTCAATCATTATCCTACATATTTCCCCCATCACTTCCCTATGGTCCATGCTTTTGCATAAGCTTTTCATCCATCCTCTTACATAAGTCCTACATAATCCATGTCATAATCCACTATCGTTCCTTTCATAATTCACTATCTACCTTATCCATCTCACTTTCACGCAATCACCTTACCAACGTCGATGAGCACATTTGACATGGTCCATGCGACAACATTCCTTTCCAATGGGACACTATCACCTTCTTGGAACTATACCCTTGAGTCCATCTCATCCATATTCCCCTTCTCCTATCAAAAGTCAAAAAGTCAAAAAAAAAGTAAAGAGAAATCCCTTTGTCCAATAGTGAAAACCACCCTTGGTGGTGCCTTGGATAAGTACCATGATGAAAACTTGCAAATAGGCATCATGTGTAGATTGATCTTCTACTTCACTTACACTTGGGGGCACATTGTCTCATCCTCCTATCATTTCCAAACCTATCATTTCCCACCATACTTAGCCATCACATACACAAACCTATCCTATAGCATCCATTCATCCACCCTTCCTCTCTTTTGATCTTGATAAATATTGGGGGCACAAAGGTTGACAAATGTTTTGGATATCTCTTGATATACCTCATCCCTTTTCAAACGATTCTATCATTCCTATTGTCATAAGTTTATGCCATGAAAATCTTAAGTATTACACCTAGAATGAGGCAAGTTATTCCTATGTGACATAGCCTTTGGAGAACACATCCTTGCTCCCTTATGCATACGTTCCTTCCATCCACTATCGCCCACTCCTTTTATCCATTCATCCAATCCCATTCATTCTCTTGCACCTAGACTTGGTCTTCCCTTGTCATTGGTATCTAGCACAAAGGCTATCTAAATTGTCATCCATTGACATTCCAAACATTCTCAAAAAACACAAAAAAATCAAAACATGTCAATAATACAAAAAAAAACAAATATTCCCAAAAAATCAAAACATATCAAAATCCAAAAAAAAATCAAAACATGTCAAAATCCAAAAAAATTGAGACATCTCAAAATCAAAAAAAAATCAAAACATTTCAAAATCCAAAAACAAATCAATACATTTCAAAAAACCAAAAAAAATCAAAAGATGTCAAAAATCCAAAAAAACAACACATTTCAAAAAACCAAAAAAAAAAATCAAAACATGTCAAAAATCAAAAAAATCAACACATTTCAAAAAACCAAAAAAAATTAAAACATGTCAAAACCCAAAAAAAATCAAAACATGTCAAAAATTCAAAAAAATCAACACATTTCAAAAAACCAAAAAAAAAAATCAAAACATGTCAAAAATCCAAAAAAATCAACACATTCCAAAAAACCAAAAAAAGTCAAAACATGTCAAAAGCCAAAAAAATCACAACATTTGAAAAATCCAAAAAAATCAAAACATTTCAAAAAATATAAAAAAATCAAAATATGTCAAAATCCAAAAAATCAAAATATTCCCCAAATTTTTTAAAAAAAATCAAATATCCTACAAAAAATCCGGTCAATAAAATAAATCCATATATCAATTCACTTCTTCAAATCAAGTCAATCAGTTCAATTCTTCCAATCATTCAATCAAATCACACCAACCAAATCAATTCTTCAATCAACCCTTCAAATCATTCAATCCTTTAACCAAATCACTCAATCAAATCTCTCAATCGATCCATTCAAACATCAAATCAATCACATCATCATATCATTCAAATCAATTTCTCAAAATCATCCACAGTCCACTTGGTAGAACTACGTCGCCTTTGAGCTTTCACGTAGGCAAGGCCATCATTGATGTACCCCCGAGGCATTAGGTCAGTCCCTTAGGGTCCGTCGAGTCAACCATCATAATAAGTCATCCTTTCGTGAAATGGACACTTTGATCAAACAGTCAATCTTTCAAGAAATTCGCACTTCAAACCAATCCCAAAATCAACCAAACAAGCTATCCAATCAGTCAAATCAATCGATCACCTTGTGATAATCATATGTCACTATCAATATCAACTATCACATATCTTACACAAAATGGGGCATTGTCAAAACCAGGATTTTGTTCCTTGTACGACACGCGTCATTTATCAAACATCATCAATCAAACCCTAGTGTTGCTCGCATGGCCAACAACACTAGTGTCGATCAATCAATCACTTGCCTTAGATAGGTAGGGGCATTGTCGAAACCAGACCAGGCATCTTATATGACATGTTTCTATCTTGAAACTAGGCCTCCTTCATCGAATCATCATCAATCAATCAAACACATATCACTTGGCAAAAGGTCCAAATGGTTGTTGGTCTAGTCGGTCTTATTTTATTGGATTGTTTTGCAGTCTCGTTCTTATGCTTCTCAAGGCTGTCCCTAAGTGATGAAGAGAAGTGAAGATAGAGTGAGACCTTTTTCTTTGATTGTTGTTTGTGGTTTGTCTTGGCAAAATGACTAGGGCAACCTGGGGTCTTGCATGTGATTGGGATTCCATTGGGTGTGAATCAAAGACATCCTATGCATTGGAAAGAACAAATGCTTCCTTGCATAAGGACTTGCACACCTCACAGTTATCTCATCGCATGTTCCGACAAGGTACCACAGTTACTAGTCTAAGTCAAGCATTCCTTGTCTGTCGTGTGCCTGTTTCACAAGGGACTAAATTTTCCACTTTGGCCTTTGACATGCCATGGTGATTGTCGTCCTTTGACATAATAAGTTCTATGATGATAAGCAAAAAATTGCAAGTGACAAGCTCAAAAATCTATCAAAGCAAGATCTCATTTCCATTCTTCTATCCAATCTTTCATTCCTCTGCCATCTCTCTCTCCCATCTTCAACCCTCCACCATCATTACAGCTTAACATATCATTCTTTTCTCATATCCATTCCCCAACCAATCCCTTTCATTTCGAGAGCCTACTCGTGTTTGTCCAACCCGCCTATCGTCTTGAGGGGGCATCATCATCCTATATTTCCATCATCATCCTTTTCCTCTATCCATTTCCTTAGCTTCTTTGAAATGATGTTACTCGACATAAATCACATCATCTCGAACATCATCTCAAAGAGGGGCAAAATGTAGACACCTAAAAGTGTCCTCAGGTCACAAAACCCTAATTTCCTCCACAATCCACTGATTTTCCCTAATTTGCCTCTATGGTTAAATAATTGATTTGAATTAATTAATTATTTAATCATTCACACCCTAATGTCCCCTTCACTTGATTTATTCAAATAAATAAATCAATCCCATCACTCAATCCCCTTTCACATGAAAGGAAGTTAGGTGTGCGGAAATCGCTTCCTACACTAATCTAATGAGGAGAGATGAGTGCAAATTATTTTTATCCTTTACAATTGCAGTGTTATTAACCCAACAACAGAGATATTGCAGCAAACACATACACAAGAATGTAAGACAGAAGAAGAGAGAGACAAGATATACGTGGGGAAAACCCTTACGGGTGAAAAACCCCACACTCCAAAACACAGCTCAAATGTACTATGTAAATAATGAAGGTTACAATACAGTCACAGAGCCAATGCTCTTGTAGGAGTCTTCGACACTTGTATCTTGAGACAATCTAGCAACATAACAGTACCTATCAATCACATAATACATCTCCTCTCCAAAGCACCTGTTTATATAGAAAATACAAGGCAAAAATGGCTCTATCTTGGGATGGGCGTCCAACATGGCCTCATGGCCCAAAACCCACACCTATGGACACTTGTCCAACACTGTAAGATGTTCCTGACACTTGTCAAGTTACCCCATCCCAAAGAAGTCGCCTATTCCCAAGTTGGGTAATGACAAATGCTCTTACGACTCTTACAACCGTCATAGAATCTGTCATACTAACATATCTTACAGTTGTAAGAGAATCTATCATAAACAGGTTATAAATAGCATATTCTCTTACAACATGTCATAACCCTCCTTGGGGGGCCCAAACATGCCTTTTTCAAAGATGCTTCTCGACACATGTCTTCACCTGTCATAGAATCTTCCATTTCTGACTCTTACATGTCATAGATTTGTCATAGGAATATGTCAACCGTTTCGGTTAATATTCCCGTACACACTATCCAAGATGTCGACACATGGAAAAATATTCCTACCACGAAGTGGGATGCCTATCTCCTCATGTGAGGATAAATTTACATGTGGTCATCTTCCATGTAGGATGACACATCACTGTGCCAACTCCCACAAGATGACAACATAGGATTTGCATCCTAATTACACAATAGGCAATAAATAAATAAATAAATACAATGAAATAATACAAGGAATTACCAAGGTTGAGACACCTTAATTCCCAACATCACATGATTAAATAAATTGGACAAATTTATTTAATTTAAATCCCATTTATCCACCTCACAATTTCTCTCAATTTAAAATTCAATTTTGTTCTCTTGTGGTGAGGAAACCCTAATCATCCTCCACCATTGATTTGGCTCCCAAGTCAACAATGAATCTTGGCCATTCATTCAAATCAGATCCTCTATAAAACAACCCATTCAGCTTCATTTTCACCTCTTAGAAGACATATTTTCATGTTCTCAAATCTCACACAACTCTCCAACACCTTGTCATTCCCATGAGCTTCTCATGATTGTGCAGTCTAAGAACAATAATGGAAGATTTAGGACAATGGAGATGAGACAGTACTAGCTTATATTCTATGTTTATTTTTGTTTGTTTGACTGTTATCTAGGTTAGATTGCTCTCCAATGGGAGCTAGGGTTAGCTGTGTTTTCAATTCTGCATGCTTGTAGCTATTTTCCTTATCTTGTGAACATATGTTTTAACATGTCACATGATGTGGACACTTGAATGTTCTATAAATTTCACATGAATGTGTATGTCGAGTAGTGTATGTTCTACCTTGCAAAAAAGAAGTTTTGCATTGAAATAATATATCGATTTCGAGCAATGTCTTATGTCACCAGTCTCTTGTATCCCCGTCTTGTTATTAATTAGTTAATCTATGTAAATTATGAGCAAGTTCTATCTATTTTAGTGGGATCCTTTTTGAAATGATAAGATGATGAAGGACTATAGGTTATGCATGTCTTATGTTATAGTGTTAGTTATCCCTATTAGATTATTGTCACCTTGATGTGGGAAGAGGATAATGATATATCTCCTCATGCATTATAATTATGCTACCCTTGACTTGAAAATGGTTTAGAATGTGCATGCAAGTGTAAAAGTGTATAAAGATGCATCAAATGCTATCACCTTGTGTACCCTTCTAGTTTGAGTGAATTGATAATAGTGGGTTAGCAACACACTTTCCATTTTATAAACCTTGTGACACCTTGTGTACCACTTTTAGGTGGTCTCCTGGCATTGCAATTGCATCTTGTGTTTAGGAGATTCCTTGTGATGCTCTTAAGTATTATATTGTGGTACACTTTATTCACATGTAGAAAGGTTATGTCTTAATGTTGATGATAAGTTGAGGTAACCTTCTAGCTTCAAACTGCTTTATGTTAGAATTAGATATGGGTATAGATGTGTGAGTAGTATTCTAGTTACTTATTAAATGAGAATTTAATAGCAACTTGATCCTCACATTATTTCCTTTCTTCTTGACTATATATAAGTCTTGTTAAGGTGATTAATATCATTACAGAGTGAATTATTTTTATGACAATGAAAGGCTATTAGTTGAATTTGTGATGCTTAGGTAGCTTATAGTTAAAAATTTAATTACTATTTGATGCATGGTAAGCAAGAGTGTGAATTCCCTTCTTTTAGGAATGGTTGAAATACAATAGAAAGGTGGCTCCCTTTGCATATTGTTTTGAGGGCTAGAAAATTGCATGGGAATGTAAATTTAAACTTGTTTGGTAGCAAACTTAGATATGCTAAGGAAGGAGAGAAAACTAAGATAGGATGTAGGGAACAATCACTCACCCTATTTGTTTCAATAAAATAGTATATAGGTTGAATTAGATGAGTATAACCTAGTGAAATAAGAGTAATGTTGGAAAACATAGTATAATGTGCAAGATTAAATTATAGTAGCAAGACAACTAGTGTTCAAACTATGTTGTGCATGATTGAAACTAAGTCAACAATTTCTCTATGGGGTTGGTATGGGAGGAATTAATTGTACTCAACTGATTTAAGTGGGAACGTGGTAGGAGTAAGCAAAAATTATGGGGGTTTTTGTGTGGTATAATGTGATAAAGTACATGAAATTATAAAAGTGTTGTGATATGTGAATACTAGTAAGTTTTGTGATCGTATCTCAAGTATGCAATACAAGGTATCCAACTTGGGAAGGAGGGTATTGTGGATGTCATGTGTGACCATGTCTACCCTTTGTGATAATCATGTGTGTAAACAACTATGTGATTGGTTTGGTGAGCATGGAGATGTTATGCTTTATATTGGTGTATGTTTTAGAAAGGGAAATGTGTGAATCACCTCCACTCTCTTATGTTTTCATGTTGTGTTGGCGTCTCCCCTAGCATTGGCCCTCCCACTAGATGAGAGCATGCTAGTGTAACCAAGGGTCGAGAGAGAAGGGATCTCCATTGGAAGTTTGTAATTCTTCATGGATGTTTGTCTTTGATTGACTCCCCCACACATTATAACCACATTCATTGGTTCATAGTGCAAACCTACCTATTGAGATTGTGTCCCATGGGTTGAGGATGGACCCTAATGTGTGTTGAATGTATTCTAATTTTAGGTTTTAGACACTTGGTACTCCTATTGGTGTGAGCACTAGAGATAGATATTAACTTTAGATATTCGACATTGTCATGGGCTACGTATATTTGAAAACTACTATCAGTATGGATCCTTAGCACAACTTTTGGATATAAACATAGTGTAAAGGGTGGAATTTGGATGTTTAGTTTTTGGTAGTTTTGTGTGTGTGTCCTCCTTTCACCCTTACATTCAAGGACCTAGGGTCAAGTTGTAATGTACTATCATACCCTAGGTCACTATTGAGATGTAGGGAAACTTAGATTTTTATGATTTGATTATCAATTTCCTTCTCTTATGCTCAATTGTACCTTAAAACCCTAATTATGCAAATACGAGAGTAAATTGACGAATATCAAAAAATGTTGCTACAGAAGTATGTAAAATAACAAATCACTGTGTATCTATTTTCAGGGTTTGGAGACAGAAAAGTCAAGGACTAAGGAGTGGGCATCCAAGTCCAAGGCCTATCTTTTTGTCAGGATCTAGAAGCTTAGTCTACAACCTGTATCTGTTGTACAAGAGATTTTCCCATTGCGGAACTTTGAGGACTAATGAGCGGGCGCCCTAGTCCAGGGAGCTATTTTCTTCTTTGATCTGCAATTTTGACACTCTATTGTACCCTCCTACAACTTTAATTTGTCTGTATCTTCAACCTGTAACTCGTAATCATGAAAACTTTGGGAGGGGATTGTGGTGTTTAGAGGCTTGCCTCAGTCAAGCCTCGGAGAGACATTCAAGTCTTTTGAACATTGTTGTTAGATAGAGAGTGCATTCCCCTGGGAGGCAGAGGAAAAAACCAAATGATCAATTCTTACAAACACACATGATATCACCTTGTAGTGAAGATCTCATGAGAGGAAGAAGCTCTTCATGCCATGAGGAGATGATTGCTCAAATCTGCAAATATAAACACATAGACAACACAAATCTGCTCTTGCAACATAATGAAATCTTTGAATCACCTTTAGAATGTATAAAGTTCACAATAACAATCTAGTTTACAAATAAATTCCTAAACATGCTTATATATGCAACTACAAACACTCCCACCAAGAATTTCGTAATTCAAACTTACCGTGTCGGCCTAGGGACCAAATAATGGTCATAAACTGACACTAGAAATTTGGGCCTGACCCAAAAAAGGGCAGGACTAGGGCGTAGGCGCCCAAGTCATCCCCCCTATTTTGGGAAGGGTTAGGTTCAAGGGGTCCCCCTAGGTCCCATTTGTCATGATACCTAGGGTTCATTCCATCGGGATGTTGAAATATGAAGTAAGATGTCCTAAATGCACACTAAAGACCCAGGAGCTAAACCTTATGAGAGAAAAGCCCCCAAGGGGACATTTTTTTGATGTTACATTTAGCCCCCACTTTAATGTATGTATAAATACGAGGCCAATACATGCATTAAAGTATGGTCAACAAACACAGTAAACACGCCAAGCACGGAGAAGACATGCCAGACACATTGAAGATAATGACATGCATGCAAAACATGGAAAAGACAGTAACAGCCATGCAAAACATGGAGAATAAATTGAATACAAAGAAGACACATTAATGCATAGAAGACAGGGATGATTTATTTTCTTTTCTTTTTCTCATATATATGAAATGTAGATGCAAGTACAGAAAAGTAAACAAACCTCCCATAATGTAGGATGTACTCATTGCACGGGTCTTTAAACTGCATATGGGGCAACACACATGCAAAACCTCCCAAAATGCAGGATGTACTCATCACACAGGTCTTTAAATTACATATGGGGCAATAGACACACCACACAAAGCAAGCACACCAAAACACACACTTTGAAGACACAGAGAAAACACGGCAGACAAGCGATGGAGTGTTCCTATTTCTAGGTTCATCACCATCTCAGGCACATTACAGGTACACACTGACAATTGGGCTTTGCCACAACAATCACCGAAGACACGCTTAAGGGTTGAGTTAGTCACAGAACCGCTCCCCACCTCCCGATGAGGACTTTTGAAAATGATAGGATGATGCAATCTGCTCCAAGAAGTACACCATCCCCGCCTCCACAAAGGGCTTAAGATAAAAAAGATATATGCAATTTCCCGCCTCCACAGAGGGCTTAATGATTGATTGATTGGTTGGTTGCAAACAAACTCAGATTGCAGGATGTACTCATCGCACAAGTCTTTAAACTGCACCTGAGGACAAGCACATTGCTAACATCTACAACAAACAACTTACCTTATATATTCCCCCACCTTAAGGTGGTTGATATCAGGTATCGATATCAAGCACGTTAAGGTAGGAAGAAAACGCACAAGGGAACACAGACTTTCACAAAGCCCATGCCCTCTAGAGGTGACATGTACTTTATGATTTCCAAATGTTCCCACAAACACATCCCTGCAAGAAACATGTTAGTGTCTACAAAATCATAGTAAACAACAACATCAATGCATATGAAATCTAAGGCATGCAAGATTCAAGATAGACAAAGTGCGCGGAGCAGCAGTATTGTTATGATTTGTAAATGAGATAGAACACCATCAAAATCACTATGTAGAGAGCATGAGTGCTTCTTCTAGCCAAGCATCGGATAAGATATACAACCCCATCATCATATTAGGAACTAAGCCCAATTTTTAATTTATCACGAAAGGGACGCTAGGTCTGCATCAGTATAAATGTTTTTTTCGTCATCCGCCTGCTAGATAGAAACACTAGAGGAAGGGAAACAATAAATAAGAGAGGAGAAACAAGTGTCTTAGGGATAGTCACGTAGGAGGGTGCCCCCAAGTAACCAATTGTAACGCTATGTCCATAAGACACAACACACAATGATGAAATCAGAGAGAGGCAATATAGAAGAATGATGATACAAATAGAAGGTCACAACAGAGGTGGTCTCCTGGTATCCCGGACCTTACAAGAGAATCAAGAGTCATCCCAGGAGGCCTAAAAAACACATAACACATCACGGGGGAAGCACATCATGAGAGATAAAGGGTTAGAAATACTTACCTGTAGGGCCTTCGTGCTAAGTCTCATCATCAAGTAAATCATCAAGGAGGTTGTCATCTTCCCAAATTCAAATGCTAGAAAGGGGTATAGGTTGTTCCATTTGTCTATCTACTATATTGTGATCACATCCCAATCCCTAAGGGGATAATGAAGGATGGACCTCAACATGAATATCATCTCTTAGTGGACTAGGTGGGTTTTGAAACTGTTCCTTATCCACATCAATTATTTTGAATAGGTCAGGATAGTCAAAACAGACTTGTGTTGTCATGATGTCCTCCATTAATGATTCATTTTGGTTAGGAGGATTATTTGAATTACTAGATCTATCCCTAGTTTTCTCATTTGAGTTATCTGAATGCTCATATGTAGGAGAAGTAGGGTGGCTTGTGAATTCATCATCAATTTCATAGTCATTGTCAATATCATCTCCATATGTTTCAACTATCAATTCCAAACTATTAAGAGAAGTGTCATGCTCTTCCTTCAAAGTATGTTTTATCAATTCTTCTACTACCCAAGGGTATTTATTGATGAGAGATATGAAGTTGTTAAGATCAGATACATAGTCAAGGATTTCGAAGGAAGAGGACACAAATATATCCTTGTTGTACATAGCTTGTATAAAGGTAATGACATGAGGATGCATGTTAAGAAATTTGTAGATATTTTCAAATTTTGTGATATACGCATGTAAATATTCCAAAGATCATTGAGAATATGAAGCCATGATTGCCAAATCAGATTTTTAAGAGCTTTTCAAAATTTATGCAAAAGTTATTTGCAAAAATGACCTAAATGCTTGATTTTTTGTACTTTTTTCAATGCAAATAAGTGAAAGCAAAGGTGTTGTAAGGATTTTGATTAGGGGAAGAAAATTATATGTTTGATATCAGTCCGATACAAAAATAAGATCCTTCACAACACACTCTTGATGCACATCTAAGATGATAGACCAAAACCTAGTGAAAATACACTAAAATAAGCGGTTTTTCACCAAATCTCAATGCAAAAGAGCATGACAAAGGGTGTTGTGAGGAAAATGATGATGGAAAAAAATATATATCAATAATAACAGCCACTTAATGCCAAAATATCTGTCACAACACGCTTTTAGTGCCACTCAAGGTCACACTCTAGTGAAAATATAGCAAAAATAGGCAATTTTTCACACTTTTTCAACTCCAATACCTAGCAAAAGGGGTGTTGTAAAGAATTTTAGGAGGTGAATCAAATAATAGAAATTATATTAGTCACCTCAATCCATAAAATTTGTCACAACATGCTTGAAGTGCAAACTATGCCAAACCCTAGGGCAAAAATAGCAAAAATGTGTAGCTTTTCACCAAGTTTTCAATACAAGAGCCTGATAAAAAGGTGTTGTGAAGATTTTTAGGATGGGTGGAAAATAATTACCCTAATAAGAACAAATTAGTGCAAAAATACCCTTCACAACATGCTTATAGTGCAAATTTAGAGAGTCGACAAGGCCAAGTCTAGTGAAAATCAATGTTTTTCAAGCCCTAGGTTTGAGATCTTGATGTAAAATGCTATATGAATGTTTTACAAGCTGATGTATGATGAAAATTACATGCTCTCAGATCTGAAAATGATTTCCAAGCTCTAACATGCACAATGCAAGTGCAAATCTAGTGAAAAATCAATGAAAATGCTAGTTTTTGTTGAATTTTTCCATGTAAAAATGCAAATTTTTGAAATCTAAATAAAAATTTGTTCTAAAATGCAAGTGTATACGCCTAAAAATGACACAAATCATCCTAAATAAATATTCTAAATATTTATTCCATTCTTCTATTAATTAAATAAATATTCCAAATTTATTTAATCAATTCACTATCCCATAATTAAATAAATTCTATTTATTTAATTAAAATTCTTCTAAAGTCCTTCACAATTAAATAATCATAAATTATTTAATTAAGTCTAATTCCTCTATCCTAAAGTTCTAAATTCAAAATTCCACATCACCTTTTCACCTCACCTTTTCCACCTCACCTTGTCCACCTCATCAGGTTGCACATGTAATTAAATATATTTAATATTTAATTACCTTATTTTCCCTCACCCACATGGCCTATTTCTTCTCCAATCAGAGGTCAGTTAACCAATCAATCAAATCTGTTAACTAACCTGTCAGTTGAGTCAAATCCTCAATCAATCCAGTCAGTTCCACAATCCACTCTTCTAACTGATCAGTCAATTCTGTTAACAGACCAGTCAATGGAGTTAACTCTCCAATCAGTTTTGTCACCTCCCACCTTTCATGATGGAGCTGGGACACTTGTCACGTTTCCACTGGTTGCACATTCCTCAACCATCCTCAGCCGTTGATCTTCATATCTTCTCTCAACCGTTGATTCCTATTCCTCCGAGTCTATAAATGAAGCTTCATCCTTCCATTCTAATCATCTAGGCTTTTTGACATCGTTACTCTACAGAAATATCACCAGCGCGCCTTTGGCACCCATTTGTCATCTACAAGCTTGAGATCACCATTGTTGCATTGGAGCTCACCTTCATTGCATATCACACCATAGCCGTTCACCATCGACTTCCTCAAACAGCTTTAAAAGATTGCACTCTCTGAGGGCTCATCTCATCTGCGAAAGGACGATTCGTGATAGGCGAACAACAGAAGTTTCGAAATGAAAGAGGTTTACTGTGTTTGTTCATTGCTTTGTTCATTTGAATCTTCTTTGTTTCTCTATTCTGTTGATGTTTGGGTCTTATTTAATTCATTTGATTGATTCGACATTTTACCCTCACATTTTTGGCGCCCACCGTGGGGCCGTTGCCCCTTTATTTCACCATTTTTTAGCTTTTTTGAAGGCAGGTTCCATACAGGTCACGCAGAGTCACACACAGGTTCTTTCGGCGCATCTGTTCATTTCCACGGCGCATATAAAGACTATTCCGGCGCATTTATCCTTTCGGCGCATCTGTGTATTTCTGCGACGCTTTTGCGCACTGTTACGGCGCATAGGTTATAACTGCGCATCTGTTGACTGTTACGGCGCTTCTGCAGACTGTTGCTGCGCATATATTAAAACTGCGCATTTACTCATTTTAACAGCGCATACATTCAATCTTGTGGCGCATTTATTATTACGGCGCTTCTATTGATCATTTCTGCGCATCTGATCACTGAAGCTGCGCATTTGTAACAGACTCAGGTTTTCGTACTTTTTTTAGAGGATTTTGCTAACGTTAACCCCTTTGCAGGTGTTTGTTGGAGCGGTTTTGCAGGATAGGCTCGGGTTCAGTTACATGTAGTTGCATCTAATTAGGTCACCTTTCATTTTCTGGAAAAACGTAAATGGTTGTTCATTACAAATCTTCATCTAGTCCTAATTAGGGAGGAAGTAACTGGTTTATTTCATGCTTGCATTACAAACACCTTCAAAGTTATTGCTATCTGAGGTTTAAAATTGAACTCATCACTGATCTTGAAGGTAAAATGAACCATTGCTATATCGTGAGACCTGAATTTCAAAGTTAACAATCTCGTGCTTTGCGGTTTTAAAATTGAACTCATCACTGATCTTGAAGGTAAAATGAACCATTGCTATATCGTGAGACCTGAATTTCAAAGTTAACAATCTCGTGCTTCGTGGTTTTAAAATTGAACTCATCATTGATCTTGTAGTTAAAATGAACCATTGCTATATCGTGAGACTTGAATTTCAAAGTTAACAATCTCGTGCAACGTGGATTTAAAATTGAACTCACTACTGCTTTCTGGGATTTAAAACTGAACCACTGCAATATTGCTGAAATCACTTCAAAGTTCTGTTTGAGTAGATTAGCCCATTTAGTTTTCGTCTTTTAACTAGGGTGGATTAATCAATGTATTATGTGCTTGCGAATGACAATAGGCTTATGCTCTCCCCTCTTCTGGGTGATTAGAGTGCCAGACTTGTCATTCTATTTGTTTAACCTTTAGGAGGGGCCTGCCCTTGGATGCACGCTTGTCCAAGCGAGAACGACCCTGAGTGGTAACAGGCTAACGCCAAGCCCTACCGAGCCACTTAAAATAAATTGTGCTTGAGGTGAAAACCTCCTGCAACGAGTGCTGTTATGTTACACCGACGGCCAACCTCCCCCAAAACCCTCTCAGGCGTAACCCTTTGAGGCTGGGAGACTCCATAACGGAGAGTAGCGCCGCCGCACGTGTAACCACTTGAACGGTTGCCCAAATTAAATACCTCTTGTTTTTAGTGGCCCAAATCCCTTATAATCCATTTCTCGCCTAGGATTTTGTGCTTGCTTTTGTCCAAAATAGAGTCGAAAAACTACAAAAACAATGGAAAACTACAAAATACTCTTTGTGCTTGCTGTGTTTTCTTGCTAAATTAATTCATAATATCAGATCAAGAAGACCTTTTTCCAGCCAAAAAAATACCAAAAACAGGGAAAAATCCAAAAAAATTTGCAAAAAATACCAGAACTGCGCATATACACTTTTCTGCTGCGCATACACAGCGACTTGCTGCGCTTTTGCACCGACTGGCTGCGCATACACACCTTTCTGCTGCGCATATACACTTTTTGGCTGCGCTTTTACAGCGACTTGCTGCACTTATACACCGACTTGCTGCGCATTTACTTTTATGCTGCACATTTACACACTGTTACTGCGCATACGTGCTTCACCAGAGCCGTGCTTTTACAGTGACTTACGGCGCATTTACCCATTCTTGCTGCGCATCTGTTTCTGCGCATGTGTGACAGTGAGCATCTACCCTATTTTTGAGAAATTTTCGTCAGCTGTTCAGAGTACCCATTTCAGCCTAGTTTCATTTTCTGAGGTCAGAATCAACCTTGCAGTCAATTTTCATCTATTTCACCCAATTCTCTCTCTTTCGTCGGTTGTCCCAGTCACATTCTGTCCTAGTCACTCTTGCCCCAACGTCATTCTGTCCCATACCGATTCGACATAGGTCCTTCTTCGTTTCATTCGTGAATTCACGTAAGCCTAGTAGGTCACAGTACCTTTTGCTAGTAGTCTTGTTGAACGACTAAGCCCTACACAGTGAGACTGGTATCGACTACCCTTGCTAGTGGCTAGAGTCTTGTGTCAACCGTCTTACCTGAAGTCATTGAGCGAGAAAACCCTTTGTCCAAATCTTGTCCTAGATACCCCATTCATTACAGTCTTAGTCGGCACCTTGCCAAAATTTCTAATCCTAGTCCACTTCATCCCACCCCACCTTGCATGGTTCTTACTCGATCCCAGTACAACAAGCTAATTGAAATGGCCGACTCATCCGATCACATCGCCCCACCACGTGATGATGATGAAGAAATTTCTCGTGAAGAATTAGTGGCACACATGCAAGATAGCAAATTCCAACGCCTAGTGGAGAAAGTGCTCCTTGAGGACCCCACCAAATATTTCCATCATCTTGCTAGTCTCGGAATCAAACTCCCCGCAGACTTTGACATTAGCTCCATCATGGAAAATGCAGACAATGAACGTGAGAGGGACACAAATGACACAGTCCCACATGCACATGAGAGGCACAAATGACACGGTCCCCCATGCCAATGAGAGAGGAAAACAACCCATAGATCAAAATGCTCCTATGGCGGATGTGAGACAACAAATTGAGAGTCTAAAGCTAGAAATCTCCAACCTTAAGATCGGCACAAGTTCCAAGAACTACTCCTTGGAAGATATAGCACCATACCCCTTTGACAGAAGTTTGGTCATGAAACCATTCCCCTATCAGTTCGGAATTCTAAAATTTGACAAATACAAAGGGAAGGGGGACACTAGAGATCATATCAAGGAATTCACTGCAGCATGTTTAGAAGTAGCTCACAACGAGACCTACTTAATGAGACTATTCCCAAGATCTTTAGGAGGTCAAGCTATGGAGTGGTTCTCGCGTCTCCCACCAGGAATCAAAACTTTTGATGAACTTGTCAATAAATTCATAACACACTTCTCTTACAACATAGAACACGAGGTATCTATGCTAGACCTATGCAACACCAAACAAAAGGGTGGTGAGTCTTTCGCCACCTTCTTACAACGATGGAGACAGCTAGCTAGTAAGTGTTCTTACGACATGCCTGAGAAGCAGCTATTGGAAATGTTTGTCCACAATTTGAATCCCGATCTTAGCTATCAGATTCAGATACAATGCCCTACCTCATTCACCAAAGTCATTGAAATGGGGCTATTCATTGAGAAAGCTATGATCGCTAAAGGAACTCTCAAGCTCTACAAGGACACACCTCCTTCCAATTACACAACTGACAAGTCAAAGTTTTGGACCAAGAACAAGAATGTGGTCAACGATGGAGTAGTGGATGCCAAGGCGGCAGCCCCTAAACAACAACCCATATTCACTCTTAAGGAAGAAGCAAATAACGGTGCACTCAACAAGCCACCCCCTCGGGAACCTAGACCTTGGTTCAATTCAAACCCAAGGAGGAAATTCACACCGTTAGGAGAATCTCAAGAATCAGCCCTCAGAAAGTTGTTGGCTAACAATGAAATTTCTCTACCGCCAACAAGTGACTATGAGCCTATAGTCAAACCTCCCTATTGGAAGGACACAGACTATTGCGAGTATCATCGAGGAAGGGGGCACACAACCAATAATTGCATCCGTCTTAAGAACGTCATACAGGATATACTGGATCAACATCAGGGAGGAACACAATAGCATACCTCCAATGAATCTCATGTGGCCTACCGGGATCCTCTTCTAAATCACAACAGGCCGTATAACAACAATCACAACAACGGTCACAACAACAACAATGGTCACAATCACAACAATGGTCACAACGGCAACAACTCCAATGGCAATTCCAATAACGACCACAATCGCAACCGCCCAAATCCGAACAGCGAGTCGAGTAATGCTAACTATGCAAGCGTTCCCTTTGAGTACACCATTAACTGCATTTCTGAGCATGTTCCGCAAGTCAACGTCATATCCCCCAACCAACAACCAGGACCTAACAGAACTGGTTGTAGTATAATTACCCGCAGTGGTAGGGTCACGATCAACACCACTCCTCCAAGGTCGTCACCATCTCCGTCCAACTCCCGTCCATATAATGTCATCGACCAATTGCAAAAAACTCCAGCTCACATTTCTATATTGGAGTTCTTGCATCTATCTCCTTCTCATAAGGAGATTCTTGAGAAAGCCTTAGTGGAAACTACTGTCCCCACTAACCTAGCCCAAGAAAAGTTTCAAACCATGGTGGGTAATTTGACATCCTCCCCTTCCATATCATTTACGGAGCAAGATGACCTTTCCATATCTCAACCCCACAACACTCCCCTACACATTGTCGCATTCGTACACAAGCACCGCATCAAGAGGGTTCTCATTGATGGGGGTGCCGGTTTGAATATTTGCACTTTGAAGCTAGTCCTTGCATTGGGGTTCTCTGAACAGGCAGTTGATCCACGGAGGAAGATTACCATAAAGGCCTATGACGAGGAAGAGAGAACCACAAAAGGCACGGTTGTCCTACCTATTCAAGTTGGACCGGTAATCAAAGATGTGGTGTGCCAAGTCCTTGATCGAGAGCTTGCTTACAATATCTTACTAGGGAGACCATGGATCCATGCCATGAAGGCTGTCCCCTCAACCTACCATCAGTGCATTAAATTCCCGCACAACGGCAAGCAGGTTACCATTCAAGGCGACCCCGATCCCTACCAACACTGCAACTCTTTCCAAGCAAAACCCGAATGTGTCATACCCAACAATCGAGCCCACATTTCCCCTACCCCGCAACAGGATCATTCCGCTGAAGCTTCCTCCTCACGGCCTAAACCAATGAAAATCACCATAAAAGAAAATGGCGTGGGGGAATACTAGATTGAGCACAGCCTCAACCTTGCAAAAATGCCCTTGTCTCCTCGCTCCTTTGGCCAGCCCAAGCATCAACCCAGGCATTTTCCAAAGCCCTCTGCTCCTCCTATAACTCCCGCAAACCCCTTTGTAAAATGGGGGACCTTATCCGATGAATCAGAGGAGCGAGATCTCTTGCAATGGCTTTATGCTGAAGAAGAAAACACACCCCAAGATCCACCCAAACTCCCTACAGAACTCTATGGACGAGGTGAGACTATCTTGCATAGGATGGGGTATGAAGGACAAGGCCCTATCGGCCTCAGAAAAGAAGGGATCACAAAACCTATACAACCTTCTTCCTCCTCTTCAGCTAGAAACACCACTGGCTTGGGATACAAAGGCAAGGGTAAAGCCAAGGCAAATGCCTGTCTTGTGGAGACAATCCAAACACTCCAAGTGGACAGTGACACAAATTCAGATGATTCCAATGAATATGAGTGGGACGAGCTAACGGAGCACTCCTACGATGACAAAGAGGTGGACACCATCCAAACTCTTAGCCCATATCATGAGAGACAAACGCAACGGGACAGACCACTGGAGTCTGATTTGCCCCTCCCTGAGAGTATGGCTTTCGAGGAAAGTTTCGATTCCATTGCGATTAACAACTTGGAGGAAAGTACCACCCAGAACACTACCCCCACTTGTGCTCCTAGTATTTCCATCCATGCTATCAATGAATCAGGTCCTTCATCCGACTCCCTTCCCCTCTTGCACCCTGAGCTTATTGACTGGGATCTGCAAGGAACCCCCCAATTAGATATGTTCCAGAACGATGATGCCTACATTGACTATATGGGACTTAGAGATCACTTACCAAAAGGAGATCATAAAGCCAGTTTCGCTATCGAACTCAATACTGTAGCTTACTTCGGGGAGGGTGCCAAGCCTTCTAGTCACAAAAATATAAAGATCAAAAAGGAATCTGACGGTGAAAACCGCCGTGCAGCAGTGTCAAATCATAAAACAGTAAAAAGAAAGGACGTATCTAAAGGTGAAAACCCAACTGTGGCACCTGACGATGGAATGCTTGACACCCTCCCAAGTGATATGTATCAAGAAAGGTCACAGATCGTGGTGGAGCCAACAGAGCCAGTGAACATTGGAACCGAAGAGCAGCCTAAGATTATCCACTTTGCAAAATCTCTCACGCCGCCTGAGAAAACCAGGTTTGTCCCATTCTTTAAAAAGAAGAGAGGCAGCTTTGCTTGGTCATATGCCGACATGCCAAGTTTGGACCCAAACCTGATCCTACATCACTTGCCATTGGATCCAGGGGTGAAGCCCGTAAAGCAAAAACTGAGAAAGATGCATCCTCATATTGCCCTTCTGGTCAAGGAAGAACTCAAGAAATTGCTAGATGTGGGGTTCATCAGCGCCATAGACTATCCTGAATGGATATCAAACATTGTGCCAGTATCTAAACCGGATGGCCGAGTTCACCTATGCAATGATTTTCGAGACTTAAACAAGGCGTGCCGCAAAGATGACTTTCCGTTGCCAAACATAGACATCATAGTCGACCTTACAGCAGGACATACAATGTTATCACTCATGGACGGATTCTCCAGGTATAACCAAATCAAAATAGCACCTGAGGATCAACACAAGACAGCTTTCACTTGTCCATGGGGTACCTTTTGCTGGAATGTCATGCCATTTGGGCTGAAAAATGCAGGTGCTACATATCAGCGGGCCATGACAACTATATTTCATGACATGATGCATGTGACTATGGAAGACTATGTTGACGATATCTTGGCAAAATCACTCACCAGGGACTCACACCTGGACACATTAGAAAAAGTCTTCCAACGGTTGGATCAATTCCAAGTAAAACTGAACCCGAAGAAATGTGTGTTTGGGGTCACATCAGGCAAGCTGCTAGGCTTCATCGTGTCAGCAAACGGTATAGAGGTAGACCCGGCCAAGGTCAAAGCAATCATGGACATGCCTCCGCCCAAAACTCTAACACAGTTGAGATCCTTACAAGGCAAGCTACAAGCCATCCGCAGGTTCATCTCACAGTTGGCCGACAAGTGCCATCCTTTCAGCCATCTCCTACATAAGAATGTTCCATTTAAATGGGATGAGCAGTGCGAAGAGGCATTCAACAAGCTCAAGGAGTACCTCATGAATCCTCCTATACTCATGCCTCCGATCTAAGGAAAACCTTTGATTCTCTACATATCTGCTACACCTACTGCTCTTGGGGCTCTCCTAGCGCAGCAAGACTATGAGAACAAGGAAAGAGCTGTGTACTACATCAGTCGAACCTTAGTGGGCTACGAGTTGCAGTACTCACAGGTGGAACGTTCATGCCTTTTGGTGGTTTTTGCCTCACAAAAACTCTGACACTACATGTTGGCACATCCTGTCAAACTCATTGCCAAGATCGACCCACTAAAATATCTTCTCAGCAAAGCAGCTCTCACAGGTCGACTAGCCAAATGGGTTATGCTTCTTAGCGAATATGATATAGAGTATGTGGACAGAAAAGCCATCAAGGGGCAAATCATCGCTGACCAACTAGCTGAAGCACCGTTACAGGACACTTCACCAATGCAGTTTGAGTTCCCCGATGAGTCTTTATTCACTCTATCAACATCTCCTTGGAAACTCTACTTCGACGGGTCTTACACCAACCATGGATCGGGGGCAGGTATCTTGTTTATCACTGCCCAAGGCGACACAATTCCAAAGTCCTACAGGTTGTTATTTCCATGCACTAACAATATAGCGGAGTATGAGGCTTTGGTAATTGGTCTCAAGATGGCCACTGAGTGGAAAATCCAAGCACTATGTGTCTACGGTGATTCTCAGCTTGTCATAAACTAGGTCAACGACGAGTATTAGACCAAAGATGAGAAGCTCATCCCATACAAGCGAATGGTCGATGACCTCAAAGCACATTTTGGGACCATCTCGTTTGAGCAAATACCCAGGATAGAGAACAAAGCAACAGATGCAATGGCGACCATAGCCTCTCTTCTTGAGATACCTGAACATGACTCACGGTATGAGTTCTTAGTAGAAATAATTCGACAACCGGCTTATGATCTCCTCGAAACCCATTCTATTTGCCACCTAGTAGGATCTGATTCGCCTTGGTACGGTAAGACCTACACTTACCTCAAGGACAATATCCTTCCTTTGGACCTCTCTTCCAACCAAAAATGAACTTTCATCCGATAAGCCTCCCGTTACACCATTATCGCCAGTACCCTTTACCGACGTGGTCTGGATGGTACTTTACTCCGTTGTCTAGAACAAGAAGAATCTGTAACTGCCTTGCGAGACGTGCATGAAGGGATCTGTGGAACACACTCTAGCGGTCCTTCCTTAGCTAAGAAACTCATGCGTTTGGGTTATTACTGGCCCAATATGGAAATGGATTCATATCAGTTCGTCAAAAAGTGCAAACAGTGCCAGATACATGGGAACCTGATTCATGCACCTGCTCAGGAGTTGAGACCTCTAACGACACCTTGGCCCTTTTGCCAGTGGGGACTTGACCTCGTGGGAAAGATTCATCCGCCTTCTTCCAACGGCCATAAATTCATCATAACCGCCACTGAGTACTTTACAAAGTGGATTGAAGCCGTTCCCCTATCAACCATCACAGGAAAGCAAATTTCCTCTTTCATTCTGAATTACATTATCTGCCAATATGGCATCCCTTCATCCATCATAACGGATAACGGGAGACCCTTCAAAAATCAGGATGTCCAGGAACTTTGTGTGCATTTTAAGATCCAACATCGTTTCTCCACTCCCTATTACCCCCAAGGTAACGGCCAAGCTGAGGCATCGAACAAAACCATTCTGAAAATCCTAAAAAAGACTGTCAATGAAGCTGGTCGCGATTGGCACGTCCAACTCAATCCCGCTCTGTGGGCCTACAGAACCAGCATACGCACTCCCACAGGTGCTACACCCTATGCCCTCGTCTATGGTTCCGAAGCCATCCTTCCCATTGAGGTCGAACTCCCATCCCTTCGGGTGTCGTTGAAAGGCCTCATATCAGACGAAGAGTACAGAGTCTCCAGACTACAAGAGCTAGAACTGCTAGAGGAAAGGCGCCAAAAAGCTTTTGACCATCTCAAATCCTATCAACAGATGATGTCAAGAAGCTACAACCACAAGGTTAGACCAAGATGCTTCAAGGTTGGGGACCTCGTCCTAAAAGAGAACCCTCGCAATCAGCAGGACAGAGAAAAGAAAGGTAAGTTCGAGCCTAACTGGCTTGGACCCTATGTAATTGTAGCGGCTTACGGATTGGGGGCATATCAGTTGGCCACATCGGAAGGTGAGTTGTTTGATGATCCAATCAACAGCATGCACCTTCACCGGTTTTATACCTAGGAGAACCCCAATGCAAGGGGGCACAATAAAGTTAAAAAAATCAAACAAATCAAAAAAGTTACAAAGAGAAAATACAAAAAAAAAAAAAATCAGAAAAAATAGAAAGCATACAAAACAAATCGTCCTTTGGTGAAAACCTGGCAAACAGGCGCCTTGGATAGGTATCATGATGAAAACCTGGCAATCAGGCGTCATGTTACTTTCTAGCTTCTCGTGCAAATAAAAGCAAGTGATGATAAACCTGGTAAACAGGCGTTACTTGTGGCAAACCACATTCTCCATCTTTGGGAATCCAATCACCTTGAGCCCATTCTCCCTCTCTTTTTTCCCATTCGACCCATATCCATCCCACAAATAAACGCTTGACAGTTACCTATCATGGCTTGATACTCACCTTGTGGCCTTGTCAACCAAGGTTTTGTCCCATACCGTCTCCTCAGTGTGAGCCTAGCGTAGTGTCTCTCGTCAGTGACTGTGGTCCAAATCCGTGAACTACGTTGCCTCTGCGCCGTCATGTAGGCAAGGCCATTATTCTAATGAGCCCCTGAGGCTTCCCTCTCTCCCAAAGTCCCATTCGTCTCCCTTTCTTGTCTTCATTCTTGTCGTCTTTCTTCTAGTCCATCCATGGTCCATTAGGGTTTCCCCGAACTACGTTGCCTCTGCGTCGTCACATAGGCAAGGCCATTTAGCAATGAGCCCCCGAGGCACTAGGTCAGTCCCTTAGGGTCCGTCTTCTCAATAAGGATTGTGCAACCTTCTCATCAAGCAAGCAAACGCAAGCAAAACCCCGCGCTTCAAGCAGAAATCTTGACAGTAGGCATCTTAACCTATCCAATGCAAAGCAAATACCCAAGGTCTTCTAAATGATTTTATGCAAATTAAGGCAAGAAATAAACACATATCAACGCAAATATGCTTTGTAGATTGGAACCTAGGGTTAAGTTATAGAGTCTTGATTTTTGCTATCATACCTTCCTATGCTACTCAAGGATGCCAAAAGCTAGAGATGCTATGATGGGGGCATGATCACTTTCTTTGTTTGTTGTTTGTGGATTAAACTTTAGTAATGTGAAGCCTTGTCTAAGGACATGATCGGCAAAAGATCATCGAGGACATCAAAGGTCTTACAGGAACGGAGGCAATCCTTGCTTGTTGAAGCACAAGAGGTACTCAGGTCATCTAGATTCAATTTTGACTAGATGCTTGTATTAACTTGCTAAATCACACTCCATGTAAGCGATACTCAGGTCATCTCGGTTCAATTATACCTAGATGCTTGTATTCACTTACAACATTTCAGAAAAGTACCAAAAACAAAATGCCCAATGATGAAATAAAGCAATCTAAAAGCAAAGCATCCATCCTATATCCATATACACATCCATACAATCCTCATTATTCGAACTATGTAGAGTAACGATATCAAGAAAAGTTTCTAGGTCATTCTATCACAACCATTCTTCTATCCATCATGTCATTCTTATGTCGGTAGAGTACATTTGGACATCACAAAAACAAGGCATATAGAAGCATATCATATCATTTGTAGGACTAGTCATGCACATGATTAGGTTAGTCAAGTCCACCATCCACTGCATTAGGTCACCAATACATCTGCATCGCATCACATCTCAAAAGCACAGAAAACCACAAAACAACATAGCTAAGTGCATCACATATATAGTTACATCACCACATAGTACTCATGTTACAACTACATACATTTGCATCATCACATAGACATCATATCACATTTTGTATTCATTTGTCAAGTCATATAGAAATCATATAGTAGCATATCAAAATATTTCTCATATAGCATCAGATAGACCATCTAACTGTGCAATAGATCACATCATGCAGTAGAAGTAAATCATCATCTCATAACACATACAATAGATACACAAAGCTGCATCATCATATATACCATCATATAAAAGAGGTCCAAATGTACAATATCGCCATCTCTCTCAAAATCAAAGTGTCATATACAATATCCGTCCAAATGGACGGTGAAACATGTCCCAAAATGTACAAAATCTGGTATGTGTCTACCCCTGCTGCTGTGGGCCACCACTGCCAACTCCTAACTGCTGAGGTCCCATCACGGATGCCACTGACTGTGAAGGACCTGCTCTGTGGGCCACCCCAGACTGACTCCTAAAACTCCCTGCCCTCTGGCTCGACGCCACGGCACCATGGTACAAGCCTCGGTAGTACTGAGCCTGTGACTGCGCTCTGGCTAGGTCTGTCTGCGCCTGTGCCAACTACGTCTGCAACTGGCCTACCTGTGCCTGTGCCTGCTGCACCTGCCCAACCAGAAAAGAGCTAGCTGCGTCTGTACCCATAGCGGCCACAGCAGTATCCCGCTCTACACGGATAAGACGTACCCGTGCATCTGCCATGTCCCTCTCGCGAGTCAAACCAGCAATCACCGCTATGTCTATGTCTCGCCTCCTCTCCACTCTCCTCAGCTGTGCCTGCAGCTCTCGCACCTGTCCCCTTAGGCTGGCTATGGTCCTCTCATGAGCCTCACCCTGCACTGGCCCCTGTGCTGCCTCTGCCTGTCCTAGCCCCTGCTGCTGGGGCACCTGCTGCTGTGGCACCTGCTGCTGCGGCACCTGCTGCTGTGGTACCTGTGTTGGCAAGAGACACTATATGGATTCATGGTTGTTGTCATTGATGGCAACAAAGGTCATCCCACATATCCGCAAGTCATAATGTGTCTCTACCGGAAGTCAGAATAAAGAATGTTGTGGTCCGGTGAAGAAGAACAGAGCATGTGGCAAGGTCCGACAGATTGGTCCGGATCTCTCAGAGGAAGTGTCTTGGTGCAGTGCGGATTTGGGGAAGTCAAGAGGACTACATTGAGTGGTATATTCCAAGGATTTAGCCTCCGGTGATGGACAAGGAAAAAGATATGAATGGTTGAGTACCGGATTCCTGAGAGACAGTGAAAACAGAGGAAGAACTGATTGACAGAGTATCAGACTGCTTTCCGGATGTGTTACTGTTGATGACAGAGGTTGTGAAGGCACGAATCATGTTTGGCCGACATGATTAATGATATCTACAAGTATATGCTTGATCCGCATTGCTTGGTGAGGAAGGATTCAGCCGACAGAACAAAAGTTTGTAAGAAACTAGACTGTTCCGGATGCCGACTAGAAAGGTGATGAAATTACTTGTGCGGATATATATAGAGGATGGATTTAGTTGTGAAGTGTGTGATGATATGGAGATATATGCGAATAAGTCCAGATAAGAGCAGAAGTAGCAAAAAGGATCTGGTATGTGAAAGATAGCAGAATAAAGAACAGAGGAAAGATGAAGTGCAGCAGATCAGTGTACTGAGCCTAACCGGAACTGAACTCCAGCATATACAGATGCTTCCAATCAGTTCAAGACTGTGATTCTCATCACTTTGTAGACAGTGTGTCTTCTTGTAGGCAGTGGGCCTCTTGTGAGCAGTGTGCTCGGGCAGTGAGCCCTAATTGGCAAGTGCCATTTTTGTAATTTCCTATTCTTCTAACAGAGAATAATTTTGGGTTAATCACCCCGTGGTTTTCTCCCTTAACAGGGTTTCCACGTCAAAAATACTGTGTCATGTGTTTCTTATTTCATGGTTAATGTTTTTGTGTTTGATTTTATGCTGCATCAATTAAAAGGAAAGTTCAATAAGGGAAATAATTAGGATAACTGATTCACCCCCCCCTCTCAGTTATCAACAATTGGTATCAGAGCTAAGTTCCTCCTAATAGAGCCTAACAGCTTGAGGAAGATCTGGGATTTCAAATGGATGCATATGGTTTAAGGGAGCAACTCAAGACTGCTCTTGAGGATCTTGAACAGTCAAATTCTAAAGTCAGTGAATTAAAGGAAAGACTCAAACAGGCTGATGAATTCATGAGAGAATTAAAAGACAAATTAAGTCTCTCTATGAAAAAGAGAAAGGAGCTGCTTCAACAGTTGGCAAGACAAAGTGAAGAAAGCAATACAAATGAAGAATTGACTGAGCAAACCAAGTTATGTGAAAAGTTATCAAAAGAAGTCATTATGTTAAGACATGAAATGGAATCAGGAACTATAAAGTTTACTCAAGAGATTGAAGAAAAAAGAAAGGCTGAAGACAATCTAAGACAATCTCTTAAAGAAAAATCAGAAGAATGCCACCAGATGGACAGGATTATCAGACATCTTGAATCTGATCTTGAAGATGCCAAAGATAATGAAGGAAAACTTGAGGATCAAATTGCCTCTCTCAAAAGAGACCTTCAAACAGCAAATGAATATAAAGAGAAATTCAAGATAAGTTCTGCTCAACTTGAAGTTCTTCTTGGAAGTCAAAAGAGGACAGATGACAAGTATGGTTTGGGATATGAGAAAGGAGAAAGCTCCGGATCCGGTCAGAAGAATCTTGGATCAGAAAATCCAAGGAACAGGCCTAGAAGACCTCCGGTAAGACAGCCAAATGCTCAAAGATATCCATCCTTCAATGGATACTGCCACAGCTGCAACCACTTTGGTCACAAAGCTGATCAGTGCAGAATGAGAATGAATCAGATTAATTCATCCTTCTCCGGACAGTGCTTCAACTGCAAAAGGTATGGACACAAATCCCATGAATGCAGAATTATGCAAGTAAACAAATCATTCAAAGGTAGATGCTTCACATGCAATAGAATAGGTCATAGGGCTAATCAATGCAGATCAAGAGGATATCAGTCAAATATGCAAAGAAATGTTATTTGCCAAATCTGCAATAGGTCCGGTCATAATGCTAAAGTCTGCAGAAACAAGAATCAGGACAAAAGAGGTCCGGTGTATAATCAGAATCAAGACAAGGGTAAACAAAAGATGAATGCGGATGAGGTTAGGAATCAGATGAGCAAGATTTGGGTGAAGAAAAGTTCAGAGAATGTAGAGGTTGGATCCGCACCAGACTCTGGTGCTGATATTTCTTCCGGAAATTAAAAGGTGAGCTCAGGCTCAGGGGGAGACTCAAAGAAAATCTTGTTCCCCCAGCCAAACAAGTGGTGCCGGATGTGGCACAAGATGCGGATCAAAGGGTTTGTAGATATGAGTCTTGAGATACTTCAGTCAAGTTTTCAGAGGTCCGCATGGAATTATGAAGAAGCTGTGATCGATCAAATAAGACCTGTTCAGGGAGATGCTCCGGTATGATAAAAGATTACAAAAAGGTCTGGAAAGATCCGGAAATGCACTATCTTGTTCTGCGGATTGGACAGAGTGTTTGGGATGATCTTGTAATATGTTACCTCGATTTATTCATGATTGAAAGATCCAGATGATATCCACAGATCAGGACTAATCCGGGATACTCCAAGCTATCCAGACAAGGCAAACCGGAATGATGTAGGTGAAGCATTTATTGCAGACAGATATTAGGGTTCGCGGAGCAATTTAAGGGATTTCTCAAAGGTCATTTGCTCATTCTGCACTCGAGAAGAAGCGAAAAGTGGAGCTCTGCAACAAGGTTCATCAAGCACACCAAGGATCTCCTGCCGAAGTTATTGCATAAAGAAATCAATCCAACCACTCCGTGCAAACCGAAGGCGCATAAGGTATTCTCCATTTTTCATTACCTCACTGCAAATCTTTGAAGAATGGCTACTCCAAACATAGTTAAGATCTCTGATAGACCTCGCCCCTCATTCAAGAAACATCCCTACAAATCATTGGAGGTAGATCCACTAGGAGCCTTCTCTAGTGTTCCTCACGGAGTTTTACATACCGAAGACATTAGGGTTTACATACATGCAAGCATTGAGGAATTTGGGGAATTTAAATTAAGAGACCTCTATCACAAGCAACTGATAGACAATGCTTTTGAGCTTAAACCAGAGTATAAGGATATCCAGAAGAAACAATTTGAGCAATTTATTCATTTCCCCTGCTTTGAAGAAGATGAATGGGTGCGGTATGTACTGAGCAGGATGCATGACAACTTTCTATGGCTAGATAGACCCTGCAAGATCACAAAAGAGGCAATTAGAGCAGTAACTGGTCTATACTCTTCCGGAGGGGTACCTATTCTCAAATCTGTCAAGAACAACATTGTAACTGAGGCCACCGGATCAAAATTTGATAAGAGGGCAATGACCATTGAAGATATTTCGGATCCGGATATCAAATATGCATCAATGATAATAGGATACAAGATCTATCACTCCAGCAGGGAGAATTCTGTATCCGGAACTGCAGTATACACTGCCTATGAAATGCTAAGAAAGAATGCAGAATATGATCTCTGCGAACTACTGCTAAGCCAATTAATGGAAAATATACAGAAAATCAAGAAGGATAAGAAGAATTCCTTTAAGTATGGTACTCTTATTGTATGTCTATTCTTCTACTTCATGAATGAGCTACCCGGAACAAGTGGATGGGTATGGCAGAATGACAAACCTGTTGCAGTCCAGATAAGAGACTATTTGCATGGACTTGGGGATGCAAAAGCGAGAAATACAGCTCTATGGGGATACTTCAAAAATTTTCAGAGCATGATGCAAGCAAGAGAGAGAATTCCCCAGTCTCTTGTTGAAAAATACAAAGACTCAATGTGCTTTATGGTTGACACTGATCAGTGCCTAATGGAGGCAGTAGAGCCAAGGACTGTCTGGATCATGCCCATGGGGTATGAAGTGGATGAACAGATAGTGGAGCTGCATGTTCAACACATGCTAAGTCAGCCCAAAGATCCTAAGGCAGAAAGGTTTGGAACCTTTGAGGAGCTGAGTGTAAAAATACATGTAGAACTCAGGGAACCTGAGATTAAAAGGAAGGTGAGAAAAGAAGTAGAGCACATTGCTCAAGGCCTAGGCATCTCAAAGGAGGCACTTGATGCCAGCCGGGAAAAGAGGAGGAAGGCTGAGGAAGAAGAGAAAAGTAAAGAAAGTGCTCCGGTTGAAGCTCCCACCCGGACCAGATCATCAAAGAGACCTGCACCTCCCACAACCAAAAGTTCAAAACCGGAAGTCCAGGCATCCGGTAAGAGATCCAAGACAAAAGCCACAAGGGCTTATGGAAGCCAAAAGGATGAAGAGGAAACAGAGTCAGATGAGGGAGTAAAAGAAATAAAGAAACGGAAGAAGAAAGGATCCGGTAAGCCCTCCACAGGCCAAGACAAGGATGAAATGGCAGAAGGATCTGTTGAAAAGCCCACTCTATCTCTAGAGAGCATAATCAAGTCGGTCACGGTGGATGGAAACCTTCAACCAATGACTGAATCATATGATGACTTCAGTGAGGCCGACCAAAAGACTCTGCAGGAGGCCACAGTAAAATATCTTAACATATATAATAAGGCTTTCATTGAAATAATATCTCTTATTCCTAAAAGCCTAGAAAAGGAATTGGAAGTAAGAAAGAATAATGCTCATGCTAAAGATCTTGAGATCCGGGAGCAGATAGCTATTCAGCTATATCCTCAAATTGATCCCAAGACAATGAACATTATCTTCAAGGACTGCAAAGATGAGTTCAGAAGCAAAGCCAGGATGAATCAACTCATGCTTGGTGAGACTGACAAAGTGGCCCAAGAAACAGAAGTGATCCTCCGGAAGGCCTTCAAAAGGTTCAATCTTCCTGTTGTAGAGGATTTAGGTACAGAAACAGCTGAGGACTTGGGACCCTCTGCTCCAGAAGAAGTGGCCCATGAACAAGCTAGCATCTCTCCTCCGGTTTCCCCTACAGTCTCCGGATCCAAAGAAGAAGAGCAATTACAGGAGAAGGAAGCAGTGGTGAAAGACAAAGAGGTTGACAGTTCTAAGACTGCAGAAGAAAAGAAACATCTGTCTCCGGCAAGAGACACTGCACAAACTGTTCAACAATTTTTGAGCAAAGAAACTCTAGAGATGGATGAACCGGAGCTTCTAAAAGGCCCATTTGATTTTGACTCTCTCTCTCCGGTACAAACAATGAAGATAGCTTCATTTGCAAATGCCAAGGCAAATGAAAAGCTCCTGAAGTCTCATATGGAAGACTGTGAGTTGATAGAGGCTGCTTCCAGAGTACTTGTAAAGATCATGCCATCAATCCAGATAGATCCGACAGCCTCCACTTCCGGTAATCTAAAAACCTTAGTCAGCAGTATTGATACACATTTTGATTCTCTAGAAAAATCAGCTGAAGAAAAGGTCCGGAAGGAATTTTTGGATAAGAGATTTTCAGAAATATTAGAATTAATCTCTAAAGATAGGAAGATTGTAAGCATTGGAATAAAGAGCTTAGAGAATGCTCTTAAGGATGGCGGTGACATCTATAAATTTTGTATATCCTGGTCAAAGGCAACAGCAGCATTTGACAAGAAAATAAAAGAGGAACAGGATAAGCTACAAAGCTTATCTCAAAGTTTTGATCCTCTCTCTTCCTCTATAATAAATCAAGAATGTCAGACTATTGCAGTCTTGAATGAAATAAAGAATCTTGAGAAGGAAAGAAAGAACATCACTAACCGGATGGGAGAACTTAGAAGGATTATAATCCCCAAGTTGGAAACTATGCATGAGGCCATCAGTGATGCTCAGACCACCGCCCAAACAAAAGATCCAACAGATCTCAAGCGGGCAGAAGCGTTTGCATTTTTGTTAAGTGGTCACATTTCAATTTTGGACAGAATGAAGCAAAGTTGGGCTACAGAAATGATTCAATTGCAGACATCCTTTGCAGACATTCTTCAGTATATGTGAGTATGTAAATATGCGGCTATGTATAGAAAATTTTTGAAAATTTTGGTGTGCGGACCCCACCCTTTGCCATTGATGTCAAAGGGGGAGTGAGGAGCAGTGAAAAATGAGGAATCCAACTAAGGGGGAGTTCCGGAAATTGTATATAAAGACAGAGCATCAGCAAAGGGGGAGCATAGTGAAAACACTTAGTCATTTTTCACTAAGTGTTGCCATCAATGCCAAAGGGGGAGATTGTTGGCAAGAGACACTATATGGATTCATGGTTGTTGTCATTGATGGCAACAAAGGTCATCCCACATATCCGCAAGTCATAATGTGTCTCTACCGGAAGTCAGAATAAAGAATGTTGTGGTCCGGTGAAGAAGAACAGAGCATGTGGCAAGGTCCGACAGATTGGTCCGGATCTCTCAGAGGAAGTGTCTTGGTGCAGTGCGGATTTGGGGAAGTCAAGAGGACTACCTTGAGTGGTATATTCCAAGGATTTAGCCTCCGGTGATGGACAAGGAAAAAGATATGAATGGTTGAGTACCGGATTCCTGAGAGACAGTGAAAACAGAGGAAGAACTGACTGACAGAGTATCAGACTGCTTTCCGGATGTGTTACTGTTGATGACAGAGGTTGTGAAGGCATGAATCATGTTTGGCCGACATGATTAATGATATCTACAAGTATATGCTTGATCCGCATTGCTTGGTGAGGAAGGATTCAGCCGACAGAACAAAAGTTTGTAAGAAACTAGACTGTTCCGGATGCCGACTAGAAAGGTGATGAAATTACTTGTGCGGATATATATAGAGGATGGATTTAGTTGTGAAGTGTGTGATGATATGGAGATATATGCGAATAAGTCCAGATAAGAGCAGAAGTAGCAAAAAGGATCCGGTATGTGAAAGATAGCAGAATAAAGAACAGAGGAAAGATGAAGTGCAGCAGATCAGTGTACTGAGCCTAACTGGAACTGAACTCCAGCATATACAGATGCTTCCAATCAGTTCAAGACTGTGATTCTCATCACTTTGTAGACAGTGTGTCTTCTTGTAGGCAGTGGGCCTCTTGTGAGCAGTGTGCTCGGGCAGTGAGCCCTAATTGGCAAGTGCCATTTTTGTAATCTCCTATTCTTCTAACAGAGAATAATTTTGGGTTAATCACCCCGTGGTTTTCTCCCTTAACAGGGTTTCCACATCAAAAATACTGTGTCATGTGTTTCTTATTTCATGGTTAATGTTTTTGTGTTTGATTTTATGCTGCATCAATTAAAAGGAAAGTTCAATAAGGGAAATAATTAGGATAACTGATTCACCCCCCCCTCTCAGTTATCAACAACCTGCTGCTGTGGTACCTGCTGGGGTGGTGGCATCTGTGCCTGCTGCGGCACCTGCTGCTGTACCTCTCCCTGTCCTGGCACTGCCTGCCCAACCCGATCTATCCTCCTTCGCTGCCTCGGCCTCTCTGCAGCTCGGCCACCCCGTCGTCCTCGTCCTCCTCTAGCGCCCCTCCGCCCTGGGCCAGCCTCTCCCTCCTCCTCTGAGTCCACCTCGTCAATACGAGGCACCAGCATGCCAAGTCCTGAATATCTCAGGAATGGATGTGCAGTAATCCAGTCCTCATACTCCTGTGTGACCCCCGCATCTGCTATCTCTCACCTCATATCCCATGCCACATAAGGCAACTGTTGGAACTCTGCCAGAGCCTCCTCATAGGAAGCCATCGGCCCCCATTGGACCCTCTCTGCATGTGTCCGTGCAAACATGGCCTGTCCCTGTGGCATGCCCTGTCTCCGCCCAAACTGTCTCAGCACTCGGCCCACCATCTGCCTCTCCAAGATGTGCCGTGTCCGGCCTATCAACCACCTAGTCTGGAAGCAGTAGGGTAGCTCATCTCCCTCGTCATCCCAGGGCTCGCAATCTAGGTATGGTCGCCAGACGACCACATCTACCCCATCCAAGGTATGCCGCCAGTACTCTAGCTTCCCCAGCCTGTGCTGGGAAATCACTCCTGCATAGCCATAGCTGTATGGCTCTCCTCGCTGCCTAGCAAAGACGCACATCGGCCTGGTCACCACTATGTGCTCCCAAAGCCAGAACTGTAACAGCAACACCCCAGCCGATAGACTCATGCTGCAGTGGTACACCACCTGATGCATGTCATGATAAAGGTGGGCTAGCACACAGGGTCCCCACGCATATCGGGTGCCCTCAGTCAGCATCCGCTCCATGATCCTGCCCCATCCAATGGGGAACCCATGCGATCTCCTGTCCGAGCATACAACGCCCCCAATCAGTCCGGCAACAATCCCAGGGAAGTAGTCGTAACAGTCATATATGTCCTGCCACGGGATGACCTGTCCCACCAGCTCGGGATCGTCAAATACTTGCTGACACTCGGCGAGTCCCGCGTCCCGCTGTGCATCATACTCCACTAACTCGCCTACTACGGGCAAGTGCAGTATCCTATAGACATCCTCCAGCGTCACGGTCATCTCTCCAGTGGGGAAGTGGAAGGTCCCGTCCTCACTGTGGAATCTCTCCACGGCAGCTGTCAATAGTCCTCGATTCGCCCGCACCTCGGGCATGAAGCAAACGTAATCCAAGCCCATGGCAGCAAGCGCCACTCTGTCAGCCTCCGTCAGCATGTATCTCTGCAATAATGGCATAGGGAACGTCTCCCTCGACTGTAGAGTCTCTCGTATCTCCTCCTGTAAGCACGTAAAGCAAGGCGTCAGTCTCAAGCCGCATATACCATACTCAACATATCTACTGAACTATATCAACTAAACTTAGCATTTCAAATTGATCAAAACAACACACTACATCTCTTGACTAGATTCCTGCAATCTCGGAGATAGCTCATTGATTCCTGCGTCAAACAGGACGCTAATCGAATCAATTTGGCTAAGTAATTTGCCACCCCAAGCAAATGCGCCACTACAGGTGGTAAAAGCGTCGTTTCTGGTATATGCACCACAATAATCAACATATGCGCCGCAAAAATGCGTATGCGCCGCTACAGTGCACGTATGCGCCGTTCTAACAAATGCACCGCAATAATCCACATATGCGCCACGAAATCACTGATGCGCCGCAGGAATCCACATATGCGCAACTTTATCAAATGCGCTGCTACATTTCACATATGCGCGGCAGAAATACAAAAGCGCCGCCAAATTACGAAAGCGCAGCTAGAATACACAAAAGCGCAACTTTCACGCATGCGCCGCCGAAACTGACATATGCACCGCGAAAATGCAAAAGCGCAGCTTCACGAGGCATATGCGTCGTTCTGCATTTCGGCGCATCTATTTCACCTATTTTCTACATGCATTTATGATGCCTAAACTCGACCCTAGGAGAAATTTTTCGAAGCATATACCGGGGGTCCTGCCCTGCTGGCCGCCCGAATCGTCGGACTCGCTCGAACCGGTGCTCCTCGCGTGGTATATCTGCTGCTCTGGCTGCCATGCTGCTCTAACTTTGCTCTGAGCTCTCTTTCTCCAATCCAGATCAACCAAGTGTGCAAATGACTATTCTTGTGGACCCAGCCCCTATTTATAGCCTCCAAACCCTAATTCTGGCTAGGTGATGACTGTGACTACTTCCCGTGTCTGTTTTTCCTCCCATTTTCTTCCCGCATCCCTGACCGCGTCCCTTTTCCTCCAACCTATCCTAACCCCTTCCTCGTCGTGAGATTGTCCGTCTCCACATCTTTCGCCATTTTTCCTGTCCAATCTCCCGAGGGGGCATCCTGTCGTCATTTAACTTGTACCAGGGGCAAACTGGGGCATGTATCATCATTCAGACTATCAAATTCTTTGAAGCAACGCTGTAAACTGCATTGCATCAAAGAGGGGCAAAATGTATACGCCTAAAAATGACACAAATCATCCTAAATAAATATTCTAAATATTTATTCCATTCTTCTATTAATTAAATAAATATTCTAAATTTATTTAATCAATTCACTATCCCATAATTAAATAAATTCTATTTATTTAATTAAAATTCTTCTAAAGTCCTTCACAATTAAATAATCATAAATTATTTAATTAAGTCTAATTCCTCTATCCTAAAGTTCTAAATTCAAAATTCCACATCACCTTTTCCACCTCACCTTGTCCACCTCATTAGGTTGCACATGTAATTAAATATATTTAATATTTAATTACCTTATTTTCCCTCACCCACATGGCCTATTTCTTCTCCAATCAGAGGTCAGTTAACCAATCAATCAAATCTGTTAACTAACCTGTCAGTTGAGTCAAATCCTCAATCAATCCAGTCAGTTCCACAATCCACTCTTCTAACTGATCAGTCAATTCTGTTAACAGACCAGTCAATGGAGTTAACTCTCCAATCAGTTTTGTCACCTCCCACCTTTCATGATGGAGCTGGGACACTTGTCACGTTTCCACTGGTTACACATTCCTCAACCATCCTCAGCCGTTGATCTTCATATCTTCTCTCAACCGTTGATTCCTATTCCTCCGAGTCTATAAATGAAGCTTCATCCTTCCATTCTAATCATCCAGGCTTTTTGACATCGTTACTCTGCAGAAATATCACCAGCGCGCCTTTGGCACCCATTTGTCATCTACAAGCTTGAGATCACCATTGTTGCATTGGAGCTCACCTTCATTGCATATCACACCATAGCCGTTCACCATCGACTTCCTCAAACAGCTTTAAAAGATTGCACTCTCTGAGGGCTCATCTCATCTGCGAAAGGATGATTCGTGATAGGCGAACAACAGAAGTTTTGAAACGGAAGAGGTTTACTGTGTTTGTTCATTGCTTTGTTCATTTGAATCTTCTTTGTTTCTCTATTCTGTTGATGTTTGGGTCTTATTTAATTCATTTGATTGATTCGACATTTTACCCTCACAGCAAGATTAAATCTAAATTCAAGTTTAAATGAGCCTCTAAAATTAGTAGAAAAATCTGAAACATGATTTTACGTACAAACCCTATATTTTGGAATTACTAGGTTATATGCAAATTTCACAATTTTCAACAAAACCCTAGCAATTTTATGATGAAAATGCAATGCAAACTAATTAATTTTTGTAATTTTATATAATTTATCTTAGATCTAATGAAAAAATTATAAATTTGATGAAATTGAATTTAATTAATGCAAATTAGAAACCCCGGCATGCAATTTTTTTCTAATTTTTCAAATTTTTCAATTTTTTTGTAAGTTTTCCAATGCAATAAGATGGATGACTATATGAATGAATGAAAATCAATGTAAATCTGAAGAAAAACACTCAGCAAGGTGCAAACAAGTCTAATAACACGGGTTCACCAAAATGTAAAGGGTGGAATTTGGATGTTTAGTTTTTGGTAGTTTTGTGTGTGTATCCTCCTTTCACCCTTACATTCAAGGACCTAGGGTCAAGTTACAATGTAGTATCATACCCTAAGTCACTATTGAGATGTAGGGAAACTTAGATTTTTATGATTTGATTGTCAATTTCCTTCTCTTATGCATAATTGTACCTTAAAACCCTAATTATGCAAATACGACAGTAAATGGAAGAATATCAAAAAATGTTGCTACAGAAGTATATAAAATAACAAATCACTATGTACCTATTTTCAAGGTTTGGAGACAAAAAAGTCAGGGACTAAGGAGCAGGCACCCAAGTCCAAGGCCTAGCTTTTTGTCAGGATTTGGAAGCTCAGTCTGCAACATGTATCTGTTGTACCAGAGATTTTTCCATTGCAGAACTTCAAGGAGTAATGAGTGGGCACCCTAGTCTAGGGAGCTATTTTCTTCTCTGATCTACAATTTTGACACTCTGTTGTACCCTCCTGCAACTTTACTTTGTCTATAGCTGCAACCTGTAAATTGCAATCGTGAAAACTTTGGGAGGGGTTTGTGGTGTTTGGAGGCTTACCTCAGTCAAGCCCTGGAGAGACATTTAAGTCTTCCGAACACTATTGTCAGATAGAGAGTGCATGCCCTTGGGAGGTAGAGGCAAAAACGAAATGATCAATGCTTACAAACACAAATGATATCATCTTGTATTGAAGATCTCATGAGAGGAAGAAGCTCTTCCTACCATGAGGAGATGATTGCTCAAATCTGCAAATACAAACACATAGACAACACAAATCTGCTCTTGCAACACAATAAAAGCTTTGAATCACCTTGAGAATGCATAAAGTTCACAATAACAATCTAGTTTACAAATGAATGCCTAAACATGCTTATATATGCAATTAAAAACACTCCCGCTAAGAATTTTATAATTCAAACTTACCGTGTTGGCCAGGGGACCAAATAACGGTCATAAACTGACACTAGAAATTTGGGCCTGGCCCAAAATAAGGCAGGACTAGGGCGCGAGTGCCCAAGTTCTCCCCCCTATTTTAGGTAGGGTTAGGTTCAAGGGATCCCCCTAGGTCCCATTTTTCATGATGCCCAGGGTTCATTCCATTGGGATGTTGAAATATGAAGTAAGATGTCCTAAATGCACACTAAAGACCCGAGAGCTAAACCTTATGAGGGAAAATCCCCCAAGGGGACATTTTCTGATGTTACACATAGTTATGGCCATGGTTATGAAAATTTGAGATTAATTGTGAACAATTTGAAGTGGTGACATTTAATATTGACACATGGTATTTTATTAGAATAGTCGGTATGAGCTAGTATGGCATGGTGAGAGTATTTGTAATAGCACTTTCCATGAAACTCAAGATCTAACTTAAGCATATAACTTAAACAAGTCATTAAATAAGAATGGTTTACAATATTCAAGTTTGAACATAAAGCAACATATTCTTTTCCATCAATTAAGCATGTTAATCAAATCAAGATTTAACAAAACTTACAATTTAATAAATCATTGTAATCCTTAGTGAAGACCATCACTAATCAAATACAATATATGTTCTTGGCATCTTAATCAAATCTTTACATTAGAATAGACCAACTGGTCAAAATGCAAACACTGTATCTGGAACCAATGACATCTTTCTTCATAGGCCTCGGCTTGTCTCATGCTTGGGAAGGAGAGCATCATCCTGGTGCTTTCCCTCCAACCATGGACCTGCAGTCCCCCGCTCATCTTCCTAACTAGAAGAGGCCCTACCCTTCACAGAAGGTTAGACATTGGAACCAATTGGTTAGTCATCTTAGTAACTAATGTTGTGTCCTTCCTAATGTCTCATGGTTACACACTATAGATCCACTCTAACTAGTATGACACTACTGGAGACACTAGGCCATCTAGATCACTGTGGACCAACAATGCATGTAGAGACGGATGCATTACTTTGGCCAAAGTTTTCATACAAGACATTATGCAATGAACGTTGTCGTATGCCCACCACCCTAACTTGACTTATAAGATGTCATGTCCTACAGTCAGTTCTTAACGACCTTGTCCTTTAGGTCTAATATGAGTGTGGGATCCATTTGAATCGCAGTCCAAACTTTAAACATTCGACTCCCATCAAAGTTAATTATAACCAAATAGGTTACTTAAGAAAAGTGAAACTAGTGACTCCATGTCTCCTCGTTCTGTTCAATTCATTTCAATTTCAAACTTCATGACCGTCTTAGTCTCCCGTGTTTATATATCAATAACATTCATCACATATGATGAAGTCGATGTCATGATACTTAATGCATACATTAGTAAATATATTAGTTCCTTATGGATCAATAGCTCTTTTATTAACAATTGAGCTCATGGGTTATTCTCCAACCCTATAGTTATATTAAGTAAAAGAATTTATAACTCTTAACGTTATTTGTTAAGTCATAATTCAATCCAAAATAGATTTAGTTTATAATATGTTATAAACTTATTCTTAACTGTCTCATATAGAGACTATGATCATATTCCTTCATATTTGAAGGTTCATTTAACATACATAATGGTATTAGCAGTACTACATGTAATTCATTTTCAGCTACTCAAGTAATCCCGACTGGGTTTTGTTTGGGTGATAAATGTACACCGATATATATATATATATATATGCCTTCCCAGAAATCCTTAGAGTCAATGGACTATGTTTTAAGATATCAAAAGTTTCCACAATGATTATTACAGTCGAGGGACTGCATGCCAAGGAATGATGCCTAAATGGCTATCAATATAGTCGTAAGATTGTATACTAAGAAATGATGCCTATGCGGCCATCAATACAATTGTAAGACTATATACAAAGAAATGATGCCTATATGGCCATCAATACAGTCATAAGACTGTATACATTATCAAAAACGCATGGAGTCATACGTAACTCCCTTCGAGCGCTCATAGGCTAGACCCTTGTCATCATACGATGTAGGTTAAACACAAATTAAAAAAAATACATGCTCAGCCACTGTGGCTTTGAGCTCCAATTATCATAATGTATTATGCATTACAATGTGGTCGAGTCGAAAGACTCAAGGCTCATCAAGAAAGAGTCAATCATTACAAGGCTCGACTAACATAATTACAAGAATACATACATAGTTTCCTAGCTCGGGTCCCCGTCTTGAGCATAGTCTTAATAGTTATTATGACTAACAAACTCAGCTCAAGAGGCTTCGAGTATAAATACAACTCAATGATTGTATTAAACTGGTTCGGCCAAACGGCACCCCAAACCACAACATATGAGTTATTTAAAAAGAAACACAGGAATGGCTCGACCGACTAGCCCAGTGCCACAACTCAAAGAAAATAATCAACATGCATGGCATTGCCTTGTGGTATGCGTGCCTCATATTTCCATTGAATAACAAGAGACTTCATGAATCTCAATTACTTGTGTTGAGCAAAAGGCCGAATACAAAACCAGTTATGTGATTCTTTCTACTGCTCCTCATTTCATTTTTTCACTATTCTCCCTTGAATAGTTATACCACCAAGTACTTCCCAGAAAGCCAACCTCTATTTTACTTTCCCCGCAATCTCTTCTCTTCTTTTTCCTCCTTTGATAAGGAGAGACTAGTTCCCAAAAAATAAGATAACTAATTCCTACATGCCGATAAAGGCTAACAACTACCTTACACTCGATAATGCCCCTAAAAAGGTGGCCTAATCCAAGCATAATATGGGATGGTTGAGCTCGAAGCTCCCATCCATCTTCATGATCGTCTAACCATTTAAGAATATTCCACCAACTATACTTATCAAAATAAGATAATAGCAATAATATCATTAAGGGTAATGACCAATTAAGAGGTTTCATCCTTGATAAGGATTATCACAAGGTTTAGAGTACATAAAAAAAGAATTCACATTATTTACGTCGATTATCGGGGTCAAGTGATACTCCTCCAAAATCAATTATTCCCATTAGTGGAAAGATTGGGAATAACATAATGACCCCGAGAACAATAAATAAGAGAGACCTCTTTGTCTCAAAATATTATTATCTCTCAACTAGGGATGATGTTCCCAAAACATTATCTGGTCATCACAACTTGACGAGATAACTTCATCAACCAAAGAATAAACCAAGAACATAGAAACAAAAGACAAGAGACATGACACATGTCAACTTATGAATGGTTGTGAAGGACATAGGAGTTGATTACTCAGATGGCTAGTCAACTTATATTATCACAATGTCTAACCCCTTCCTCCAGGATGATACTCTCCTTCCTTCTTTCAAGGTTGTTCGGTTCTCCTGTCACACTCAGGACCACAAGATTGCAATTAGTGCATCATTATCAAATCTCGTAATTGAAAATCATTTAAAACTATTTAACATTTGTTTCTACTTCATAATCAAAAGTTAAATAAGATGTTTCCATAATATCAAATCAATTAATTATGACCAATCCTTCTGATTATCATGCCAAGTTGTTGATTAAGTCTAATTTGTAAATTGGGGATGTAACATATCTCCCCGCATAAGAATCATCATCCCCAATGATTATTTGTCTTTAAAACAAACCAACATAATATGAAAAAAATTTAAAACATATTATCAAATGTTTTAGAAAAGATGAGGAAATCTAGCATAGAAGTCATCATAATTTTCCCGGGTGGCGTTTTCCACCGAATATTGGTCCCACTGGACCTTGCACTGTGTTATTTCCTTGTTACGTAAGTGCAGCTTATGCATTTTGAGCACCTTGATGGGATCGATCACCACCACTCCTAGGTCTTTCACCTATAACATATTCCAATCAAGCATAGGAATCTGATTATCAACACAATTAAACTTTTTCAAGTAAGAAAAATGAAACACATTATGCATCATGGTAAGTGCTGGCGATAGAGCAATTATGTATGCCACTGGGTTGACTTCTTGTAGAACTTCAAATGGCCCCACATATCTTGGTGATAGTTTGGACATTTTTCTAAATGATTTTAGAAATCAGGTGTTACAACAATCTAAGGGAGATGAGTTTTATGAGCAGGTAAAATAAGCCCTTGAGAAAGATCCATAGAATCCAAAATATGAAGGATTCAACCTTGAATCAAATGGGCTATTAAGGTTTAAAGGAAGGATGTATGTACCTAACTTATCAGAGTTAAGGAATATGGTTTGGAAAGAGGTTCATTCTGCACCATATTCTGGACATCCTGGAGTAACTAAATTACTCGCTGATGTAAAACCTCTATACTTTTGGAAAGGAATGAAGAGGGATGTTGCAAACTTTGTAGCTACTTGCATTGAATGCCAAAGGGTGAAGGTAGAACACCAACACCCGGCGAGATTATTATACCCTCATGAAATTTCTATGTGGAAATGGTAGATTATAAGCATGGATTTTGTGCAGGGACTTCCTATGTCAAGGAATAAGCACAATGTTATCTTGGTTGTGGTGGATAGACTCACCAAAGTGGCTCATTTTATTCTAGGAAACTTGACAGATGGGGCTCCCATCTTTACTTGGAAATTCGTTCAAGAGATTTTCAAACTTCACGGCATTCCTGAGAAGATTATCTTAGATATGGATGCACGAATAACTTCTAGATTTTGGCAAACTTTGTTCTCTTCACTTGAAACACAACTAAATATAAGCTCTGCTTATCATCTTGAAACAGATGGTCAAACTAAAAGGGTAAATAAAGTTTTGGAGGACTTATTAAGGATTTATTGCATGGATCAACAATACAAATGGGAGGATTATCTTCCTCTAGTGGAATTTTCTTACAATAACTCTTATCATTCAGCTATTAAGATGGTATCATTTGAGGCATTATATGGATGGAAGTGCCAAACCCCTATAAGCTGGGATAAGCTTGAAGATAGGGTTAGCCTTGGTCTAGAAATGCTATCTGAAATGGAAGAACAAGTCCATTTGATTAAAAAGAGACTAGTAGAAGCCAATGACAGACAAAAGAGTTATGCAGATGCTAAACCTGTTGAAAGGCATTTCACTATTTAAAGTATCTGCTACTCAATTTTCTTTTTCCTGGATATATTTAATCTTGAAATCATAATCTAAGATAAATTCCAACCATCTTCTTTAACGAGCATTAAGATGGGGTTGAGTGAATAGATATTTAAGTCCTTGGTGATCTGTTTTCAACTCAAAAGGTTTTCCAAGTAGATAATGTCTCCACATTTGAAGTGCATGCATAACTGTTGTCAATTCTAATTCATGTGGGGCATAGTTTTGTTCATAGTTTTTTAGTTTGCGTGATTCATACACAATAACATTCCATATTGGACTAGTACACCACCTAAGCCTTCCCCTGAGGCATCGGTAATGACTACAAATTGACCATCTGGGTTAGGCACTTTTAAAATCAGAGCTGAAGTCAATTTTTCCTTCAGCAGGTCAAAGGCCTCTTGGCACTTTTCTTACTATTCAAACTTCTTGCCCTTTCTTTGCAAGGAAGTTATAGGATAAACAATTTTAGAGAAGTTTTTCACAAACTTCCTGTAATAACCAGCATGGCCATAAAACTTCAGACCTTATGAACATTTTTTTGTTTAGGCCATTTAGATATAGCCTTAATCTTAGCTAGGTCTACAATTATTCCTTTAGCTGAAATTATATGACCCAAATACTGTACTTCTTTCTAAAAGAAGGTACACTTAGAGAGCTTACCATATAGTTTATGCTCTCTTAATCTTTGAAGAACGATTCTCAAATGCTGTATATGTTCCTCTTCATTCTTTTAATCTAGATTAGATTAAAATATCATCAAGAAATACCAAGATAAACTTGTCCAGGCAGTCTCTGAGCACACTGTTCATAAGATTCATAAATGTTGCAGGGGCATTTGTCAACCCAAAAGGTAGGACAGTGAATTTGTAATGTCCATATCTGGTTCCAAAGGTTCTCTTATGGATGTCTTCATCCTTCACCCTCAACTGGTGATATCCTAATCGAAGATCAATCTTGGAAAATACTGCTACACTTCTCATCTGATCAAAAAAGATCATCGATACAGAGTAGAGGATACTTGTTCTTGATGGTTGCTTTGTTTAACATGCAGTATTCTATACACAACCGCAAAGTGCCATCTTTCTTTTTCACAAAAATGACAGGTGCTCCCCATGGTGACATACTAGGTCTAATCAACCCTTTATCCAGTAGCTCTTGTAGTTGAGCCTTTAACTCTATTAGTTTAGTTGTGGTCATCCTATAAGAGGCTTTAAAAATAGGTTCCAACCCAGGTATAATATCAATGGCAAAATCAAAAGCTCTCTTAGGTGGTAACCCTGGAAGATCATTCAGAAATACATCCTCAAATTCTCTAAGGAGGGGATACTTGTCCATATCTAGTCTTTCCTGACCTATGGACTCCATCCCTACTTCATTAAGTTTTAGGGACTCATAAAAAGTCAAATCATCTTGAAAGTTGGTTTCCTTTGTTTCATCTATTTTATCCATCTTAATAGCAAAAAATTGTCATTCTTTTCTTTGTGCCCTTTTTATTTGTAAGGCAGAGATTTGCCTCAGGTTAATTTCTCTAGGCTTCCCTTGAATATGGACTTGGTTTCCTAGGTCGTCCAAACAATCTATTGTCTTAGCATAATATTCCACTTTGGCTCGATGTCTCCATAACCAATTTATTCCAAGGATAACATCATACGAGCCAAGTGGAGCTACATATAGATTTACTTCAATGGAAAAGTTTGGAAGTTCAACCCGAGCTTCAAACAAGCATTGCTCTACCTGAGCCTTGGTGTGATTTGCATACTCTACAGACCAAGTATTTACCATGAATCCTGCTTTTCTAGGAATCTTATTTACAATTTTGGAAGAAATGAAAGATTTTGTGGCACCTGTATCAATTAAAAGTAAAATAGGAACTCCAAATAAAATACTTGTTGTCTCTACTGGAGTTATTTGATACTCAGCTTGACGGTTATCCAAGACTGCATGGATATGTTGTTGGAACACCACTTGCTGGAAAGGTAGAGGATTCCCTCTTGATTGCACTCCTTATGATTTATTGGGACACTTATTGGTGTAGTGATCTCCACCACAAGTGAAGCATCCTCCAACTGGTCCTCACCTCTCCTGAGGTTTGCCAGAATTGTTCCCATTCTTCTTGGAGTGGTTATTCCCCTTTTTATCTCCCTTGGATTCATTTTGTTTATTTTTAGCCCCTTTATCAGTCTTCTCAGTATAATCCTATTTCTTTCCCTTCTTCTTTAAGGGTTGAGAAGATTGAGGCCAATTATATCTCTTCCTGTTCCTTTCTCTATATGTCAATATAGCCTTCAAGTTTTGGTCTTGCCTCATGGCCTTCTCATAGACCTATTCCATGGTTGTAGGGCCATGAACATTAACCTCGCCCCCAATCTGGGCGTTCAACCCCATGATAAATTTCTAGACCCGGAACTTCTCATCATGCTGATACTGTAGCACATATTTCAGTAATCAGGTGAATTTCTCCCAATATTTATTTACAGTCATATCAGCCTATTTCAAGTTTTGGAAGTCTATGAGTTTCTAATCATAGAATAGTTGAGGCAACCATCTTTGCCTAAGCAGTTCTATAAACCTATCCCAAGTAAGGCTTGTAGACCTCAAGCCTAACTCCATCTTTTTGTTCATCCACCATGTGGATTCTTCTCTTGCCAACTGAAATGCTCCCCAGATAGCTTTAGTAACCTCATTATAATTTCTAATTTCAAAATACTTATCCATCTCCGTAAGCCATGCCTCCGCAGCATCTCCACTTACGGATCCATCAAATTTAGGTGGCATGACCTTTTTCATGTCATGAGACAGTTCTATAGCCATAAGGCTCCTTATATCCCCATCATGTTTAACCACAGAGTTATTTTCTCCATGATGGCTTTGGGTGGTGTCATTATGGTGTTCCTCACCATCACCCCCATCATAATTATCTCACCTATCTTCTAACTGGCCTCCCACTTTATGTTCGAGGGTCTCTACCCTCGCCCTTGTTTCTTTCAACAAGGTCAAGATTTGGTCTAATTTAGACTTGGATTGCCCTGAAGGTGCTCCTTCATCTTGGCTATCCTCCATTCTAGTTCCAACTTGAACATTTACTACAATTTACTTCTTCCTAAAGTTTGCAGATTAATTATATTTCACAGATCTATTCACATTCATGTAATCTTTAACAAGAAAGGAAAGATTGTCAAAACTTTTCCATTGCATTATTTTTCCATTGGATTACATATAATCCACAAAATTACAAAATTGTATTTACATTTGCAATCATTTACAATTGGGATAACTTCTCATTACCAGATTTTCTTTTCAGTCTCAGGAGGTGAGGATACACATTGCTATTCCTTCACATCCTCCTTAGTTACAATACATTCATTATGATCATTTTTCTCAATTGGTGCTATAGGAGTAGAGGGTGACACTGATGTTCCAGTAGAGTTAAGAGTAGCCATCCGATCAACTTTTCGTAACTCTTGCTTTGTGTGTTTTACTACATCAGCGAAAGTTTCCTCATCAAATAACCATGCACCTACCAAGCATCCAATCAGTTCAAGTTTCTCCTTCAGAAAGGCTCATGCCTTCAAAATCTTTTGATGGCGTACGTAACATCTATGTTCTGTTACCTTCTTGCGAGGTGCAGTTCTAATTTTTACTATTCTAGCATAGAACATCCAATCATTAGCACACTTAATGTTGGATTCATTAATCATCAAAAAGTGTGCTTATTAGGTCCATGTGTTGAACCTGGTAGCTTTGATACCATATGTAATAGCACTTTCCATAAAACTCAAGATTTAACTTAAGCATATAACTTAAATGAGTCATTAAATAAGAATGGTTTACAATATTCAAGTTTGAACATAAAGAAATATATTATTTTCCATCAATTAAGCATGTTAATCAAATCAGGATATAACACAGCTTACAATTTAATAAATCATTGAAATCCTTAGTGAAGACCATCACTAATCAAATACAATAAATGCTCTTGGCATCTTAATCAAATCTTTACATTACAATAGACCAACTGGTCAAAATGCAAACACTGTATCTGGAACCAATGACATCTGTCTTCATAAGCCTCGGCTTGTCTCGTGCTTGGGAAGTAGAGCATCATCCTGGTGTTTTTCCTCCAACCACGGACCTGCGCTCCCCCACTCATCTTCGTAACTGTCTTCCTAACTGGAAGAGGCCCTACCCTTGATGGAAGGTTAGACATTGGAACCAATTGGTTAGCCATCTGAGTAACTGGTGTTTTGTCCTTCGTAATGTCTCACGGTCACACACTATAGATCCACTCTAACTAGTATGACACTACTGGAGACACTAGGCCATCTAGATCACTGTGGACCAACAATGCATGCAGAGATGGATGCATTACTTTGGCCAAATTTTTCATACAAGACGTTACACAATGAACGTTGTCGTATGCCCACCACCCTAACTCAACTTATAAGTTGTCATGTCCTACAGTCAGTTCTTAACAACCTTGTCCTTTAGGTCTAATATGAGTGTGGGATCCATTCAAATCATAGTCCAAACTTTGAACATTCGACTCCCATCAAAGTTAATTATAACCAAATAGGTTACTTAAGAAAAATGAAACTAGTGACTCCATGTCACCTCATTCCATTCAATTCATTTCAATTTCAAACTTCATGACCATCTTGGTCTCCCATGTTTATATATCAATAACATTCATCACATATGATGAAGTCAATTTGATGATACTTAAGGCATACCTTGCCTTAGTAAATATATTAGTTCTTTATGAATCAATATCTCTTTTATTAACAATTGAGCTCATGGGTTATTCTCCAACCCTATAGTTATATTAAATAAAAGAATTTATAACTCTTAACGTTATTCGTTAAGTCATAATTCAGTCCAAAATAGATTTAGTTTATAATATGTTATAAACTTATTCTCAACTGTCTCATATAGAGACTATGATCATATTCATTCATATTCGAAGGTTCATTTAACATACATAATGGTATTAGCAGTACTACATGTAATTCATTGTCGGCTACTCAAGTAAGCCCAATTGGGTTTTGTTTGGGTGATAAATGTACACCGATATATATATATATATATATAACATCAAAAAAGTCCCCTTGGGGGCTTTTCCCTCATAGGGTTTAGCTTCTGGGTCTTTGGCATACATTTAGGACATCTTAGTTCATATTTTGGCATCCCGATGGAATGAGACCTAGGTTCCATGGCAAATTGGACCCAGGTGGACCCCTTGAGCTGTACCCTACCCAAAATAGGGGGAGGACTTGGGCACCCGTGCCCTAATCCTACCCTATTTTGGGGCAGCCCTAATTTCTGGGTGTCAATTTGTGACCATTATTTGGTCCTTTTGCCAACACAGTAAGTTTTAATTTTTAAAATCTTGGTGGGACTGCTTGTAGTTGCATATAAAAGCATGTTTAGGCATTCATTTGTAAACTAGATGGAAATTGTGATGTTCAAGTGTTCTCAAGGTGATTCAAGGCTTTCTATTGTGTTGCAAGAGTAGACTTGTGTGTTTTGAGTGTTAATATTTGTAGATTTGAGCATCAATCTCCTCATGGCATGAAGAGCATCTTCCTCCATGGGAGCTTCACTACAAGGTGACATATCATTGTGTTTTTATCATTGATTCCTTTAGTTTTTGCCTCTGCCTCACAAGGGCACGCACTCTTTGTCTGACAATGGTGTTTAGAGACTTAAGTGTCCTCCAGGGTTTGACTAAGGCAAACCTCTAAACACCACAACCCCCAAACCAAGTCTTGTGATTGCAGGTTACAGGTGTCGCATTTGGGAAAAGTGGAGTTGCAAGGAGTGGCAGGCATCAGGGATTCATGATCTAAAGAAAAGTTAGACAAAGGAGCACTTCTAGGACTAGGGCACCCGCAAAAGTGTCCTCCACAGATAGATTTTAGAAAATAGAAGTTACAAGGCTGATCAGTGTCGGAAGGAGGTCCAGATTCCTTGAAAAAGTAGGTACCTTAGACTTGGGCACCCGCACCAATGTCCCCAAGTGTTCCACCTTGGAACTCCAAAAATAGGTATTCTGTGATTTGTTATTTTACTCCCGTATGTAAGAGCTTTTTCTGTCTTTCATCAATTTGTTGTCGTATTTGCATAATTAGGTTTTAATGGTTAATTGGACATAAGATAAGGAAAATTAATAATTAAATTCCCTAATCCAAGGTTCCTTAATTTTCAATAGATCTAGGGTATGATAGTGCTCGCCACTCGACCCTAGATCCTTCAATGTTTAGTGGAAAGGAGGGTTTTAACATCTAAACAACAAAAGATTAACAAAATCCAATTTTACCTTTAACATTTTGGTGAACCCATATTTTTGGACTTAAACTTCAACTTTTTGACTATTTTTCTTCAGATTTGGATTGATTTTATTCATTCATTTGGTCATTTATTTTATTGCATTGAGAAAATTTCAAAAAAAATTGAAAATTTGGAAAAATACAAAAAAATTGCATTGTTTGGCTTAATAAATTGCATCAATTCTTTCTAAATTTTCCTAATTCATGATGTTTGCATCAGATATAATATAAACTATAGAAAAATATAAAAGATTAGAAATTTACCTTGCATTTTCATCATTTAATTGCTAGGGTTTTGTGGAAATTTTGACAATTTTATATAACCTAGTAATTCCAAAATCTAGGGTTTGTCGGCAAAATCTTTTATCATATTTTTATAATAATTTTAGAGGCTCATTCAAATTTTAATTTGTATGTAGTTTGCATTTTAGTGTGAATTTGCATTTAGATTTAAAATATTTGCATTTTTACATAGAAAATTTCAACAAAAACTAGCAATTTTGATGCATTTTCATTAAACTTGCATGGGCATTTTGCATGTTAAACCTTGAAAATAATTTTTAGATATGAGATTAAGTCAATTTCATCATAAATAATACTTAAAAGCATTTACATAGAATTTTATCCCAAGATCTCAAACCTAGGGCTTCAAAAACAACGATTTTCACTCAATTTGGCCTTATCGACTCTCCAAACTTGCACCATAGGTGCGTTGTGAAAGTTATTTTGGCATTAATTTTCTATTATCAGGGTTATAATTTTCTTCCCCTCATAAAAATCTTCACAACACCCTTTTATCGGGCTCTTGTAGTGAAAATTTTGCAAAAAACTACACATTTTGGCTATTTTGGCCCTACGGTTTGACCTAGTTTGCATTCCAAGCGTGTTGTGATCAATTTTATGGATTGAGGTGACTAATATTATTGATTATATTTTATTTACCTCCTAAAATTTCTTACAACACCTCCTTTTCTAGGTCTTGGAGTTGAAAAATCGTGAAAAATAGCTTATTTTTGCTATATTTTCACTAGGGTGTGACCTTAAGTGGTGCTAAAAGCATGTTGTGTTGGGTATTTTGAGACCAAGTGGCTATTATTACTGATATTATTTTCTTTCCATCATCATTTTCCTCACAACACTCTTTGTTATGCTCTTTTGCATTGAATTTTGGTGAAAAAGTGTCTATTTTGACATATTTTCACTATATTTTGACTTGGCATTATCTTGGATTTGCATCAAGAGTGTGTTGAGAGTGATTATATTGCTGTTTTGTACTGATATCAGACATATAACTTTCTTCCTTTGACTTAAATCCTTATAGCATCCTTTGTGTTATTCATTTGCATTGGAAAAAGTACAAAAACCAAGCATTTTAAGGCCATTTTTTCATATAGTTTCGCACTTGTCTTTTGCACCAATTTTGAAAATATTTCAAAATATGATTTTTCATCTCATTATGGCATCTTCATGTTATTCATATATGAAATCTTTGCATAAGTATATCCTAGATCTTGAAAATTTCTCTAATTTCACTAATGATAATCCTCATGTTCTAGAGCACATAGCTTCTGTAAGTGGTATTGATGCTTCTATATATTCTACCTATGAATTGCAATTACTTTGTTATCCACATGATTTTAGTAGTTTCATACTATTCATAGGAGCATATCCTTTGATCTTAGAAGATTTAACTAAATTTGTCTCTAGGAATACTCATGAAAACATTGATAATGATTCCATAGAGCATTCAAGAACATTAGATGAGAAGACTAGGGATAGCTGTAGTAATTCCACTGCTCTCCCTGGCCAAGATGAAGCATTAGTGAATGAAGAGCTCCCTCTAACAAAGAGCATTCCATGGGTATAATATGAGCATTCATTTAACAATAATCAAATTCCTACCTCTATGGATCATCCCACCAACCTTCTTCCTTTAGTTGATTGTCCACATACCTTGGATTTCACTAAGGAAGAGAAGACCTTTAATGTCCCTCCTTTGCTTGATTATTCAATTCATTTGGACATCACTAAGGATGTAGCACTAGTGGATGAGGAAAAGTCTCACATTAACTCCTTCAAGGATGGATGTTGAGATCACTCAAAATAATTTACTTCTCCCACCACCTAAGAAGATAGTGAGTATGTGTAATAATGAACTTCAACAAGCAAACATTCCACCTAACATTGAATCAAACCAAGAAGCATTTAAGAATGAACAAAAAAATAATGACAAAAAATTGGCAATGATACGTTACACATCTTTTATCTCTAACATTTGTGATTGGAAAGAAGATGATTTGATTGTTGATGACTTCTAGTACGAAGACCCTACAGGTAAGTATCTCTAACCCTTTATCTCTCTCATGATGTGCTTCCCCCGTGATGTGTTACATGTTGTTTAGGCCTCCTGGGATGACCCCAGATTCTCTCGTAAGGTTCGAGATACCGAGACCACCTCTATTTTGACCTTCTTCTATTTGTATCATCATTCTTCTAAATTGCTCTCTGATTTCATTGTTGTGTGTTGTCTTATGGACATAGCGTCATGGTTGGTGACTTGGGGGTACCCTCCTACGTGACTATCCCTAAGACACTTGTCTTCTCCTCTCTTATGTATTGTTTCCCTTCCTCTAGTGTTTCCACCTAGCGGGCGGATGACAACAAACATTTATACTGATGCAGACCTAGAGTCCCTTTCGAGAGCAATCAAAAAATAGACTTAGTTCCTAATATGACGATGGGGTTGTATATATTATCCAATGCTTGGCTAGCAGAAGCTCTCGTGCTTTTCGCATAGTGAATTTGATGATGTTTCTATCGCATTTACAAACCTTAACAATATTGTTGCTCCGTGCACCTTTGTTTGCCTTTGAATCTGGCCTTAGTGGTACTTGACTCAGAGAGCTTCATGATATAGCTCTACGGTTATCCTCAAACTCTGAATTCGTGGTATAACCTTGGCTCCTTATGTGGTTAATCATATGCATTGATGTTGTTATTTATCATGATTTTGTGGACACTAACATGTTTCTTGCAGGGATATGTTTGTGGGAATATTTGGTGATCGTAAAGTACATGTCACCTCTATGGGGCATGGGATTTGTGAAGGTCAATGTTCCCTTGTGTGTTTTCTTTCTACCTCAACGTGCTTGATATTGATAACTGATATCAACCACCTTAAGGTGGGGGCATATATAAGGTAAACTATATGTTATAGATGTTAGCAATGTGTTTGACCTTAGATGCAAAGACTTGCGCCCCAGAGTAGTGCATCGTGCATCCTGAGTTTGTTTTCAATCAATCAATCAATCATGTAAGCCCTCTGCGGAGGTAGGATATCAAGCATATCTTTTTTCTTAAGCCATCTATGGAGGCAGGGATGGTGTATTTCTCGGAGCAGATTACATCATCCTGTCATTTTCAAAAGTCATTTGCGGAGGCGAGGAGGAATTATGTGACTAACTCAACCCTTAAACGTGTCTTCGGCGATTGTTGTGGCGAAGCCCAATCGTCAGTGTGTGCCTATAATGTGCCTGAGATGGTATTGGACCTAGAAATAGGTACACTCCATCGCTTGTCTGTCATGTTTTCTCCATGTCTTCAAGTGTGTGTGTTTTGGCGTGCTTGTATTATGTGGCGTGTTTGTTGCCTCATATGCAGAGACCAATGCCCTTGAGTAGTGCTTCCTGCATTTTTGGGAGGTTTTGCATGTGTGTTGCCCCATATATACAAAGACCTATGCCCTAAGGTAGTGCATCCTATATTATGGGAGGTTTGTTTACTTTCCAGTACTTACATTTGCATTTCATATATATGAGAAAAAGAAAAGAAAAGATAGCATTTTTGTCTTCCATGCATTAATGTGTCTTCTATGCATTGACTGTATTCTCCATGTTCTGCAGGACTATAACTATCTTCTCCATGTATTGTATGCCTGTTACTATCTCCTATGTGATTGGCGTGTCTTCTCCGTGCTTGGTGTGTTTGCTATGTTTGTGACCTTACTTTAATGCATGTATTGGCCTCGCATTTATACATACATTAAAGTGGGGGCTAAATGTAACGTCAAAAAACATCCCCTTGGGGGCATTTCCCTCATAGGGTTTAGCTCATGAGTCTTTAGCATGCATTTAGGACATCTTAGTTCATATTTTGGCATCCCGATGGAATGAGACCTAGGTTCCATGGCAAATTAGACCCAGGTGGACCCCTTGAGTTGTACTCTACCCAAAATAGGGGGGAGGACTTGGGCGCCCGTGCCCTAGTCCTACCCTATTTTAGGGCAGCCCTAATTTCTGGGTGTTGGTTTGTGACCGTTATTTGGTCCTTTTGCCGACACGGTAAGTTTTAATTTTTAAAATCTTAGCGAGAGTGCTTGTAGTTGCATATAAAAACATGTTTAGGTATTCATTTGTAAACTAGATGGCAATTGTGATGTTCAAGTGTTCTCAAGGTGATTCAAGGCTTTCTATTGTGTTACAAGAGCAAACTTGTGTGTTTTGTGTGTTGATATTTGTAGATTTGAGCATCAATCTCCTCATGGCATGAAGAGCATCTTCTTCCATGGGAGCTTCACTACAAGGTGACATATCATTGTGTTTTTATCATTGATTCCTTTAGTTTTTGCCTCTACCTCACAAGGGCATGCACTCTTTGTTTGACAATGGTGTTTAGAGACTTAAGTGTCCTCCAGGGTTTGACTAAGGCAAACCTCTAAACACAAAAACCCCCAAACCAAGTCTTGTGATTGCAGGTTACAGGTGTCGCATTTGGGAAAAGTGGAGTTACAGGAAGGAGTGTCAGGCATCAAAGATTTAGGATCTAAAGAAAAGTTAGACAAAGGAGCAATTCCAGGACTAGGGCACCTGCAAAAGTGTCCTCCGTAGACAGATTTTAGAAAATAGAAGTTATAGGGCTGATCAGTGTCAGAAGGAGGTCCAGATTCCTTGAAAAAGCAAGCACCTTGGACTTGGGCGCCCGCACCAGTGTCCCCAACTGTTCTGCCTCGGAACCCCAAAAATAAGTATTATGTGATTTCTTATTTTACTCCTGTCTGTAAGAGCTTTTTCCGTCGTTCGTCAATTTGTTGCCGTATTTGCATAATTAGGGTTTTAATGGTTAATTTGACATAAGAGAAGGAAAATTAATAATTACATTCCCTAATCCAAGCTTCCCTTCATTTGCAAGAGATCTAGGGTATAATATTGCTCGCCACTCGACCCTAGATCCTTCAATATTTAGTGGAAAGGAGGGTTTTAACATCTAAACAACAAAAGATTAACAAAATCCAATTTTACCCTAAACAATATATATATATTTGCCTTCCTGGCAATCCTTACAGTCGATGGACTATGTTTTAAGATATCAAAAGTTTCCACAGTGATTATTACAGTCAAGGGACTGCATGCCAAGAAATGATGCCTAAATGGCTATCAATACAGTCGTAAGATTGTATACTAAGAAATGATGCCTATGCGGCCATCAATATAGTCGTAAGATTGTATACAAAGAAATGATGCCTATATGGCCATCAATATTGTCCTAAGACTGTATACGTTATCAAAAACACATGGACTCATACTTAACTCCCTTCGAGCACTCATAGGCTCGACCCTTGTCATCATACGATGTGGGTTAAACACAAATAAAAAGAATACATGCTCAGCCACTATGGCTTTGAGCTCCACTTATCATAATGTATTATGCATTACAATGTGGCCGAGTCGAAAGACTCAAGGCTCATCAAGAAAGAGTCAATCATTACAAAGCTTGACTGAGCGTAATTACAAGAATACATACATAGTTTCCTAGCTCAGCTCCCCACCTTGAGCATAGTCTTAACAGTTATTATGACTAACAAACTCAGTCTAAGAGGCTTCAAGTATAAATACAACTCAATGATTGTCTTAAACTACTTCGGCCAAATGGCACCCCAAACCACAACATATGAGTTATTTAAAAAGAAACATAGGAATGGCTCGGCTGATTGGCCCAGTTCCATGAATCAAAGAAAATAATCAACATGCATAGCCTCACCTTGTAGTATGCGTGCCTCATATTTCCATTGAATAATAAGAGACTTCATGAATCTCAATTACCTGTGTTGAGAAAAAGGCTGAATGTAGACCCAGTCCTGCGATTCTTTCCCCTGCTCCCTATTTCATTTTTCATTGTCCTCCCTCGAATAGTTATACCACCTGATACTTCCTAGAAATCCAACCTCTGTTTTCCTTTCCCTGAAGTCTCTTCTCTTCTTTTTCCTCCTTCGATAAGGAGAGACTAGTTCCCAAAAAATAAGATAATTGATTCCTACATGCTGATAAAGGCTAACAACTACCTTAGACTCGATAGTACCCCTAAAAAGGTGGCCCGATCCAAGCACAATATGGGATGGTTGAGCACGAAGCTCCCATCCATCTTCATGACCGGCTAACCACTTAAGAATATTCCACCGACTATACTTATCAAAATAAGATAATAGCAATAATATCATTAAGGGTAATGACCAATTAAGAGGTTTCATCCTTGATAAGGATTATCACAAGGTTTAGAATACATAAAAAAAAATTCACATTATTTACATCGATTATCGGGGTCGAGTGATACTCCCCCAAAATTGACTATTCCATTTAGTCGAAAGACTAGGAATAACATAATGACCCTGAGAACAATAAATAAGAGAGACCTCTTTGTCTCAAAATATTATTATCTCTCAACAAGGGATGATGTTCTCAAAACATTATCCGATCGTCATGACTTGACGAGATAACTTCATTGACCAAAGAATAAACCAAGAACATAGAAACAAAAGACAAGAGACATGGCACGTGTCAACTTATGAATGGTTGTGAAGGACATAGGAGTCGATTACTCAAATGGCTAGTCAACTTATATTATCACAATGTCTAACCCCTTCCTCCAGGATGATACTCTCCTTCCTTCTTCGAAGGTCGTTCAATTCTCCTGTCACACTCAAGACAACAAGATTGCAATCAGTGCATCATTATCAAATCTTGTAATTGTAAATCATTTAAAACTATTTAAAATTTGTTTCTACTTCATAATCAAAAGTTAAATTAGATATTTCCACAATATCAAATCAATTAACTATGACTAATCCTCCTGATTATCATGCCAAGTTATTGATTAAGTCTAATTTGTAAATTGGGGATTTAACAGTATTAGCAGCTTGACATTATGGATAGTATGATAGGATATTTAACAGTGTCAGATCTTGTTGGTATTATACATGGAGGAATATTATTCTTAACCTTGGAAAAACTATAGATAAGTTTACAAATTTGATACTTCATACACATGGTATGTGGTATTTTTTTTTGCAAAGCATGTCTTAGGTTGTGTGGGACATGCAGTTGTTCAATATGATATTACATCTTGTGATATTTATGTAGTTTAAGACCACCATGATATTGCATGCTATTATCTTCATGTGGTTTGAGACCACCATTCCCCTCCTCCGCTTAGGCAACTCTAGAGAAAGTCACATGGTGTATGTGATGTGCGAATTTTGTGAAGATGTTGGATTTTTATCTACTTATTATTAATGTTTTTCTTAAATATGAAGTCAGTAGTGTTGAATTTTATTTCCTTGGGTTGCTTAGTTGTTTGAATTTATGTTGGTCCTTTTTGCCTCAAGGATTTGTTTAATTTAATCTCTGAGTTAAATTTGAGACTATGTATTGGTGGTCATTTAGATCTTTATTTTATTTTATTAATCTTTACTTGTGGATTTATCTTGTGATCTTACTTTATCTAATCTTCTTGGCTTGAGTCTTTCTTAATGTTGCAACTACTGGTGTGTGTGGAGTAATGTGATTTGAGTAAACTTCCATAGCTAGGAGGGATCTCTGGCAAGTTATATAAGGGAGTATATGGTCTAGGTAATTCTATAGTGAGGATAGGGGTTGCAAATGGAATCGATATAGGATGGTCATAATCCATTCCCCCTAGATCTATGTGTGTAATTCTTGCATACCTTTCTCTTGGAGGCTAATCCCCTTTAAAAAACAAGAGCAAGGTGCTAAGAAATGTATGTAGGGATCCTTAGGGAGGGCCCCAAGAGCATATTTCCTTGATTAGATGGCACTATGATACTTGTGATGTTGCTTCCTTTAGATATGAGGTTATATGGCTCTATGACTACTTGAATATTGCTTCAACAAATTCTACACTTATATGGTTACTCAATTAATAGATCTAGGGCCTGTGGCTTTACAGCTACTTGGTAGTACATTGACACTTGTCCTCCTCATAAAACCCACTTTGTGAGCCTTGTAATGTGAGTCATGTGGACTCCTTGTGATGTATATAGTTGACATGTGAGTGTGGCGAGTTGTTTTGTGAACTAAATGTTGGGAAAATAGTAATAATTATAAAAGGGAAAATTAAATGCTTGCAAAGGTTATGTTGGATATGATGTGTTGTACAATTCCTTATTTGGTGCAAAGTATTGGTTGAGACTCTCGTGATGGCTAGTGAAGGTTGGATAACTTGTTACTTTGGTAGGTGATAACAAAATGATTAATGTGGTTCTAACTTTCCTTGGTGAGACTTACTTCTATGTGGCATTTGTAGAAATTGTGAGCTATGTTAATGACTTGATGCCCTTATTCTATGTTTGAAATGTATGTAGAGATGTTTGGTATGATTGTTGATCTTAGATGAATGGTTGCTCCTTTCATGAAGAAAGTTACCATCTAGGATGCTTGTTAGGTGGTGACTATTTTAATTGACTATTTGTTTTCCCTTACAACTTGGGTTAAGGAATCCATTTGACCTCATCAACATGATGGGATGGATATGATGGGTTTCCGCACCCTCACCTCTTGAGGACTTCTAGGAGGAATTCTAGTCTTAGGGGGATGTGAGGCCCACTCTTGTGTGTTGAACTTGTTTACACTGATAGACTGATTATTGTTTTGATACTCTTGGATATTAGATATTTTATTATGGCCTTTTGATGATTAAATTGGTAGATTATCTTAAAAAAATTTATCATGTTTAGAATAGTTTGATTTAATTCACATTTGATCTAATTAGTAGATGACTAAGTGATATCTAATTTTATGTGATAGAGATATTGTGAGGTCCACTCCTCCACCTTAGGTTCACATCTTATTTTGATAGGACTTGTTTGCTTATGACACTCATGGGTAGGTATTTTACTTGTGAAGATTATAGACTATGATAACACTAATACTATGTGAAAAATAGTATTTTATTATCTGTTTGATGATGATTTGGGTAACTAATCATTATGGACATGCTGTTTAGAATAGTAGTTTATTTTCTAGATTAAAGTTTATAAAGTATAATTAAATTTATCACTATAGATTGATTTTAGAATAAACATAATTGTATATGATAAACCTAATTATATTTGGTTAAATGTTTTTTGTTTATGATTTTGTATTAATATGATGAATTAGACTTGTTGTTTGATTTTCATTTAATTATGATAATATTGTTTATTATGAAATATTTATAATACATATATTAATTTATTTATGAATGTTGGTTCGACTATAATCTGGAATATATTAATGTCTCTGTGCAAGTGCATAGGTTAAATTCCATGACTAATAAAAAAATTGTGGAGGTTCACCAAGAAACCACTATTGTGTTTCCCCCATGTAACTAGGCCTTATCTTAAGAGAGGATTAAGGTCTTTTTGTATAAAAGTGTTGTGAATGTGATTGTGTTAATAAATTTTCTAATTTTATTTTATTATCCAATGTGGGGTGTGGTTGAATTCTCTTTGGTGTCAAATTTTAGATTTGAACTTAAGAGGGAGATTTTAGGGTTATAAAGTATTATTTTCTTTATTATTTATATAAAATTAAACCCATAATAACCTGAGAGTGGGGCCCATATTTAGATATTTATGTAGACACCTAAAATTGACCATGTCCCATAAACATATCACTTTCATCACCTTGTGTTGTCTTGCGACACTATTGACACCACTTCTATCACTTTCGGCACCTTGTCAACGTCTCTTCTAACACCTTGCGACACATTTATCCTAGGTCCCCATTTATCCCAAATAATTAAATAAATCATATTTATTTAATTCATTCATTCATTTTCCCAAATTAATTAAATGAATTAAATATTTATTTAATCAATTATATCTATTATCCCTCTTAGCCAAATTAATTAAATTAAATTAAATATTTATTTAATTAATCTTACCCTCACATAATCCCTCTCCAACAATTAATTAAATAATTTCTATTATTTAATTAATTATCTTGCCACATGTCCTCATCCTCACTCATCTCACAAATAAAACAAATCCAAAATTCCCCACAAAAGGACAAAAATCAAAAGTCAAACCTACAAATTAATCTCTACCCTCCATTCATCTTTTAATCTTGACCGTTCACACATAAGGATGCCCTATAAATCCTTATCAAAGCCTTGGAATTTCTTATCCAACCCCTAATTTTGTCTCATCAAACCCTAGCCATTGATCTAACCTTTTAATCCTAGCCGTACATCCTTATCAAGCCTCTATAAAACAAATCCTCATCCTAAGCCATCACATCCACAATTAGAGTACTGTTATGCTGTAGTAATGTGCAATCAACATATCAGTAGTATCTATTATCATCTTGAGCATAGCCATTGGAAGAAGGGTGCATTCCAATTAACTCTATCTATGGGAAAGGAGTAGTCAAGGTTGAAGGTATTAGAGTGATTTGTTTTATCTTTTTATGTTATTTACCTTATCTATTTTATGTTCCTTCATTTGCATGCCTGGTTGGACACCCATCCCTAGATTTAACCTTTTTTTTGCAAGTTTTCCTAACTTTTTTGTTGTAAATTTAGCCTCTTTTAGACAAGATCCAGGGGTGAACTTTCACAAGATGCCTCCTGTAGCAAAACCAACCTCATCATTGTGTCTGGAGTGGCTTGCAGATGAATTTTGGTATAAAATACTCTATATTTTTGTCACAATTTTTTTTTTGAAATTTTTTTAGCCTGCCTTTGTTTGCAGATTCGTGCCATACGGATCCGTACAGTACATACCGTATGGATCTGTAAGGATCTCTATGTAGTGGACAAACTTTTGTATCACAGGTTCAAAATAAACTCTAGGCAAATTTATCTATTGGTTATCTTTATCCACCAAACAATTTACTTTAATCTGTAGGTCAAAATCTTTATTCGTAGGTCAACAATGAAATCTACAAATTCCCTCCCCTTTACCTACTATTTATCGTGTGTAGGTTTCAAATCTTACCAACTGTGCTTTTTCTATTGGTTCAAACTATTAACTAGAGGTTGCATCTTATTCTCTCGTTGGTCTTGCATTTTATTCTCCAGTCAGTCCTACATTTTATTCTCTTGCTTGGCACGTTTGAAATTTCCCTCCCACAGGGATCCTGTTGGCCCCCCTGGTTTTGTTGGTGACTAGAGGCTAGGCCTCGAAGGGGGCCAACACCCCATCCCTATTTTAAAAAAACAAATGTCGCCCATTTGAGTGGCACCACCCTTTCACGGCCACTCCATCTCCCATCCGCCCATCCACAACCCCTTCACCGCCTAGCAAATGAGGGTTTAATCACAGCTTTAAATAGGATACTTAGTGCCCTCTATGACCGCGATGCTAACAACTAGTGGTTGGGCCTTTAGCGCCCTTACATTTAGGATGCAATAATATGAATGACTTACCGCTAGCACTAAAACTTAACCTCCAACCTAGCCACCAACAAATAGACTGCCCATGTGACCAAAAAGCCCGAAACCACTAGCAGTTAGTGCAAACTGCTAGGCTAGACACCCTTCCTCCATTTGTCATAAAATAAGTCTTTTTTTTTAAATCGCATGATGTTTAACATGCATATTGGATTTTCACGAAACCAAAAGCATTGGAAAGCTACTTCACCCAGCTTCATAGTAGTGTAGGCATTATTAGCACATCTGACCATATTTATTAGGTATAACCATTCAAAGTCAACCTTTCTTTGCAAACTTCTTTTGCTCGTAACTTTGGCAAAACTTAATACATTTTGATAAAAAAAAAATTGAAATGGCTTGGATTTCATAAGTAATATGCTTATCACATCCAATCTACTATAAATTTTCATCTAACTTCTATTTTTTTGCATATTTTAATATTTTCAATCTAACACATTTGTTTTGTAGCACTGCTTGTCAAAGGCCTAATCTATCAAACTACTAACACGTGTGTTACAGGATTTCGCTTGTCAAAGGTGTTTATTATCAAATCTTGTGTTTGCTTTGTCTTATGGTTTTTATTGTGACTTTGGGTGTGTATGCTCTTTGCTTGTGCCTAGTGGGATCTTGGGAATCAAAAACACCCTTAGCTACTTTCATTCAAACACACGCATCTATTTTATCTAAGGGAATTAATCTTTGTCTTTGTGGGTCAAGAATGTGTGTATGCTCTCCCCTTGCACCTAGTGTGATATTGGTGATCAAAAACACCTTTTGCATTCACTTTTGTCACCTAAGGTGTGCTTGTGTGTGTATGCTCTCCTCTCACACCACTTTGTGATCTTGAGAATCAAAAATACCTACCATTACCTTTCCCTATAGGAGGCTTGCTAGGGGATTTCATCACCCCTAGGGATGACCTCGACCACACGTTATGGTGGGGTATATCAAAGGAGGGAGAGCTGAAGCTATACCTCAATCTAGTTGTGTAGTCATTGATACAACCTTGGGGACCCAGGTAATTCTGGACACAAGGTGAAGTGATACTTAATTGTGTCACATGCCTTTAATGTATTAGTGTTCATGGACTTGTACCCCCTACCTCATGTATATTGGGGACTCCCTTGGCAAGCTTGTACATCCTAGTCTAAGACCTTTCGATCATCTTCTAGTGTGGTGTAGGGTTCAGTCGATTAAGCCCGAAGTTACTCACTATTTACTTCATCAAGTAGAGACAAACATTCTCTTTGGGTAAGGCATAAAAGCCTCCAAAGGAAAGGATATTATGTGCAATGCCTTTACCCCTAGTTATCCACTTGAAAAGGTATTCCTAGTTGGGTAGGAATATTGAGAAGTATTATATTGTGTGGGCCTACACTACGAAGACAATCCCACTTGAATAATCTAGGGTGTTGTTATGTATTGTATGTGTGATCATTTGCATAATCCCAATCCCAAATTCACATCTTTTTAAAACCTTGTGCATATGTGTGTGAAATCCTTTTGTTTGTAAGTTTCCTAAGTCAATCTCAAACCATCCAATCACCTTCTTATCATTCATCCTCATCCAGTCATCCAACTTCATCCTATCCACATCCAATCCAATCCACATTATCCTAATCACCTATCCATCTTGTCCACATCACCCATCCTAATCATCTCAATCCCTAACTATCTTAGTCATCCTAATCATCTCTCTTATCCACTTCATCCCATCCTTAATCATCCTAATCATCCAATCATATCATCCCTAATCATCTTAATCTTATCCATCTCATATCCCTAATCATCTCTAATTATCAAATCCACTTCATCCTCGTCCTAATTTAATCAACATCATCTTAATCCATCCAATATATTCCTACTCTGATCCACCTCATCTCCCCAATCATCCTAATCATCTTCCTCCTCCATTTTATCCCAATCACTAGCCTAGTCATCCTAATCACCTAATCATCCAATCACCCCATCCCCAATTATCCTAATCATCTTAATCTTATCCATCTCATATCCCAAATCATCCTACTCATCCAACCCTATCATCCCTATCATCCTAATCAACAATCCTAACCATCATACTTATCCATCTAATCATCCAATCCTATCATAATCATCCTCAATCATACCTTAATCTACCTTATCTCTTTCATCCTAAGCACCCATCCAAATCATCCTTAGTATTCATTTCATCCCAACCTATCCCTAATCCATCATTTAGGACCCTAATCTTAATCAAGTTATCCTAATAAATTTAATGTCCTAACGCTAATCCATTCTATCCACGTAATCTATTTCCTAATCACAATCATCATCCCATCATCGAGCCTAATCCAATCCTTAGTCCAAAATATTTCATCCATTATCACTTATAATCCATATCATAATCCACTCCCCTAATCCAATCTCATCATTCATCTTTATCCTAATCCACATATATCCATTATCATCCCTAAGCCAACCTTTCATCATCATCTTAATCCAATCCCTTTATCCACCTAATCCCATTTCAACCAAACCCTAATCCAATCAACCCTCTTGCTTAAGCACATTAGTCTACCTTAAGTATAGAGAATCACATTTTTCAATCAAATCAAAACATCCTAAGGTCTTAACATTTGATCCCCAACCTACATCACATTTATCCATTATCCTATATCATTTGAGCATCCACCCCAAAAACATGGATCCTTATGCAACAATACAAGAACTACAAAGACTTCAAAAGTAGTCTATGAGGGTTTTGATCCTATCACCAAGGCACAATGCCAAAATGTCTTTAGTGATATCCCCTTCGCACAACTCATCATTGGAGATTCTCAAGCTCCTATCACATCAACATCATCATCCCACCTATCCATCCAAAATCTAAGTCAAAGTCATGAATCCATACATGAACATGCAAGCCCCTTGCAACCAAGCATTAGCTAGCACAAGCTACACCCTTATACTAAATTACATACCCTATGACAAGCGAAATCCAACTCATCTCCTATCTACATATCCACCTCCCAATCCATTGATCCCTATAATCCCTCCATCACAATAGCCCTCCAATCCTATTAACCTTAATCCATTAGCCTACATACCACATCCCAATCCATCAATCCATATAATCCCTCCATCACAATATCCCTCTAAACCTTCTAATCCTAACCCATTAGCCCACCTATCTTCTAATCCATCAACCCCTATCAACCATCTAATCCACCATCTAACCCACATTAAACCTTCCAAGCACTAATCCATCAACTCATGAACCCTTGAAGGATTTTCTCCAAAGACTATTTACAAAATCCAAAAATAAAATTTAAGCTATGAAGCTATCCAAATCCACTCAACCTATGTCATCCCCCTCTATCACAAGCATGCTCAAGCCCATCAATCATGAACAAGAGCCTCCTAGAAACATGTCTACTACTCAAACACCATCATCCAATCCTATGCTTATCCATCCTATTGAAGAGTCCCCTACCATGAATGTAAATCAAGACCCATCATGTAGCCATGTTGTTGACCATCTAGAGCCTATCAATTCCATCCAAGAACCTTCCACTTCCATCCAAACATAAGATCTATATTAAGAACCTAGTCCAAAGATGATGGAAATATCAATCCCCCAACCAAATCAAGCTCAAATCACTTCCACTCATCCTATCCATAACAAATATCACACTATCCACACTAATCCCCTCTATGATCAAGCTATTATCTATGATCAAGATCCTATCCTTGAGAAAAACATCCTCATCACTCCTATCCATCCTCCAATTATCCATATCCATCATCCCATAACATCCACTTCCCATTATGAGACACTTGGCCCCCAAGAAAACATAGATAATCAAACAAATAACTGGGATCCTATCACATCACATCTTATCCAAGTGTCCTAATTCATTCCATTCCTGATCCCCTATCATCTCCTAGTAATCCCCCATCATCACCTATCGAACATATCCAAAATCCATCATCATATCCCCTTGGTCCTGCTACCTTCATCTGTGGTGGTTCTCTTGTAGGAGAGAAACAAACTCTATCCACCACCCATCCTCCCCCATCTAATAATGGACTCACATCTTGTTTCCAAACCAACAAACATCCCATAGCACATCGCATGCTCCAAAACATGAATTATTAAGGAAAAGGTTTAGATCTTCACGAACAAGGTATCTTGGAGCCCATCCATGTCAAACTCCATCCATGCACGCATGGTCTTGGCTATAAATCCCACCATACCACCCACACACCTCATAAAGCATCTTCTTCCAATCCCAAACCTGGTGCACCTCTTTGCACCTTTAAATCATATGTCACCATCCCTCCTCTATCGTCATACCAATCTCAAAAGCATGTGAGCATACATCTCCCTCCATCCACTCTAACTCCACTCCTTCCAACTCCTAATATCTCTATCCTTAAATCCCCTCATCCCTTCATCCACAAGTCTACTAATCCCTCCGTCCACACATCTCGTTCCCTTAAATCCCCTAAAATTCCCAATCAAGATCAACAAGCGCACACATCATCCAAACATGAAGCTATCCAAAAACCCATGGCATCCCAAAATAAAACTTTGGATGCATCCTTACATAAAGCAGAAAAGCCTCAAGATTATCATGCCACAGAGCATCGATACACAACATCCAAGCTAAGTCAAAAATCCAAAAGGCTACAAATGCCCACACCCCCAAAAGCAAAAACAAAAACGGTGTGGGTACCCAAGAAAAAAGATGTCAATCTAATTGAAGCATCCAAATCTCACTCTATCAAACATCCTGAATCCCAAAAAACCATGCTCCCCATCTAAAACTTCTAAAAATCCTAAGTTTGTTTGGGTCCCTAACTACTCAAATTGGTGAAATAACAAATCCCCATTACTCCCACTCCCCATCCCAAATATAAGCTTTAAAATCCAAAATGGTGTGTGCAACCGTTGGTCTTGGTTCCCCTTGACACCATGACATTCTCGCATACCTCCTATAGACACCTAAAAATGATCGTGTGTCTACCATCATTTTTGACAGTCTTAACACCACCTTTCATCCTAACATGTCTTCTAAATTAATTAAATAATTTTATTATTTAATTAATTTATCCCTCTTTCATTAATCCATTTTTCCAATATTAAATAAATAAATTTTATTTATTTATTTATATATTTACCATTTCCTCTTAAATTAATTAATAAATTCTATTTATTTAATTAATTTATCATTTCTAACAACTTCCTCTCCATAAATTAATTAAATAATTTTATTATTTAATTAATTTACCCTCACATGTCCTCATCCTTATCACTTGCCACAATTATTAAATGATTGATCCAACATTAAATTAACTTTTCATCTCAACCATCGATTATCATACTAGATCTTTTAATCTCAACCATTCACATAAAAGAATGTTCTAGAAATCCTTATCCATGCCCTATAATTCTCTCATCTAATCTTAGCCATCAATATTATCACTCAATAGCATATAAATTGAGCCTCTCACATCATTATCACAACACATGAGCCATATGCAAGTGTATGTTGTCAAATTTCATATCATTATCATTATCATTATCATTTGCCTTTATTATAGCCATTGCCATACGTAGGTTATGATAGTTTTGTGAGAAGTCCACAATGCATAATATATCAAAAGAACAAAGCTTGTAGAGCTAGGGTGCACTCTACTCCATTCTATCAAGTGTGAAGGTGTGATTGAAGGTGAAGGTATTGAGTTATATTGCATTATATTCCATTGTTTACCTTGAGTCATTTTTTGATCCACATTTTTGGCACTCCCGATGGGACCCACGTCCCTATACTAAACTTTTTTCGAAAGAAATTCTATATTTTTTTGTTGCAGGTTACAGATCCACACCTGTGTTCCTGATCGTCATCAAACACAAATGTTACCATTCCCAATGGAAATCCTATACAAAGACTTAGACCTAGATGCAAATTTATAAACTTGGGAGAACCTATGGAATCCATTTTTTGAAAACTTTTACAAGCAAACCTCATCAAGCTTCCTAAAATCAAACCTTATGAGGAAAACACCATTAAACCCCATTGGCACAATAAAAATGAATATTGTGAATACCATAGGATCAAAGGTCATAAAACATCCAATTGCATGAGACTCAAGAATTATATCCAAGATCTTATAGATTGAGGAGATATTACTATAAATGAACCTCCACCTAAATCATCAAATGAGAAATTAGGAGTGTACCAAAATCCATTCCCTAACCATGGTTAGGGTAATCCCTCTAAGAACAATCCTAATAATCATGCCGACAAGGTCAATTCTTCCCATTCATATGACTCCATTGTGGGTCATATTGAAGCTTGTCCTTCACAAGTAGCCACCATAACCATTAGAGCCAATAATCCTGATTGTGTCATTACTACTCGTCGTAGTCGTATTACCATTCAAGGAGCACCATATTCATGCATGCCATCTTCATCCAGATCATCTTCCAAATATAATATCCTTGACCACTTAGGGAAAACACCTACACAAATATCCATCCTAGAGATACTTCACACATCCTCTATTCATAATGAGATATTAGACAAGGCCTTGCTAGAGTATTGTGCCCCTAATGACATTAATATTGAAAAATTCCAAGCCATGATGGGACACCTTGCATCCAATCACCACTTAGTTTTCATCGAGAAAGACATGCTTACTGTTGATTCATTCCATAACAAACCTCTCCATCTAGAAGTTGTCATCCATAAACACAAAGTCAAAAGGGTCCTTGTATATGGTGGATTGGGCATAAACCTATTCACTTTGAGATTAATAAAACAATTGGGATACTCCCTTGGGGTTATTGATACAAAACATCAAATTACAATCAAATCCTATGATGAAACTGGGAGACGATTAGAAGGGACCATTAAGTTACTTGTTCAAGTAGGTCATGGACTTATGGAAATCACTTGTCAAGTCTTATACCTTGATATCCCATACAACATTCTCCTAGGACACCCATGGATTCATGCCATGAAGGTTGTTCCTTCCACCATCATCAATGCATAAAATTCCCATGCAATGACTAGGAAATTATAGTATTTGCCGACCCACAACCCTTATAATATTGTTGCCTATTGGAAGGTCCATATCACAAATCCAATTATTACACTACCAATGATATTGGTAAACCATCTCCATCCTACATTGATCCATCCACACTTGCTTCTTCATCCAAGTCATCCACCACACACCCCGAGATCAAGGCTAAGATTAATGACAAAGGATTGGGAGAATATACTTTACAAGGAGCATTTTGTGTGGGTCAACTCCCACTCTCTCCTGAAATCTTTAGAAAACCTCACCCCACTGGCTCTATTTCAACTATCACAATAAATTGTAAGCCAACCAAATTTTCCCATTTGGGTGTATTAGATAAAAAATCATTGATGGGGACATTTCAGAATGGCTCTATAAATATGAAGAAGAACAAGACAACCTAACTCTTGAGAAATATCCTAAAGGTTTTCATATGGCAAAAAATATGGGCTATAAAGGACAAGGTGGTCTTGGTCTACAAGAACAAGGAACTATTGAGCCTATTAAAGCTACACACCAACCTATACATTTGGGACTAGGGTTTGGATCACAAGAACCTGCATCTCTAGAGCTCAAATTTATCTTAAGGGGGGTAGCTAAAGCATTTCCCACAGTTGAGAGTACTAATGAGGATACCTATGATGACTCCCTCGAATGTATTGCTAAGATTTATGATTTTTCCATCTTACCCCTACCATGTCATTTCCATCATCTTCATTATCCCATGGCCTTCCACTCGTCTACCTTGAACTCATTGATTGGGACCAACAAGGGCCTCCCATTTTAGATGTCTTTTAAAATGATGAAGCTATCGCTGAGTTCCTGCGACTTAGAAAATGAATACCACTTGGAGACCATAATATTGGCTACACTATAGAGATTAACACTAATTCCTAATTTGGAGAGAGGGTCAAATTCCTTAGTCACAAAAGTGAAAATATAAAAAACACGTCCCCTAGTGAAAACCACTTTGTGGCACTTTTGGATGATAAAAAAGTAAAAATAAAGGATGTATCCGAAGGTGAAAACCTCCCTAAGGCACCTAAGGATGAGGAATTTGACCTCCCTAAAGTTGAGGTAAATCAAGAGAGATCTCCTATTCTTGTTGAAGAGACACAAGAAATGAATTTGGGAACATGAGGAACCTAAGATTAATTTTGCAACAACATCACTCTCAAAATTTGAACTACTAGACTTTATCACCTTCTTCAAGGAAAGATCAAAGAACTTTGCTCGATCCTATGCATATATGCTTGGTTTAAAGATCCTTCATTGGTGGTACACCATTTGACAGTATATCTTGGTGCAAAGCCAGTCAAGCAAAAGCTACAAAAAAATGCATCCCAAAATCACTCTCCTAGTCAAAGAAAGATTAGAAAAGTTATTAGCAGTTAGCTTCATCAAACCTATAGACTATCCAGAATGGGTGTCAAACATAGTTCTAGTTTCCAAAGTTACTGGGGTCTCAGTTTTCACAGACTTCAGAGATTTGAATAAATCATGTCCTAAAGATGATTTTCCATTACCAAACATTGATATCATAGTCAACCTAATAGTTGGACATGAAATGTTATCCTTGGTGGATGGATTTTCTCGATATAATCAAATCAAAATTACCGAAGAGGATCAACACAAGACTGCATTTATATGTGCATGGGGTGTTTATTGCTTGAAATTCATGCCTTTTGGTCTTAAGAATGCAGGAGCAACCTATCAACAAGCAATGATAATTATTTTTCATGATATGCTTCATAAAACCATGGAGGATTATGTTGATGACATCCTTGGTAAATAAAAAATGAGAGGTCACTTATATGTCCTTGCAAATATCTTTGACCACTTAGAGGAATACAACGTACACCTTAATACAAAGAAGTGTGTCTTTGGTGTCACATCTTGCAAACTTTTAGGCTACATTGTCTCTCGACAAGGTATTGAAGTGGATCATGCTAAAGTGAAAGCTATAGTTGACATGTCACCACCACAAAATCTAAAAAAATTACACCGTCTTCAAGGGAAATTACAATCCATCAGAAGATTCATAGCACAACTTTATGATAAGTGTCATCCTTTTACACATCTATTAAGGAAAGACATAGAATTTCATTGGGATGAGCAGTGCCAACAATAATTTGACAAATTGAAAGAATATCTTATGTCTCCACCAGTTTTCGTACCACCTATTCAAGGAAAACTGCTTCTCTTATACATAATGGCCACATCAGTAGCATTAGGAACATTACTAGCACAAAATGATGACACTGGAAAAGAAAGAGCCATACTTTAGTGTATGGGCTGAATTACACACCCATAGAGAAGGCATGCCTTTCTATTGTCTTTGCTTCACAAAATCTTCGATATTATATGCTTAATCACCAAACTAAGCTCATTTCAAAAATCAATCCACTAAAGTATCTCGTGTCTAAGGCTACTTTAATAGGATGAATGGCAAAATGGATCATGGTCTTAAGTTAATTTGATATCAAATATGTGGATAGAAAAGATATAAAAGTACAAGTAATTGATGATCAATTGGTAGAAGCACCACTTAAAGTAGACCATCCACTAATCTCAGAATTTCTAGATGAATCAGTTTTTGTCATTGACCCTTCGATAAATTGGCAGTTATACTTTGATGGATCTTTCACACAACATGGTTCTAGAGCAAGAATTCCCTTTGTTACACCACAAGGGGACTTCATACCAAAAGCCTATAGCATTGCATTCCCTTGTACAAACAACATTGCAGAATATGAAGCACTCATTAAAGGTTTAAGAATGGCTATCCAATGGAACATAAAAGAACTACAAGTTTATGGTGATTCTCGACTTGTAATACGCCAAGTCAATGATGAATATCAAACAAAAGATGACAAGCTTCTCTTGTACAAGAAATTGGTCGACACCTTCAAGTAGTCATTTTTATGGATCTGATTTTAGAAATTCCAAGGATAAATAATAAAGTTTCTAATGCAATGGCAACCATTGGTTCATTAATTAATATTCCTTCAAATAGTCCACAATCCAAATTCTTGGTCGAGCAACTTTTTATTCCTGCTTTTGACATTCCCAAATCTGAGCTTGTTTGTGAACTTGTTGGTCCTAATACACCTTGGTACAATGAGGTCTACACCTATCTCAATGATAACATTTTACCACCCAATTTTTCACATGCCCAACATTGAACCTTTATCCTTTGTTCATCCCATTATACCCTTCTTGGCAATACACTTTATTGAAGGACACTCAATGGAATCCTCCTTAGATGTCTTAACATGGAAGATGCCCAAAACGCCTTACAAGAGGTACATGAGGGTATTTGTGGTGCATACTCTAGTGGTCCAACCTTGGTTAAAAAGTTGTTGAGAACAGGATATTACTAGCTAACTATAGAACGAGATGCACAACAATTTGTCAAGAAGTGTCTTCCTTGTCAACAACATAGTGATTTGATTCATGCACCTGCACAAGAATTTCAACCAATTACTACTACATGGCCCTTTACTTTTCCACTCCATATTATCTCCAAAGCAATGGTCAAGTTGAGGCTTCAAACAAAACTATCCTTAAAATTTTGAAGAAAATAGTCAATGAAGATGGTCGTGATTGGCACTTACAAATCAATCATGCTTTGTGGGCATATCACACTAGAATCCGTACCTCTAACAGAGCCACTCCATATTCCCTTATCTTTGGATCAGAAGCTATTTTACCAATCGAGGTCAAGCTCCCATCTTTAAGGGTATCATTGCAACATCTCATTGATGAAGAAGACTACATAGTATCATGATTACAAGAATTGGAATTGCTAGATGAAAGACGTCTCAATGCTCTTAATCATCTCATAGCTTATCAAAATCATCTTCGTCGTAGCTACAACAAGAAACTTAAAACTTGTAGATTTGAAGTTGGGGATCTAGTACTTAAATAAAATCAAAAGAATCTTCAAGATGGAGATAGAAAAGGGAAATTTGAGTCAAACTAGTTAGGACCCTTTTTCATTACCAGTTTTTATGGTTTTGGGGCCTATCATCTTTCTACATCTAAAGGACAACCCCTTGAGGAGCCTATCAACATCATTCACCTCAAGAGGTTCTATGCCTAATCCACGGAGTATCCCAATTGTACATTAAAAAAATCAAAATAGTAAAGAGAAATAATCCATCCTATGGTGAAAACCACTTCAATGGCACCATGGATAATTACCATGGTGAAAACCTATTTATAGATGCCATGTGTAGTATCCCTGTATCTACCATCTACTAGATAACCATTTTGACTTCCACTTTCCATTCATTCATTCATTTTACATCCATTTACTATATCATCATCATATCATGGCTTGAAGTTTTCACTTAGTGTCATTTCCTATCATACCATAATAAATTATCCATTCAAAGTATCTACCATAATAACCTTTACATGTATACCATAATAAAATCCCTTTCTTTCATATCGCTTGGGGGCACATTACCTACATCGAGTTCTAGTTTGGATTGTTCTCCCAATTTCCATAAGATGTTGGAGAGTAAGTCTTCAGCTTAAGTCTCATACATCCCATAATAAATAATTTCCACACCATATCCATAATAAATGCCACATTGTCACATTTTACCCATTTCATAATAAAACACTTGACATTCAAAACAAAACAACAATCATGCAATACATCATGCCTTGACACAAATCACAAGCATTAGTCCACATTTGGAACAATAACCAATCACATTATCTATTGTCACACCATTCAATATCAAACATCATCGTCAAGGCTCATCTAGGGATATATCATTCCCATAACAGGCATCTATCCAAACATCATCCAAATCTTTGGCAAGAGATATAATGGTTGCGTGAGTTGTGTCTTCATTTGGTCTTTTTTTATCTTTTCTATCTCCTTCTCATACTTCCTAAAGACCACCTAGATCCAATCATATCTTGGTGTGTTATGACTAGCATGGAATGGGGCATAGAGTTTTGTCTGTTTGTTGGATGTTTTTATTACTCTAGCTAATATTCATATCTTGTGTGTAGTGGAATAGATTTTTGTATACCAGTCATCCTTTGCATCTAAGGTTATTTCATACCTTTTGTGCACTTAGATTTTAATGCTCTAATTTTCATTCCTCATACATCTAGACAAGGTTTTATTATGTTGGGCATGTATAAGGACACCCTTTTTGTTTGTAGTGTCAAGCCCATGCAGGGATATAAAGTTACCCTAGTTCCTTATACCTTGGTGCATAATATCCTCTTGCTATATTAAAACTTAGGACTGCTCACCACATTATACCAACATAACGATACCCTTTCTATCCATTCCCTACGTACATAACCCATCCATTCTCTTATCCTATTCTAGAGGATTCTTTTTCACTCAGTTATCTCCTATTGTATTCATATTAATCCATGTTCATCTTTTCATCACATTTCTTATATTCATCATACTCCTAACATTCATCCTAAAATTCATCTAGACATCTATCCTAACATTATACTTAGTATCATGACCAAACCAAAAAAAAAAACAATGTAGTCCATTTTCATGTTGCTCCATCATCCTGTCGATCACAAATAAATGTTAGCCATAAACCATAATCATTTCATTTGCATATCCATATCATCATAAGCCATAAACCATAATCATTTTCATATCCATATTATCCATAAGAGTTCTACTTCACTAGCTCTTTCTAACCAGTTTGATGCTTCCACATCATATAACTACAAGAAAAATGTTTTTTTTTTACAAAAACAATTCATCAACAGTAGTCAGCAATCTAGCCGTTGAAGCAACTTCACAAGTTGCTCTAGCCCTATCTACTCCAAAAACAAATAATAACAAAATTCACTCCTTTAAAGGAGTCTCTTTACAGCATCATGACACAACTCCTAAATAGTGGTTTGGTACAGCTACCTCCCATTTGTCCCCTCGATACCAGAAATCTATTACCGTCTTCCTATGATGCAAAAGCCTTTTGTCAATTCCACCGAGTCTCAGTTCATGATATTAAGTGATGATTATGTCTCAAGCACACAATGCAGGACCTCATCGACTAGGGTGTTATCTAGGTCTCGGGAGTGAATAACAAAAGTGATAAGTTAGTTGCTCCTGCTAATCAGCATTTTTAGATCTATACAGATCCTATGCATCACCAAAACTCTAACTTTGTTGACCTTGCTTCTCCCTCCATGGCGTTAGAGTGAACCCTCAATGTTTCTTCTTCCCACTCCTATCCTGAGATGATAGTTATGGTGGATGTTTACTCTCGTCGTACTTGAGAACTTTTTGTTCCCAAACCTCTTGTCTCCTTTTCCCCTTTTGAGATTATGTCTAACACATCGGAAGGCCCTCTCTACATTCTTGTGGATATCGATGGGAAACCTATCAAGTGTGTCCTCATCAATCCTATTTGCATGGTCAATGTGGTTACAAATAAATTCTTGTATGTATATGAACTTTATAAAGACGCATATGATTCATATAATGTCTTTATAAGGTGTCATGATGGCATGTCTCGCCCCACCCTGGGTACGATCACCCTTTCTGTCCAGGTTGGACCCAAATCCTTGGATGTTCCCATGTCTATCATTCATGTTTCTAACCATTTTCATGTGAAGTTGGGCCTACCCTAGCTCACTTCCATGGGCACGGTCCCTTTAATGGTTCATTGATACCTTAAGTTTCCTCACGATGGTGTAGTACACACAATCCGTCACAACGGATTCATACAACTTGCCATGTGGAGCAACATCTTGTTAGACTACTTCTGGTTGGCCCCCACTAAGCTGCTTCGACCTCGTAATGACTTTCTATTTATATCTTACCAAAAGTTCAAAGCGAGTAGGATTTCTCAGTTATCCACTAGCCCCTCAGTTTCCTCTTATTTAGCTACTTCCCCTATGTTGCCTCTGTCTTTAGAGGTTGCTTCTACTCCTTCTTATGCTCCCCTAGCAGATCAAGGAAAGTAGTATGTATAAAGTGTGCCTCCCCATTCTCATGCACCTGGTTTGTACTCTATAGTACCTCCTCTCATATCTTACATAAGAGCTTGAGATAGACATGTAGTACAGCCTCATGCACTACGTTTTTGTGGAGTTTCTCAACCTTCGTTGGCTAGTTTTGTTCCTCCTACCTCTTTGGTGGCACTAGGAAACTCATCTCTGTTAAGTACTCCTCCCCTTCTCTTGTAGTGGTTCCCCAAACTTTAGTGGTTTCTTATGTTCCTCCTATCCCTCTGGTGGCAAGAGGAAAGCAACCCATGTTGCAGGCACCTTCCCCTTCTCCTACTCCTATGGTCTCTCCACCATTAGTGGTCACCTCTGTTGGTCCATGTATCCCTGTGAATGTGGATGGCACAAAGCCCATGATGGAATACCCCTCGACTATGTTAGCATAAGCCTTGGCCCATACAAGGTGAAACTAGCTTGCGCGAGATCGCAAGCATCACTATCATGTTGCCGCCTGAGTGCGTACTGCTGATGCGCAGCCTCCTTCTAAGGATCCCTCTTCCTCATAGAAATCTGGTGGTCCCATTCTTCCTCTAGATCCCCATCTTCCTATCTCCATTCCTCTGTCTCTCTCATCCCTAACCCTACTCCAGTTGTTAATGTCGCTCCTAGCGCCACCTCTGCTACTATTGCACCTTCCCAGGATGCGTTACCTAAACATAAGCTTGAGCGCTATCCTACCCCACCGCAACTTTGACCTAAGCACATTCTATAGTTTCCTTCACCACCTTCTCTCCCTTCTTCTTCTTCCTCTTTTGTTTTTATGGAGAATGTTACTCCACCTATGTCTCCTAGTGTCTGCCCTACAGTTGATAGCACTCAAGATCCACCTTTGGTTTACATTTTAGATAATGACTCTCCTGATACCTCCCCTGTGAGAATCACACAGTCTATTCCAAACATCCTTGCATTATCCATGATCTTTTCAAAATTGTTGACATTTGCTAAACCTAGTGCTCAGGGAGATCCATCCTCACCTATTGATCCTCCACACTTGGTTTTCGGAGAGTGTCCTTCGACTTCTCTGGTTGTGGTTTCGTTATCAGCAATCCCTTCATCCCGTTATGAATATCAAGATTGGGACTAGGATGACCTATTTACAAATGACTTGTGAGAGCTTTACATTTGTTTTATGCGGTTGCTTACTTGTCAGTAATGTTTTTCCTGTGTTGTGCTATTATGTTTGTTAGTTCTACCTGAAAGACCCACGATGCCCTTGTAGACATATGGATAGAGGTGGAACACATCTGTCATGATATTCTTCTATTTGTTCATACTTCCTTCTCTATGTTGTTCTTTTTTTATTATTGTGACATTTTGGGGACGATGCAAAGCATTGGAAGATTTAGCTTCCTTCCATGTTGACCAAAAAAAATTCAAAAATTTCATTTCTTTTTCATTTTACACTTTGATATATATTTGTCTCTTTGTGACCTTCTTCCTTCATACTTGTAGTTCTACAAGTTTGGGGGATGATGATAATATAGAAAATGAGATGCTATGATTCAGATATACATTATGCTAAACCCAAAGCATGTAGATCCCTTAGTGTGTCTAGTTTTGTTGCTTGTTTCATGTGACATGTGTTAGCATTTCTTGGTGTCATACCATGCTTACACAAGCTCTTTGTGTATCATTCCTGCATCATCGCCTCAGTTTTCCCTCTTTGGGGGCATTCCCTTTATTTCACAAGATGGAGCTTTGAGAACATATCTATTGATATATGTCTCTTAAAGCTCTCTTCCCCATTTATCCCTTAAAATCAATTGCATGTGTAATTTATGTAATTATTTTAAGGTGGGGGCATAGCTCTCTTTTTTTAGACCTTTTTACACACACTGCTTTGTTGGAACGCTCTTTGAGGCGTTGGTTTTTATTACGCTTTCTGAGGCGTTGGTTTTTGTTATGCTCCCTGAAGCCTGGGCTCCCTACAACATTTGTAGCTAGTGGTCCCAAGTAGATGCACTTGCTTGGCCTATACACGCTTTCAGCTACTTGTTTTGCAATCTTTGTCAATCACCTAACAATGCAAATTGTTAGTCCTAGTGGCCCACAAGAGTTGGTATAGTTCCTAGCTCGCATAGTGTTTTAGCCCTAGAACCATACTTGGCATCCTTTCTAGCTCTCGTAGTGTGCTAGAAATGCCTCTTTGTTGCTTTGCATTTATTGCTTTCTTGTGTGTGTGTTTTTTGTGGATAGCATTAGATTGTATATTAGATTATATGATTTGCTAGACAGTGATGTTTGGGAAAATCATATTTAATCTATTCCCTTTAGAATGTTTTATGATACTGACATTACCTCTTGTGTAGGTTTATTGTCTAACATTATGGTTTTGTAGGTTCTCGGCCTGGGGGTTTCATACCTCTACTTGAAGAATCTTCTGCATCCTCTACAACATTCTTATTAGAGGTATAATAGGCTATGCTATTTCCTTTCTAATTTAGCTTGCATATGCACATAGTGTCATACATTCGCTAAAGTGGGGGCTAAATGCAATGTAGAAAATTGCATACCCTTGCAATTTCACGCTATGTTTAGTAGCCATTTTAGTGTTTCATGCTTCCTCTGCGTGATAGGATAGGTTTGTGTGATTTTGGTCTACTTATTTTATCAAAAATTCATTATAGTGCTTTAATGTTGACATGGTCCTAAGGTGCCTTATACGACCAAGAGCTAGTTTTACCTAGATCCGAGTGCTCCGCGCGGATGTCGGCGCATTGTACTAGCGTCTCACGTCTATTTGCTGATAGGTATTCATTTTAGGCATTACAACACGCTTTTGAGTGATCATGATGATTCTTGGTAACGCTCCTAGAGGTTGTAGAATGACTCCTTGCATGCATTTTTTAGATTCTTCCCTCTTGGAAGAGTATTGGAAAGATTTTGTAATTCATTCGACACATTCATTCATACACACACTCTCTCTCACTTTGGACACTTTATATTTTGATGCTCTCTATTATTTTCTTGTGTAATCTAGACTTCTACAATAGTTATTGGTGATTTATGATGCTTCTTGAGTATTACAAGATCATTTTCTTTAGCTCTTGGAGGTTTTGCTCTCTTTGGTGCTCTTTGAGGAGGCTCTCTTTGCTGGGGTTTGAAGCTACATTTGTTCTTTGAGCTCTTGGGTAGTTTGTTTTAGTTTGTTCCTTTATTGTATTTAGGATAGTTTCATTTACAAATTTGTATGGTGTAGACCACCATTGTTGTGTTTTGCTTGCTTAGTGTAGACCATTGTTACACTTTGTTGGGTGTAGACCACCTATTTATCTTTATTACACAAGCTGCACATTATGGGTTTCTCTCCCTAAAGACCAGGGAAGAAACTTCTATTGTTTTATTTATTTATTTGGTGTTCTTGCCTTCCTAGACACACTTAGGATAAGAACACACACACATTTCCTTTTGATTTCTATGGTATATCTTGTATTGTTGCTCATGAAGGTAGAAATACCAACACTGGGACTTGATTGAGACAAGTTCCCAAGCATCCCCACCATTTTTCCTTCTCTTTTTGTAGGTTCTTTGAAGTGAAGATCGTACATCTGCACGAAGGTTTTGTATTACTTTTTTGTTTGTCCCTCTTCATCCTTCTTAGTTTATTTGACTTTCTTTTCATTTCTATTTCATCTGGATATCACTGGGTATAATGTATCTTGGAATTTGTTATGTGCAAATGGTTTGAGATTGTATAGAGTTAATATTTTATTTTGCATACATTTTGGACTGTAGGGCCCAACACAGACGTCCTCGCAATGCATAGTCATCCAAGGCCGAGACCTTGTCCTTGATGTTATAGGTTCCTCTCTCTTCCTTGATATCATTTTTGTAATTGTCTACATTAGATTACGTTCGGAATAGTTTCTTTCTTGTATTTTTGTTCATTTCCCTTTATTGACAATCACCTGTTTGGGTTGTATTGCTATGATTGGGATGCATAGTGGTCTGTAGTGATCTAGGATATATTTACTTAACATTCAACACCTTGAAGAGCAAAACCCAAGTGTAGTCGTAGTGGAGAGTTCGTTCAATTGAAGCTAGTATATTAAGAAGTAATTTTCCCACGCTACAACAAGGAAGAGGGAAAATGTTGGGGCTATTTTGAGGGTTTGCCTTTAGGTCAAACCCCTATTTTGATATTTCTACCTCCACAACAACCAAGATTGAAAATATGGAAAATGAACATGTGTGTTATTATTTTCTGTGTCTAGAAGGAATAATAACGGTGACAAATAACTTGCAAATGTGAAAAGAAACTAATCTACTCAAGCTTGAGAGCAAATAAGTGTGATTGTTTGAAAGAAAGAAAGAACAACATGGAGGTAACCCACACAAATGCAACAAGAAAATAATGGATTACACTACACAAATGAACAATAAAAAGAGGGTAAATGGAACTCAATCACCTTGTAAACAAAAAGATGTAAATTGCTCAACTAAAGATGAAGAATCCAGTAAGAAATGGTCCCAAGAAACCCACAAAGGAACCACAAACCCTCAATAAATATCACATAATCTTGTATACAATAGCACAACCATGAAAATCCTTAAGAATGTCAAAATACAAATCTGTAGATGAGCACAACAATAGAAATAACTTCATAGATTTTTCCAAGATTTGTAGAAGAGATCCTAGAGAGTCCAAAAGATTGCTTGAGGTTGAAAAAAAAAATTTCAAATGGAGGAATGAGAGAGAAAATAGAGAAGTTCAATCAAAGAAGGTTGTTTGAGATCACAGAGGCATTACAAGGAATCTCCTACATTGTAGAAGGTGGCCAGTAATGCCCAGAAATGGTCACTTGGTGCTATATAGATGTGGGACAATAGCGTGGAATGCAGACATCCATGCTAAGGGTTAGGGTACAAGTGACTCCAGCTCCTAGTCACAAGAAACACCTTAAGACGATGAGATAAACAAGGCACTAAAATAGAATTTGATGAAAGCAAGCACAAAGGCTCAAACATAACACAAACACACATGTGTGAGTTAGGGAAAAAGGATAAGGCGAGGCCAAAATGATCCTAAAAACATACTAGGGGAGAAGACACCAAAATGACATGGGACCTTTTTGTTAGATTTAGGGCACACAACTGAGGGGGGGGTGAATCAGTTGTATAAAACTTTCTCTCTTTTATATACTTAACTCCATATTGTTAATTAGTAGCATAATAGAAGATCAATCATGAAAGTATAATATAACAAATCAAGAGCAGAAACACATCAACACATGAGACACCAAGATTTTGACGTGGAAAACCCGGTTAAGGGAAAAACCAAGAGGTGACTAACCCAAGATAATATTCTCTATTAGAAGAATAGAAAGAACAAGATGGCACATGCCAATTAGGGCTCACTGCCCAAGCACACTGCTCACAAGAGGCTCACTGCCTACAAGAGACACACTATCTACAAAAGAGTAAGTATCACATACTTGAACTGGTAAATAGCATCTTCACCACGCTTGAGTCAGTTCCATTTAAGCCCAAACCTTCTGCTCTACCTTTTGTTCTTCTCCTCGCTACCACACACTCATATCCACAAGTACATCCTTGGAATGACTTCGCAATCCTTTATTTATACACAACATCGACTTAGGAACAAACATCTAAGTCGGCAACTACCTACAAAAGCATCCGCAAGACATGTAATACATCTAATCAGCCAGTCTCAAAAAGAACATCAATATCCGGTGGTTATTCTTCAAATGCAAACTCTAACTTTAATGTGGACCACCAACATGAACTGGACACCTAAATCCATTCTTTTGTTTGGTGTTGTAGAGGTCGGTCATAGACACCTCATGTTCAAAGTTGTAAGAGAAGTGGTTGACAAACTTCTCCGCAAGCTCGGGAAATGTTCAAATTCTAGGTGGAAGATGGGCAAACCATTCAGCGGCTTGGCCGCCAAGGCTTCTTGGGAAGAGTCTCATAAGATACGTGTCATTGTTAGAGACTTCAAGGCAAGCAATGTAGAACTCCCTAAGGTGGTCCCTAGGGTCTCCCTTTCCCTTGTATTTGTCAAATTTTGGCGTTTCAAAGTTTTTAGGGAAAGGGGGCATGTACAATGTGTGGTTAAATGGGTAGGGACAAACATCCTCAAAAGAATAGTATTTGCATTTGCCCCCAGTTTGTAGGTCATCCACCTTTTTGATTAAGCCTTGTAGGACAGTGTTGAAATCCTATGGTTGTTGTGGTTGGAATGTGTAGGGTTGTTGGTTGGTGAGATATTGGAGGTGGGGCGGGATTTGATGTTGGAGATTGGTTTGGTTGAGATGTTGGTGTTGCGGGTTGGGGTTAGGATTGATTGGTGCCTGCTGTTGTTGGTGCGCGTAGAGTTGTTGGAGAACATATGGTGGTATTTGGGGATTGGGATTATGTTGATTTATGGGATTATGGGGGTATGTGACATTAGATGGATTGACGTTGGGTATGTGGACGTTGGATTGGTTAGATGTGTTGTGAGATTGTTGTGAGAATAGTTGTCGTAGGTAAGCAATGGTGTGAGGGTTTGGTGGGGGCACACTTGTGGAGGTACTTGCTTGCGTGATGTTGCCTTGTATGCCCATGGTGATTTGTGAAGCGGAAGGGTAGATGGTAGTTGTGGTAGTAGAAGTGATGACGGGTTGGGAGATGGTAGGGAGAGCAATGCATGTGGGAATTGTAGATGTTGTAGCAGTTGAGGTTGTGGAGGTGGTAGATATGGTAGGTGTTGATGTTTGAGAGATGGTGGGTTGGGTATGTGATGTAGATGCTTGGGTATTTGATGTGGTAGGAGAGATTGTAGAAGTGGATGGTTGTGATGATGTTGCGATGGGGGGTAGTTGAGCACCAATTTTAAGAAGATGATCAAGATATCTATTTGGGTCCGATCTTAGGACTTTATCAAGTAGATCCATGTTATCGGCGTCTTGCGTGAAGCTCAAGACATCTAGGTCATCTTGGGATATGGTGGGGACGTTTAGTGTTGGTGGTGGTGGTGGTGGTGGTGGTTGTGTTTGTTGTAAGAAGTGAAAAGGGTTTTCGTTGGGGCCATATGGGGGGATGAAGGAATATGTAGGTGGATTGTATGTTTGATAGGTGGGTATGTTGCGGTTGTTGGTGTTAGGCATGCCAAATGGCCATTGTTCCGCCATTTCTTGATTCTTTTTGTGTTGTGATCTCATGATGGGCATACACGTATGGGTTTGATTAGGAGTAGAGTGGAATGGAGATGGAGACCTTAGAGAATCAGATTGATTTTGTTGGACCCAAAGATGGATGGGTAGTGAGATGGAGTAGAAGAGAGGATGTGATGAAGATCAATATGTCTTTCCAAAGGTTTTATCCTAAGGGTGATACGAATGGATGATATTGATCTTTGCACAAATTTTGGACCAAAGATGGATGATGAGCAAGGGATTTTGAATTTGATGTTTTGATTTTTGATTGATTAGGATGATGTTCTTGATGGTTTACAAATTGAGCTTTTGGTAAGATCTAGATTTTGAGTTGGCACAAAGGGATGTAATTCTTTGTTTGGGGTAGACTAATGACCTTATGCAAAGAGGGGTGATTTGTTTTTCTTGAAAAGTAGACTAATGACTTTTCAAGGAAAATGTGATGTTAATGATAAGATCTAGATCTAACTTTGGCTCAAAAGGATGACAAGTTTTGGTTGATGATTTGTTGATGGGTGTTTTGATTTGGATTTGGATTTTTTTGAAATGATTTGTTTTGGTCCAAGGAAATATGCAAAAAGTTTTTAAGGGGATGGATAGATATGGATTTGGGCTGATGATGATGTATCAAAGGGGTCCAACAATGGTGGTGATTGATCCTCTAAGGTCAAAGAGAAGGTGCGATTTTTGGAAAATTTTGAAGAAAATGGATAGACTGTTGTCAGATTTCTGTGAGATGGATATGGATTACGGCAGAGTAGATGGTGTAGATCACAACTAAATAGGTCTTTGTTGCAGGCAAATCAATCTAAAAATAGCGCCAATCTGCGGGTGAAATGGTGCTACAATCAGACAGATATGGCGCTAAAACAGGGTAGACAGATTTTTGATGGCAAATTTTTGGATTTGTTTGTTTGGAATGTGATCAAATGATTTGTTTTGTCTCTTGGCAATTTTATTCAACAAGCACTTTGAACAACCTAAGGTGAGAATGTGACAGTATTTGTTGAATCCCCTAGCTGCGCCTATTCAAAGCGGGTAGCTCTAGGATCTCGGTAGCACCGGCTCCTCCTTACAATTGCACACACTTCTCACGCATACCAAGATCCAGGTTTCTTATAAGGCTTGTCCCTCACCAAACCTTTAGATTGTCCCTGCTACCTCGGCTAAGAACCGCATGAATCAGGGCCGCTTCAAGGGTTTTGCCCTCTGCGTCAACAAATAGAAGGATTTTGGCTTGCTAAAACAATGGTTCGTAGTAAGGGCATCTATCCAGGTGGTTATACGTGCGGCAGCGCTACTCTCCGTTATGGAGTCTCCCAGTCTCCAAGGGTTACGCCTTGGAGAGTTTTGGGGGAGGTTGGCTGTTGGTATAACAAAACAACACCTGTCGCTTGAGACTTTCATCCCAAACGCCTTTTTTTATATAGCGTCTTGGAAGAGCTTGGCTTTAGCTTGATGCCGCTTGGGTCGTTCCCACCTTTCAAAGCGGGGTGGCAGGCCCTCTAAGGATTACAAAAGCAACACAATCATGACAACACTTTTGATCCCCAAGTTCATCAAAAGATGCGAGGGGAGAGCATACGTGTTCCCTATGATTGCATCACACTAAACATGGTTCAATTTTAGATCTTTGGATTAAATGGGGTGTGATTAATGCAAGTTTTGTGATAATCTTTTGATTCCCAAGGTCACCAAAATGGTGCGAGGGAAGAGCATACGCTTTCACACCACAAGCAAAAAAAGCACAAAACACTTCACACAATTAAAGGATGATTTTCTTGATTACATGCGTGAGAGATGCAACAAGTTGTTCTTTTTAACCAAATGCTTTCAATTTATGCAATTTGTGGTTCTTTTTAGAGCCCAAAATTGAAGTGTTTGATTGTTGTTTGTTGGCACACAAAAGAATAAATTTTAGAGCACCAAAGTAAATGTTATAGGCACACACACTTCACACAAGGAGTTGTTTGTTTGTTGGATTGATTTTAAAGCACCAATTTGAAATGTTGTCTAAAACCTAACATACAAAAGGGTTCATTTTAGTTTCCCAAATCAAAGTGTTTGCTAACTAAACATCAAACCACCCTGCAGAAAGGCTTTGTTAGTACCTGCAGTACCTGCAACAGACAGAAAAGCAAGATTTTCAAAATAGCGCTAAAAAAACATGCACAGGCGCACTGCGGGCAGAACAACCTGACTTACAAAAAGGCGCTAAAAACTATTATGGTGCTACTTAAAGACTATTATGGTGACATGTTACAGAATAGTGTTAATACACATTTTAGCACCAATAAGTCCAATGTAAAGTGACAATACAGATGATAGCGAGGATAACGGTATAGGAAGGCGCCACTGCACAATTCTTCAGAGAGTCTATGTCTTTCGAGGAAGTGCCAATCTGGGTGATGGCGCTGATACAACACTAGACACGTCTGACCTACAATAAAAAGTGATTTGATAACAACCTGGAAGATTAGGCTGCACACATATGACGTCCCGTTTAGCCTTGTTAGCCTACACAAATGAAAAAAATGAAACGAAAGCAAAAGCCAATGTTTATTTTAGATTTTTACAAAAATTTGCACATAACCTCCCCTTGTAATTTTAAGATCTCTGTGGAAACAGAGAGCACGTAAATACTCAAATGGCAAGGGGACCATAAAAAAGAGAACAAAGAGCGAGTTAGTGTAGAGAAAAAAATGTGCTGTACAAAAATGGCACCAAAACAGGAAATAGCACTGAAATAAGCTAGTGATAGTGTCGCTGCGAGGATAGGATGGCGTCACACCTACAAACACTCATCCCTTGCACAAAAACTCACCAAAAGATGATTAGATTTGGACCTTGTGGGTCCCACCGGGTGTGCCAATGTAGATTAGATAATGCAAACAAGGTAAAATACTAAATCAAATGCAATAAACACAAGATTATACCTCACATACAAATCTAATCCCATCAAGGGAGGAAGGAGCCTTTGCACCCAAAACAAGCTCCTAAGACCAAGATGATCCCTAGACTATGGATTTTAATGTGAAATGCTCTTTAATTGTGCAACTCACTATCCTAGCTCAAGAATGATTTTAGCATGGTAACTTTGCATAAATTTGGATGATGATAATGGCTTGGGAGAGGTTGTATTTATAGATTTTTGGAAGGGATTTTGATCCAAGGGTGGAGATTGATTAGAAGGATCAATGGTGGAGGATAAAAGTGATGTGGAGGGCCTAGATTTGATCTTAGAAGATGGAGGGTTAGGAATAAAACTAAATCTTTTATTCATTTTTGAGAAAGGGGTGAATTAATGAGGTTGGGTGAGATGGATTATTTGTGAATTAAAAATTCACATGGGGAAGGGTAAAATAAATTAAAAATTTATTTGGGGAAGAGTGGATATTAATGAGTTATGACATGTGTAAGGGGTGTAAGAGGTATTTAATGAAGATTATGACAAATGTGTATTAAAAATTGATTTATTTGGCATGGAAATCAATTTTTTATTCATGGGTTGTGGGGAGAAGTGTTAATGAGGGTTTGACCCAATTAATTAAGGTGATTAACCTAATTAATATGGCTAGAATAAATTAGTAGAGGGATTAGTGGGAGAATTAGATTAATTAATTAATGATTTGATTAATTAATCTTAAGGCTAGGATGAGGTAGGCTAGGGTAGGCAATTAAATAATAGCCATTTAATTGTCTAGGGTAGGGATAGGTTAATTAGTAGGCTAGATTAATTAGTTAACATGGTTTTAACTAATTAATTAGATTTAGAGAAAATGGGGGAATTGATTTAATAAATTTTGCATATTTATTAAATCAACTGGCTAAGGTTTGGACTATTGAATTAATAAAAGTAATTCAATTTTAGGGATAAAATGGTGTGGATTTAGAAAATGAAAGGGGTAATTAATTAAATAAAAATTTAATTAATTGGTTAGGATGGAAATTGGCATGTTTAGGGATGTCGGGGGTCAGTTTATTGGTCGAGACATTTTTAGGTGTCTACACTTGCAACTTCAGAATCACATCTACTGCTCCCCCTGAGTAGCAGCTCCCCATTATCAATCTGGATCACAAGATATGACTGTGATATCCACCGGACTGATGCACATCAGTGCATCCTAGTTTATCACCGGAGGGGCAATAACCCCTAACTTCTCCCTGAGATACTCAAAAGAGTCCTTGGGAAGAGGTTTAGTAAAGATATCTACAATCTGATCCTTGGAGGGCACATACTCCAGTCTGACTTCATCCTTGTTCACTTGCTCTCTTAGAAACTAAAACTTGATAGATATATGCTTAGTCTTAGAATGCAACACCGGATTCTTAGAAATATTTATTGCACTTGAATTATCACAGAAAATTGTGATAGGCTCCTCATATTCCACTTTAATATCTCTTAGCATCTACTTCATCCACAAAACTTGAGTGCAACTACCTGCTGCTGCAATGTATTCTGCTGCTGCAATGTATTCTGCTGCTGCAATGTATTCTGCTTCAGTTGTAGATAGAGATATTGCCTCTTGTTTCTTGCTTAGCCAAGAAACCAATCTTTTTCCCAAAAAGAATGCTCCACCACTAGTATTCTTCTGGTCATCCACATCTCCTACCTAATCTGCATCTGTATATGCATGAAGAGAGAAATCATGATCTCTAGGATACCATAGACCATACTCAACTGTTCCTTTTAGATACCTAAAAATCTTTTTGATTGCCATGACATGAGATTCTCTAGGATCAGCCTGGAATCTCACAACAAGACCAATAGCCTGCATTATATCTGGTCTAGTTTGAGTGAGATATAGTAATCCTCCAATCATTGATCTGTACTTTGTCTGGTCTACCTTAGGAGAGTCATCATCTTTGCTCAACTTACATCCGGTTGCCATGGGAGTATGCATTGGCTTTGAATCTTCCATTCCAAATTTCCTCAACAATTCTTTCACATATTGTTTCTGGGAAATAAAGATTCCTTTCTTTGTTTGAGTAATTTGCAGACCCAAGAAGAAATTCATTTCACCAAGCATTGACATCTCAAACTCACTTTTCATTTGATTTGCAAAGGTTTTACACATACTATCTCTTCCTCCAAAGATGATATCATCAACAAATACTTCAACAATTGAAATGTTTTCATGATCAATTTTGAAATATAAGTTACTGTCAGCAGTACCTTTGTTGAATCCAATCTTCAAAAGATGTTTGTCTAATCTTTCATACCATGCTCTTGGGGCTTGCTTTAATCCATATAGTGCCTTCTTCAACTTGCAGACCATATCACCATGCTCAGATAATTGAAATCCATCCGGTTGTTCAATGTACACTTCTTCCAAACTACCATTTAGGAAGGCAAATTTGACATCCATCTGATACACCTTGAAGTCCTTAAAGGCAGCAAATGCAAGAAATAATCTGACTGCTTCAATTCTTGCCACTGGAGCAAAAGTCTCTTCAAAATCAACTCCTTCAATCTAAGAGTAACCCTTGCAAACTAATCTAGCCTTATTTCTGATTACTTCATCGGCTTCATTCAATTTGTTCCGGAAGACCCATTTGGTTCCAATCACATTTTTATTTCTAGGTCTGGGAACAAGATCCCAAGTGTGACTCTTCTCAATTTGCATCAGTTCTTCCTCCATTTCCTTAGTCCAGTTTTCATCATTACATGCTTCATTTACTGTCTTAGGTTCAATCTTTGAAATTAGACAATACTCATCTGAGTTTTGAGCAATTCTCCTCCTTGTTTGCACTCCTTTGCTTTTGTCACCTATGATCTAATCTTCAAAGTGGTTTAGAGTTACATGCCTTGAAACTTTGGGAGTTTCTTGCACTTCTAACTCTTGATCAGTCTCATTGAGACTTATCTCTTCTTCCTGTCTTACCGGATCAACTTGACTTTGTTTCTCAGAAGAGGCTTGGATACTTTGAATCTGAACACCATTCTGATCATCTTCATCATACTCATGAATTCTTGAGGGTCTTTCAATTTCTTCATCAACCTTCACATTGACACTTTCTACAATCTTTCTCAGTCTCTTGTTGTAACATCGGTATGCCTTGTTTTGAGTAGAGTAACCCAAGAATATTCCTTCATCACTTCTAGCATCAAACTTTCCTAGATCTTCATCCCTTTTAATGTAACATCTGCTACCAAAAAATCTGAAGTATCTTACAGTGGGAGTAATGCCAAACCAGAGTTCATAAGGAGTCTTACCGGTATTGTTTCTAATTTGAAGTCAATTGAGAGTGTAGACTGCAGTGCTGACAACTTCTCTCCAATAGATCTAAGAAACATTTGCTTCCATCATCATGGTCGTGGATGGTCTGGTTCTTTCTCTCAACTACTCCATTTTACTGTGGAGTTCTAGGGGCAGACAATTGTCTCTTTATTCCATGTTTATCACAGAAGTCTATGAACTCACTGGATGTGAATTCTCCACCTCTATCAGACCTCAGACATTTCAATTTTAATCTAGTTTCATTCTCCACCATGGCCTTGAATATTTTGAATTTCTCAAGTGCTTCTGATTTTTCTTTCAAAAAGGTTACCCACATCATCCGGGAATAGTCATCAATTAGCAACATGAAGTATCTATCACCTTAGATACTCCTAACTCTTGCCAGACCACAAAGATCAGTATGAACTAAGTCCAACCGTCCGGTAGAAGACAATTCCTTGTTTTTGAATGTGACTCTGCTCAGTTTGCCCAACTGACATTCTTTGCATAAGCTATTAGTAGGTTTCACTAATTTTGGAAGATCTCTTACAGCCTGAGTATTGCTTATCTTGATGATATTATCAAAATTCACATGACACATCCTCCTATGCCATAACCAACTTTGATCAATTTGAGCAAATAAGCAACTTTTACCAGTACCAACCAAGTGGAAGATATTACCTTTAGTTTGAGTACCGGATGCAATCTCTATTCTGGAACTTTCAAAGATCTTGCATTTTCTATTCCTAAATCTGAGATCATAGCCTTTGTCCACCAGCTGTCCAACACTGAGAAGATTGTGCTTTAATCCTTCAACATATAGTACATTACCGGTTTTGTTCTTTCCATCAAGAGAAATAGTTCCCCTACCTCTGATTCTGCCAGCAAAATTATCTCCAAACTTTACAATTCCTCCTTCATACTTTTCCAAATTCAAGAACTTATTCTTATCACCTGTCATATGGTGAGAGCATCCACTGTCAATGACCCAATCATCCTTTGCTTCAACTTGGGCAGCCAGAGCTTTTTCTTCAACTTTATGATTGACAGATACAGAGGATATTTGTTCCTCTTCTTTGATGGCAATAAACACCCATTCATTACCGGATTTGTTTCCTGTCTCTGATTCATCATCTGTTACTCCTTCATTATCATCTTCTTCATGAACATAGTAACAATTCTTTTGAAACCTTGGTCTATTAGGATTTGGTCTTGAAAATCTTTTCGGACATCTTGAGGCAAAATGACCAATTTTATTGCAGTTGAAACACTTAAAAAGTAATTTCCCTTCATACTTACCGGATCCTCTTGGCAGTCTTTTTGCAATAAGAGCTTCAAGATGAGCAGTTTCAGCTTCTTCTTCTTCCAAGTCTTTTCTTGCTATTTCATACCATGATAGGTTCTTTGAAGAGTTTTCTCCAGGATCAAACCTTTGTTTCCCTTTTACAGAGGCACTGGCTTTGAATGCAGATTCAGTCTTTAAAGGATCATCTCCAAATTCAACCATTTCAAAAGCAGCCAACTTACCAACCAATTGATCTCTTGTTATTGTTGTGTGAGCTCTGAATTCTTCGATTGCAAAAGCCTTGATTTTATATGAGGTAGGAAGGGATCTGAGAACTTTTCCAATGATCTCTTCTTCACTCAGGGTTCCACCTACATTTCTAATTCCACAAACCAGCTCATTCACTCTTGGCATAAAAGAGGTAATATTTTCATCATCTCTCATCTTCAATTTTTCAAATTTCCCTTTTAGACTTTGTAACCTTGCACATTTAACAAACTGATCTCCTTCATGCAAAAGTTTCAGTTTCCCCCAAATCTCAAAGGTAGTTGGTAGATCAATAACATTTGAGAGCTCTGAGTCAGATAATACGCTTAGAAGAGCCTCTTTGGTCCGTAGATTGTTTTCAGCATCTGTGATTTCATTTAGGGTTGTCAGACCACCCTGTGGAGGTACATAAGCTTTTGTAACCATGGACTAGTATGCAAATCCCATACACTGTAAGTGACATTTCATGCGACCTTTCCAAAGAGTAAAGTTGGTTACATCAAACTTTGGACTATCCTTCTTGTACGACGCCATCCTAGATCTCCTCAAGCAGTTAAGCTCCTTTTAGAGGAACTTAGCTTTGATACCAATTGTTAGATTTAGGGCACACAATTGAGAGGGGGGTGAATCAGTTGTATAAAACTTTCTCTCTTTTATATACTTAACTCTATATTGTTAATTAGCAGCATAATAGAAGATCAATCATGAAAGCACAATGTAACAAATCAAGAGCAGAAACACATCAACACATGAGACACCAAGATTTTGACGTGGAAAACCCGGTTAAGGGAAAAACCACGGGGTGATTAACCCAAGATAATATTCTCTATTAGAAGAATAGAAAGAACAAGATGGCACATGCCAATTAGGGCTCACTGCCTGAGCACACTGCTCACAAGAGGCTCACTGCCTACAAGAGACACACTATCTACAAAAGAGTAAGTATCACATACTTGAACTGGTAAATAGCATCTTCACCATGCTTGAGTCAGTTCCATTTGAGCCCAGACCTTCTGCTCTGCCTTTCGCTCTTCTCCTCGCTACCACACACTCATACCCACAAGTACATCCTTGGAATGACTTCGCAATCCCTTATTTATACACGACATCGACTTAGGAACAAACATCTAAGTCAGCAACTACCTACAAAAGCATCTGCAAGACATGTAATACATCCGGTCAGCCAGTCTCAAGAAGAACATCAATATCCTGTGGTTATTCTTCAAAAGCAAACTCTAACTTCAATGCGGACCACCAACATGAACTGGACATGATCCAAAGATCATAATAACCTTCCATGAATCACCAAGAACATTCACACTTCATCATCCTACTAGAATTCTTCTCTCCTTCATCCAGATCTTCAAGAACACAGTCTGTCATCACTGTCACAAATGAATAGGCTCTTTCAAACCTTCAAACCACGAACCAAACTAGTTGATACTTCACAGGGATGTCATCAGCACTCCCTCAAATCCGCAGAACGGGATAATGAATTACCGGATCTCACCGGACCTATCTGTGACACTCTGTCACCTCTGAACACCTGCCAGAACTAGTTCTACTTGAGCGACCATAACTTCTTCAGATCTTTATGCGGACCTCTGAAAACTTGACTAGAGCATCTCAAGACTTAAATCTACAAACCCTTTAAACTGTATACTCTGATCCTCAACCTATCTTGGACTTTTACCTTGTTGTCATCATTGTTCTTCACTGTTCCTGATTGAGACTAATTTTCTCAATATCCTCAGCACACAGCTCATCCAATCCTTCACATTAATGCAACATGAGTATGTTGACATCAATGACAACATCGGTTAAACCCATACTTGCAACACTTTTATCCATTTACACAAATAGATATCCCTACCCTATCCATTCACATGTGCATGCCCACACACACACTTACATATTCACTCTATCTACCCACTTATTACACTTCCTTATGCACTTACCTCCATTTAGCCATTTCTCACTGAGATTTGATGGTTAGCTCATTTTGGGACAAGTTTGTGGTTGCAATCTTCTTGCCTTCCATTTTAAATTTTAAAATTTAAATTTTGGTTGACTAAACCCATTCACACTCCTTCCTTGAGTTGACTAAACTCATTCACACATTTGGTGCAATTTACATGCCATGTGCTAGTACTTAAGGACATTTAGTGCAATCATATTAATCATCTCCTAAGCATCAAAGAAACAAGGAATCAATTCACATTTACACACTTCAATTAGTGCTACATGAAAGGAATCTACCCTTACACAAACATTCTAGGAGCATTTGCATGACTGGAGATTGTTGTTTTCTATCATTGTTCAATTTTTATATGTTGGTTTGGGGGAACTTGCCTCCATGTCATAAATCAATAACCCTTAAGGTATTTAAGTATCCTCAAGTCCTAAAATATTTTGAAAGAGTATAGTAGATTTCCATACATTAAGTGAAGTTATAGAGTAGAACACTATTGATTTGCAAGATGAGTATTAACCTAGAGTATAGATATACGACTACAACTTCATCCTAAATATGTAAACTTGTCCTCTAATATAGTAGATATCCAATGTACACTCTAAGGCACTTCATTGATAGAGAATAATTGTTTCTAGATCTGACATCATATAGATTCTAAAATTTTCTTCATTTGACACTCACTCTTCAGTCATCAAGCTAAGTACCTCTTTTGTTGCATTACTTTTCCAAAATAGCAAGCACAAGCTTATCAATTTTCCATAATTAATTACCCTAGGTTAATTGTGCTTATTCAGTTGCATTTATTTAATTAGTATAATTTGATCCCCAAAGGAAACAATAATGTTCTTTACTATATATAATTTGACTGACAGGTTAATAATATTGTAATAGTCAAATTTGCAACCCATGCCATTTCCCATTTAGTTTTGTGCCCATTTTGAGGAAATATTTTGATATTAACAAATTTGGTCAATCTTATGTAGAGTTGGTCTCATTGCCCTAGCCTTTATCTATCTTTATACACATATATTCCCATGCACTTAGCCCCCACCTTATCCTTACACACACATACTCCAATACATTCACCTAATCCTCACATTTATTACATTTATCCATATACGTAGCAAATATAGCCATTAAAGTCACTAGATTTGATTGTGTGTCGACCTAGGGCATTTTTGTAGTCATGGAGGCGATCTTGTGGTAATAAAGTTGACCCTTGCCTTTCTAACATTCAAATTCAAATTTTGGTCAACTAACCCCCTTTATTTTCTCATTCTTAGGTGACTAAGTACACATTTTGTAAAATTTGATGCTATGTGCTAGTATTTAAAGGCATTCATTTTAAAACATCTCTCATCTCAAGCATTCTCTCTCATCATAGAGTATTAAAGGAACAATCAATAGAAAAATAATTGAATTTAGTGCACTAAAATGAATAACAAATATGTAAACATCATTCTAGGGCAATTGCCTACTATCTTTGAACTTTTACACACACTTTTAGGGGTTAACTTAAGAGAACATGTCTCCTTGCAACATAACATTAGTCCTTTCTAGGTATTTTTAAATACCTTTAGTCATTAGATATCAAAGAAGAGTAGATTAGAACAAGGACAACTAGGTGAGCAACATAGCATAAGTGTACATCACATAGGGTTGAATCCAAATGCAAAAGATGAATTCATTATTACAGACATGATCCCAAATAGAGCACAAATTCAACACAAGTTTCAAGACATTTCACTAACAGAGAGATCTCACTATATTACAAGGTTACATCAAAATTATCCATCATTGAGTTTAGAACTAAATGACATTAACCTTCTTCACATTAGGTTTCCTAAAATAATTCTTGTAATAATCTAATTTATCATACCTAATTGTCATTTAATCTATGTTGATTTGTACTCAATTGTTTGCATTTACTCAATTAATCTAGGTTAAGCTCAAGGAAAGTTTATTTTCCTTTACAAATAAATACACACTCTTTAATTACATATAAAAACAAGTGCCATGTAGTGGCAAAGTACTTGCCTTTGAAATATTGTAATAATACAATGTGTTTTGCCTTGTAACATTGTATTGTTAGAATGAGACTTGCAATAATTTACATGTATGCCAAGCATGTAAGTTTGGTGGATGCCTACAAACAAATAGGGCTACAACTTGATAACTTTACATTTGGTAGCGTACTCTAACCCTTTGTAAAAAATTCAAATCCTTCACTTTTATTTATTCTAATAATGTTCTCTTGTTTACTACTTCAAGTTCCTTCTATAATAATTCCAACTTTTGATTAATTTAATGTATTATGTCAATTAATACATTAATTAAATTAAATTATATTAATTATTATAATCAATAATTCAATATAAATATTAATATAATTTGCCCAATAGGCCCTGTAGTTGGGTAAAAACACTGCAAAAGCCCTGCAAACGGCAATTTCAAACCCTAACCATTCAATGGAGCCCTAAATCAACCTAGAATCAAACAAACTAAGCATGGAAGTAAGAAACCCTAGGTTAATAGTGCAAATCCTCCATTGTTGCTATCTAAGCTAGCTAATCTAATGCACTCAGACTTGTAGGTCTGCAAATATGATGGAGAGCTCAAGCGTTGACAATGGCACGAGTCAATTTTGCAAGTGGTGAGATGAAAATGAGAGGGTAAGAGCAATTTTATAGAAGAGGAAATGTGAATGGAGGGTTGAGATGAAGAGTTGACTTGGAGCCAAGATCAAGGGCTGAGAATGATTTAGGGTTTCCAGCCACAAGAGGACAAAAGATAATTTTAAATTAGAAGAAATTGTGAGGTGGAAGTGATTTAAAATTAAATAAACTGTATGCAATTTTTTTTTTTAGAGGAAAGGGGTAATGTAAGGTGGTTTTAATTAAATAAGTGGGGACTTATTTAATTAGGGTAAGGTTGATAATTTAAATAAGTGGGGACTTATTTAATTAGGGTAAGGTTGATAATTTAAATAAATGGGCATTTATTTAAATTAAAGGGGGAATATGGATGTTATAGTAGTGAATAATTAAATAATAATTAAATTATTTAATTATAGAGGAATTTAGAAGAACACAGCTTAAATAATTAAATAAATAAAATTTATTTAATTAAAAGCGTAAGAGAGGTAATGAATTGATTAAATAATTATAGAGGAATTTAGAAGAACACAGCTTAAATAATTAAATAAATAAAATTTATTTAATTAAAAGCGTAAGAGAGGTAATGAATTAATTAAATAATTAAAATTATTTAATTAATAGCATAATATGAAATTAAGATGAATTATGTGTGAAAATGTCGTTCGCAAGCCCAGGACATTTTTAAGTGTCTACATTTTGCCCCTCTTTGATACAATGTCATATGCGGCATTGTATCAAATAAAAATTTGAGAAAGGTACTCTGAACATGCCCCAGTGTACTTTAGGTGAAGCGTGATGGCCTTATGCCCCCTCAAAATTTTTTGGAAAATTTTCCAAAAAGTTGTGCAGGATGCCCCAAAGTGATTTGAAAATGAGAAAACGGTCGAAAAAGGTACTCAGCGCGCGAAAAGAAGCCACCGATTGGTCAATTTTGCAAAAAAAGGGGCCAACCTAGGTCAAAAAGTCCTATAAATAACCCTTGGGGGTCCATATTCCTCATTTGTGCATTTTGAGTTTGAGAATTTTTATAGTGAGTAGAGAGGTGATTTGTAAATTTCTTGCGGAGCTCCTGCCAAAATTTCACCTATATCGCTTCACTAGCACCATGGGTCGAGGATCCGGACATATGGTCGGCTCCTTGGGACAAGCATGTCAGTATGTATCTAAACCTAGCTTGTTATTTTTTGCATTTTGGGTAGATTTTAGGGCTTGAAAATAGGGCACTCATGCGGTGTACTTTTGTGCGCCGCATGCACCGTCACATTCGCCACATGTGTGCGAGCGTACGATGTATGTGGTTTCTAGATTCGCATGTGCCAGTGGGTGTGACGCCTATGCTTAGGCAATGCGCATCCACTGGGTACAATGCATTGGATTAGCAGTGCTACACCTCTGTCGGAGTGCAGCGCATACATTGAATAGTGCGACACATGAGACAGAGTGTGACGCACATGCAAGGCAGTGTGATACTTGCAATATGACGCATGTGTCGATTTAGCCACTGAAATGAATTTTGCCATTGTTTGACTGTGAATGTTGCATTTAGGGTTTGTAAATTTATGCGGTGTGCTGTCTATGTGAATATAGGAGAGGTTACCACCTATTTACACATAGGAGACCAATTCTATCAAATATTAGTTGCGAGACTCTCTGACGATGGTTGAGCGTGACATTCTCAATGCCCTAGGAATGTACGGTGTTGCATTTATGCCCGAGATTCAGGCTAACTGGGAGCTATTGACTGCAGTGGTTGAGAGATATCATTCAGAGACGAGCTCATTTCATTTTCTTACATGAGAGGCCACCATGACTTTGCTCGATGTCTAGAGAATTCTTCGGTTGCATATTCATGGAGAGTGGGTGATATACAGTCTGGAGACTAGATTGGCCGTACTTCAATGATTATTTGAGACTGATGACGATGCAGCCTTGGGAGTTGAGGAGCATGATATTCCTTGGGAAACACTGATAGATCGATATGGTCAGTTGATTGTGGTTATATGCACCTACATCGGCGGCCTTGTATGTCCAGATCGGTGCGGCCATGGATTTCCCATTCGCTGGGGGGAGAAGTTAGAGGGCATGATGGTAGATGCTATAGAGTATGCATGGGGACCTTGCCTCCTGGTACAGTTGTATCATTGGTTGCATGGCATGGTTTATCGTGGTGAGCAGTCGATTAGCTACAGGGTGACATTACTGATGATAGAGGCATGGGAGCATATTCCCGTATGCAGGCCACCAGTGGATCAGGAGGTTTTAGATGAGTTGCCTTATGTCTTCTGTTACACTAGGGTAGTTCCGTAGGTATGGATGGACGATGTTGGATATTGGAAACATGCCATTGATCACATGGATACGTTTATTTGGAGGTCGTACAAGGAGTGTCTGAGGTGGTCAGAAGA